>JARQOC010000009.1:83560661-84160661 GCA_033576535.1 Allobates femoralis
CTTGTGATAGCTCAGTAATGTCCCATGTCTGGAGTTGGAGAAGGGGCTCCATCTTTTCATTAGCAGCATTTATCTAATTCTGCTTCTCATGGACAGGCAGTTTTTGCATCTCTTGCCATGATTGTGGCTCTGGTTCAGGTAGTGATCTGACCATATAAGAAAGGCATCTAGCTCGGATACCTTTGTTTGGTCTTTCTGATCTTTTGACTGGAGGTTGACTTGGTTTTTCTGTTTCTTGTTTGGTGGCTTCAGAGCTAATCCAGACTTCAGTGTTTTCCTTTTTAGTGTCTGGGTTTGGTGATTGAGATTCTTGTACTTGTTTCTTAGGTTGTATAACTGGTGTAACGTCATGGAATTTGAGTGATAAAGAGTTTTCATCAATCACTACATCTCTGCTGATTGTTACTGTGTTGGTCTCTGGGTGCAGAATTCTATATCCCTTTTCAGTTTCGCTATAGGACTCCTTGCTTTGCATGTGATTCCCACTTGGAACATTGCTGTGACTTTACCTGGCACTCTGTTTTTAAGATAGCAAGCTGTCATGATGGCTTCTCCCCAATACGGCATAGGTAGATTTGCATCAAACAACATACTTCTTCCACTTTCACTGACAGTTCTTTCTCTCTGCAATGCCATTCTGTTCTGTGTTGTATGGAATGTTAGTCTGGAAAATGATTCTATTCTTTTTCAAAATGGTTTGCACCTTACCACTTGTATATTCAGTCCCATTATCTGCACACAAGGCTTTTGGCATTCTTCCAAACTTGTTAAATACTATAGCAAGATATTCTTCAAGTTTCTGTGGAACTGCATCCTTACTGTGAAGCAAGAAGGCAACTGTATATCTGGAGTAGTCATCAATAAATGTGAGGAAATATCACTTCTTGCTTGGAGTTTGAGGACTCATTGATCCACAAACATCTGTATCAAATCCAGTGGCTGTGCAGATCTAGTGGTGCTTACCGTATATACTCGTGTATAAGCCGACCCGTGTATAAGCCGACCCCCCTACTTTTGCCCCCAAAATCTGGGAAAACCTATTGACTCATGTATAAGCCGAGGGTGGACCCCAGCACAGGTATACAGCCCCCAGCAGTGTGGTATACAGGCCCCCGCAGTGGTGTACAAGCCTCCCCAGTGGTAGTATACAGCCCCCAGAAGTGTGGTATACAGCAGCCTCCCCAGTGGTACATACAGGCCCCAGCAGTGTTACAGCAGCCTCCCCAGTGGTATATACAGCAGCAGCCCCAGTGGTAGTATACAGCAGCCCCAGAGATATATACAGCAGCCCCAGAGGTATATACAGCAGCCCCAGAGGTAGTGAGATAACACGAGTAAGCACCAGAGTGTAGTAACTATCAAGCCGGGAGCAGCAGCACCCAGGGTAGTAGTAGCAGCAGCAGCAGCCCCAGGGTATACACAGCAGCCCAGGGGGTATAAACAGCAGCCCCAGGGGGTATACCACAGCAAGCAGCCCCAGGGGGTATACACAGCAGCCAGGGAACACAGCAGGCCGGGGTATACACAGCAGCCCAGCCCCAGGGGGTATACACAGCAGCAGCCCCAGGGGGTATACACAGCAGCAGCCCCAGGGGGTATAACACAGCAGCCAGCCCCAGGGGGTATACACAGCAGCAGCCCCAGGGGGTATACACAGCAGCAGCCCCAGGGGGTATACACAGCAGCAGCCCCAGGGGTATACAGAGCAGCGCCCCAGGGGTTACACAGCAGCAGCCCCAGGGGGTATACAGCAGCACGCCCAGGGTATACAGAGCAGCAGCCCCAGGGGTATACACTGCAGCAGCCAGGGGTATACCAGAACAGGGTTACACAGAGCCCTGTGTAGCCACAGAGACCAAGGTATTATACAGGGGCTCCAGCTGTATACAGCAGCCCCAGCTGTATACAGCCCCCCCGTGGTATCCAGGGCCCCCCTTGCTGCAACCTGTAAAGGAAGATGTCCTTATACTTATCGCTGCCGCCGCCGCTCCGCTGCTCGGTCACCGCGATGCTCCGGGTCTTCATGCTTCCTGTTCCTTCGTCGGCGCTCGAACAATGACGTCATTTCCTGAGCGCCGGAGAAGGAACAGGAAGCAGCACATTTTTTGTGCTGAAAAACTCGGCTTATACACGAGTATATACGGTATTTTAGGAAAGGATTTTCCGGACATTTTCCCTTTAAGACAGCTAGTGCACTCCTTCATTTGACTACACTGGTTGATTTCAACACCATTTGCTAGTTGACCTAGCTTCCTTACTGCTTCTGGGTCTCTGTGCCCATGACATCTGTGCCATAGATGGATAAAGTTCTTATGCAGATTTTGTCTAGCACTGTACACTCTTTCATTGCATTTTAGCTGATAAAGTTCATTTTGGATTTTTCCTTCTGCAAGAGCGTGACCCTCCTTTGATATAATGCAGCTGTTATCTTTAAAAGTAACTACATTCCCCTTTTGTGTGAGATTCTTTACAGACAGAAGATTGCTTTCAAGCCTGGGAACATAAAAAACATCCTTTACTGGGAACTTTCTGCTTTGTGCTGAGGAAACTGGACAGTGAAGGTAGCCATCTCCTACTCTTTCTGAAGTCATATAGTGACCATTAGCTAAGATGACCTTTTCTGACTTGCTTTTATCAAGGTCAGTGAAGAAACTCTTGTTATTTGTCATATGGCTGCTTGCACCAGAGTCTATAAACCATATATGCTTTGCAGATGGGCCTGTACTGGCATTAAATGCAGCTTCAACACATGCAGAATCTTATTTTACAGCTGTTTTTCATTCATGCTTTCCAAACTCTGCAGTCTGCTTTAAGGTGGCTGGGCTTTTTATAGACAAAGCCTTCCCGAGTTTCCCTTAGATTGCTCTTATATTTAGGGACGTCCTGTGTCTTTAATGCTGTTTCTGCTCTGGATTTATTACTGCTGTTTACATTCTGCGTTTTTCTCTTGAATTCATCCACAAGTTTACCTTTGACATATTCTAGTGTAAGCACATTATCTGACTGTGCATCTAATGCAGTGACAAGTGTATCATAACTTTCAGAAAGGCCACATAATAGTAGTGCAGCAACATAAAAGTCTTTAATTTCTTCTCCAATACCCCTGAGACACTCCACGATCTCTAGGGTGCTTCTTATATAGTCCTGAATATTCCGTCTATCACTTAGCTTAGACTGGTACAGCTTTCTCATGAGATAAAGCTTATTGCTGAGATTTGATCTTTCATGCACTTTCTGTAATTCATCCCACATCTCTTTTGCAGTTGCACACTTGCATATATGCACAATCTGATCATCATATACACTGAGGGAGATAATGCTTTGCGCTTTCTGATCCTTCTCTAGCCAATCATCTGGTAATGGATAAGGCACCTGTTCCTGCGTATATTTACATGTAACTTCTCTTATGAGCAGCATCGTCACCTTGAATTTTCAAGACTGGTAGTCAGGGGTGAACCAAGCCTCTCTGCTGCCTGAGGCGAACTGCAAAACGGCGCCCCCCCCCCCCCGCTAGAAAAAATTTTTAATTGATAAAAATAAATCTGGTTCCTACAGATTTATATTTATCCTGTAAAAATGAGCAAAATAGTGGACATTTTAGTTTACAGAAACAGAAAAAAAAGATGTCCACACAAAGATGTCTGCGCCATCACACGCACATACAAGAACCACACAGAAGAATCCAGAACAAGGATCATTAATGGCAATGGCAGCATGGCACAAGCATTTAGACACATAATGACAACTGGCAGAGCCGTGGTCCTGCAGGCAGAACTGATTGCCAACCTCTGGCACACGCCTGCAAAACTCTGGACCGCTGCCTGGCACTGAATATTCAGACAAGTCGCCATGCCGCACCTTCCACACAACACAGGTAAAGACCTGCAGTCTGAGCATCAACAAGCCGCCACTGCACTAAGTTGGTAAAATGGCGCTTCTTCTCCATCCAACAGACCACACTTACTCCCGAATTGCTTAGCCAATCACAAGCACCACTCACGGGGCTGTCTTTATGTAATTAATAACAGGGTCCTTCCTATTGGGTTGAGCAAAGGATATGGGAGCAGGAAGGGGGAAGAGCACCACCGACCAACCGCTGCTCAGGAGAAAGATGGCTGGATGCCTGAATGTACTGAGGGGCAGCACTGTACCTGGTGTGTAAGGGTGGTTTCACATTTGCATTCGGAACGCAAGCGTAACAGAACGCAGCCAAACGCTGCGTTCCTATGTTTGCACATAATTTATACACCCTCCTCCGCCCTCCAAATGCAACATGTTGCATTTTTTGTGCGTTCACAGGTGCTTGTTTTATCAGCAAGTGCCCGCGAGTGCACAAACAATGCATGGATCTCAATGGATCCGCACTGTCCTCCGCATGGCGGCGCAGGAGAACGCTGCGGATCACATTGAAATTTCGTCGGCGGCTGGGAGGTGGAGGATCTCCGCCACAGATCTCCGCCTCCCGGCCGCCGTCGAGATCACTGATTGACTGGCCGAGCACCATACTGATGAGAATCTCCACTGCGTTCACATCAGTATGGCAGCGTTTGCCCTGCGTTTGCATGCCCTGGGCATGCAGACACAAATGCAAATCTGAAACCAGCCTAAGTTATGGCCAATCAGTCCTGCAGCAGAGGGACAATGCATCCTGCATCATAGAGATCATAGGGCCCCATAGCAGAAGTTCTAATTGGGCACCCCCCAACAAAAGCAATATTTGGCTGGGTCACATAGGTACATCTCTCACAACATTTCAGCCTTTACAAAGTAATTTTCCTCCTACTGAAGCCCCTAGATTTCCCTTTCATTGCCCCTCTAAAGTGTGATGCCAACAAAAGTGCCCACAAACACTGTATGATCCCCCACAGTGCATTCCTCCACACGCACAGTATGATGACCCTACTGCACCTCCTGCAACTACCCCAGTACAGCACGATCCCCAACTATGACCCCTGCCCAGGCCTCCATGTAGTAAAATGGACCTATGTACAGTATAATGGCCCCCAACATAGCCCTCAAATAGCCCTTCATAAAGTATAAAGGCTCCCTTGTAGCCTCCAAGTATTATCATGCCTCCCACAGAGTCCTCCAAATATTATAATGGCTTCCATATAGTATAATTTGCTCCATATGATATATAATACACCCCCATAGTATTCCACATAGTATACCGCATTCCTCCATATATTATGCACCCCCATAGTCTTCTATAAAATAGAATGCACCCCCACAGTACTCGATATAGAAAAACGCACCCCCACAGTCCTCCATATAGTATATTGCACCCCGTAGTCCTCCAAATAGCATATTGCACCCCCACAGAACTCCATAGAGAACAATTCACCCCCACAGTACTTGATATAAAATAATGCACCCCACAGTCCTCCATATAGAATAATGCAGCCCCACAGTCCTCCATATAGAATAATCACCCCCACAGTCCTCCATATAGATTAATGCACCTCCACAGTCCTCCAAATAGTATAATGCACCCCACAGTCCTCCATATAACATAATGAACCCCCACAGTCCTCCATATAGCATACTGCACCCCCATAGCTCTCCATACAGCATATTGGACCCCATAGTCCTCCATATAGTATAATGTACCCTCATAGTCCTCCATATAGTATAATGCATCCCCTATAGCCTTCCTTATAGTATAATGCACCCCCATAGTCTTCCATATAATATAATGGGCCACAATAGTTCTCCATATAGTATATTGCACCCCCATTGTCCTATATTATATTGTACATTACATAGTGTCCCATCAGTGTACTCACTAAAAAAACTATTAAAAGAATAAAAAGTAAATACCTCTTCTCCTCAGCATCTCCTCTGCCGCTCTGCACGTCTCAGCACAGCGGCGCTAAGTGATGACATCATTGTTCCCCGCCGTGCTGAGCTGCAGAGGGGTGGAAAGAGGCGGCAAGGACTTGGGAGAAGAATGCTGCCGGCAGAGGCGTCCGGGACTATAGGAGCGGCATGCTCGGGGGGGCCACCACTGGTACACACATGGCTCCGCTCCGTACACCTAGTACACACTCCGCTCCGTACACCACGTACGCCTCGTACACAAGCGGCTCTGCTCCGTACAACTCGTACACACACGGCTCTGCTCCGTACACCTCGTACACAAGCGGCTCTGCTCCATACACCTCGTACACAAGCGGCTCTGCTCCGTACACGTTGTACACATGTGGCTCTGCTCTGTACACCTCGTACACATATGACTTCGCTCTGTACACACCGTACACACATGGCTCCGTTTCGTACACACGTGGCGCCGCTTCATACACCTCGTACACACTGGGCTCCGCTGCGAAAGCCTCGCACACACGGCTCTGCTCCGTACGCCTTGTACACACTCGGCTTCGCTCCGTACGTCTCGTACACACGCGGCTCCGCTCCGTATACCTTGTACACTCTCAGCTCCACAATGTACACACGTGGCTTCACTCTATACACCTCGTACACACACGCCTCCGCTCTGTACACCTCGTACACACGCGGCTCTGCTCCATACAGCTCGTACACAAGCGGCTCTGCTCCATACACGTTGTACACATGTGGCTCTGCTCTGTACACCTCGTACACATATGACTTCACTCTGTAAACACCGTACACACGTGGCTCCGTTTCGTACACACGTGGCGCTGCTTCGTACACCTCGTACACACTGGGCTCCGCTGCGAAAGCCTAGCACACACGGCTCTGCTCCGTACGCCTCGTACACACGCGGCTCCGCTCCGTACACCTTGTACACTCTCGGCTCTGCTCCATACACCTTGTACTCACTCGGCTTCGCTCCGTACGTCTCGTACACACGCGGCTCCGCTCCGTACACCTTGTACACTCTCAGCTCCACAATGTATACACGCGGCTTCACTCTATACACCTCGTACACACACGCCTCCGCTCTGTACACCTCGTACACACACGCCTCTGCTCCGTACACCTCGTACACAAGCGGCTCTGCTCCGTACATGTTGTACACATGTGGCTCCGCTCTGTACACCTCGTACACACACGGCTCCACTCTGTACACCTCGTACACACACGGCTCCACTCTGTACACCTCGTACACACACGGCTCCACTCTGTACACCTCGTACACACACGGCTCCACTCTGTACACCTCGTACACACACGGCTCCACTCTGTACACCTCGTACACACACGGCTCCACTCTGTACACCTCGTACACACAGGGCTCCGCTCTGTACACCTCATACACACACGGCTCCGCTCCGCACACCTCATACACACACGATTCCGCTCCGCACACCTCGTACATACACAGCTTCACTCCATACACCTCATACACACGCACCTCCACTCTGTACACCTTGAACACTCAGCTCCACTCCATATACCTCATACATACACAGCTCTGCTACATTAGTTTACACTGTAAATCCTCAGCCCCACACATAAACTTCACCTCATCCAGCACCATGGTGGAGTCCTGGCTGCATACTGAGGAGCTGATCATGTGACCCGCCTGACTCCTCCCCTCCTTTGACATCATCACAGGTCCTGTCAGCGCGAGGCACAGTGAAGCATGAAGCCGGCTCACACAGCCGGCTCACACAGCCGGCTCACACAGCCGGCTCACACAGCCGGCTCACACAGCCGCTCACACAGCGCTCACACAGCCGCTCACACAGCCGCACGGGGGGGTGTTTGGAGACCGCGGCCGCTGCCGCAGCCGCTGTTGCTCACACAGCTCACACTGCCACACTGGAGAGGGGGTGTTTGGAGACCGCGGCCGCTGCCGCTGCAGCAGGAGTCTGCTGAGCCTGGGGCAGATGCCCCGCCAGCAGCCCCAGATACGCCAAGCCTTGTCGCAGCGTCGGCGGCCAGGACTGTAGGAGCGGCATCTGCAGGGGGCCGCACTACCACCAGGCGCTCCTGAAGATGCCGCCCCATGTCTACCAGCAGGGCTCGCCGCCTGAGGCTGACACTTCATGTCGCCTCATGGATGCTGTGGCCCTGCTGGTAGTTCTGATTAGTGAGACTTTGCACTGTAAACTTGATAGATTCACTGCTTGTGGACATCTTCTCTGTAGCTCTGTGCTGCTTTTGCTTTGGGCTTCTGTTGCTGTGTTACTCTGGGGTTCTGTGTCACTCTGGGCCCATAACCTGTCGGCAGCGGATTATTCAGGATACTCTACAAGTGTGTGACAACAGAGATTCTTTTTTGCACAACAAACAGGAACAAATATGATAAGCTTAATAAGTCAGGAATAAAACATATCTTATGTTTCTCAGCCTCTGTACAGCATCTGCAGCTGATTCTTCTCACATTCACAGATAAAGAAACTGGATACAGTCACATGCTCTTCCTGTGGGAACTCTGGGAGTTTTTTTTTGTTCTCACTTTATCTACAATATACAAACCTAGCAACTAAACACTCGTATACAGTAATGGAGTTGTTGAACTAAACATATTCCAACACATTGAGCAACATTGACCCAAGTGCAATCCAAGTTTTTGTCAGACCAAAAATACGGTCTGCACAAAACCTTGATGCACATTTCATCATGTATTTGGCGTGGATATGCTGCAGATCTACACTAAATTGGCAGCAGCGTGTTTCCCAAGCCAAGCCTATGGGATTTGTGAAGTCCTGTCCACATGGTGTGTATTTTTTCTGCAGCAGATCCGCTGCATATTTGATTGCGGGAAAATCTGCAACATGTCAATTCTTGCTGTGGGTTTTACCACGTTTTACACCCATAGACCCTCATGTTAGTGTAATGAGGTGTACAATTCAGATTGTATTATCGAAATTGAAACTGCAATGAACTGTGCACAGTCCGCACTTGTCCACCAGGGGGCATCAGTGGACTGTACAAACACAGAGCTGGGAAACTCCCAGCCATCTCTGTTGTTTAACCAGGAAGTGAAAGCAGAGGATCAGTGGAGTATAAATCCAGAGCTGAGATCTGCCTGCGGATGTCTGTTTAAAGTGGACTACTTTGCTACACCTTGCCGGAAAAATCACCCCGCAGAAGCCCCTGTGACTGATCCTGGGCCACTGGACTTTGGTGCTGTGACTCTGGCCGCTCTGCAAAACCTTGCCCGCCAAGCACCCAGAGTGCATGTGCAGGGGCCGTGACCGACATAAGGGAGCCATTTGTGCTGCTGTGATCTCCCTTCTGCTGTTGCTCTGTGTGCCCTTAGACTGGGAGAGACAGACTGTTATCTGCAGAAGGAGACCAAAGAAGAAGAGTGAGGAGATCCCCAGGCCTGCTACGTGGGAGCGACATCTTCTTCTGTAATAGACTGGTACGTGATTTTAGGGAAAGTTAGGGAAAGATACCTTCATTGTTGTGTTTTTTTCTTGCTGCGTACCTGGCAGAAGTGAAGATTCAGAGACTCTAATATATACAAGTGCGCATATAATTCGGTTGACTGTGATATAAATATGTTTTACAGTAAAGAAATGTTACTACCGTTTAAATCTGAGTATGGGGATTCTGTTGAGAAAGATCATACACACACACCCGCGGCCTTAACACCGGTCGCTACATCTGGCGTAGTTGGCAGGATGTGTGATCAACAGAATCTCCTCCCGGTAGTAGCTTATAACCAGACTTATACTACGGCCTGCAGGTCCATATCCGGTGCCAGCAGTCCGAGCAGTGACACGGAAGAATTGAAGCAGATAGTAGCAGAGTTGCAGAAACAGATACTACAGCTGCAGCTCATGCTAGACCAACAGGCGGACAGGCAAGCGAGACAGCAACCCAGTCGGCCTATGGGAAGGTGCTGGACATGCGGCGACCCCCGCCATAGGGCAAACCGTTGTCCGCATCCTCCACCCGTGGTCCGATATACCAGAACCAGCAAGCCATGCCCCACAACAGCAGCCACCTTTAAACTAGACGCCCCAGCCAAAGCGGTTCACTCGGCAGGGGAGATCAGGGAAAAGGGTGTGAAGAGACAGAGCCAGACCGATAAGCAAGTGCTGGCCACTCGGGTCCAGGGGACGGTGAAGTGGTTTAATGTCCGCGATGGGTATGGCTTCATCAACAGGAATGACACAAAGGATGACGTGTTTGTACATCAGACTGCCATAAAGCGTAACAATCCTCGTAAGTGCCTCCGCAGTGTTGGTGATGGGGAGGTGGTACAGTTTGATGTTGTGAAGGGAGAGAGGGGTACAGAGGCCGCCGACGTCACCGGTCCTGGGGGTGTTCCCGTTAAAGGAAGCAGATTTGCCCCCAACCGGCGCCGCTACCGCCGGCGATCCTACTCTCCCCGGGTAGAAAACGTGACTGAGTTTATTGGAGATATTGTGAGCCCTGAACAAGGGAGCGAAGGTGAACGGGGGGATGACGGTTTCTCCCAACAGAGGTCCCTACTCCGCCGGAGATCAATCCCTGTGGTATCAACGGCCATCACTGCCTTGGAGCCGATGGTTGTTGACAGGGACTGTCAATCTTTAAGTGGGGGGGTATGTAATGAGGTGTACAATTCAGATTGTATTATCTAAATTGAAACTGCAATGAACTGTGCACAGTCCGCACTTGTCCACCAGGGGGCATCAGTGGACTGTACAAACACAGAGCTGGGAAACTCCCAGCCATCTCTGTTGTTTAACCAGGAAGTGAAAGCAGAGGATCAGTGGAGTATAAATCCAGAGCTGAGATCTGCCTGCGGATGTCTGTTTAAAGTGGACTACTTTGCTACACCTTGCCGGAAAAATCACCCCGCAGAAGCCCCTGTGACTGATCCTGGGCCACTGGACTTTGGTGCTATGACTCTGGCCGCTCTGCAAAACCTTGCCCGCCGAGCACCCAGAGTGCATGTGCAGGGGCCGTGACCGACATAAGGGAGCCATTTGTGCTGCTGTGATCTCCCTTCTGCTGTTGCTCTGTGTGCCCTGAGACTGGGAGAGACAGACTGTTATCTGCAGAAGGAGACCAAAGAAGAAGAGTGAGGAGATCCCCAGGCCTGCTACGTGGGAGCGACATCTTCTTCTGTAATAGACTGGTACGTGATTTTAGGGAAAGTTAGGGAAAGATACCTTCATTGTTGTGTTTTTTTCTTGCTGCGTACCCGGCAGAAGTGAAGATTCAGAGACTCTAATATATACAAGTGCGCATATAATTCGGTTGACTGTGATATAAATATGTTTTACAGTAAAGAAATGTTACTACCGTTTAAATCTGAGTATGGGGATTCTGTTGAGAAAGATCATACACACACACCCGCGGCCTTAACACCGGTCGCTACATCAGCTTAAAATAAGCAGCAGATATGCAGCAGTGTTCGCACGATGTGTATGTGTTGCTCATTTTGAGCATAATTTTGCATTAAAATCTGCAGGTAGTGATAGTGTGGAAGGGGGAGCAGGATTTGGCATCTTTTTTTTTTCTTTTTTTTGACCAAAGTATCGAAGCTTTATTGAAATAGATGCAAAACACCTAAAAATCGGCATCAAATCTGCACCAAAAATGCATAAAAAATGCACCGTGCAGGGACCAAAAACAATTGAGCTTCCATTGTTGCTAATAACATAGGGGAAGTGTCCGAGCTGGGACTCCCAAATAATAACTCCAAAAGAATGTGAAAATAGGTCTTCTGAATTAGACAATCCCATTATGGACCAAGATTGCATTTCCATCTGTCAGAAAGGTCAAGAGATAGAATTTTCAGACACTTCTCCCACCAGGACACATGACTCGCACGCAGCACGCACATGTCTGGTTTTTCCACAGTACATCAAAGATGAGTGACAATGAATGACGGCTCCGGGCACCGCCAGCACGGCAGCACTGCTCACACCATCTAAGCTGCATTCATCACATGCAATGGGAAGCAATAGTAATAATAGTCACCATTGTTTTAGTTTTAGTTTTTTTTCAAAAATCAATAGTACAAGTGAATATAAGAAATTTTGTAATATATCTTATCAGAGACATCTGCTTTGTTCGCCTACTGGACTGATCATTTATTCTAAAAATTCTCAATTTATTGGTAAAATGTGTCTTTAGTGACTAAAGATCTCCCCATTACAGAGATAGGAGATACAGAGATAGGAGATAACATAAAGTTCTATAGAGAACAATAGATGTTGCTTCATGAGAACTTGCAGCAGAATATTTGTCTCCGTCACTAACTCCTCATGTCTCCATAGAACTTTATGACTACCATGAGTATCTCATCTTAAATCCCAGGATGCCAACTTACAGCTGACCCAGAGCACAAAGTGAACAGGTCTGTAGGACCGTGTTCACACCACTGAATAACTAGACCACAGAAAAAAACAGTATAACAAACGTATAGAAATACTCTGCTATAGTAGGTCATTATAAAAAGCAAGTGAAGTGCTAGTAAAAAAAATGGCAATAGCAGGGTACTTAGTTAATGCATTTTTTGCAAAAAATGTACAAAGGATTTTTACCGATGTCAAAGTTACTCATATCAGAACGGTCCTATCTAACTTATTTAAAACCTGATCCTATGTAAACCTCATGGATGCAGGATGAAGACGGGCCAGAGTCCAATATGAACACTGTGTTGGTGGATGTAACAAGACATGGTGTCCGAGATGTGCTCAATGGGATTGAGGTTAGTGATGGGCGAATCCTAAATTACTCGGAATCGCTTGACTCTAGCGAGTCCGAGCACAGGACTCGCTACTCGTTGCGAGTCTAGCGAGTCCAATGTTAATGAATGGGGAAGCGAGTAATAGCGAGTAGTGTGAGATTTACAAATCGCAGATGTGTCTCGGAAGCTTCAGCCTGAAGCAATCCTAGTTTTGTCATTTATTTGCATTGGACTCGTTTACTTTGTAAGTAATCGCTGGGAAACTCGCACAGATAAGAGTCCTGTCTGCTCAGTGTGCTGGCTGCCAGCTCCAGGGTCCTAGAGCCCGCCTGCTGCCTGATGTAGCAGTGCTGAGATTGTTCTCAGTCTGCTCATTCCCTGTGTACAGACATGAATGTCTGTGCACAGAGATGATGTAGCAGAGCTGAGATTGTTCTCAGTCTGCTCATTCCTGTGCATAGACATCTATATCTATGCACAGGGTTGAGCAGAGAGGACATCGCGTTTTGGACTGCGTCGGACGGAAGAGGATTTTTTTAATTAAAGATGGAGTCCCTAATGGCTTTTTTTTTATTTCTAATAAAAAATTTTCTTTGTGTTGTGTTTTTTTTAAAACAATTTAATAGAAATTCATGGCGGTCATGTCTAATATTGGCGTGACCGCCATAAATTTCGGGCTTAGGGCCAGCTGATAATACAAAGCTGGCCCTAACTCCTTTATTACCCAGCGTGCCACCGCTACCAGGGCCGCTGGAAGAGCGGGGTTCAGCGCCAGAGGATGGCGCTTCAATGAACGCGCCATCTTCTGGGGCGGCTGCGGGCTGCAATTTGCAGCGGGGGATGCCCAGAAAGCTTGGGCATCCCTGCGCTGCGGATTCCAGCCCCCAGCTGCTTAGCTGTACCTGGCTAGACATAGAAATTGCGTGGAGCCCCACGCATTTTTTTTTTATTATTTCATGAAATTCTGAGATTCTGACTCTGACTCTGAGACTCTGACTCTGAGACTCTGACTCTGAAATTCATGAAATAATAAAAAAAAATGCGTGGGGCTCCGCGCAATTTCTATGTCTAGCCAGGTACATTTTTCCTGCCCTCCAATATGGATCATATTCGTAAACCTTATGATCAGGTGACAAAACAAATCCAGGTGGTTCAGGATCTGGGCGGGCAGTCCCAGGTGCAGGGTCAGTTTTCTAGCATGATGGGTGTTTCCCAGAGCCCTCCGCAGTAGCTTTGATATTGGTATCTTCTGATGTGCTGTTGGTCTCTCCTAAACTAGTAATGGCCCTCTCTGACAAATATTCGGGGTATAAAGGCCAGTTTAGTGTGTTCAGAGAGAGCTGGAGGCTATTTTTACCCTGCAAAACCAGTCATCAGGTAATGAGTCCCAGCAGGTGGGAATAATCATGTCTGTACTGTACGGTGGACCTCACACAAGGGCTTTACCTTCGTCCTCACAAGACCCAAAAGGGATTAGCATCACAGCAATTGATAGAAAGGATGAAAACATTAAATCAGCTTCTCATTAAAATTGTAGCTTAAGTTTTCTTAGAAGAAGAATCAGACTTCTAAGGTAACAGCAAAGATGTGAATACGCCGCTAATATGAATGGCATCCGGCAGGTTTAGGTCATGTTCCAGATTTGTTATTGGGGCCTGGAAGCTCTGAGTTACCATATTTTTCAGATTATAAGACACACTTTCTTTTCCCTTTTCTTAAAATCAGAATCTTTAAAATAAAACTTACTGAGGGAACAGTGTTGGAGCAGGGGGTGCAGGAGACAGGTTTCACAGGCCCACTGAGGGTGGAGGCAAAGCTGTGGGACTGGAGCTGTGGGGGTGTCGTGTTGGTGCACGATGGGGACCACCAATTTCTATTTGCATGCCTGCATTGCCAAGCTGCAATTCAACTTCTTGTGTCCAAACTTCCAAAAAATGGCCGCGGATATTGATCTGCGCATGCGCCGCCTCAGTGAAAGTCTAGACAATAGAGGCCGAATTGCAGCTTGGCAATGCAGGCAGGCAAAAGGAAAATGGCGGCCCTCACTGCATGCTGCTGTGACACCCCACTGCTTGCTGCTGTGACACCTCTGCAGCTATGGTCCTGCAGCTTTGCCCCCACCCTCCATGGACCCTGCCTCCTACACCCCCGCTCCATCACAGCAACACCTCCTTGGTAAACCATGTGGTGGGTCCAGTATGGGGAGGCTATGTACCAGGATGGAGGATATATATGCCAGGATGGGTGGACCATGCACCAGGAATGGGGGGCCACGTACCAGGATGGGGGATATATATACCAGGATGGGGGGGGCAATGTATTAGGATGGAGATATATATATAACAGGATGAGTGCCATAAACCAGAATGATGGACATATATACTGATTGTAAGAAGGACACTGACATTATAAGACGGACCCAATTTTCGTTCACCAAATTTGGGATGTGTCTTAGGCCGGCTTCACACCGTGATATTTCACTGCCAGGTTCTGTCCAGTGTTTTGCAGGATGCACCGGACAGAACCTGACAGCCACGGACGAGCAGAATCAGAGGGGATCCTGCTTTTTGCTGGCTTCAATGCTGGCACTGTTCAGTGCTGACATTTCAGTATGGCGGCTGCAAGGGAGCTGGCCGCAGTGCTGAAATTTCAGCCGTGGAGCTCTCCAGGTGCTGAAATTCAGTGGTGACTGTTTTTAACAGTCGCTGCTCTTTCAGCACCAGGTGTCCAGTACTGGCACGATTTCCTGCTCGATCCGGTGCGATCCGGCACCCATAGACTCCATGCTATGGGCGCCAGATCCGGGAGGATCCGGTGTTGTCTGATTTTTGCATCGGACACAAAAAAATGTTGCAGACTCCGGTTTTGTGTCCAATGCAAAAATCGGACAAAAACGAATCGTCCCGGAAAAGCCCCAAACTGGATGGCAAATAACAGCCATCCGGCCACATAGGGAGACATGGGGGGCAAATTCAGATCCGAGGTTGTCCAGTTCACACTGGAGAGCTCCAGACCCCAAAAATCGTGGTGTGAAGCCGGCGTTAGAAAGCAAAAAATCTGGTACTTTACAAAATTACTATGACCATTTTTTAAAGGGGTTTTCCTCCCCAGTTCCAGCAATAAGTCTCTGCTGCTGATCTCAATGTCTGCTATTGCCTGCAGTGCTGATGTCATGTCAACAGCGCTGCAGTCAATCAGGTTGCTAACCTCACTGATTAGCTGCAATGTGACGTTAGCGCTCCAGACAATAAGAGACCTCGGGATCAGCAGCGGAAGCTCAGCACTTGACCCCAGGAGGGTGAGGAAAGACAAGTTTTTTTTTAAACAAACTGAAGATGAGAGACAGGGGTTTTCCAAAACTGGGAAACCCTTTTAACCTTCCAGACTACGAGAGAAGTGCGGTCTGGCAGACTGTTGTCCCTGTCACGTTGGCTTTCTCTCCTATGCCGGTCTTTGTATTTGTAGTTTATACCTACGTTTTATCCTCATCACTGGTAGAGTCAATTTCACTTGGAGGAGTCCTCGTCACTTGGGCAGCTTGGATCCAGTTCCTTTGTGGTATGGGGTATCTGATTTTGTCTTCAGAGCCAGCCTGAGGGTTGCGTGACATATGATCAGTGCTGTATTTAGATTTTTTGCTGTGCTAGTCCTCCCATGTTAAAGCCACTGTATACTCGTGAAGCAAAGTTGTGATGTCTGACCACCCGTAGTGAGATCTATGTAAAGAAATGAGCTTGTCGTAGAGTTTGATCTATAACGATCTCATCATGGGACCCATGGAAGGAATTATGGACTCTCAAAAGTATGTATCACTCAGAACTAGAAGTGGTAAAGGACTTCAACCTACTTCAATTGCTCAAGATGAAGTGACGACACAAAGAATAGGAGAATAGCTATGGGCAATTTAACAATGAAGTCACTGGACAAGGTCTTCACATCAAGACACATTTCACTGGTGACAAAGACATGGCTCCATAGTGTGGTCTGTTCAGTAGTAACATACGAATGCAAAACCTGGACAATGAAGGAACAAAACAGAAGAAGAATCAACACCTTCTAAATGCCGTGCTAGAGAAGGATGTTATCAATACCCTGGATGGCAAGAACAAACAAATCAATTTTGGAACAAATCAAGCCAGACATGTCTCTCGAAGCAAGGATCACCAAACTATGACTTGTCTACACATCATACAAAAAGGGAAATCACCGGTGGACATTATGGTAGGAAGACTAGAAAGAACAAGGCGAAGAGGAAGACTAACAACCCATTGGCTTAAAACTGTCAATATAGCGGTGGAGAAGGCTCTGATGGACCTATCTAGGCTTGGAGAAGACCCTGGTGGAGCTATGTAGGTTTGGAGAAGACCCTGGTGGAGCTATGTAGGTTTGGAGAAGACCCTGGTGGAGCTATGTAGGTTAGGAGAAGACCCTGGTGGAGCTATGTAGGTTTGGAGAAGACCCTGGTGGAGCTATGTAGGTTTGGAGAAGGCTCTGATGGACCTATCTAGGTTTGGAGAAGACCCTGGTGGAGCTATGTAGGTTTGGAGAAGGCCCTGGTGGAGCTATGCAGGTTTGGAGAAGACCGTGGTGGAGCTATGTCGGTTTGGAGAAGACCCTGGTGGAGCTATGTAGGTTAGGAGAAGACCCTGGTGGAGCTATGTAGGTTTGAAGAAGACCCTGGAGTAGCTATGTAAGTTTGGAGAAGACCCTGGTGGAGCTATGTAGGTTTGGAGAAGGCCCTGGTGGAGCTATGTAGGCTTGGAGAAGACCCTGCTGGAGCTATGTCGGTTTGGAGAAGACCCTGGTGGAGCTATGTAGGTTAGGAGAAGACCCTGGTGGAGCTATGTAGGTTAGGAGAAGACCCTGTTGGAGCTATGTAGGTTTGGAGAAGACCCTGGTGGAGCTATGTAGGTTTGGAGAAGACCCTGGTGGAGCTATGTAGGTTAGGAGAAGACCCTGGTGGAGCTATGTAGGTTTGGAGAAGACCCTGGTGGAGCTATGTAGGTTTGGAGAAGACCCTGGTGGAGCTATGTAGACTTGCGCAAGATCAATCTTCCTACAGTGTGTGCATCCATCAAGTCACCATGGCTCAAAATCAATAAATAATAATAAGTACCATCACAAGACCACAGGAACCACACTTCGAGTTGCGTGAACCTCCCTCTAACCATAAACTTCTCCAAGTTTTTGGATGGTGTCACCTCATATAGTCTCTTAAATCATCTGGGTTAATTGGAAAATACGGAAGTCCCAATATGTTCATGCAGTGAGGATGTTTTCTGATTGAACCCCCCAAGAAGGTTAAAACTCAATTAGGAAATAACCTAATGTAATCATTTTTTCTAAGATGTAAAAAAAGAAACTCCAAATGTAACCTTGAAGCAAATTTACTCTCATTTTTGCTCCAGAACTCCGGCGTTGGCTTTGCCAAAATTCTGGTGAAAATGATTTCAGACACATTTATTAATAGTTTACACAACAAACAAACAATACACAGATGTTAGTTCTTACTAGACACTTTGAGATAATGTCCAAGTAATAAAAAAATCAACTTTGTCTTACTGAAGGATGCACCAGATTTATTACTGGAATGCACCGGCTTACTGCTTCAAAGGGAATCTATCAGTAGGTTTTTGCCAATTCATTTGAGAGCAGCACGATATAGGGGCAGAGATCCTCATTCCAGTGATGTGTCACTGGGCTGCTTATTGTAGTTTTGATAAAATGACTGTTTTATCAGCAGGAGATTATCACTAGATGACTAGGTGTCTCCTGCTCTGTATAGCCCTGCCCCCAACACTGATTGACAAATTTCTGCCTATGCATTACAATGTTGTTAATCAGTGATGTTCTGCATAATGGAATTTCAAGTATAATGGAAGTTAATGGGAAACTCGAGCATTTTTCTGCAAGATCTTCATGAAATATGCTTGAGTTTACCATTATACTTGGTACTTGTGTTGTGTCCATCCAAGCATCCAGCCTGCTTGTTTTGAGTACTGAGCACCTGAGCATGGTAGTGTTCAATCATCATTATTAGATACCAATGGTAAATTTACCCTTATGTATTTTGATAAACCCCCAATAAATTCATGTAGGACTATAGCCTATGGGGCACTATCCACAAGACAAGCACTGACTGTAGGAGTTGCATGTGAAGAAATAGGTTGATAGCCTGTAGTCCGGTACCTGTTACTTGTTATACTCTAGTACTTATTTTATTTTTATCTTATTAATGGTGAGTTAAATCCTTTATTACACCCCAGAGTCTGTAGGTCAATGTTGGAAAAAGGCTAAAAATGAGGAAACACAAGTGAAAATTGGGTCTTATTTTTTTTTGGAAGCTCAATGAAATCAAGGTAACTGCTCACCTGTTCAGGTTGTGGGACCCACAACCAGTATATGCGTATAGTACAGCTGCCGTTGGATCCACACTCTACGAGGTCTGTGATGGTAAATACAAACCCAGAAAAGACAGTGCTCTTTGATCTGCGCTGGCTGTACTTGGAAAATGACCTCAGTAGATCAGAGGGTAATGGTGCCTTTATTCAACGCGTTTCTGACCATATCCCCGCTCCTTCATCTGGTAGCTTTCCAGATGAAGGAGTGGGCATACGCTCAGAAACGTGTTGAATAAAGGTGCCATTACCCTCTGATCTATTGTGGTCCTTTTCCAAGTACAGAAGTACAGCTTGCGCGGATCAAAGAGCAATGTTTGAAAAAAAGACATTTCTATTTGCTTGGTTAGGTCCTATAATGAGGTCGAACAGTTAATGCTCTGATGCAGATCAATAGTAGTAGTGACTGTAGTGGTAGCTGCGTGTGTGCAGCTCTATTTATTTCATTCTATTGGGGTCCCAAAAGCAGCAGTGAAAATTCATTATTTTACGCACCAACACCGGTCAGAATTAGGTTTTGGGGTTCCCAAAATCAAGCTAGACAGATCACTGGAAGCAAGGATCACTAAGCTACGAAAGCTACGACTTGCCTTCTTTGGACACATCATATGAAGAGAGCGATCACTTTTTGTTTGTTATCTCATATTTGCGAAGACATTGTTTCATGCCAGATTATTTATAGCCTTTATTGTCCCAGTTTGTAGATTCCTAATTGAATGTAAATTACCTTACCCCCTCTGTCTACATCACTCACAGGAGTGCAGATTGAAATGACAACTAATAAGAGTACAACTTTATTCCACTAATCCTTTAAGACAACAATACCCTGAGATGAGTGCTAGCGCTGTATAAAAGGACTTGCTTCAGTCACCAGTAGTTCATATATATGCTACATGGCTTCATTCTAGGGCTTTGATCCCAATTAGAAGACTATAACCTCAGTCTAGGAATTTTGATTCCAGATGTTAGGATAACATCATGTCTTCACACATGGCTTCAGTCTTCGGGTCCAACTAGTGGAGCACCAAAACTGGATTATTTTCTGCAGGAGTTCAGCCTAGAATTCTAGGATTTGGCTGGAATATCAGATGCTACTTATGGAACAAACCCAGGTTGGGACAATTCAGTCACCTGGCTACAGACTTTGCTGTGCTCAATCAGCTTCCTAAGCTTGCTATTCCTTTCTCGGTGGGTGCCCGCCGAATGCGGAGTGCTGCTGAATTGGCGTAGTTGGCCCTAAAAGCCCTGAAGGCATGAATATTCTAATCCCTGGTGAGCCTGCAGAAGGGTGAGACTCTGTTACCTGTTCCATTGTGTGTTTTGCTTGATATGTGTTATATGCTTTTGACTGTTGGGGATCCAATAAACGCTTACCATTGTGTGGTTCCCTCACCCTGTGTTGTCTGAGTAGTGCTCTGCCCACAGTTAACGAGTTTGAGCGTTCAGTGGGATGAGGTCTTTCTAAAGACAGCCGGGCCAGCAAAGAGAGCACCCTCTGACCCCAGTGTCTCCACAGTAACTTCTTCCACTTTAGATGAATTTGGAAGGTGCGCACCTTCTCGACTGAGCTCATATGCCTTTTCAAAGAGTTGGCAAAGCTGGCCAGGACTGGTGTAAAACTGCAAAAAGTCTCAAAATGTTAAGAAACTTTACACTAGAAAACTGGCATCAACTGCTTTTGATGAATTGGCCCCTTTGAGTTTAATCACAAAGGTTACCAGCAATTTCACACGGAACAAAAGCAGCAGTACCCCATAAAGCCTTTACTACATGTACGGTGTTTTGGCATATGGATCAATGTAAATCATGAAAGAGGCCTGACATATTGGTGGGGTGGCTTGTCAAGAGTTTGACAGGCCAACTCCAGTGCTCCAATAGGCTAGGAATTTAATGAATCTAGATGATGGAAAAAAAGTGTGAAATACATCACTGGAATCAGAGTCACATAGAGCAGAACAAACTTAAAAAGCCTATTTTTGTAATATTTTTACCCTTGCAAAAAACCACCTCAAAGTGGGTGGTTACAAAAGCATTGAGTGTCGGCACCGAGTTGTGTACAGGTTTATAGGTTTTCTGTTGTGTCCGTCCACCGCTCTGTGCATTTTTATGTATCTTTTTGTTATTCTCTTTTTTTCGTGAGGACTTGAACTGACAACCTCTACAGTTGTAGGCGGCAGCTAAACCTTGCTCTTGTTTTTGTGCATTTCTTTGAGCGCTTGGTAGGGAGCCACCAATTCTCATAACATGTAAAGAAAAAAAGAAAGCTACTCTCACCACAATACCAGCCTATACTAAGCCATGGTTCTGTGTTTGATTAATTTAATATTTTAGAATTGGCATTTAAAATATTATTGAAGATTCTGTAAGTCCTCTTCGTAAGCCGGATCTGTTAATCCGGACCGAGCCTCTGTTCTCTTGGGTCAGTATGACCCTTTTTATACCCTTTTGTTATTGTGTCCTTTTTTGCTGATTTTCTGGACGTTTTTCTGGTTCTTTATCTCGGGGATTACGACTGCAGGAAGGGGCGTAATGCCTTGTTCATAGGTGTCTACACATATCAGACGAGTAAAAAAGACCTATCGGCCATGTTGGTGTAACCTCCCCAAGATCAGTACTGGATTCTAGCACAGTATA
This sequence comes from Allobates femoralis, assembly GCA_033576535.1. Taxonomy (NCBI): domain Eukaryota; kingdom Metazoa; phylum Chordata; class Amphibia; order Anura; family Aromobatidae; genus Allobates; species Allobates femoralis. The sequence goes on from JARQOC010000009.1 coordinate 83,582,262, forward strand.
AATAAGAAGTGTGAGTACATCTAGTGCTCTGTTACTGGAGCTATATTTATATATTCCAGGAGAACCCCCTAATTATCAGGTTACATGTATCCAGTGTAATTCCTGATGTGGTAATTACGGTGTCATCTAACCCTTTGATCCCGGCTCTATTTAGCACCACAATATGTGGTCACGTCCAATACCCTAATGCTTTCCTCCAATTAGCAGAAAACATACCCAAAACGCATATTGGGCAGATATTTTTTAATTACTTTGTATCTGTGTAATTCCCACTTGTCTTATAGTAACATACCATCCTTAAAAAACCATTAAAGAGTAATCAAACTTTAATGTCATTATCCTACTGGCATTGCAAAATTCAGGATTTTTGCAACATATTTTGCTTCCTTCTCTCCCACTGTGTCATGGTGCTGTTCACATTTCCAGTTCATGCTCCTTTAGAAGATACTTTTAACTGCTTTTGAGCAAGAATCCAAATATTATATTCAAACAGTCTCTGTATGGGACTCTGTCCTTCTCTTTGCTCCTAAGGGTGCAGTCAGACAGCCGTATGTGTGATGCCTCTGAGGGTCCAGTAGCCACAAAGGTACTGCACCTCAGCCAGAGGTATGATACCCCACTCTCGGGTAAGGAGGGGGCATTACCTGGCACCCACACACCAGCATCCAACACTACACCCGCTCCTGGACAGGGGATCTGGGCGGACCCTGTTCAGGGAGGGCCCCATCCCAGGCTGGAGGAGGGAACTAGGTAGAGGGTGTGGGTAGAGGAAGCAGATAAGAGGAGCACACCAGGAAGTAGTGGGAGGAGTAGTAAACATGAGAAGGAGAGAGAGGAGTGAGGAGTCGCAGGAGAGATGTGAGGAAAGGCGTCCTGGGAATTGGAGTGAGAGGCTCATCCCAGGACAAGGAAGATGTGAGAGCCGGTGAGAGCTCCAGAGAGAAGGAAGGGGTCCCAGAGGCACAGGAAGTGCGAAATCCACCCGTGGCTCGCATCCATTGCCGGTCGCAAGCAAGTGGATTGACCAGGGCTGTAGATGGTCACCGGGGTCAGACTAGTAGCTGAGACTTGAGGCCTCAGTTAGCGAACCGGAGACTTCTGCATATCAAGGAGCAGCAGAATAAACAACATTCGCTGCAATGGTGTCCAGATAGGGCCAAAGGGAACAAGGAGTATGTCGACCGGTAGGGTCTGAGGCCAATGGCGCGGGACACTGAGTGTGAGGTGCAGGGCAGGAGGAAGAGAGCCAGCGCAGGAGAGAGACAACCCAGAGAAGGTATACAGAACGGGGTGATGGCTAAGTGTCTCCAAATTGCCTGGGAGTGGCTGGACCCCTTGCCCAAAAGGACACGGCACCCGTCTGGATGGTACTACCTAAGAACAGTGAGTAAAAGTGTGGAACTGCATCGGTTGTGTCCTTGAATTATTCCGGCGTCCTCTGCCCTGCACCACAACTCCACCACCATTCTAGAAATGTGAGACAAAATGCGCAATAGGGTTTTATCTCCTTAGCAGAGGGGGCAAGAAAAAACATGAAATCTGCTCACCTGGATAGGTTGTGTACACCCACAACCAGTATGAATGCTCAGGGTACCGTTGCACGTCGCAACATTGCATGCAATTTCACTGGCAATTTGCTTGTTGCAGTGAAATCATGGACACATTGTTCTATTTTGTTGCCGTGTACAAATGTAACAATGTGTCCATGATTTCACTGCAACCAGCAAATTGCAGGTGAAATTGCATGCAATGTTGCGACGTGTTGAGGTACCTTAAGAGACAGCTGCTACTGGATCCACAAATCCACGGGCACCGTGGTAGAAATAGCTGTAGTAGGATGAAGTGTCGTTTGATCCGCGCTGCTGTGAAAGAAAGACCAGAAGCCGGGGTATCTGGTCTGAAGATGTTTTAAACCAGTTGGATTAAAACATCTTCAGAATAGATACCCCGGCTTCTGGTCTTTCTTTCACAACAGCGCAGATCAAATACACTTCGTCCTACTACAACCATCTACACATTGACTTATACACCTGCCCTGGGGTACCGCTCTACCTATGGGAAGCAACAACATCTGGCTACGTCGTCATCTGCCCCGGAGGTTTGAACTGCAGTGTCAGCCATCCCTGGCCAAGTACCGTAGGTTGTGTCACGACTTCAATCCCCAAAACCTTAATCCCCAAAGTTTTATTGACACTGTCAGGGTCACCGAGCCGGGTCTCAACCCCCATGATTCCCCAGCAGTACTGTAGCCTGGTTCCAAGTATCCCACGGCCCTGTGGGGGCGTGTCATATAAGTCATACGTAGAATGAACTACAATGCTCAGACTGTCCGGTGGCTCTTCCGACCCGAGTGTGACAGCTACATAGAAATACATGAAGCTGTCCCTCTCAGGTTGGGAGAGCTACTGGTCAGTTCGAGTGTTGCAGTCTGATCTACATACAATTTATACAGCCATCTAACTGCGCCCTTAAGGTACCGTTACACGGGGAGATGTGGCAGCAATGTCAGAAGTGATGCCGCGGGTGCGCGCTCTCTTCTGGCATCGTTGCCGTACCTGCCACACAGGCAGATGTTGTCTGTGACGCCGCGGCGATGTTGCCACAGCGATCGCTCGTTGGGCTGGGAACAACCCAGCAAGCGATACGCTGGACTGTTGCGAATAGGCGGCATCGCTGGCAACAGTTGTCGAGCCCACAAGGGTCGGGGTACATGGATCTCAGGCGTACTGGTACGGGGATGTCACGGGTGGTCGATACCCGGGTCCGTGCCCTTGGGGAGACAATAAAAAGGGGGTTGAAAAGAAAACAATAAAATTGTCAGCCGTGACGCCACCTGTAGGTCCGGTGATGGCACCTCCAGGGTGATGGGCGTCAGCAAACATGTTGGAAAACCTGGCAACTCGCAACCAGCGATTTATCATAGTTGCATTGTGCTGTCACAGAGCACAATACACTTGTGATGTCGCCGCAACATCGCTGAACCCGGGCGATATCGTGCAGTGTGACGGTACCTTAACTCTGATACTCAAGTTGGGGAATTTCTGCACACAGACTAATTGCTTGCTGTTCTTTGCTGAGCAGCAGTTGAAAGCAGCTTCTAAGGCTGCCTTCAGATTTGCAGATGCCTTCACAGCGTTTTGTGGAGGCATCTGCAAGCATATGCATGCAGACGGCAGTCCCTATGTTTATAATGGAGCGCACGGCGGTCTGCAGGCATCTGCGCTCCCATTGCCCGCCATATGTGATCTGTGATCCTGACACCCTTTAACGCCTATACACGGATCTGGATTTACAACAGGGACTGCTGCCTATGAAAGGGCTGCAATCCAGAGACAGGAAAGTCACCAAGCAGGGTCAAAGCCGGGAGATCAGGAAATGTAAGAAAAAAGAGAAGGCGCGCAAATGTGAAGCACCTCAGGGTTAAACCGTATTACAAGGAAAGCGGGGTTTCCACTCACCTTACGGAGTTGTACTGGCTGGGTACAACTCCAGTGACAGCCTCCTGTGGAGCAATGCCAGCAGGGTGTCCCCGAGATAATCCTCGTGCCAGGGAGAGAGCAGCGTCACTTCCAACCAGTCCTGTGATCCAACACGGTGACATCAGAAAGGTCCTAGTAGTCCTCCAGACTCGGATAATCAGATCCTTTAGTAAGCGATGCCTCTCCTACAAAGCTGCTGAACCGCACGGTCCCTCGGAAGTGAGAGAAGTGCACAGGAAAAAAATAGTTGCGGTTCTAAGAGCGCTAAGGAAGAAGGGTAAGGGAAATTATTGTAGTGAACAGACCTTTATTACAAACACGGTCCCTCAAACTCCACTACGCGTTTCGACGTTACTGTCTTCATCAGGTGGCAGGAACCTGATGAAGACGGTAACGTCGAAACGCGTAGTGGAGTTTGAGGGACCGTGTTTGTAATAAAGGTCTGTTCACTACAATAATTTCCCTTGCCCTCCTTCCTCAGCGCTCTTAGAACCGCAACTATTTTTTTCCTGGGAGATCAGGAAAGGGACACAATCAGGATGCGATAGTGTAGTCAGGGAGCCGGCTCAAAATCAAGATGGCAGCAAGGTACAAATTTGGGAGGAAGAAGAAGAGTAAAAAAAAAACAGGAAAACACTAATACGAGACAGGAGACTAGTCAGAGTATCCAAAAGCTATTTCTGGCAGCTTCCAGCAGGAGGCTGAAGGTATATGTAAGGTGTGGTGCTTTCTTCTAGGCTGAAGCTTAATGACTTCAGCTGGACAGCACACACACACACATCCACTCTTCCGCCTGTGACGTACTGCAGGTCCCAGCCACTGTAACCTTAGTGGATGGGCAGAGCCAGCGCTCCCCAGAGATTCTGGCTCTGACTTCTTCTCTATCACCAGTACCACTCACAGAGTGAGTATGGCGGTGCCTGATGACAGAAGCAGAAGTTGCAGAAGTCGCTCTGGTGGGGATGTGTCATGCCTCAGTAGAAATGAAGCATTACCAGGGGCATATAAAATCTGTATACTGCTGATGAAATGAATATACCTGGTATCAGCCTAAAGTCTAAATCTAATCCCAGCACATATACGTAACACAAATGTGTATTAGAAGTGGGCAACTTTCTTGAGGCTTTTAAAAAAGTGACAAGAGGGTGGAGTTTAGAGAGAGGGTGTGTGACTTATTTACTACAATTTTAGCCAGACATTTGCCGTAGTAGGTGTGGATTATAATTTTTGGCCCAATGACGTCCCATGTTGTGGCATTTCTGAAGGTGAGAGTGCCATTCCTAATACATTTGGTGCACTTTGTTTCACACTGGATTTAGACTCGGCTTATAAAGTGCCAGTCGAAGTAAATCTGTCCCACTGATGTTATGAAAGGACAGATGGGAACTTTTGCAGTATAGGTGTCATTGCCAGGCATTCATGAAATTATCAGTATGTATTTAGCAAGCTGTCTGCTAAAATGATCACTGATCCTCTGTCACTGCCTACAGACAACGGAACACATCAATAAGCATCTATGTGTAACAACAGATGTGCGGGAGATGGAGGACATGAATTGTAAACTTCACAGCCAATCATACTTGGAAAGGTTCCTAGTCTTTAAGCCTTATTCACACATTGCAGGATAGGTCAGTATTTTCCATTGGCATTTGGGAGCCCAAACCAGTGCTGGATCCAGTGCACAGGATAGCAGAAATTAAAGAGGTTGTCCACTACTTTAACATTGATGGGTTATCCTTAGGAAAGGTCATCAATTTCTGATCGGCCGGGTACGACACTCAGCACCCCCACCAATCAGCTGTTCCCAATGCCAGTGGCGGCAGTAGGTCACTGGAATGCTCACATCCGGAGCCACTCCATCTTCTGATAGTGGCTGTGGCAGGGTATTGCATATATACCTCCTATTCAAATCAGTAGGAGGTGGATGTGCAGTCCCCAGCCGTGGACACTTCCCGAAGATGGAGTAGCTCCAGAACGGAACATTTCTGCCACCTACTGCTGCCGCCATTAGAGAGAAAAGTTAACCATTTAACAACTGGAGAGTGTGGTGGGGAACTGATCACAGGAATGAGAGTCCCTTTTGAAGCAGTGGTCGGGCACGTGTACTAACTTTCCATTTGAAACCTATGAGACTGATGAAGATAACCAGGAACAACCCCAGCTATCCATATTAGTACCACAGACAATGTAGTGAGGAGTAGTGTGCATGTACTGCTCCTATAAAACTATGTACACAAAACCCCTGCTTTAGTGATCATAGGAAGTCTCAGTGGTCACTGGAGGAGGTCCCAGGGAAGGAGAATAGGGAGGATGTCTCAGTGGTCACTGGAGGAGGTCCCAGGGAAGGAGACTAAGGAGGAAGTCCCAGTGGTCACTGGAGGAGGTCCCAGGGAAGGAGACTAAGGAGGAAGTCTCAGTGGTCACTGGAGGAGGTCCTAGGGAAAGAGAATAAGGAGGAGGTCTCAGTGGACACTGGAGGAGGTCCCAGGGAAGGAGACTAAGGAGGAAGTCTCAGTGGACACTGGAGGAGGTCCCAGGGGAAGAGAATAAGGAGGAAGTCTCTATGGTCACTGGAGGAGGTCCCAGGGAAGGAGACTAAGGAGGAAGTCTCAGTGGTCACTGGAGGAGGTCCTAGGGAAAGAGAATAAGGAGGAGGTCTCAGTGGACACTGGAGGAGGTCCCAGGGAAGGAGACTAAGGAGGAAGTCTCAGTGGACACTGGAGGAGGTCCCAGGGGAAGAGAATAAGGAGGAAGTCTCTATGGTCACTGGAGGAGGTCCCAGGGAAGGAGACTAAGGAGGAAGTCTCAGTGGACACTGGAGGAGGTCCCAGGGAAGGAGAATAAGGAGGAGGTATCAGTGGACACTGGAGGAGGTCCCAGGGAAGGAGAATAAGGAGGAAGTCTCAGTGGTCACTGGAGGAGGTCCCAGGGAAGGAGAATAAGGAGGAAGTCTCAGTGGTCACTGAGGAGGTCCCAGGGAAGGAGACTAAGGAGGAAGTCTTAGTGGTCACTGGAGGAGGTCCCAGGGAAGGAGCATAAGGAGGAAGTCTCAGTGGTCACTGGAGGAGGTCCCAGGGAAGGACAATAAGGAGGAAGTCTCAGTGGTCACTGGAGGAGGTCCCAGGGAAAGAGCATAAGGAGGAAGTCTCAGTGGTCACTGGAGGAGGTCCTAGGGAAGGAGAATAAGGAGGAAGTCTCAGTGGTCACTGGAGGAGGTCCCAGGGAAGGAGAATAAGGAGGAAGTCTCAGTGGTCACTGGAGGAGGTCCTAGGGAAAGAGCATAAGGAGGAAGTCTCAGTGGTCACTGGAGGAGGTCCCAGGGAAGGAGAATAAGGAGGAAGTCTCAGTGGTCACTGGAGGAGGTCCCAGGGAAAGAGCATAAGGAGGAAGTCTCAGTGGTCACTGGAGGAGGTCCTAGGGAAAGAGCATAAGGAGGAAGTCTCAGTGGTCACTGGAGGAGGTCCTAGGGAAGGAGAATAAGGAGGAAGTCTTAGTGGTCACTGGAGGAGGTCCCAGGGAAGGAGAATAAGGAGGAAGTCTCAGTGGTCACTGGAGGAGGTCCCAGGGAAGGAGAATAAGGAGGAAGTCTCAGTGGTTACTAGAGGAGGTCCCAGGGAAGGAGACTAAGGAGGAAGTCTTAGTGGTCACTGGAGGACGTCTCAGGGGAAGAGAATAAGAAAGAAGTCTCAGTGGTCACTTTAGGACATCCCAGTTGAAAGAGAATAAGGAGGAAGTCTCAGTGGTCACTGGACTAGGTCCCAGGGGAAGAGAATAAGGAGGAAGTCTTAGTGGTCACTGGACTAGGTCCCAGGGAAAGAGCATAAGGAGGAAGTCTTAGTGGTCACTGGAGGAGATCACAGGGAAGAGAATAAGGAGGAAGTCTTAGTGGTCACTGGAGGAGGTCCCAGGGAAGGAGAATAAGGAGGCAGTCTCAGTGGTCACTGGAGGAGATCCCAGGGAAGAGAATAAGGAGGAAGTCTCAGTGGTCACTGGAGGAGATCCCAGGGGAAGAGAATAAGGAGGAAGTCTTAGTGGTCATTGGAGGAGATCCAAGGGAAGGAGAATAAGGAGGAAGTCCCAGTGGTCACTGGAGGAGGTCCCAGGGAAGGAGAATAAGGAGGAAGTCTCAGTGGTCCCTGGAGGACATCCCAGTTGAAAGAGAATAAGGAGGAAGTCTCAGTGGTCACTGGAGGAGATCCCAGGAAAAGAGCATAAGGAGGAAGTCTCAGTGGTCACTGGAGGAGATCCCAGGGGAAGAGAATAAGGAGGAAGTCTCAGTGGTCACTGGAGGAGATCCCAGGGGAAGAGAATAAGGAGGAAGTCTTAGTGGTCATTGGAGGAGATCCAAGGGAAGGAGAATAAGGAGGAAGTCCCAGTGGTCACTGGAGGAGGTCCCAGGGAAGGAGAATAAGGAGGAAGTCTCAGTGGTCCCTGGAGGACATCCCAGTTGAAAGAGAATAAGGAGGAAGTCTCAGTGGTCCCTGGAGGACATCCCAGTTGAAAGAGAATAAGGAGGAAGTCTCAGTGGTCCCTGGAGGAGGTCCCAGGGGAAGAGAATAAGGAGGAAGTCTCAGTGGTCACTGGAGGAGATCCCAGGGTAAGAGAATAAGGTGGAAGTCTCAGTGGTCACTGGAGGAGATCCCAGGGGAAGAGAATAAGGAGGAAGTCTCAGTGGTCACTGGAGGAAGTCCCAGGGAAAGAGCATAAGAAGGAAGTCTCAGTGGTCACTAGAGGAGGTCCCAGGGAAGGAGACTAAGGAGGAAGTCTTAGTGGTCACTGGAGGACGTCTCAGGGGAAGAGAATAAGAAAGAAGTCTCAGTGGTCCCTGGAGGACATCCCAGTTGAAAGAGAATAAGGAGGAAGTCTCAGTGGTCACTGGACTAGGTCCCAGGGAAAGAGAATAAGAAGGAAGTCTCAGTGGTCAATGGAGGAGGTCCCAGGGGAAGAGAATAAGGAGGAAGTCTTAGTGGTCACTGGACTAGGTCCCAGGGAAAGAGCATAAGGAGGAAGTCTCAGTGGTTACTGGAGGAGGTCCCAGAGGAAGAGAATAAGGAGGAAGTCTCAGTGGTCACTGGAGGAGATCACAGGGGAAGAGAATAAGGAGGAAGTCTTAGTGGTCACTGGAGGAGATCCCAGGGGAAGAGAATAAGGAGGAAGTCTTAGTGGTCACTGGAGGAGGTCCCAGGGAAGGAGAATAAGAAGGCAGTCTCAGTGGTCACTGGAGGAGATCCCAGGGGAAGAGAATAAGGAGGAAGTCTCAGTGGTCACTGGAGGAGATCCCAGGGGAAGAGAATAAGGAGGAAGTCTTAGTGGTCATTGGAGGAGATCCAAGGGAAGGAGAATAAGGAGGAAGTCCCAGTGGTCACTGGTGGAGGTCCCAGGGAAGGAGAATAAGGAGGAAGTCTCAGTGGTCCCTGGAGGACATCCCAGTTGAAAGAGAATAAGGAGGAAGTCTCAGTGGTCACTGGAGGAGATCCCAGGAAAAGAGCATAAGGAGGAAGTCTCAGTGGTCACTGGAGGAGATCCCAGGGGAAGAGAATAAGGAGGAAGTCTCAGTGGTCACTGGAGGAGATCCCAGGGTAAGAGAATAAGGTGGAAGTCTCAGTGGTCACTGGAGGAGATCCCAGGGGAAGAGAATAAGGAGGAAGTCTCAGTGGTCACTGGAGGAGGTCCCAGGGAAAGAGCATAAGGAGGAAGTCTCAGTGGTCACTAGAGGAGGTCCCAGGGAAGGAGACTAAGGAGGAAGTCTTAGTGGTCACTGGAGGACGTCTCAGGGGAAGAGAATAAGAATGAAGTCTCAGTGGTCCCTGGAGGACATCCCAGTTGAAAGAGAATAAGGAGGAAGTCTCAGTGGTCACTGGACTAGGTCTCAGGGGAAGAGAATAAGAAGGAAGTCTCAGTGGTCACTGGAGGAGGTCCCAGGGGAAGAGAATAAGGAGGAAGTCTTAGTGGTCACTGGACTAGGTCCCACGGAAAGAGCATAAGGAGGAAGTCTCAGTGGTCACTAGAGGAGGTCCCAGGGAAGGAGACTAAGGAGGAAGTCTTAGTGGTCACTGGAGGACGTCTCAGGGGAAGAGAATAAGAAAGACGTCTCAGTGGTCCCTGGAGGACATCCCAGTTGAAAGAGAAATAAGGAGGAAGTCTCAGTGGTCACTGGACTAGGTTCTCAGGGGAAGAGAATAAGGAGGAAGTCTTAGTGGTCACTGGACTAGGTCCCACGGAAAGAGCATAAGGAGGAAGTCTCAGTGGTTACTGGAGGAGAGGTCCCAGGGGAAGAGAATAAAGAGGAAGTCTTAGTGGTCACTGGAGGAGATCACAGGGGAAGAGAATAAGGAGGAAGTCTTAGTGGTCACTGGAGGAGATCCCAGGGGAAGAGAATAAGGAGGAAGTCTCAGTGGTCACTGGAGGAGGTCCCAGGGAAGGAGAATAAGGAGGCAGTCTCAGTGGTCACTGGAGGAGATCCCAGGGGAAGAGAATAAGGAGGAAGTCTCAGTGGTCACTGGAGGAGATCCCAGGGGAAGAGAATAAGGAGGAAGTCTTAGTGGTCACTGGAGGAGGTCCCAGGGAAGGAGACTAAGGAGGAAGTCTTAGTAGTCACTGGAGGACGTCTCAGGGGAAGAGAATAAGAAAGAAGTCTCAGTGGTCCCTGGAGGACATCCCAGTTGAAAGAGAATAAGGAGGAAGTCTCAGTGGTCACTGGACTAGGTACCAGGGGAAGAGAATAAGAAGGAAGTCTCAGTGGTCACTGGAGGAGGTCCCAGGGGAAGAGCATAAGGAGGAAGTCTCAGTGGTTACTGGAGGAGGTCCCAGGGGAAGAGAATAAGGAGGAAGTCTCAGTGGTCACTGGAGGAGATCCCAGGGGAAGGAGAATAAGGAGGAATTCTCAGTGGTCACTGGAGGAGGTCCCAGGGAAAGAGCATAAGGAGGAAGTCTCAGTGGTCACTAGAGGAGGTCCTAGGGAAGGAGACTAAGGAGGAAGTCTTAGTGGTCACTGGAGGACGTCTCAGGGGAAGAGAATAAGAAAGAAGTCTCAGTGGTCCCTGGAGGACATCCCAGTTGAAAGAGAATAAGGAGGAAGTCTCAGTGGCCACTGGAGGAGGTCCCAGGGGAAGAGAATAAGGAGGAAGTCTTAGTGGTCACTGGACTAGGTCCCAGGGAAAGAGCATAAGGAGGAAGTCTCAGTGGTCACTGGAGGAGATCCCAGGGGAAGAGAATAAGGAGGAAGTCTTAGTGGTCACTGGAGGAGATCCCAGGGTAAGAGAATAAGGAGGAAGTCTTAGTGGTCACTGGAGGAGGTCCCAGGGAAGGAGAATAAGGAGGAAGTCTCAGTGGTCACTGGAGGAGGTCCCAGGGAAAGAGCATAAGGAGGAAGTCTCAGTGGTCACTGGAGGAGGTCCCAGGGAAGGAGACTAAGGAGGAAGTCTCAGTGGTCACTGGAGGAGGTCCCAGGGAAGGAGAATAAGGAGGATGTCTCAGTGGTCACTGGAGGAGGTCCCAGGGAAGGAGACTAAGGAGGATGTCTCAGTGGTCACTGGAGGAGGTCCCAGGGAAGGAGACTAAGGAGGAAGTCTCAGTGGACACTGGAGGAGGTCCCAGGGAAAGCAAATAAGGAAGAAGTCTTAGTGGTCACTGGAGGAGGTCCTAGGAAAAGAGAATAAGGAGGAAGTCTCAGTGGTCACTAGAGGAGGTCCCACTGGAAAAGAATAAGGAGGAAGTCTCAGTGGTCACTAGAGGAGGTCCCACTGGAAAAGAATAAGGAGGAAGTCCAGTTGGTCACTGGAGGAGGTCCCAGAGGCAGAGAATAAAGAGGAAATACCTGTGGTCACTGGACACTGGAGGAGGACCCAGTAGGAGAGAATGAGTAGGACATCCCAGTGGTAGGACCAAAACTTATTATATCAGCTATAAATGTTGTTTGTAGGCTAACCGCTTTATGGCAATGAAAAAAAAAAAGAACGTACGACTGTGAGCATTTTTTAATACAGGAAGAATAACTTTGCACCATGTTAGCCAGTAGATAGGAAAATAAAAATCTGAGAGTCCTCAGTGGTTGAGACCTTTTAATGGCTAACTGAATAGATGGCAATAAATAGCAAGCTTTCATTAGGCATGGCAGCAGTCTCGAAAGCTGCTATTTATTACCATTTTCTCAGCCATTAAAAGGTATAAACCACTGAAAAGTCTCAAATGTTAATAGTTTAATGGAATTTTTGGTGTTTTTTTTTCTCATTTGAATGTGTTTTAGTACTTGCATTTTTGTTTACCTTTTATTACTTGTGTTGTTAAAGTCACCGTCCACTTTTCTCATGTTTAGTCACCCTACCTGGTGGCCAGTGGCATACCTTGAAGCTCATTATCTTCGATGCAAAAGCTCCAACTGGACCCCCAAATATTGCAAATTTTTAACAGCATCAGTCTTTTTCTAAAGGCCAAAGGGCTTTCCAGGTTCCAGGGCCCGGTGTGGTTGCAACACCTGCACCCATTGTAGTCATGCTCCTGCTAGTGGCCTTTCTTTGGTTCCCACTATCTGCTCTGCCCGGATCGATGTTCCGTTCCTTGTGCTTTGAAGATAGCTGTTGCAGTGACATTGGGATTACGGTGGTAAATCTAAACCACCGCCACTCTTACTTTTTTCTGTGATGTGGCATAGGAAAGTCAAGTTAGGAATGCATTTCTAATGTCAGTATAATGGCCATCTTGGAAGCTGAAGGAACAGAGGCAGGCAGCAGGAGGCAAATGGAGGATTTGTGCAAATTGAACCAAATGGCAGGTGGTTGGCCAACATTTTGCTGAATTGTAGAGGACTATAAATGAAAAAAGTACTGGTCTGTCTTGCAACCATGGCACCCACCTCTAGGTATCTGGTACTACATGCCTCATCATGAGTTCCTCCATCATCTTTCTCAGCACTATGGCCTCCGGCATTCAGTAAACCTCAAGTATGAAGCTATGATCTCGTCCATCGTCCGAGGAGCTGCTGAGGCCTTGGACAATGCACCTCGTATCTCAAATGTGCCGAGAAATCTGAGGCCTTTTACCGAAGATGATGGAAGGGCTGAAGAGGACGTTCAGTGGACCAGCCAGATGGGAGTGTTTATTAAGCTCTGGGGAGACCCTCAAGAGCAACAAATACATTGTTCTAAGCAAATTTCTTATCAGAATGCAATCGCACGGTCTAAGTCACATTTTGGCAGATTCGTCCACCAGTAGGGACAATCACTTTTCAGATCCAGGGTGGAGGGAGAATCTTAACACCACATTTCCCATTCAAAGATTCCAACAAAATAAATCATACCAACAACTGTCAATGTATGACTTGGGATTATTATTTCCCTATTGACTCCCACAAATATCCAAGTTTAGGATTTTGCGGCAAAAAAGCAGTAAAAAAAAATGACAAAAGCCATGAAAAACTCATGGGGGAATTAATTCCATCATTGCTGCATATTTTGATATCTAGGAACCTTAGACCCTGTGCACACAGTGTGTTTTTATTGCCATTTCTTTATGCGTTTTTAGTGCAGTTTATCACAAAACTGCAAGTGTGGCGCCCCGCAACGAGTGCGTCACAAGGGAGTATTGCAGCCGCAATATTCTCTAGACAAAGCAGTGAAATAGTTAACTCAGAGATCCAACCCAACATACAACACCTAGAACAGGGGACCAATCATAGGTCCTGGTGGGTGGAGTGTTAGGGTAGTGAAGAGAACACAATAATCTAGACAGTCAGAACAAGTCGGAGAAGTAGTCTAGAACTTAAAGAGAGCAGACTAGAACTTGGAGTGGAGCGGGGGCTCCGCACCCCGTGCGGGCCCCTGGGCCGTCACCGGTCGGGTGTCAGCACCTGAGGCCTTAACAACCGGGAATGGGCATATCTACACGGGTTCCCAAAAGACTCCCGTGCCCACAACTCACAGCCGGTTCACTGGTACCGAAGCTGGCAGCAGTTCACCTCTGTCACGCGAACCAGCCCCGTGGAGGAGCAGCTTTATAGGAGCACCCCACCACCAGCCAGTTTCCAGTCGTCTAACCAGCGGTGTACCCACCGAGGGACCCAAGGCTCCCCAAAGAATCCAGAACGTACATCATGGATAGGGCATTGAAGCAGCCTCCCCGTACCCGACCTGGTATTCCTGGGCGACGCTGGCAAGAGAAGCTAAGGAGGTAGAGAGGAGGTACACTGCGGATCTCTGAGGAGCACTATCACTGCTGAGTCCACCCGGTCTTCTACTCAACCACTGTAAGCCATGTACTGCCTGCTGGTTACAGTAAAGAACCGTTGCAGAGACTATCTGTGTCCGTGTCTCCTTATGAACTGTCCGTCATGAACTTAAGGTAACCGCAGCTGCCGCACAACATCTTGAGCAGCTCCAGCCCCCGGGGATCACCGCTCAGCCTGTGGGGAGCGTAACATCTTGCTGCTGTCCATCACCCCGGGAGGTTCCGCAGCGTCGGTAGCCCTTACCGAATCTACTCATAGGTGGCGTCACGAAGAAAACAAATTAAAACCCCTTTTTAATCTGTTCCCGTAAGACGACCTCAATTTTGATCTGCACTACACCGGGCCCCACTACCGGCAGGCGCGGTCCACCCGTGACAAGGAAGGAGAAGAATCGCCTGTCTAAACCGGGAGTAACCCTGGCCCCTGGTGTGCGTCAGAAAATGGCGTCACGAACAGGATACGAGCAGGCCCGTTACCAACGGGTATGTTGTGCTTAAACTGGACTTTATTGTCTACAATTGGACTTTGTTCGTCCCTAAAAGAACTTTCCCGCCTTTACACCATTGGGTCAAGATGGCGCCCAAGATGGCGTTCCCGCCACAAGAAGCCGCCACGTGAAGCCCAGGAGTGAGTCAACCCCCCCCCTCACTGTGGGAGGGCTAAGGACGAAAGGCGCCAAACTCTTTGTCCGCCCTGATTGCTCGAATCAACCATGGGGGCGGACCCCAAAGACTTTTCCCACGATTGGACTACAAAAGCCCAGAGGAGATGGGAGTGTCATACCTAGACACACCGACAGAGAGAGAAGACATCTTCACCAGCTCAACCAGAACGTCTTACCGGTTGATCGGGTGTGGTTTCCCTCCAAAGAAGAATGGCCAGCATGAGACTCCAAGACCTGATGCGGGAGGTCGAGGCGGAGGCCAGAGCAGCCATCAGCCAACCGGGTCCGGATCCTGCCCTTACCATAGACGGCAGCCCCGACTTCTGGCTAGAGGCTCTACAAGACCTCCGGGTGCGGTTACTAGAGACAGTGGAATGGACGATTCGCAGCTGGAGCGCGACCCTAGGCAGACGACTACACCATGCGATGCAGCAGAGCCGACCGGGTGCAGCTTCTCCAAGCTCAGACGACGTCACCAGCTTCTCGACCGCCTCACCCTCGCCTACCACCTGTCCTGCTCCGTCACCTGAGCCAATAGACTGTGTCATTCCGGTGGAGGCCGCAACTCGACCCGTTCCAGCGACCAACATCGCAACCGATTCCGTTCTTGAGCCGGAGCTCATAACACGCTCCATGGAAGAACTCGATCTCTACCAGGTTCCACCTGCGGAACCCGCGACTAGTTTCCACACTACCGAGACTGTCGCTTGTTTCTCCCTAGAACCGGAGGCCTCCTCTGCAACCACAGAGGCCTACCTGGTAACCGGGATTGAAACACCTTTACCTGCGGAAACAGATGAAGAGGCAGGCAGCCTGGAAGCCCTGCAGGACGTCCCTACGGAAGGATCCGCAGCACCACCGCCCCGTTGTACAACGGAACAAGCTTTAACGTCTTTCATCAACAAGCAGCCTGATGTGATCATCGAGGAAGAGGTCGGAGAGGATGACGACGAGACCCACAGCACCGCTGAGGATTTCGACACCGGGTTCGCTTGGGGAGACAACAAAGAACTTCCTTCCGGGCACACAGCTCGGGTACACTGGTCGGGTGCACTGCCGACACCTTCCCCTGTGCCGTTCCACCGGGTTCCGATACAGACAGCCCGCCAAGTTCAAGCTTCCCGCCAAACCACCAGCTCCATTACTCATCTTTACACCCCGAGCCGTAACGACGGAGATATACGCCAGAGACGACGAGAGGAGTGGCAAGCCAGAGAACGCGCCAACATGGAGGCCCGTGCCGAGGCTCGCCGCCAGCCGCCGCTGCCTGATGAACTCCGCCGTGAAGGTAGAATTTCCACCTTTAACTTAAATACCGGGTGGGGGTTCGCTTGGGAGGTGGGTTTGAATGAGGAGGTGTTTGTGGGGCGCCGGGACGTTGAGTCAAACTTGCCAAGAGGACATCCCGATCGCGACCTATACCGGGGCGATATTATCACCTATGAGCGCTATGCTTGTGCAGATGGGTGGTTTGCTATCCGGGTACGCCATCACCCTCAGAGCCAGTGACTTTAAAACTTGAACTTTCATCAATGACTCTGTTCCCGTTAATCATTGACTGTGTGATCTCGCGGCTACAGCCTGGACTCTAGTTAAAGTACAGTCGACCGCCCGCCGGGTCCGCACAAAGTGATTACCTGTTTCTTTGCTTATAACATCAAAGCATTTCTTTACCTGTTTTTCTACTTTAATAAAAGTGTGTCATATATGTATAAAAATGTAAAAACCTCTGTAATGTGAGTAGTTTGACGCTTGGGGACAAGCTGATTTAACCAAGGGGGAGTGTGGCGCCCCGCAACGAGTGCGTCACAAGGGAGTATTGCAGCCGCAATATTCTCTAGACAAAGCAGTGAAATAGTTAACTCAGAGATCCAACCCAACATACAACACCTAGAACAGGGGACCAATCATAGGTCCTGGTGGGTGGAGTGTTAGGGTAGTGAAGAGAACACAATAATCTAGACAGTCAGAACAAGTCGGAGAAGTAGTCTAGAACTTAAAGAGAGCAGACTAGAACTTGGAGTGGAGCGGGGGCTCCGCACCCCGTGCGGGCCCCTGGGCCGTCACCGGTCGGGTGTCAGCACCTGAGGCCTTAACAACCGGGAATGGGCATATCTACACGGGTTCCCAAAAGACTCCCGTGCCCACAACTCACAGCCGGTTCACTGGTACCGAAGCTGGCAGCAGTTCACCTCTGTCACGCGAACCAGCCCCGTGGAGGAGCAGCTTTATAGGAGCACCCCACCACCAGCCAGTTTCCAGTCGTCTAACCAGCGGTGTACCCACCGAGGGACCCAAGGCTCCCCAAAGAATCCAGAACGTACATCATGGATAGGGCATTGAAGCAGCCTCCCCGTACCCGACCTGGTATTCCTGGGCGACGCTGGCAAGAGAAGCTAAGGAGGTAGAGAGGAGGTACACTGCGGATCTCTGAGGAGCACTATCACTGCTGAGTCCACCCGGTCTTCTACTCAACCACTGTAAGCCATGTACTGCCTGCTGGTTACAGTAAAGAACCGTTGCAGAGACTATCTGTGTCCGTGTCTCCTTATGAACTGTCCGTCATGAACTTAAGGTAACCGCAGCTGCCGCACAACATCTTGAGCAGCTCCAGCCCCCGGGGATCACCGCTCAGCCTGTGGGGAGCGTAACATCTTGCTGCTGTCCATCACCCCGGGAGGTTCCGCAGCGTCGGTAGCCCTTACCGAATCTACTCATAGGTGGCGTCACGAAGAAAACAAATTAAAACCCCTTTTTAATCTGTTCCCGTAAGACGACCTCAATTTTGATCTGCACTACACCGGGCCCCACTACCGGCAGGCGCGGTCCACCCGTGACAAGGAAGGAGAAGAATCGCCTGTCTAAACCGGGAGTAACCCTGGCCCCTGGTGTGCGTCACAAGCAAATCATTCTACCAGTAAAGTCAATGAGAATCCTAAAGTGTTGTGCACGTCGCTTATGTTTTCCTTGTAGATTTGGGGCAGAAATAAATGTGCAGTGTACCAATTCTTGAAAACCGTATGCAAAAAAGGCATAAGAAACACATTAAAAACGTGTATTTTTCTGCCAGGAGATGCAGATTTAGTGCAACCATATACTAAACGTGTGCAAACAGCCTATGGGTATGTTCACACTACGTGATTTTTCACATTTTTTGCTGGACATGCTGGACATACTGCTTGAAAATGCGCCGATGAATCACCCTATTTAATTACATGGAAAAATGAATTCCTGCTCATATGTTCAATCTCAGGTTCACAAAGAGGTTATAACAGAAGTGATCGGACTATTTTTCAGGCACCTTCTGCTAGGAAGACGCTCTATGCTATACAATAGGCAGTGCAGTAACTTGACGCTCATGGGCCCTGATGCGAAAGCTCCAACGGGGCCCCCAGTTATTGCAAATCCTTAATAGCATTAGTCTCTTCTATAGGCCAAAGGGACTGTTGGGACCCCCCTAGGCTCCAGGGCTCGGGTGCTATTGCAACGCCTGTACCTGTTGGGTGCTATTTCAACGCCTGCACCTGTTGGGTGCTATTGCATCACCTGCACCTGTTGGATGCTATTGTAATGCCTGCACCTGTTGGATGCTATTGTAATGCCTGCACCTGTTGGGTGTTATTGCAACACCTGCACCTGTTGGATGCTATTGTAATGCCTGCACCTGTTGGGTGCTATTGCATCACCTGCACCTGTTGGATGCTATTGTAATGCCTGCACCTGTTGGGTGCTATTGCAACACCTGCACCTGTTGGGTGCTATTGCAACGCCTGCACCTGTTGTAATTACGCCCCTGCTGATAGGATTTAGCGGGAAGCTAAAAAGAAGCGTCTTGTCAGCATTTTTACAACAAAAATGGATGTCAAAAAAAGTCTGAAAAAGACGCCCAAGAAACGCTAAAAACCATAAAAATGTCGGCAAAATAAAGAACTTTAAATAAAAAACCCGCCAGGGTTAAAGAAGTGCAGAGAAAACGACAGAGACAAATAGCGATACATGAAAAATGGACTGCCAGAAAAAGACTCAATGTGAACACACCCCAGCAGACCCTAACATTGACAAATATTGGAAAGGACACTGAGATAGGGGAAATATCTATAGATCTTATAACTTTAAGCAAATTATCAAGGTAGCTGAAATACAAATAATAAGGTCGGCTGAATGTACCTTTTACATACAAGAGCATCTCAATGAATTAGAATATCATCAAAAAGTGTATTTATTTCAGTAATTCAATACATAAAGTGAAACACATATATTATATAGAGTCATTACACACAGAGGGATCTATTTCAAGTGTATATTTATGTTAATGTTGATGATTATGGCTTACAGCCAATGAAAACCCAAAGGTCATTATCTCAGAAAATTAAAGTAGGGAGGATGAAGGGTCTGAGAGATAAAATATGACCTAAATAGGAATCAGAGGCTTCACCTTGTGTGGTTGTGAGAGTCACAACCACTATAAAAGCAGATCACGGCCAGAAAAGGTGAGTGCTAGTTTTATGTGGTCCACTTTGTTCATGTTTGTAAAAATTAAAAATTATAGAGTAGGACCACCCTACCTGAGAATGCCTTGACATTGGCAGGGTGGCTCAAAATATTATATAACCTTTTGCCAAAAGTCTCAATTTTTTACAGTATATGTGTATTTACACAATTTATTTTGCAATATGTTTTCGGTTGTGCTGGCTTCTTTTGTTTCTTTCAATATCATATTGCCATGTTTCAGGCAGCCCTGAAACGCGTTGACTAATAAATCAATATTATATTCACTCTTTGATGCCTTGCAGAATACGGCAGATCGGTTTTTAACCCTTCATCCTCCCTATTTTAATTTTCTGAGATAATGACCCTTACGTTTTCATTAATCATCAACATTAACAGAAATAAAACACTTGAAATAGATCCCTCTGTGTGTAATGACTCTATATAATATATGGGTTTCACTTTATGTATTAAATGACTGAAATAAATACACTTTTTAATGATATTCTAAATCATTGACATGCACATGTATGTAAAAAACATGTTTGTTTTACTGATTTCATGTGCAAAAAAAAACAAATCTATAGAAGCAGAGGGTTTGCAGAGTCTTCCATAATGGCCAATATAGACAGACAATAGGCAGGGGTGTAACTACAACAGGTGCAGGGGTGGCAATCGCACCCGGGCCCAGGAGCCTAGGGGGGGGTCCCAAAAGTCCCTTTGGTCTATAGGAAAAGACTAATGTTATTAAAGATATGCAATAATTGGGGGCCCTCTTGGATCTTTCACATCGGAGCCCATGAGTTTCAAGTTATACCACTGACAATAGGTTAACAGGTGTCTGGTAATATATCTACCTTGACATAAAATGGAACAAAGGTTCATCAGAACATCACAAAAATGTTTTTTCATGCCTAGAGATAGGCATAAAAGGAGAAAAACGGCATAATCAGAATATTTTTTCCGTCTACTTCTTGACTTGAAAACTGCATTTGTGAATTTAACTCATCATTAATTTGATTATGATTTGCAATATTTTTTATCTACAACTAGAATTTCTCAGTGGAGGATTCCCCGGTCACACGGGGGCCAAGGAGGAGTCATAAAAACCTGCTGCAACACATATTTTGTCACCGGATTGTTTAATAAAAATGTGATCTCCAGTAAACAAATTCGGAGTAACCCAATCGAGAAAACTTTATCACTGTATAGTGGAGCCTTTTTCTTTTTAGCCTTTGATACTGATTTTTTAGAGCTCACTTTTACTTTGAACCCTTGACATTTTGGTTTGTGGTTAATGAAGTGACAAACCACTGGAATTATTATGCTCATGGCTTTAGTCATCGTTTCTCCAAGGCGATCGTAAAAGTTGACCTAGATCAAAGACGTAAACAAACGTAATGATATTTTGTAGCTATTTTTTTTGCAAATTTAACCACTACAATAATACTGTTGGCCAAAATCTATCGGTTAGGCTTAATCGTCTAGATCAACATGTTAGGCTATGGGTTGAACTCAATGGACTTAAAGTCTACCTTCCACCTTACAAACTATGAAACTATGAACCAAGGATGGATTGTTGATGTCAAATGAACATTTAGAGCCTATTGCAAACTCATACTCTAGTATCAGAAACACCATGCCATTATGGAGAACTGCAAAATGGTCAAGGTGTCCTCAGCTTTATACAAGAGTATATTCAACAATCGAAGAAATTCCCAAAGTAATGGGCACATGTTTGGTCTAAAATTTCAGACGTACCTCACAAAAACAACTCAATCACTGTGAATTAGTTTAGGTATTACTCTTACCGGTAAGGATAGATCCCTTTCATCTCGGAATTCAGGTAGCGTCTCTAAGCAGAAGATGACTATGGAAATCAGGATGACCATGACAGAGATAATGGCAATGATACGAGCGGCAGATGAACTGTCTGGATGCTCAAACAGGAGCCAAACTTGCTTCATAAATTCACATTCAGGAAGAATTCTTTCCTCCTCTTTAGGAAATCCTTCATCTTCCCTAAATTTCCCAATCACTTCATCCCCAAGCTGGTAAAACATCAACTCCTCCATGAAAACATCTAGGGGTACATTAGTAGGCCGTCGTAGACGACCCCCAGACTGATAAAAGTATAGTATTGAGTCAAAACATGGCCGGTTCCGGTCAAAAAAATACTCGTTCCTCAACGGATCAAAGAACCGGATTCGTCTCCTTGGGTCTCCCAACAAGGTGTCGGGAAACCGGCTCAATGTCCTTACCTGGGTCTCAAACCTCAACCCAGACACATTGATAACCACTCGTTCACAACAGTCTTTCTGGCGACAAACTTCATACTTCTTCTCATCGGAGACCAGCACGAGGTTCGAGTTCCCAATCACTTCGTCTCCGTTCTCCATGACTGAGAGCCTTAATGTGTCCTCAAGGTAGTCCCAGTAGAATTATCATATCCATAGCCTTTTTTTTCAGATTTTGTTTATTTACTTGGACTTCTTTTCTTTCTAGAGTTCACATTTTCTTTTCCCTTCTTCATATGGTAGTTACTCTCAAAAACGTCCAAGTTTTGAGGGTTCCGTTTGCGTATTATGTCTGTTTGACTCAACGTTCGGACAACGTTCCTGAAATCCCAAAGGTCTTTCATAAACTTTATTTCCAGTGGAGTTTTCTTCCATGAAATGAGGAGACGCACCAGCCTTCTGTCACAAGCCTGGTCTCTCTGTTTTCTGATCCTGCCTGCCTGGCTCAGGGGATTAACATTATGTCACATTTGCTCTTGCTGCCTGTATACTTCTTTCCAGACCTTCATACCAATAGCTGCACTTCGCTCTGTGCTGTAAACAGATTCGCAGAGCTCTAGGTATCGGGTTCTCTCTACTGCATAAGCTAAGAGTTCCATGCAAAATAAAAATACACATCTGCAGCTCCTCCCTGCAAACTCCCCTTCCCCTGCTAATGTCCGGGAACCCACTGAAGGCTGTAGGTCAGCCCAGCCTCAAGTTCACTACCATACGGTCTCTAAAAATAAGACCTCGTCAACTAATCTTCTTAGAACGGCCAATTATATTTGATCAATATTATTTAATAGCCAAAAAGTTTTCCATTTTCAAACCAACTTAACTTACAACAGATTTAGGAATCTACAATTATCTGCAAGCAAAGCTCTAAATCGATAAGCAACCTATTGCACACACCTGTGAACGTTCTTCATGTCTTACTACAGAAATCCATTTTTTTCTCCTCCGGAATTAATCATTGATTGTCAAAATTCTTAGTTCACAGGTAAAATGTGTCTTTAGTGAATATAGATTTCCCTATTACTATGATAGGAGATGACAGTTGGTGCTTATAATGTTTTATGACCGTGAGCCCTCGTGGACAGGGTCCCTGCCCCTCCTGTATGTCCTGATCGCCTAGATTTAGTGTACTTGTTTTTGTCTCCCTTATCCTCATGTAAAGCGCCATGGAACCTAATGGCGCTATATAAATAAATAATAATAATAATAATAATGGAGAAGTGCAACTGACATTTCAGGAGAACTTGCAGCAGAATGCCTGTGTCTGCCTCTATCTCCCCTCTCTCTCCTCTCTATAGAACCTATATCACTCTCAATGTTTTCAATTCACATGTATAACAACTCTTCAGTGAATACAGACTTTCCCCTCACTGAGATAGGAGATCACTGTTGGTGCTGATAAAGTTCTATGAAGATGTGAGGACAGGGGGTATATGCTGCTGCAAGTTCTCATGAAGTGATATCAAACTATAAGAAATGGTTCAAGCTGAACCACCCCAGGGCCATGGGGTACTCGGTTCCAGGCATTGATTCACAAGGGATGTCATGGGGGCCTGTGCCCGGTCCCGTGGTCGCTAAAAGTCAGTAAAGATAATAAGAATAAAAGTAGTTTGTGACACCACCTACGGTTCTGGAATGGTTACAGGAGCTGTGGTCAGAGCTCCAGGGTGATGGTAGGGCACCCAGATGGTTACGCTCCCCGTAGGTGAAGTAATTTTTACAAAGGGAGGCAACTTACCACAGGGCCTTTTTCTTTATTTGTCTCTTTCATGAAGCAGTGTATGGCTCCTCAGGTGAGGGAAATAAAGTACGTCACACCAGTCATTAACTCTGATCAGGTTTTACTTGCTGCTCTTTAGGCAGGAAGACAGGTTAGGGCCCTTTCACATCAGCGTTTTTTTCAAATCGCGGCAGATGCGGTGAAAAAACCGCATCTGCCGCGATTACCCCATACCGGCTGCACTTGCGGCACGGTTGCGGTTTTTGCCATGCAAAGTATAGGCGGACTTGCGGCAGGTGCGGCAAGTGCGTTTTTGCACTTGCGGCATGTGCGGCCGCGAAAAAAACCGCGGTCAGCCGCAGTTTTTTTCGCGGCCGCACCTGCCGCAAGTGCAAAACCGCACTTGCCGCACCTGCCGCAAGTCCGCCTATACTTTGCATGGCAAAAACCGCAACCGCGCCGCAAGTGCAGCCGGTATGCGGTAATCGCGGCAGATGCGTTTTTTTCACCGCATCTGCCGCGATTTGAAAAAAAACGCTGATGTGAAAGGGCCCTTACACAGTCTTTTTGGTTTTTCTGGCCTGGGTAGTCACCAGGGAACCGTGATGATTTCCTCAGGACTCTCGGTGGTGTGCCTGCCGTTTCCTACCGGTCCCTTCACTGCGCTCAACTTCTCCTCACAACTGTTTAGCGCCTCCGCGCACAGAGCCTCAAGCCAGTTCCCTCGGGTCTTTGGTGGGTGACTTTCCTTTAGGTCCCCTGACTCTAGTTCGGTGTGCCTTTTCGAGGTATATGCCGGGACTTTGGCCGCAGCTTCCTGCGGAAGCTCGGGGCCTCCGGTTTAATGGTTTGGGGTTAAACTCCAGCACCGTGTTCAGAGCCGGTTCTCTATACAGGACCAGACCCTTCTGGTCAGTAGTACCGGGTCCAGATTCGGGCGCACCTTAACTCCTGGTGCCCCTAGGATCTCTTTCAGTCACGATGACCTTACCCTGCGTCATCCTCCACTCGACTCTCCCTCTCACTCACTCGCTAACGGTCATCCCACCCAGACACTTTTTCTACCCACCTGACTTCTCCCACAGGACTGGGTCTTCCCTGCAGCGGATTCACCCGCAGTCCTCTACTCTAGGGTGTGCATGAATGGGTGTTGTGAGGGTCCCTTGTTTACCATCCCAGTTCCCTTAGTCACAGGAATACCACACACTCTTATTTGGGAGCAGTAACCCTCCATGGCGTCCCGACCAGTGGGGCGCCACATCTACTTGAGAACTCAAACATTATTGAGCACAGCACCATTTCTTTTTTAGTTTTATAATAAATTGCTTTATTAATATCTATTTTTATAAGCAGGAGCTATTTTTATGATAAAAAAACTCTAAAGGCTCAAATTGATCCATTTTCTCTATGACTTTGATATCAGTAGATTTAAGCAGGTTGTATATTTTTCCTTATTTCTTCTGATTAAATACAGGGCAATGGACGAAGATAGAACATCTTAGGGTCCTGCAATATTATCATCAATTTGTTTCTATTTGCAGCCATGATGAGTAACAAATTAAATATTTTAAAGGGAATTTGTCACCAGGTTTTTACTATGTATCTAACATCAGCATGAATAGGTGCAGAGACCCTGATTCCATTGATGTGTCACTTAGTGACACTTAGTTTTCTCTGCTACAGATCTAGCAGAGCTCAGAGTGCTGAAGTGTGTATGACCCCGCCCCACCACTTATTGGCTGCTTCCTGTGTACATTCTATATTGGCAGAAAGCTGCTAATAAGTGGTTCAAGTAGGGTTGGACGCCTAGTCTCATAGCACAGATTTTTTCTTTAAAAAAGCAATAAAAAACCCTGTAAGTGATGTGGCGCCCCTATGGTTTGGCTGCCAGAAATGGTATTTCTCCTACATCGTTTGTAATGCCATGCTTGAAGTGAATTGGAGCTCCCTCTGCTGGAAGTCCAAAGTATTCAAACACTGCCTGATGCCTAACCAAGACGTTGATCATTAGGACCTGTTTTTCTGGCTCAGCTCAGTCTATGGTTGGGGGGGAGGGCTTAGTTACAGTGTAGTGTCTAGTATGACTGAGAAGGGTGAAGGAGAAAGGTTCTGGGAAGGCTGCTGGAGCTGCTTGTCCCACAGATCACGCTTCTAGCAGGGTACCTGTCCCTAGGCTACTCAGGGATTAAACGCCTGAGGACAAAAGCTGGAGGCTAGAGAATTCCATGTTAACTAGCCACTTACGGTAAGTGGAACTTCCGGGACACCAGCAATACCAAGGGGTGCAGGTGCAGCAGTTCTTTAGCCCTTGGTAAATCCCTATCTACGGGACTCTACCCATTTAATAGAAGTTTTGAAGAAGGTAGTCTACAAGAAAAACTTCATCTTTTGTACCCTTGATGTAGGATCCCTCTTTTCAAATATTTCCCACTCTTTAGGCCTAGAATCAGTTCAACACTACCTGTCCCATGATGATACCATACCAAATGAGCAGAAACAATTCCTTCTACAAGGTTTGGATTTCATTCCGAGAAATAACATTTTCTCCTTTGAGGGCACAATTTATAAGCAGGTGAAAGGCTGTGCCATGGGCACACGGGTAGTGCCCAGCTACCCTAATTTATTTATGGGCCGGCTGAGACCCTATACACAGAGAATTACCTTTTTGTAACTGAACGGATCATTTTATATAAGCGATTTATAGATGATCTATTCTTAATTTGGTCAGGAACTATGGAAGAATTAATAATGTTTATCAACCAACTAAATCATAACACCTGGGACTTAGTTTCATGCACACAATCTCCTTGGAAGGAATCCAATTCCTAGACTTATGTATCCGCAAAGGGGAGAATAAGCAAATATACACCTCCACTTGACGTAGATCTACGTCACCCATGACGTAGATTTTCAAAAAGAATCGCTGATCCTGAAAGACAGAAAAGACGGAAAAAGGATACCCGAAGACAATAGAGGTTGATGCCTTTAATAAGGTCAAAAATAAAACCCAAGATTCTTTTCTGAGAAGAATGGGTAATAGGAACAGTAAGAATGGTGAGAGTACCAAGAGAGGGGAATATAGTTTAATAACTACCTACAATAGATCAACAAGAGCACGGAATAATCTGTTAAAAAAACAATGGTATGTCTTAAGAAATGACCCTGAAAAACCTACCATTATTTACCGACGCAATCGGTCTTTAAAGAATCTGCTTGCTACAAGTTCAACTCCGAGAAATAATGCACAGAAGGTCTCACATATAGGCCAAACTAACAGTTGTTTTAGATGTGACAATGAAAAATGTCTCTGTTGTGTATCACTAAATGAAAAAAGAAAAAAAGAGAGATGGGGCGCAATGAGAGGCACCTATGCGAACTGGATTTTACGGTGGTTTTTTTTTTATTACACCTTCTTATGTTGTGCGCCTCCGTACAACACCAGTTATCACCTGAATCTCCGAGCACCGCTCTACCCCACAGCCGTCGCTTCGGCACCCTCATCTGAAGCGACCGTCACGTGACCCGCGATTCGGAAATACGTCACCGCAGGTCCTTCTCCTGTTGTTCCTAGTTGCCTAGTAACAGGTCCATCGCTTGGTAAGTATCCAGCGTTCTTAATCTTCCTCCACCCACAGCAGCTCCTGCCAAGTCCCCACTCCGGTGGTCCACAATATACAACTACAGAAGCAGTCTTGTTGTAGCGCTAGGAAGGAGTATAATAGCGATTCAATTAAAGTATTCAAACCTTTATTTCATTCCCTTACACTTCCACAACATGTTGCGACAGTCCAGCTGCTGTCACCAATACCAGATACAAAACCAACACTGCACTGTTGTGTATCACTAACTCATGGGGCCACCACCTTTATGTCTAGAACAACAGGGGAGTTCTTTACTATCCAATATAATTTAACATGCCAATCATCATATGTGGTCTATGTTATGGAGTGCACATGGGGCCTACAATATGTAGGCCGCACAATCCAGCCCATGTATCAACGCCTCAATAAGCACAGACAAAACATTAAAAATGGATTTCTTCAACATAGCATTTGGAAGCATTTCTTGCTGGAACATCAGAGGGACTATAGACAGTTTAAATTGAGTATTATAGATCATATCCCAGAAATGAAGAATGACAGATATAGGAGTCTCATAAAAAGAGAAAATCACTGGATCTTCAAATTGGGTTGTCTACATCCAGAAGGCCTCAATTTGATGCTTGAAAATGTGTCCATCTAAAATGTACGAAAATGTATGTATTATTGGTTTGAGACCCCTTTAAGAGCAATAGGACCCCTTTTATGCAGCTGTATAAATTTGTTATACATGTTTTGATTATATTGTATAACCTGTAAAAGGAATGGGAGAACACTCTAGTTGGAATAATGTTTTTATTATCAACTAAGCAATTGTAAGAAAAGAGCGCACTCACCGAAGTAGCAGCATGCGGGTCCTTTATTGGATTGTTGTTACACAGTGCAGGAGGGGACCGGGTGACGACGGCACCGTTTCGGGCGTGCTGCCCTTCAACGGGTCACTAACCCGTTGAAGGGCAGCACGCCCGAAACGGTGCCGTCGTCACCCGGTCCCCCTCCCTGCACTGTGTAACAACAATCCCAATAAAGGACTCCGCATGCTGCTACTTCGGTGAGTGCCGCTCTTTTCTTACAATTGCTTAATGGATTCTATTCTGCTGGCACCCCGATTGCCTGTGTGACTCTAACTCCATTGTTTACACGCAGTAAAGTTACCCTATAGGTGGTGCCCTCCCTCTCTTTGTTGCTGGACATTTTTATTATCAACACTTTTTCTATCAATTTTTATTATCAATTTTATCATATGAAATTTAATATTACGGTATTTCAAGATACAATTAACAATTACATATTTTGATTTTTTAATATTACTTTCATATTATTGAAAGGTTAAAACTTTTTTTTTATTTTATTAATACACTTTTAAATAAAATAAAAAACTTTTTTCATGAAATAAATATTTTTTTATATAATTATTTTAAACACACATACAGTGTTGGCCAAAAGTATTGACACCCCTGCAATTCTGTCAGATAATACTCAGTTTCTTCCTGAAAATGATTGCAATCACAAATTCTTTGGTATTATTATCTTCATTTAATTTGTCTAAAATGAAAAAACACAAAAGAGAATGAAGCAAAAAGCAAAACATTGATCATTTCACACAAAACTCCAAAAATGGGCCAGACAAAAGTATTGGCACCCTCAGCCTAATACTTGGTTGCACAACCTTTAGCCAAAATAACTGTGATCAACCGCTTCCGGTAACCATCAATGAGTTTTTTACAATGCTCTGCTGGAATTTTAGACCATTCTTCTTTGGCAAACTGCTCCAGGTCCCTGATATTTGAAGGGTGCCTTCTCCAAACTGCCATTTTTAGATCTCTCCACAGGTGTTCTATGGGATTCAGGTCTGGACTCATTGCTGGCCACCTTAGAAGTCTCCAGTGCTTTCTCTCAAACCATTTTCTAGTGCTTTTTGAAGTGTGTTTTGGGTCATTGTCCTGCTGGAAGACCCATGACCTCTGAGGGAGACCCAGCTTTCTCACACTGGACCCTACATTATGCTGCAAAATTTGTTGGCAGTCTTCAGACTTCATAATGCCATGCACACGGTCAAGCAGTCCAGTGCCAGAGGCAGCAAAGGAACCCCAAAACATCAGGGAACCTCCGCCATGTTTGACTGTAGGGACCGTGTTCTTTTCTTTGAATGCCTCTTTTTTTCTCCTGTAAACTCTATGTTGATGCCTTTGCCCAAAAAGAGAGAACATTTTTCCAAAACGTTTTAGGCTTTCTCAGGTAAGTTTTGGCAAACTCCAGCCTGGCTTTTTTTATGTCTCGTGGTAAGAAGTAGGGTTTTCCTGAGTCTCCTACCATACAGTCCCTTTTCATTCAGACACCGACGGATAGTACAGGTTGACACTGTTGTACCCTCGGACTGCAGGGCAGCTTGAACTTGTTTGGATGTTAGTCGAGGTTCTTTATCCACCATCCGCACAATCTTGCGTTGAAATCTCTCGTCAATTTTTCTTTTCCGTCCACATCTAGGGAGGTTAGCCACAGTGCCATGGGCTTTAAAGGGAACCAACCACCCCCAATGACCCCCCGGACTATTAATATGGCTCCCTACACCCAGCACATACATGTGCTGCAATGTTTTTTGCTAAAAAAACTGGTTTTTAAAAGTAAAGATAATGCTTTATAAAGTTTCAAACGAAGGGACGGGTGGGCGTTACTTACATGTGGCTAAAGCCGGGTTGCAGCTGCCACTCATCATCCTGTGTCCCCTCGCAGCAGTAAAGCTCAGCCCTTTTTGCAGCGACACAGCCTGGTGCACGGGATGCCATGCCCGTGCACACGTCATCAGCTACAGCCGGGTAGCGAGCGCGCGCTCTGACTTCCTGCGCTCGGCTGTGGAAGTCAGAGCGCGCGCTCGCTACCCGGCTGTAGCTGATGACGTGTGCACGGGCATGCGAGCCCGTGCACCAGGCTGTGACGCTGCAAAAAGGGCTGAGCTTTACTGCTGCGAGGGGACACAGGATGATGAGTGGCAGCTGCAACCCGGCTTTAGCCACATGTAAGTAACGCCCACCCGTCCCTTCGTTTGAAACTTTATAAAGCATTATCTTTACTTTTAAAAACCAGTTTTTTTAGCAAAAAACATTGCAGCACATGTATGTGCTGGGTGTAGGGAGCCATATTAATAGTCCGGGGGGTCATTGGGGGTGGTTGGTTCCCTTTAAACTTCTTGATGACACAGTGCACGGTAGACATAGGAACATTCAGGTCTTTGGAGATGGACTTGTAGCCTTGAGATTGCTCATGCTTCCTCACAATTTGGTTTCTCAAGTCCTCAGACAGTTCTTTGGTCTACTTTCTTTTCTCCATGCTCAATGTGGTACACACAAGGACACAGGACAGCGGTTGAGTCAACTTTAATCCATGTCAACTGGCAGCAAGTGTGATTTAGTTATTGCCAACACCTGTTAGGTGCCACAGGTAAGTTACAGGTGCTGTTAATTACACAAATTAGAGAAGCATCACATGATTTTTCTAACAATTCAATACTTTTGTCCACCCCCTTTTTTATGTTTGGTGTGGAATTATATCCAGTTTGGCTTCAGGACAATTCTTTTTGTGTTTTTTTCATTGAAGACAAATTAAATGAAGATAATAATACCAAAGAATTTGTGATTGCAATCATTTTCAGGAAGAAACTGAGTATTATCTGACAGAATTGCAGGGGTGTCAATACTTTTGGCCAACACTGTATTATACTTACACAATGATCTGAATTAGATTTCTCTCTATTCCTAGTGGATTCAACTTGGTAAGGAGGCCAGGGCATTGAGGGGTTAACAGGAAAATGTGTGATGTCATTAGCTGGCCCCTTTAAATGCCCACAATGCTTGGTAGGGATTTACTATCACTTGATGAAGGCGGAGTATCTGTTGAGCCGCGTTGTGAATGCTACAAATAAAACAAGTAAGGGCCCTTTCACATCAGCGTTTTTTGAAATTCGCGGCAGATGCGGTGAAAAAACCGCATCTGCCGCGATTACCGCATACCGGCTGCACTTGTGGCGCGGTTGCGGTAAACGCTATGCAAAGTATAGGCGTACTTGCGGCAGGTGCGGCAAGTGCGGTTTTGCACTTGCGGCAGGTGCGGCCGCGAAAAAAACCGCGGCTGACCGCGGTTTTTTTCGCGGCCGCACCTGCCGCAAGTGCAAAACCGCACTTGCCGCACCTGCCGCAAGTACGCCTATACTTTGCATGGCGTTTACCGCAACTGCGCCGCAAGTGCAGCCGGTATGCGGTAATCGCGGCAGATGCGTTTTTTTCACCGCATCTGCCGCGAATTTCAAAAAACGCTGATGTGAAAGGGCCCTAAGATATATGAAAATTAAATTGGTTCCCTCAATCCTTCTCTAGCACCCTCAGAAACCGCTATATTCCTCTCTTTTCCGTAACAATTACACGCCGACCCGGCAAGCGGTGAGGTGCAGCATTAAGGAATTGGAGACGCTAACTACTTGTAAGATTGAGCGGACCCGGCGAAAACTGAAGGACCTGTGGTGACGTCAGAGGCACATGATGCCCCATGTGACCAGCCTCCCAGCCCCCAGGAAGCCACAACAAGCGCACGGTGCACGCAGAGCACCGGGGATTCACACACTGAATTATGCAGGCTGCATAACCGGTTCAGATTAGTCTAATACTTGCTATACAGTTTATCTGCCAAACTGGTTATTGGATGTCACCCTAGAAGCGCCTTCTCCTCTCTCTTTTTTTTCTTATATTATGCTCCTGTACACGACTCACTTAGATGTCTGCCCTCTCGGGCAGGATAGCAAGCAAACACACAAGCAATAAAAGCAAGGAAACAAGTATAAAATTACTCAAAAATATTGTACACTTCGTAGCCTTGCTGCTGCTAACGGAACAAACACCTCAGTCTTTTCAAAACGAGCTCCTTCACCGTGGTCAGCATAGACGTCCTATATTCGGCATGGAGTGAACCCAGGGGGTGGGTAAATGTGGCGCTCCTGGGGACTGGTCGCCACAGTGAGGCTGCACCTACTCCATAGGTGTGGTGTCACCATTCCCAGGTGAGAGAAGTCACAAACCCGAGACACACAGAATTGCACATGACCCGCCCAGGAGTCTATAGGATCCCGGTATCTGGGCGTTTACTGTAAGGGGATGTCACTGGTGGCCTGCCCGTACCTGTACCCTGGGGTCACTTGGAAAATGGGGAAAAACAAAAACGGGAAATAATAAAGTCTCGTGACGCCACCTGCAGTTTCTGGTGATCTCACCAGCGCCACTGTCAGACCGCCAGGGATGGTGGTATTGCAGCCAGTTGATAACGCTCCCTGCAGGCGGAGTGGAATCCCCAGGGCAGTGTAGCTGCTGTGCTGATTGTCGTGGTAGCAGCTCTGTGGATTAGCTTAATAGAATAAGACACTGGAGGCTTGCTGACTCTGTACAGGTACTTTACTGGCAACAGTTCTTAGTAGTTCAGGTACACAGTTAGTCAGTCTTTGCGGGTAGCTGGCTGGGAAGTCACTGGGAGAATAATCTCTCTTTGAGGCTCCCAGAGTGTTCCTTCCTTAGTACCTTCACTGTCCTCTGTATCTTTGCTTGTGCCTCCTTACCATCCTTACGCTGTCCTGCACAACCCACTTGTCTACCAGGCCCGTTGGGTGCTATGAGATTACCCTTTTTCTCTAAGGAGCTCAACGCAGTTTAGTGCTTCTGGTGGGGCAGTGCATTCTGGATGAGGTCGGGCTGCTTGGCAAACAATGCGACCCACCGGTATTTACAGCTCAGGGTTAGATTTGCCTGCACCGTGACTCGAAGCCGGTACTCCTTTGTGGACCAGGATTCCCCCGGACTGTCGATAAGGTCCAGCACTGGGTTTCCTCTATCTATCTGGGTCACCACTCCTTTTCATGTGCCTTCCCTGTCATGTCCTTCTAGGACTTGTTCCTTGCTCCTCCTCAGACTAGACTGCTCTCTGAATCATTAACTGTCTGAGTGATTCCCGCTCCTTCTACCCTAATGCTTCTCCCACTGGGACCGGTTACTCTGGTAACGGGTGGCCAATTGGTCCCCTATTTTAGGTGTGGCAATGCTGGGATAAGAGCCTCAGGTTGACTTTACACTCCCCAATGACAGGAATACCCCACACTTAGTTATGGGTGCAGTACCCCTTTTGTGGCGCACTGACCAGTGGGGCGCCACACACACATCATCCCAATTCCAGACTGGGGGATTCAGGCGTACCCTATCAAGAGGGAGGGCCCCATCTTCTAGTCTGGAGGAGGGATTAGTAGAGAGTTAGTGAGGGAGAAAGTGGGAGAATGTCGGAGGAAGGCGCCGGAGCGGTGTGGTGTTGGATGCGGGTGTGTGGGCGCCAGGTAATGTCCCCTCCTTATCAGAGAGTGGGGTACAACACCTCTGGTTGAGGTGCAGTACCTCTGTTGCGACTGGAGCCTCAGGGGCGCCAAAGTGGTTTGTCTGCCACAAATGGTATTATCCCTACATCAGTTGTAATGCCATGTCTGAGGGAATTGTAGCTTCCTATGCTAGGAACCCAATGCAGGAAGAAAAGAGACCAGACAGTGCTCCTGGATCCACGCTGCTCACACGATAGGGAAGATGGGAACACAGTTTAACGTGCAATGATGGCTTTTATTTCATCCGACGCGTTTCGTGATTTATATCCCAACTCCTTCCTCAGGGAGCCAACATAGTACAATACATAATACACATGCCACAATATATAGTCTCCATTAAACAAGCACATGATCATGAGGTATGCGATGACGTGGACAATGGTGGAGCGCAAATTGACATCATACTATAATCTGTTGTTTTTTAGGACTTCCCATGAGGGAGACAAGAGAAGAAAAGAAAGGAGATTGGAGTGAATGAAAACTGGATGTAAACACAGAGAGGATAAACAATGCAGGTATGGGTATAAAACATTCAAGCAAAGGAAAAAGTGTGATAATAAAATCAAAAAATAATGATGAAGATAGGAAAGTGAAGAGGATAGAACCAAACTCTCAAAAGGACGTGTTGCTAGTGTGCAGAAGATATCACTGTGTTAAATTGGAGTGCCACTAGTGTGGAGTTCCTGAGAAAAGACGTATACTAATGAAAAATCCCTTTTTTTTATGTGTGTGGGGTATGCAGGAAAAAGAAAGATGGAAAGTACAATAGGAGCAAATAGTCAAAGAACAAAAGAGAAAAGTGAAGAAAGTGGTGAGAAAAAGAAGAACGGATAGAAAGCACCTGAAAAAGAAGCTTAGTATATTGTTGGAAATCTTTTGATAAGATAAAACTTATATCATTACGTATATATATATAACTGTACATAAAAGTGAAATGTACAAAAAACGATTGTGTGGACGTTATTTATAGGGAAAAGAAGGAAGAGTGATTGCATTTGTCGAGTGAAAGAGAAAAAAAATAAAAATTTCTTTCATTTGCTTTCTATCCGTTCTTCTTTTTCTCATCACTTTCTTCACTTTTTCTCTTTTGTTCTTCAACTATTTGCTCCTATTGTACTTTCCATCTTTCTTTTTCCTTCATACCCCACACACATAAAAAAAAAGGGATTCTTCATTAGTATACGTCTTTTCTCAGAAACAACACACTAGTGGCACTCCAAAAGGAGTTTGGATATAACTCTCAAACGTGGATAAAATAAAAGCCATCATTGCACGTTAAACTGTGTTACCATCTTCCCTATCGTGTGATCCAGGAGCACTGTCCGGTCTCTTTTCTTCCCGCATTGGTTACCACTAATACAAGTGGAGTGTGGATCCTGCAGCAGCCATACCATACCTCTATACCGGTTGTGGGTCACACAAGCAATCCAGGTGAGCAGTGACAAATTTCTGCATGACACAATTGCTTAAAACCCTACTGCGCTCTCTTTCCTCTTTCTAGATAAGGAACCCAATGCGTGCACACACTGTCCAATCTCTAACTAAGGCTAGTTTCACACTAGTGTTTTTTGCAATCCGGGGG
The DNA here is from genome assembly GCA_033576535.1 of Allobates femoralis. Taxonomy (NCBI): domain Eukaryota; kingdom Metazoa; phylum Chordata; class Amphibia; order Anura; family Aromobatidae; genus Allobates; species Allobates femoralis. The sequence continues at coordinate 83,616,710 of JARQOC010000009.1, forward strand.
GATGCAGGTTTTATCTATATTACCCCGGATTCCCCCAGAATTGTATAAACTGTATGTCTCTGTGAGGCAGTTGACAGGCATGGGTACTCGGGTACCGGGGCTGATGGTGGCTTTGATGGGGGATCATGGCGGGTTTCGGTCCCCAATCCCATGCCCTGGACTCTCAAAAAACGGTGGGGGATAAGGGGATTGTTAACGTGACGCCACCTATGGTACCTGGTGAAGTGTATACCAGCACTGCAGTCGGCCGCTGAGGTGATGGTGGGTGCAGCAGAGTGTGGTACAGCTCCCCACAGGTGGAGCTTTACCTCAGGGCAGCGGGGATGGATGAGGGGAGTAGTAGTTGCGTCTCTGCAGACAAGGCGGTGAATTGCGGCGGTTAGACAGGCACACAGACACACAGGGATTGTTGTTTCGGTAACTTTTACTGGTGACAATGTAACAGGTACAGTCCAGAGAAATAACCAGGTTCCCGGTGCAACTTGGGACTTCCACCTTAGAAAGTTATGAGGCCTCCTCTGTGTCTGTGCTTTGTAGTTTGGGTAAGTTCTGCCTGAGCCTGAACCCACCGCTTCTTCTCCCTCTCTGGGCTTTGTCCTAAACTGGCAATGAGGTCCTTCTGCGGGGTCCCTGTTTCTCCTATGGCCCCTGGTCCTGTACTTGGTCAGTTTAGTGTGTCTTACTTGCTCTCCTCAGGGCTGAACTCCTCCTGAGTCTTCTGGGCTTTTGCTGTTGCACTAAATACTGGCAGCTTCGGACTCTGGTGTCTGGGTGTACTAAAGGGCTGTAGTAACCGGTTCCCTTTCTTAGTTCCCTTTCTTCTCCACTTGCCTCCGACCCTTTCCCTAGGGTGCACACAGCGGTTGGTGGTCCCTGGTCCTGAGCCTGGATCTCTCCAAGCGATCAGCTCCTCCGTCTCCTCTCTCTTCCTCTCAGGAACTCGCTCGGACTGACTTCTGGACTGACTAACTCCTCCCCTCAGGCCTGGAAGTTTTAAAGGGGAACTGACTTAAGGCAGCCAATAGAGCTCCCCCTTCAGGTCTCGGGTGGAAGGTGTGGTGTGCTGTGCTAACCAAGGTGTAACTCCCTCCTTGCACCGGTGGAACCTGTTGCAATCCCCCGCAGGTATTATCACTGATCCGTCTCATGGTTGAGTGATAATTCTGGTGCAAGTGCATACAGTTTTGTCTGGCTGTGTACTTGTTTTTCCTAGGGGGCGTGTTATTTGGAACTGCATTCTGAGCATGTGCAGTTCCAAAACCTGGATCCTGTGGTCCGGGGGATCCGGGGGTTTTGCCAAAATCTGACAATTCTGTGTTCCTTAAATGATCAATATTTCAGCATTGATGCCGATTTATTTTCTTAACCTAAACCACATTTTGGAGGGTTTCAGCTTTCAAAAGAGTAATTTATACAACCAATGGATGAATTTAACGTCAGGTTATAAGCTTTTATTTACATAACATGGATAAGCCAGTCAGGGACTGTAGATATAGCAAGAGGGTTGTACATACCTGGAAATCCTGGGGTAATTTCACAGATAGTCTTGGCAAGTGCAAAGGTACTTGAAGCAAATAGCAAACAGGTTGCGGTGGGACCAGAGACCCTCAATCTTTCCCAACACGAGGGCAGGAGGTTCTTGTTTACATTCAGTATGCCCTACTGCTGAAATCCGTAAATCCGGACAGCAAGGATCCAGTGTAGAAAGACTTAAGCATCTTGGCTATTGAAATCAGGGAAGAATGAACTTTCAGGCCTTGCACTTGTAAGTGGTGGTGAGATACCTCACATGTGCTCTGCTCCATGTGGCATCTTGTCCAGACTGAGGAAATTCTGGCTTCATCTGTCTAGACAGAAGCTAGAAGCAGCTCCACCTATTGAGCCCTGTGAATAGGTTACCTTCCAAGAAGACAACACCCAATTTACATATCAGATTGGTACAATGCAGAGTGATATAAACTCTACATTTTCACCCATAGATGGTATTGGAATACAACAAATGAGAAATACATGAAAGATAAAATAGATTTAAATGAAACTGTCTGTCTAAATCTCACTGATAACCATAGAGAGGTTCCTAGGGAGTAAGCTATGGTGTGCAGGAGCTACTCACGGTCTAGGAGTACTTAAAGGGACAAACAGAACCTGGACCAGGTCACTACACTCTCACCTAGCAGAGCGGACTCCTATTCCTCTCAGACTGGCTAAGCTGCATAAATGGTGATGGTTGTGCTCTGGACTTGCTGTATCATCTAGTAAAAGGTAAAGAGCTCAAAGTGACTGTCTCCTGTGCCTTCCTTCTTCCTGCACCCTCACATTTCATGTCTACCACAACTCCTACCATCCATCTTCATTTTTCAGGAGCCAACCCCACGCTGGAGGGGGTTTTCATTCTCACTGCCACAACATCTATCTCCTGAGGATAAACTTGCAGTGCCGGCCACCTAGTCACTAGAAGCTTCAGCTGGAAACACAAACTACCTTTATTTTTCCTTTTTGTTTACTTTCTTCAATTTTTACTCCCCCTGTTAATGTGAGTCAGAGCTACAGCTCTGGGCCCCCCACCGTGATCCCGACCACTGGCCCAGCTGCTGAGTCCCCCATTCCTTTGTGCCCAACATAAACACCAACTTTCATCTACAATCTCCGTCACGGGACAGTCTGTATGCACTGCGCCAAATTTTACCCATGCATTTAGAATTTTGAGAAAGATCAGTCTTGGCAGACTAAGAAACAGATTTCACCTATAAGATATATTTAATTTTCTTTTCTATTTTCACATGTACTATTGATTTCTGGGGAAAAATGAAAGTTAGGGTGGCTTCAGACTTGCAGACGCCTCCGCAGCGTCTTGCGGATGGCGAATGCAAGCCGAGCCCAAGCACCGCCCATCCCTATGTTTATCATGGGGACGCACGGTGATGCACTCGGCTGCGGATGGCAGTGCGCACTGATAGACTTCAATGTGTGATTTGTACGCATGCGGATGCATGCATACAAATCATACATTCTTGTCCGCACCATGAACGCAACATGTCGCGTTTATGGTGCGGACGAGAATGTATGATTTGTACGCAAGACTCCGCATGCGTACAAATCACACATTGAAGTCTATCAGTGCGCACTGCCATCCGCAGCCGAGCGCATACACCTGCGTCCCCATGTTAAACATAGAGATACGTGGTGCATGCGCTCGGCTTGCGCTCCCCCCGTATTTTGCTTTATATGTTACATTTTGTTGTTTTTGCATTCCATTCCTGCTTCTTTTGTGACTGTGGAGAATGCACTGGATGATGTGTTGCTGCAGATATACCTATGTCCGATGTCTGTAGCTCGTTGTTGAGTACAATGCCCAGTAAGAGCTTTATTAATGAGCTGTTACATCATGTTCCCTCCGCAAGCCCCGGCCTAATTCAGCTCACTTGAGCAATTGTGCAGTGATTAGGCCGAGTAATACAAGGTATTAACAAAGAATTCCTTCACGGATACATTATAAAGGGGCTAATCAATCTATGCGTCTAGTAGACTCGTTTTCTTTTTCAATACATAAATCCACCAGATCTGAATGTACATAATCCCGTCTGGCAGAACAAAAGATGAGGCTTCCGACACATATCAGCTGAGACAATCTAGACGGCAGGAACATCAGAGGGCGATACTGGCGTTGTGACAGTGAAATAACAGTGACGTGGTGCTGTGTCAGTCACTTCCATGTCTGCGCCAGGGGCGGACACTGACAGCAAACGGCTCCTGTGGAGGACGTGGGTCTATAGTGCCCACCCTCAAATACACATGCACATATCCATTCCCTTTAGGAACACATATGCATAAAATGTGCACATTATATATGCTTTACCACACTAGAATAAGTATTGCACACGTCACCAATTTTCTAAGTATTTCTAAAGGTGCTATTGGTATGAATTCCTCACCAGATGACAGTAACAACCCATCCAATCCAGCCAGGCAAAGAAATCAAAGCAAAGATGTCCATAAATTAAGTTATGTGTAATAATGGAAACTATCACAAGGGAAAAGTATTGAACACACTTATTGGAATTTGCAAAAGCCTTTACTGGTGATGAAGCTCCAGACACCTCCTGTATGGAGACACTGGTCCCTGCATTGCTCAGGTGGATTTTGGCCCATTCTGCCACACAAACACTCTTCACATCCTGCAGGTCCCGTGGATCCTTCTATGATCTGAGATTTAGTTCCTTCCATATATTTTCTATTGGATTCAGCTCCGGTGATCGGCTCACTTATTCTAGCAGCTTCATTTTCTTCCTCCGAAACCAATTAAGGGTTTCCTTGGCTGTGTGTTTGGGATCATTGTATTGTGAAATGTCCACCCTCGCGTCATCTTCATCATCCTGGTAGATGGCAGCAGATTTTTATCAGGAATATCTCGGTAGATTTGTCCATTCATCCTTCCTTCTAGTATATGACCTTTTACAGTGCCGTATTCTGAAAAACCGCCCCACACCATGATGATGTTCCCACCTCCACACTTCACTGTTGGTGTTTTGGGGGTGATTTGCCTTTTGGCCTCCAAACATGTGTATTATGGCATCCATAAATTTTGCTCTCATCTGACCAGACTATATTCTCCTGTATTTCACAGTCTTATCTAAATGTTGAGCAAACTTTATATGCTTTCGAACATGCTTTTTGCATAGTGAGCGTGCATACAGGTCATGGAGGGTGAGTGCGTTACTTATTGTTTTCTTAGAAATAACAGGTACAATTGTCCCAAGGTCTTTCTGTAGCTTTCCACAAGTGATTCTTGGCTCTTGGACAGCTATTCTGATAATTCTTTTCTACCCTCTGTGTGAAATCTTGCAGGGACTACCTTGTCATGACCGGTTTATGGTAATATTATATTCTTTACATTTCCAGTTTATGGCCCCAACAGAGCTTACTGAAACCTTCAGTAGTTTAGAAATTCTTCAGTAACCAATACCATCAATATATTTCGAAACAATAAGGTTGCAAAGGTCTTGAGACGGCTCACTGGTTTTACCCATCATGAGTTGTTTCTTGGGTAACACTTAGTAATGAGACTTTATAGGCCATCAGATGAACCAGATGGTATTATGTTTCACTAAGTGGCAGGAATGCTTTCTACTGATAGATTTCAGCTGCTGTTGAGACTTTCCAGGTCTTTTTACACCTCTTTCTTCAAGTGTTCAATACTTTTCCCTGTGTCATTTCTCATTATTACACATAACTTATTTTATGGACAGCTAAGATTTGATTTCTTTTCTTGTGTGGATTGGATGGGTTGTTACCAACGTTTGTGAGAAATTCATGTTAGAAGCACCTTTAGAAATATAATTACTTAGAAAATGGGTAGCATGTTTCACCCACTATATATCTATTGCTGAGAAAAGGTCCTAAGATCAATACAGCCGCAGTACTTAAAGTTAATGGAATCACTGAAGAAATGCCTTCCATGTGTTTAATCACCTAGATTAAAGGGGAACTCTGGGGAGAGAAAACGTTTTAGTACAATTCCTGCCCTGCTACATGATGAAGCACAGCCGTACACTGCAGTTCTAGGTGTCACGCTGGGAGTGGGGAAGACACCCAGCGTAGGATAACGACGGGGGAGGGGGAACAGGAGTCCCTAATGCTAAGGGCACAAGAAGGAGACGGTGACCCCTAGACTTCCTAGAGCTGACCCTGTCTGCCCTAACGTCCCTATACAGTCTCCTCAACTGTCGCCGACCACGAACCTCGTCCCTCTCTGATCCTAGATCTATCTTATCTAAGGATCAGATGGAGAGGTTCACTAGACCCCTCCACTATCAACTAAAGACAAACACCAGGGAAGACAGACATTTGGGAAAAGGAAACACTTATCTGACAGCAGAACACAGCAACCTCCACAATCTCAGCTTCTGCTGGAGCAAGGATAAAGTGTGCACAAGGAACTATCACCTGCACCGAGGAAGGGTAATGAACCTCCTTATAAAGGTGGAAGGAGTCTGCTGGGTCCTAGTGACCTACAACATTGGTGAATAAAACCAGACCGAGCGCAAGACCTCCACAGCCGTCTCCCCATAATAGAGAGATCTCATCACACCTTCTTTCCATCAACACAGAAGGTAAATGCTCCTGAAAGAGACGGACCATCCTCCACCATTATGGCTGGTGGGCCAAACGCTGGGATCGTCTGCGCGTGGCCTCCACCCTGTCATCCGTGCCACCCGTGACACTAGGATCTATAGATCTCTTATGAATTTATAAAATCATACCTACACTTTTGCTCTGACCCCTCCTCAGGGTCCGACAAATTCAGCTTCATGGTGTTAGTGAGAAGAGGGTGTGTGTCGGAGGCGTGGATGCTGGGAGCTGCCGGATCACCCTACATTCCAGCCCCCTCACAGTTCTGTATGGGCAGTACTGTACAGAAAGCACACGTTACCTGCACCCAAGTAAACTGCAAATAAACACAGCATGAATACTGAGAAGAATGTGTGGCGCCCCTCCGGACAAACCGCCACCAGAGATACTGCACTTCTGCAGTTAAGAGGTGTATTGCCCCTGTTCTCCAGGTGTTGGGATGGTATTGTTAAGGCACAAAACAACACACATAAATGTATTGACAGACCCCTGGGACAATGGGAGGACCCTGAGTGAGGACCCAGGCCATAAAAGGGGAACGGGACAGTGTTGGTTTATGTTAGTTCAGTAGTAGGAGACGGAGAAGTAACATCAAATGACGGAGGAGTGGTAGTCCGGAGTGTAGAGGTGGTGTGGTGCCAACTCCCGTGGGTGGAAGCTACACCACCACGCTCAGGAGGGAGAGAACAGCCCAGTAAAGAGAAGAACCCTTAAGGGTGAGGACGAGTCATCGACCCCTGTACGCCTGAATCTGATGAGAAAGAGTGGTTGGTGGAGGACACAAGGGACTGGCTCTGCAGATGGTGCGGAAGCTTCGAGCCCGAGTCCTCAGACTTCTAATGTGAGCTGTGGCTGAACTCCCGACACATCTTGAGGAAGGTGGCTGAAGTAGGGAGCAGTAGACGGGAGGGATCCTAATGGTGTCCGGGACACACACAGAAGCATCCGTAGCTACCGGTACCTGAGCTCTGTGTGGTGAGGGGCGTTAAGAACCTGGGGGGCAGAGCGACGACCCGCTCGCCTCAGATGAAAGTTACCCCTTATAACGCCAAGAGACGAGACCCACCAGAGACTGGGACACCAAGAGAAAGTAGAGTAAGGGCACCAGCCATGGCTTGACTGTACTAACCCGGCTCTGGAGAAAGAGTAAAGTATCTGAGACTGGCAGAGAGCGTACCTGGCAGCCATGTTTAACACCTGAGAAAAAGTAATGGAACTGCAGCTGTGGTTTGTGAGACTTTTATTAGTGTCGACCATAGGCCGCGGAGGCTGCCCAAAACTCCAAGGGTACTGATGACCCAGTGAACGTCTGTCAAGGTACGAGCCAGGGGAACCACTCCACTGCACTGGGGACTGTGCTCCACCTGCGGGGAACGGGGCTATCTAAGCTGCCGGTCATCATCCCCAGATGATGCCGCCCTGGCCGCATACCGCAGGTGGCATTATGAATACCCCCTTATCCCCTCAGACTTTCCCTGACATCACCTTCTTTATTGAATGACACTGCCAGGGTCACGGAACTGGGTCTCGGCCCCCGTCTGTCCCTGTGAAAAGAACCAAGACTTGAAGACGTAAGAACAACTAGTAACTGCCCGATACGAGTTTCCCCGGCCCTGGAGTGAGCGTATCACAAATGCAAAAATAAAAATGCGAGAGCTGACATACTGCAGATCTGAGAAAATGCTTAGCAGGTTCATATCTGCAAGGAAAAAATCCATAGCCATAGTGCTACAGTTTCAGGGAACAGGAATTTACCAACTGCTATGGGGGAGAGGAGACCATGCCAGTGCTAAACGGATGAATGCAGTGCTCCAACTGTTCTCTTAACCTCGTATATGACAGCACACATTATGCACCATCATATCTACAGCAGAAGATCACAGCATGTATTTATATCTGCTTGGTGACATGATTGCTATTTGAAGCCAGGACACCCCATGACATCACATAGGATGTATATCAGGGGCTGGATTGTACTGTGACCAAGGGGCTGACGACCATGCCCCATGCCCCCTGACACGCCCCCTCTTCATACAGAAGTGTGAGGTGACTGTAATGTAGGATGATCCTGCAGCTCCAAGCATTCACGCCCCCGACACATTTCCTTCTCTCGGCAACAGCATGAGACTAAAATTCTTGGACCCACGAGGGAGGGGGGAGAACTGAGGAGAAGATATGATTTTCTTTATTTATAAGCGATCTATAGATCCTAGAACTGCAGTGTATGGCTCTGCTTTTTCATGTAGGAGGGCAGGGACTGTACTAAAAAGATTTCTCTCTCTGGAGTTTCCCTTTAACATTTATTACCACTGCATTTAAGGGGTTGAATGTTTGGAATCCTTATCCTCAGTGTTGCAGGTTTATAGTGGGTCAGAAACCAAACCAGGTAGTTTATAATGCTAAACGAGCGCACAGACGTGGCGGTTTTATGATAAGATAAGAGAGCAACTCAAGATTAAATTTATATATTTAATCGCTGTATGGGCACACTAGATAATATTATTGTACAGGTATTATAAAGATATAACAGATGTTACAGTCAGTTATGCAATTAAAACATAAATAGAATATACACGCACTTACAGACAAATGTGATCAATTACCGGTTCCTTGATGCTGGATGTGGCCACACGGTGTTGGGCCACCAGGTTCCCTGGGGTATACTCTGCCACATGATATGAAATACACAAAAGTTACTATGGGTCATAATTTTCCACCAGGAGGTCCGAGGAGAATGGCCTGGGTACCATCGGACCCAGTTGGTTCTGCACTACAATTGAAGACCAAACAAGGGTTCTCTAGCTGGCTTAAGCTCCCCATTCTATGGATCTGCTCAACATGGAGTGCTAGAATGACTTGAGAGGGATCGGTGTGTGCAGCTAGCTATCACAATTCCAGTGACATGAGTTGAAGGTTGATAGCATATATAGTACACTCATAATTTGGAAAAATGATTCTGGAGTCAGGGGGTCTGGATCTTAGGGCAGAATTCCAATAGAGTTTGCAGGACTCCTGCTACCATTTCTTCTTAGATTTGAGGTGAGAGATACCGACTCCTGCTTTTGAATACCTTCTCGCCCAAACAACAGCCCTCACCGGGCTCCACTCATAATGAGACTAGTTTCCTCCTTATAATGATATATGTCACAAACCTCTGGGACAATGGAGAGAAGGGATGTGCCTCAGGGCTGTGGGGTACTCGGAGGCCGGGCCAGCGGTGCTGCTGGGGGAGAGTCATGGGAGGTCTCTCACCCGTATGGCAGGCAGCTCGAGCCCTTCCCGGGTACCACTCCTCTCGCTACTGTCCCGAGCTCTCTGGCGCTGCTGTGTCTTCTAGGCTTCATTGTGGCCGGGAGACTTGGAATCTCCCACCCTCCGGTTTTGGCTGCTGGACCTGGAATCCCTCACAATCTCACACTCCAGTGTCTGCTTCTGGCGCTCTGCACTGGGGTGAGCCCGGCAATCGGCTCCAATCCCCAGGCCTGCTTCTCCACTTCCTCAGACCCTCTCCTACAGGGCCCTCACGCTGATTAGTCTCCGTTCCGGGACGAGCCTCACTCTGCTCTCGTCCACGGATTCTCTTCACAGTCCTTCTAGGAACTGAACTGCCTGACCCTGCCCCCAGGCCAGAATTTATAGGGGACCTGCCCTGAACTCGGGTTAGAGTTCCCCCTTCTAGTCTGGAGTCAGGAGGAAGGTGTTGCGAGTGTGTGGCGCCCCGCAACGAGTGCGTCACAAGGGAGTATTGCAGCCGCAATATTCTCTGACAAAGCAGTGCAATAGTTAACTCTGAGATCCAACCCAACATACAACACCTAGAACAGAGGACCAATCCTAGGTCCTGGTGGGTGGAGTGTTAGGGTAGTGAAGTAGAACACACAGTAGTCTAGAGTAGTCTAGTCAAGAATCTAGAACCTGGAGAGAGCAGACTAGAACTTGGAGAGGAGCGGGGGCTCCGCACTCCGTGCGGGCCCCTGGGCCGTCACCGGTCGGGTGTCCGCACCTGAGGCCTTAACTACCGGGATTGGGCATTTCTACACGGGTTCCCAAAAGACTCCCGTGCCCACAACTCACAGCCGGTTCACTATTACCGAAGCTGGCAGCAGTTCACCTCTGCCACGCGAACCAGCCCCGTGGAGGATCAGCTTTACAGGAGCACCCCACCACCAGCCAGTTTCCAGTCGTCTAACCAGCGGTGTACCCACTGAGGGATCCAAGGCTCCCCAAAGCATCCAGAACGTACATCATGGATAGGGCATCGAAGCAGCCTCCCCGTACCCGACCTGGTATTCCTGGGCGACGCTGGCAAAAAGGGAAACTAAGTAGGTAGAATGGAGGAACACTGCGGATCTCTGAGGAGCACTATCACTGCTGAGTCCACCCGGTCTTCTACTCAACCACTGTAAGCCATGTACTGCCTGCTGGTGACAGTAAAGACCCGTTGCAGAGACTATCTGTGTCCGTGTCTCCTTATGAACTGTCCGTCATTAACTAAAGGTAACCGCAGCTGCCGCACAACATCTTGAGCAGCTCCAGCCTCCGGGGATCACCGCTCAGCCTGTGGGGAGCGTAACATCTTGCTGCTGTCCATCACCCCGGAGGTTCCGCAGCGTCGGTAGCCCTTACCGAACTACTCATAGGTGGCGTCACGAAGAAAACAAATTAAATCCCCTTTAATCTGTTCCCGTAAGACGTCCTTAATTTTGATCTGCACTACACCGGGCCCCACTACCGGCAGGCGCGGTCCACCCGTGACAAGGAAGGAGAAGAATCGCCTGTATCAACCGGAGTCCGCCGGCCGCGGTGAGTCAGAATTTGGCGTCACGAACAGGATACGAGCAGGCCCGTTACCCAACGGGTATATTGTGCTTAAACTGGACTTTATTGTCTACAATTGGACTTTGTTCGTCCTAAAAAGAACTTTCCCGCCTTTACACCATTGGGTCAAGATGGCGCCCAAGATGGCGTTCCCGCCACAAGAAGCCGCCACGTGAAGCCCAGGAGTGAGTCAACCCCCCCCCTCACTGTGGGAGGGCTAAAGACAAAAGGCGCCAAACTCTTTGTCCGCCCTGATTGCTCGAATCAACCATGGGGGCGGACCCCAAAGACTTTTCCCACGATTGGACTACAAAAGCCAAAAGGAAATGGGAGTGTCATAGACACACCGACAGAAAGAGAAGACTTCTTCACCAGCTCTACCAGGACGTCTTACCGGTTCTACGGGTGTGGTTCCCCTCCAAGAAGAATGGCCAGCATGAGACTCCAAGACCTGATGCGGGAGGTCGAGGCGGAGGCCAGAGCAGCCGTCAGCCAACCGGGTCCGGATCCTGCCCTTACTATAGATGGCAGCCCCGACTTCTGGCTAGAGGCTCTACAAGACCTCCGGGTGCGGTTACTAGAGACAGTGGAATGGACGATCCGTAGCTGGAGCGCGACCCTAGGCAGACGACTACACCATGCGATGCAGCAGAGCCGACCGGGTACAGCTTCTCCAAGCCCAGACGACGTCACCAGCTTCTCGACCGCCTCATTGTCGCCTGCCACCTGTCCTGCTCCGTCACCTGAGCCAATAGACTGTGTCATTCCGGTGGAGGCTGCAACTCGACCCGTTCCAGCGACCAACATCGTAACCGATTCCGTTCTTGAGCCGGAGCTCATAACACGCTCCATTGAAGAACTCGATCTTTACCAGGTTCCCACCGAGGAACCCGCGACATGTTTCACCATTACAGAGACAGTCGCTTGTTTCGTCCCCATACCGGAGGCTTCCCTTGCCATTGCCGAGGCCTGCCTGGTAACCGGGATTGAAACACCTTTACCTGCGGAAACAGATGAAGAAGCAGGCAGCCTGGAAGCCCTGCAGGACGTCCCTACGGAAGGATCCGCAGCACCACCGCCCTGTTGTACAACGGAACAAGCTTCAACATCTCTCATCATCGAGCAGCCTGATGTAGTCATCGAGGAAGAGGTCGGAGAGGATGACGACGAGACCCACAGCACCGCTGAGGATTTCGACACCGGGTTCGCTTGGGGAGACAACAAGGAACTTCCTTCCGGGCACACAGCTCGGGTACACTGGTCGGGTGCATTGCCGACACCTTCCCCTGTGCCGTTCCACCGGGTTCCGATACAGACAGCCCGCCAAGTTCAAGCTTCCCGCCAAACCACCAGCTCCGTTACTCATCTTTACACCCCGAGCCGTAACGACGGAGATGTACGCCAGAGACGACGAGAGGAGTGGCAAGCCCGAGAACGCGCCAACATGCAGGCCCGTGCCGAGGCTCGCCGCCAGCCGCCGCTGCCTGATGAACTCCGCCGTGAAGGTAGAATTTCCACCTTTAATTTAAATACCGGGTGGGGGTTCGCTTGGGAGGTGGGTTTGAATGAGGAGGTGTTTGTGGGGCGCCGGGACGTTGAGTCAAACTTGCCAAGAGGACATCCCGATCGCGACCTATACCGGGGCGATATAATCACCTACGAGCGCTATGCTTGTGCAGATGGGTGGTTTGCTATCCGGGTGCGCCATCGTTCTCAGAGCCAGTGACTTTAAAACTTGAACTTCATCAATGACTCTGTTCCCGTTAATCACTGACCGTGTGATCTCGCGGCTACAGCCTGGACTCTAGTTAAAGTACAGCCGACCGCCCGCCGGGTCCGCACAAAGTGATTACCTGTTTCTTTGCTTATATCACCAAAGCATACCTTTACCTGTTTTTCTATTTTAATAAAAGTGTGTCATATATGTGTATAAAAATGCAAAAACCTCTGTAATGTGAGTAGTTTGACGCTTGGGGACAAGCTGATTTAACCAAGGGGGAGTGTGGCGCCCCGCAACGAGTGCGTCACAAGGGAGTATTGCAGCCGCAATATTCTCTGACAAAGCAGTGCAATAGTTAACTCTGAGATCCAACCCAACATACAACACCTAGAACAGAGGACCAATCCTAGGTCCTGGTGGGTGGAGTGTTAGGGTAGTGAAGTAGAACACACAGTAGTCTAGAGTAGTCTAGTCAAGAATCTAGAACCTGGAGAGAGCAGACTAGAACTTGGAGAGGAGCGGGGGCTCCGCACTCCGTGCGGGCCCCTGGGCCGTCACCGGTCGGGTGTCCGCACCTGAGGCCTTAACTACCGGGATTGGGCATTTCTACACGGGTTCCCAAAAGACTCCCGTGCCCACAACTCACAGCCGGTTCACTGGTACCGAAGCTGGCAGCAGTTCACCTCTGCCACGCGAACCAGCCCCGTGGAGGATCAGCTTTACAGGAGCACCCCACCACCAGCCAGTTTCCAGTCGTCTAACCAGCGGTGTACCCACTGAGGGATCCAAGGCTCCCCAAAGCATCCAGAACGTACATCATGGATAGGGCATCGAAGCAGCCTCCCCGTACCCGACCTGGTATTCCTGGGCGACGCTGGCAAAAAGGGAAACTAAGTAGGTAGAATGGAGGAACACTGCGGATCTCTGAGGAGCACTATCACTGCTGAGTCCACCCGGTCTTCTACTCAACCACTGTAAGCCATGTACTGCCTGCTGGTGACAGTAAAGACCCGTTGCAGAGACTATCTGTGTCCGTGTCTCCTTATGAACTGTCCGTCATTAACTAAAGGTAACCGCAGCTGCCGCACAACATCTTGAGCAGCTCCAGCCTCCGGGGATCACCGCTCAGCCTGTGGGGAGCATAACATCTTGCTGCTGTCCATCACCCCGGAGGTTCCGCAGCGTCGGTAGCCCTTACCGAACTACTCATAGGTGGCGTCACGAAGAAAACAAATTAAATCCCCTTTAATCTGTTCCCGTAAGACGTCCTTAATTTTGATCTGCACTACACCGGGCCCCACTACCGGCAGGCGCGGTCCACCCGTGACAAGGAAGGAGAAGAATCGCCTGTATCAACCGGAGTCCGCCGGCCGCGGTGAGTCAAGTGGTGGGCTTACCTGGTGTGGATACCTTCCCTTGCTTCCAAGCACGACATGACCCCCTGAGGGAGGCAATATCATTGTGGCAACCGGACTCTGGGGTGCCACAGAAGTATCCTTAAATTTTATTAAAAGCAACACCTTCTGGATGGGCCCTTTGGTTAGTAAATGTAACATTCTGGGTCTAGGTTGCTTTGAACTAATGGTAGGCAAAGGGGACAGATGTAAGAATAAACTATAGTGATTTATGTTTACGGAATGTTGCTTGATAGGTCAGAATATATCCTTTTTTTCTCACAACCGATAAATGTGAAATAAAGATTCTTAAAGAACATTTTAATAAAGTAAATTATATCAAGCTATAAAAAACACAAACAATATTTCTAGGGATCAAATCCCATTAAACGTAATATAAGCAACCTTGGCACTCAAAAAAATGAATGTGAATATTTTTAATGGTGAATAGCAATCCAAGTATTACACAAATGTTTCGGCCTCATATGGATCTTCCTGTGTGTGCAGATTGCTTGGGAGAGTCAAGTATCTGTGAATCAGCGCTGTGTAATGCTGCGGTATCCAACGCAGACATAAGGAGAGTGGTGCTAATCCTAGCGATCATTTCTTAATAGAAAATGAAAGATACATTTGCCATAAATAACAGACCAAGGGCCATTGCCAGTATGTCTTTGATTAAGGTTAGAAAGTCAACAACAAATTTGACCAAGAAGCAGGTAGTAGAAGCACTGGAGGCTGCAGGCAGAGAGGACACTGCTGAACAGGTAGTAGAAGCACTGGAGGCTGCAGGCAGAGAGGACACTGCTGAACAGGTAGTAGAAGCACTGGAGGCTGCAGGCAGAGAGGACACTGCTGAACAGGTAGTAGAAGCACTGGAGGCAGAAGTAAAAAAGTAAACTAGGAATCAGGTAATTAAAGCACTGCAGGCAGTAGGTAGGCAGGAGACTGAGAAGTAGGTAGTATAAGCACTGGAGGCTGCAGACAGAAAGAACACTGCCGAAAAGGTAGTATAAGCACTGGAGGCAGTAGTCAGAAAGTAAACTAGGAAGCAGGTAGTAAAAGCACTGCAGGCAGCAGGCAAGCAGGTAACTGAGACGTAGGTAGTAGAAGCATTGGAGGCTGCAGGCAGTAAACGAGGAAGCAGATAGTAAGAGCATGGAAGCTGCAGGCAGGTAGTAAACTAGGGTGCAGGTAGCAGAAACACTAGGCTGCACTCAGAGAGGACACTGTAGAATAGGTAGTAGAAACACTGGAAGCAGCAGGCAGACAGGAGATTGGAAAGTAGGTAGTAGAAGCACTGGAGGCTGCAGACAAATGGAAGAATGGGAAGCAGGTAGCAAAAGTACTGGTGGCTGCAGGAAGACAAAAGATGAGAGAGCAGATAGAAACACTGGAAGCTGCAGATAGACAGAAGATGGAGAGCAGATAGTAGAAGCATTGGAAGTTGCAGGCAGATTGAAGAACAGGAAGCAGTTAGTAGAAGGACTGGAGGTTGCAGGCAGACAGGAGACCAGAAAGCAGGTAGTAGAAGCACTGGAATTTGCAGGCAAAAAGACCAAAAACACTATAAGTCTTAATACCAAGACAGAGGTGTGTGTCTTGGTAGGCCTTACAGTCTGTTATTGCCATAAAAAGTGGCGTAACTAGAACAGGTGCAGGGGCTGCGATTGCACCCGGGCCCCGGAGCCTAGGGGTCCCCAAAAGTCCCTTTTACCTATAGAAAAAGACTATTGGTGTTAAAGATTTGTAATAATTGGGGGCCCCGTTGGAGCTTTTGCATCGGGGCCCATGAGCTTCAAGTTACGCCACTGGCCATAAATATACTGAGGGAAATAGTCTTGCTAAGGTAAAGTCTGGAAGTGTTTTTTAGTACAAGCAGAAGTGACCGATATTTGTTTAATAAAGATTCTTGTAGAACATTTTAATAATTAAAGTAAATGATATCAAGGTGTAATACAACACTCCTAAGGATCATTCTTGAATAGAAAATGAGAAAGATACATCTGCCATAAATAACCGACCAAGGGCCATCGCCAGTATGTCTGCCTCTGATTAAGATTAGAAAACTAGCAACAAATTTGTAATGTCAGCGATTGCCAAAATGTGACTACACTGGAAAGAGATTGTGTCCAGAATTAGCTAAGTGGTAAATGAGTCAAAGCAGAGCAGCATGGGGCGCACATCATTAGATTTGATGGACTTACAGTCTATAGGATGACTTAGACCTGACTGACCTCGAAACTTTGTACTCATCTCTAGGGCTCCACTAGGGGGTTACAGCTCTTCCTGCAGTCAGGGGCCCGGGGCCTGACTGCAGGGGCATGGCATTAGATCAGGGGCAGGAGGGCCCAGCCATGAATCTGTAAATGCAGGGGGCGTTGCCGCTGCCACCCCACCCCCCCCCCTCCAGCCAGCACTTGCTTAAGTTGCTTTGCTGGGCCCATGCAAGACGTGAGGGGGCGGGCCCCGATCTCCTCCAGGCCTCATACCCTCATGTCTTGCACGGGCCACCTCTTGTCGATCACCGCCTTACCCCGCCCCCTCAACTCTAGAGCGGGCTCTGTCCATCACCTCTCCAGTATCAATGCCAGGCTCTGCATATTCTTCCTGTCTTCATTGTCTCTCTCTGCTCTTCTGTGTGCTGGGTGTTACAATAATTACACGTAATGCTCTAGTGATATTATATTCCCCAGCTTTATCGTTCTGCCGCCTGAGTTATCATGTAGTTGGAATCCGCATCACCAACTCTATAGAAATCCAGCTTTGTTACAATGATGAGTAACTCTGTTATACCTCTGACCAGATCTGTTGTAGATCTTGCAACAAAATCAGCTCTACTACACCAAGTCAGCTCTGTTATAGAGCTGCCAGCTCTGCAATGGACTCTATAACAAACTCAGCTTTACCACATCATTGTGCAACTCAGCTCTGCTCCCTGGTTCCTCATCAGAGTCTCCCCTGATTCATTGAATCCTGTGATTCTGTCGAGCCCCAGGGTGTGGGATACTCGGGTATCAGTCGGCGAGGGGTTAACTTTGTCACGGCGAACGGTGGCCGCGCCTGATCCCATGTCCTGGGGGACTATTCTTTTGAAAAGGGGGTTATGTACAGAGGAGTATTGACAAAGTTTGTCGTCGTGACACCACCTGCAGTTTCTGGTGAATAGCACCAGCGCCGCCACAGTCCGCCGGAGGTCAGTGGTATTGCGGCTCAGATGGTGAAGTCCTCCGCAGGCAGGACTGGACCTCCGGGGCAGCGTGAAGTGGAGTTATGGCTGAGATGGGGTGTTGGAGCAGTCACTGAGGGGCACTGGGAATGGAGGAATGATGCAGGCACACAGAAGAAGTCTCTTTTACCTTTTACTGATGTTAAGCAGGTAATGAAGCCCAGGGCACTGACGGGTGGACAGGTTGCACAGTGGGTTCCCACAGCCAGTGGGTATAAGGCCTCCTCTGTCTCTGTATAATGATTGAAGCACAGAGCCTGCTTGCAGCCTGACTTGTCTCCTCTCTTCCTCATGTAGTATTCCTCTCTCTCTCTCTCTCTCTCTCTCTCCTCCCTGTGCGGTCTCCGGGTCACCCTCTCTGATGACGGCGGTGCTGTACTGCTGTGTCTGGTTCCCTCTCCTGACTCACAGGGGATTAACTGGGTAGCCGAAGCCTCCACGGTGCAACAGGGTTTTCTGTGGTCCTTATAGAATCCCACAGGTGCGAATCCCCAATATCCGGCACTTCTTTGGGCGAAACTCTCCTTCAAGTTCCTTGCTCCCTTTCAGCTATTTGCTCCTCGCCTTCTGTCCCCACTTTAGGCTTGCGGGACGTAGAAGGGCCACTCCGGGTCACTGGTTCGGGTCTAACCGGGGCACCGACCTCTAGGACGTCTTCACAGCTCTCCTAGCATCTGCACACTCTGACTAACTCTGCCCCCAGCAGCAGTATTTATAGGGGATCTTGCCTAAAGTCATCAAGTGGGGCTCCCCCTACTGTGTCGGGGTGGAAGGTGTTGTATGTAGTAGGTACCTGCTGTGTTAACCCAGCTGTGCATGGAGAAGTCTGTGGCTACCTTCGTGAGCAGGGCGCCACAATTCCTCTTTGCTTCTTGTAGTCCTGCTTCTTTTTATGGGTAAAGACCAGAAAAAGATATTCAACTAATGGATGACTTAGGCTGCTTTCACACAGGGATTTTCTTGGATCCGTGCCTGTCTGTTGTAAAACAGACAGCCATGGATCCGATTTAGTCCCCATGTTATCCTATGGGCATGGATCGGATTTGCCCTTAATGGCATCCGACTTTTGTCGAATCCGATTCTGTCCGATTTTTCGGCGCCCAGAATCGCCCAGAAAAGGACAGAATTGGACAGGATTGGATCCGATGTGATCCATGGCAATTAACATGGTGTCCTATGTAAATAGGACCGTGGAAAAATCGGATCGGTTATCGGATCCGATTTTGGTTACTGAGCATGCACGATTTCGACTGAGACCTCCCAAAGACCTTCCAAACACCTCTCACAGTTGGACATTTAACACAGATCCTATGATCCTATGAAAAAACGCTTCTAATCAGATGCCATTGGATGACATTGGTCCGATTTTTTATCGGATCCGTTTGACGAATCCGATATTAAATCGAACCAATGGCATCCGATGGCATCCGATCTGAAGCGTCCGTGACTGTCCATCGAGTCCTTCAAAATCAAGGACCCCGACGGATGCACAAGAAACACTGTGTGAAAGCAGCCTTAGCCCACCAAGATACACATGACAATGCCATTCATAAAACCTATCCTGCCTTAGAAAACAGAACGGTGACCTGGGAAGCCACAGTTACATCCATGGATAGATGCAATATTTTGCCTTGCGTTTGGATGGCCAAGAGAATAAAGGTAACTCAAGTAACTTTTCTGGACCTGTAACCTGTGTGATGTCTTTTACCACCTCCACAACTACTTTTTTGGCCTCCTTACTTATCCTCCGATTGCAGGAATTTATATATCTAAATCAAGCTGGGTTTATGCTGAGCTATTGTTTTGGCTCCTTTGGTTAGGTGGCAGCAGGCATGTGAGGTACACGGAAACCAGGTGGTAGAAGTACTGGAAACTGCAGGTAGACGGAAGACTGGGAGCCAGTTAGTGGAAGTAGTGCAGGATCCAGGTAGGCAGGAGACCAGGAAATAGGTAGTGAAAACAATGGAGGCTGCATGCAGATAGGAGACCAGGAAGCAGGTAGTAGAAGTACTGGAGGCAACAGGCAGATAGGAGACCAGAGAGCAAATAGTAGAAGTGTGGCGCCCCACTGGTCGGTGCGCCACGGAGGGGTACTGCACACAGACCAGAGTGTGTAGTATCCCTGTGACCAGGCGATTGGGGTGTTAATCTGGGGCCCTCATCACACGCATCCGCACACCCTAGAGCAGGAGACTACAGGGTTAAATCATCTGCTAGGAGACCCAGTCCCGGTGGGAGGAGTTTCAGGGCAGAGAAGTGGAAGAGCGGGAAGAAGTTAGAGCAGAACGTCTGTGGAGAGAGACAGAGGAGGACACCTCAGGAGAGGTGGTCCAGACTGAAAGGGGATCCTCAGGTATCAGTTAACACCCTAATCTGCACTGGAATGGCACCGGCCTGGAGGGACCTAGTCCAACAACAGCTCTGAGAACGTGCAGGAGTTCAGCCCTGAGCCGCCAAAATGAAGGGACACGGCTACTCAGAGAGCCGTGGCCAAGCCCTGGCATATTCCCACAAGTTCTGCAGATGGTAATGAGCCTTAGAAAGAAAACTCTCGTAAATCCCGTGCGCGGGCGACAGGCTCTGTGCAAGGTAGTACAGGAAGAGAAGGCATGAAAGGACAGTGAGGACAGAAGGAGAAACCGTCAGGAACACCACTGAGGGCCTCAGAGAGACATTCTGTCCCCTGGTGACTACCCAGGCCAGCTACCCATGACTGTGTAAACCTGTAAGCTGCCTGAAAGTTACCAGTAAACCGGTACAGAGCCCAAGCAACGTGTGGTGTCTTATTTTCAACTCGCCGAGGAAGTACAATCCAGTCTCACCAGCAGAATGCATCAAGCCTCCACCTGTGGAGCCGCCTTCTGTGTGAGTTAGATCGCGTGACCATGGGGGGCGTTACTCAGTGACATCATCACAGGTCCTGTCAGAGCCTCGGAGCAGCTCCACATCACTCTCCCCAAAGGGAGAAAGGTATACAAGATAGGGAAATGGAGTGCAACGTTAATGGAGCTCTGGAGGTGACTGATAAATGACAGGAATATTAAAGATCATATTTGCTGTCGAAACGGTCGTGGCGCTATAGAGAGCCTGTTCGATTTTAATAAATTAGGTTGGTATATGATCTTTAATATTCCTGTCATTTATCAGTCACCTACCAGCGCTCCATTAACATCGCACTCCATTTCCCTATCTCGGATACCACAATGTCATTATCTCCTTCCGGGAGTAGTGTCATACCTGAGAGCAGTAGAGGGTATCCACACTAGGCAAAACCCAAAGCACACAACACCTTTCTGCCTCCAGGCCTGAAGGGGGAGCTCTAAGCCCGGTT
The DNA here is from genome assembly GCA_033576535.1 of Allobates femoralis. Taxonomy (NCBI): domain Eukaryota; kingdom Metazoa; phylum Chordata; class Amphibia; order Anura; family Aromobatidae; genus Allobates; species Allobates femoralis. The sequence continues at coordinate 83,637,328 of JARQOC010000009.1, forward strand.
TCAGGGTAGCTCCACTATAAATTCTAGTCTGGGGCGTAGTTAGGTAGTTCAGTTCTCAGGAGGACTGAGGAAGACATCCTGTGGACTGGAGCATGCTAAGCTCATCCCAGGAAAGTTAGACTTAGCTTGAGTGACCCATATGCAAGGGTCTGAGGATGTAGAGGAGAGCCTGGGGAATAGAGCGGTGTTGAGCTCACCCCAGAGGAGTAAGTGCCAAGAAACGGACACCGGAGTCGGGGCTGTGCAGAGCCTAACGTCCAATACCGGAGGGTAGGGGATTCCAAGTCCCCCATCCACACCAAAGTTCCCGAGGCAAAGCATGCGAAGAAGCCAGGAGCAGCCACCAGTGAAGTGGGGCTAATAAAGGACTCGAGCTGCCTGTCATACGGCACAGTGCATGAGAGAGAGAAAGGGCCGCAGCTCACCTTAAGCAGCCGCAGAGACCCGCTAAGGAAGCGCAGCAGGGAGGCCTCAAGAACTGAGGAAAACGTGAGGAGAACCCTGTGTTGCTCCCAGGTTGCCGGATTCTAGTATATCATCTGTCCTTGTGCCAGTAGCGCCAGTAAAGGACTTGAGGAATAAAACAAACCGTGAGTCTGTTGGTTACTTCTCGCCCTCCATCTTGCACCCTACACCTTTTTAACATCCACTGCCCTGGGGATCCGCTCCACTCGTGAGGAGCCACTACATCCTAGCTGCCCATCTATCGTCCCCAGAGGTTCTGCAGCAGTGGTGGCCGCTCATAGCCACAAGCCACGGGTGGCCTCACGAATAATCCTTTTTATAATTCCCCAAGAACTCTTTGTAGCTGAACCGAGGGTCACGGAGCCGGATCTCGACCCCTGTGACACACCAGAAGCACTGCTGCCTGGTTCAGAGTACCCCACAGCCCTGGGGCACATCACAGACAGAGAAACGGGAGGAAGGTATAAGAAACACTGGAAGCTGCTGGCAGACAGAAGACTAGGAAGCAGGTAGTAGACGTATTGGAAGCTGCATGACAGACTGGAAGCAAGGAAGCATTGAGTAAAAGCATTGGAGATGGCAGACAGACAGAAGATTGGAGAGTAGATAATAGAAGTACTGGAGGCTGCAGGTAAACAAGAGACCAAGAAGCAGGTAGTAGAAGCACTGGAAGCTGCATGGCAGACAGGAAACAAGCAAGCAGGCAGTAGAAGCCCTGGAGCCTGCAGGCAAACAGGAGACTAGTTAGTAGAAGACTGCAAGCAGACAGGAGTCCAGGGAGCAGGTAGTAGAAGCAATAGAGGCTGCAGACAGACAGAAAACCAAGGACAGTAAAAGTCTTAATCCAAGACACAGGTGTGTGGCTAGGTAAGCCTTATTTAGTCCCAGGCAGAAGATCACATGGGAGATCACTGGGCCACGAGCAAAGCCCAATATGTACGATGTTCATTTTAGGACATGGTAATTTCTCAAAGTCAGACATCAGAAATACTGTGTGATGCCTGAGAAATGACTATGAGAAAGGTCATATCTCAGCCTAAGAACTGACAACTGAGAGCTGATAAATGATATCTGATAAATGATAATTGATAAACGACAATTGATAAATGATCATTGATAAATGATAATTAATAAATGATACATGATAATCAATGACTGATAATTGATAATTTATAAATGATCATTGATAAAAGATAATTGATAAACAATAATTGATAAATTATATTTGATACATGATAAATGATAAATGATAAATAATTGAAAAATGATAATTGATAAATGATAACCAATAACTGATAATTGATAAATGACCATGTCCAAAATTGACACCGTACATTGGACATTTCTGATAGACTCTCTATCATCTAGACATTGGCCTGAATCACCTTCTGTTATTGTAAATCTTTGACTTGCATGAAAGTCAATGGCCTCCTTCCACTTTCTTTTTTTGTATTGGAGGCTTTTCTACACACACTGTGATGTAACCTGACAATATCTCAAGATAAGGTACAAACCAAGGGCTATCTCAATGTTCTTCCTTTGACGACTCCTTCCAAATCTAGTGTCATACTCCTGTAAATGTGCCCTACTATGCCACTTCCAAAATCATCTTTTAATGTGCCCTGCTTCCCAACCACGATCAATTCCGCATCCATATATGCAAAATGTGAGTTGACTATATACAGTAGATCCATCTTTGTCTCAGTATTACAATACTTGTAGACCTTTGTTGAGAATCTGTGGTGATCTTCCATGCCCTCCCCAACATAACTCAGATGTTGATTGCTCCTTCAGATCAACCCCCCTTCTTCAGTTAGAGTTTGACCTTAACTTAACTCCTGACCAGAGACAGCATGTGCTCCTTCTGGCACCCAAATCCTCAATTAGTTTTCATTACCAAGAGACTAGTAACAAATTTATCTTACTGGTATAAAGTTCCTTCCATCTTACATCTCTCCATTCTAAATACACGCTGGCATTGTGACAAAGCAGAAGGTTCCCTTATCCACCACACTCTGGATCCTCTCCTAGTTCTGGGACGTTGCTGGGTCTGTTATTAGGAGGGTCACTGGCCTCAAATTGCCCTTGAATGATGATCTTTTCCATCATAGTATGATCCCAGTGCGCACATACAAGAAGACTCATGGTTCTGGCCGTACGTGCTTGCATCTCTCTTCTATGGGAAGAACCGAACCCTTCTTTTTATCTCTTTACTATTCCAAAAATAATGTTATGCTAAGGGACTATATACAGGTGTATGTATATGAAATAGAATATCATCAAAAAGTTAACTTATTTCAGTAATTCAATACATAAAGTGAAACATATATATTACGCACAGATTGATCTATTTCATGTGTTTATTTCTGTGAATGTTGATGATTATGGCTTACAGCCAATGAAAACCCAAAGGTCATTATCTCAGAAAATTAAAGTAGGGAGGATGAAGGGTCTGAGAGATAAAATATGACCTAAATAGGTATCAGAGGCTTCACCTTGTATGGTTGTGAGAGTCACAACCACTATAAAAGCATATCACGGCTGCTGCAGTCCCCAGCGTGGAGCATATAGAGTAGGGAGGATGAAGGCTTAAAAACTGTGTTGCCGTATTCCATGAGACATTAAAGAGTGAATATGACTCACCGCGGCCGGGACTCCGGTTTAGACAGGCGTTTGCTTCTTCCTCCTTGTCACGGATGGACCGCGCCTGCCGGTAGTAGGGCCCGGTGGTACAGATCAAAAAATGATGAGACGTCTTGTGGTAACAGATTAAGGGGTTAATTGTTTCGTGACGCCACCTATGAGAGTTTCGGTAACTGTACCGATGCTGCGAGGCCTCCGGGGGATGGAATGCAGCAAGATGGAACGCTCCCCACAGGCTGAACGGTGATCCCCGGAGCCAGAAGCTGCGCAAGATGTTGTGAGGCAGCTGCGGTTACCTTAATGCGCGGATAAGCAGTTCATAAGAAGGCACGGACACTGTAAGTCTCTGTAACGGGTTCTTTACTGTAACCAGTAGGCAGTACATGGTATACAGATTGTAGGTAGTGGACCGGGTGGACTCAGCAATGACCAGTATTTCTCAGAGATCCGCGGTGTTCCTCCATTCTAACTAAGTACTGTGCCGTTGTCGCCCAGGAATACCAGATCGGGTACAGGGAGGCTGCTTGAATGCCCTATCCGGGGTATAATTTTCGGATGCTTTGGGGAGCCTTGGGTTCCTTGGTGGGTACTTGTATTATAGGAGAAGAAAAAGAAGTCGCACTCAGAGCTTCTATAAACAGCGGTTCTTTATTGTGCTTCAGTGCACACAGCAGGTGGTGACATGCGGGTGGGAGGACGGGGGGCACAACGTTTCGCGCCGTATAAGGCGCTTCAGCAGGTTAGTCCTCCAAGTAAGTAAGTTGCCGTTGTCGCCCAGGAATACCAGGTTGGGTACAGGGAGGCTGCTTGAATGCCCTATCCGGGTATACGTTCCGGATGCTTTGGGGAGCCTTGGGTCCCGGTACACCGCTGGTTAGACGACTGGATTTGGCCATGGTGGGGTGCTCCTATAAAGCGATGGATGGACCGCGCCTGCCGGTAGTGGGGCCCGGTGGTACAGATCAAAAAATGATGAGACGTCTTGTGGGAACAGATTAAGGGGTTAATTGTTTCGTGACGCCACCTATGAGAGTTTCGGTAACTGTACCGACGCTGCGGGGCCTCCGGGGATGGAATGCAGCAAGATGGAACGCTCCCCACAGGCTGAGCGGTGATCCCCAGAGCCAGAAGCTCCGCAAGATGTTGTGAGGCAGCTGCGGTTACCTTAATGCGCGGATAAGCAGTTCATAAGAAGGCACGGACACTGTAAGTCTCTGTAACGGGTTCTTTACTGTAACCAGTAGGCAGTACATGGTATACAGGTTGTAGGTAGTCGACCGGGTGGACTCAGCAATGACCAGTGTTTCTCAGAGATCCGCGGTGTTCCTCCATTCTAACTAAGTACTGTGCTGTTGTCGCCCAGGAATACCAGATCGGGTACAGGGAGGCTGCTTGAATGCCCTATCCGGGGTATACGTTCCGGATGCTTTGGGGAGCCTTGGGTCCCTTGGTGGGTACACCGCTGGTTAGACGACTGGATTTGGCGATGGTGGGGTGCTCCTATAAAGCAATCCCTCCACTACTCTGGTTCGCATAGCAGAGCTGGACTACTGCTAGCTTCGGTACCAGCAAACTGTCTGTAGATGGGCACGGGATGATTTTGGACCCACATGTTGACGCCCGTAGTTCGGTTGGTAATGCATTGGGAGTAATGGTGCTCAACCAGGTGACGGTAGGGAGAGGGCCGGTAGAAGGTGGCCAGGGGGTCGCACGGGACTGCGCAACCCCCTCTCCTAGGTCGCAGAGCTGGGAATCTGCAGTAGGTCTTCAACGTTGCTGTTACACTCCCCGACTCCTACTCACTTCTCTTCTAATTGAACTAAACTTTCCACTACACACTACCCTTACACTCCGCACACCAGGACCTGATTGGCCCTCTATGCTAGGTGATGCATGCAGGGTATGGATCTCTGAGTTAACTGTGTGATTGCTGGGTCAGAGAATATTGCTGCTGCATTTGTGGCTGCAATACCCTCCTGTGACACACTCGTTGCGGGGCGCCACAAATATAATACTGATTTTTTTAGTCAATGCGTTTCAGGTCTCCCTGGCCCCTTCCTCAGTACAAATCAATATCATATTGCCATGTTTCAGGGAGCCCTGAATCGGGTTGACTAATAAATCAATATTATATTCACCCTTTGATGTCTCGTGGAATACAGCAGCTCACCTCACAGGTGTGACATGTCATGATGCTGATTTGATGGCATGATTATTGCACAGGTGTGCCTTAGGCTGGTCACAATAAAAGGCCACTCCTTTTGTTCAGTATATTTCCTCTGTGTTATAGCCAGATGGGTAGTGACCGTTACAGCCAAGACAGGGGTGTGGATCCACTTGACCACATAGCCCGGGCTAAGCCTGGAGGGGAATGACTAAGAGGCTACCTGGTCTTCTCTAGAGCCTCTGGTGGTGAGGTTAGGCTTGTGCAGCAGGTATCCGCAAGGTACCACTCCAAGGCAGTCCCCGGGTCCTCAGTAGCTGACCCGAGCAAGCAGGACAGAGTCAGAGCTATAGACAGTAGTCTGGCCTGGCAAGAGGAGAGACGGAGTTGGAGCCAGAGGCTTGAGTCTGGATTTGCAGCAGGCGAGATGGAGTCGGAGCCACAGACTGGAGTCTAGACTGGCAGTAGGTGAGAAGGTGTTGGAGCCAGAGGCTGAAGTCTGGACTGGTAGCAGACAAGATGGAGTGAGAGCCTCAGGCTTGACAGGTTCAGGTACAGGTGCAGACAAGACAGATGGTACAGGGAGGACCACAGACAAGACAGGATCAGGTACACGGACAGGGCAAGTACTGGAACACAGGCTGAGACACAGGTTAAGGCACAGACAGGGTCATGTACTGAGACACAGGAAAATGGCCCTGACAATATACTTGTACGCACGGAACAGACTAGCAACTAACATGGAACAAGCAGCTCCCAGAAGGAGAGGATGCGTTACATACAGGGCTGCCACTAGGGATTTCGGAGCCCCTTACTGCCAAAATTTTGGGGCCCCACTGAGACTCCACCCAGACCATAACCCCGCTCCGCCTCCACCCCTGCTCCACCTCCACCCAAATATACATTATATTTATTGTGAAAAGTTGGAACAGCCCCAAAAATTAGCTCAATTTATGTGCAAAAGTTTCCCAACCAGCAATCCAGATGGATCCTTACAATAGAGTAAAAAAAAAAGGAAAAACAGCACAAAAAAATAGAAAAAATTTTTACTTTATTGCCCAATGCATGGCCACGCCATTGGGCAAAAAAGTCCACTTTTTTTTCTATATTTTTGTGCTGTTTTTCCTTTTTCTTTACACTCTCTCTATTATATATTACACACATGCACACTTGAGACTCCTGTGGGCTGAATACACAATAGCTGTATACATAATAGAGAATACACAATAGAGATGGCTGCTAGCTGTATACGCAAGAGAGACTGTTGCTGGCTATACACACAATAGAGAATACACAATAGAGACTGCTGCTGCCATCCATCCCATTGTCCACCAAGGTTGCTATCTTCGGCTGTAATAGTGCCTTACCTGACTGCACTCTCCTGATCATGGATCCCGGCAGCTTCTTCTTGTCTCCTGCTCGCCGTCAACAGCCAGCACCAGACGGCACCCAGCAGCGGCCGCCAGCACCCAGCAGCCACCAGCACCCCACGGCACTCAGCAGCCACCAGCACCCGGGAGCTGGCACCAGGCGCCAGCAACCGTCACCAGCCGCTGGCACCCGGCGGCAGCCCCTAGCACCCAGCACCTGCCGCCACCAGCTGCCAGCACCTGCCAGCACCCAGGAATTGGCACCAGACGGCAGCTGCCAGCACCTGGTGCCTGCTACCAGGTGCTGGCGGCTGCCGTCTGGTGCTGGATACCAGGTGCTGGCAGCTGCCGCCTTGTGCCAGGTGCTGGCAGCCGCCACCAGCTACCAGCACCCGGCAGCCACCAGCACCCGGGAGTTGGCACAAGGTGACAGCTGCCAGCACCTGGTAGCCGGGGCGGGCCACCAGCACCCGGCACCAGGTGGCAGCCGCCAGCACCCGGCACCAGGTGGTCAGCCTTGATTCTGTTCTTGACTATGTTAAGAACTTATGGTGGTGGGTGAGTATGTAATGGCGTCTGGTCCATGTCTTCCAGCCTTTCTTTGTCCTGGTGGATGGGCACTGGCAGGGAGGGCAGGGCAGAGGGACGGGCAGGGCAGAGACAGGACGGGCAGGGAGCGGGCAGCGCAGGCGGCAGACACGAGAGCAGCAGGCAGTACAGGCGGAGGCAGGGGTGCTTGGAGCGCCCCTGTTACAGTGAGGCGTGGGGTTTTGGGCGTGGGGATGGGTGGTCATGGCTCTACCCTACACTTCATATTAATATTCACTACACACAGACATAGAGCAGAGGGTGGGGGACCTAGCCTGGTCCCCTGCACTGTCTGATGATTGAGGAGGGCAGCTGCGGGCCACTGTGTGTGAGTTTGGATTCGGTAGCAGCAGCGGCTTTGGCACGGTGGCGGCACGCTCATAGATTGCAACAGGGCGTGCACCGCATGGTGGTGACAGACGGGTGCCAGCAGCGGCGGGCGGCACTGGCTGCAGGCAGCCTGAGCCACCAGCCGGTCAGAGAGAGTCAGCGGCGGCGGCTCACACAGACTGTGCTGCAGCAGGCAGCTGCAGCCAGCCTGTGATGTCTGGCTGCTTCTGCGTTGGTGGCTGCCTGGCACCGCAGCTCTGCGTCTGCACAGTGAGTGCAGCCGACGCAGCACAAGCCACACACTCAGAGTCACAGCAGCAGCCAGCCGAGCCTAGGAGGACACACAGGCAGTCTCAGTCTGCCTCCTGTCACGCGTGCTGGCCAGGGGGGGGCCTCCTTGCTTCAAATGGGCACGCCCGGCCCCCTGCCACTGTTTAAATGCCCACGCCCCCTCCAATAATTGCCAGGCCCCTTACTCAGTACAGCCTGTAAGGCCTTAATGGCGGCCCTGCTTATATACACTGAGGCTCCCAGCAATACGCTGGGGAAGACTATTGGAGTGTGCTGCCTCTTTAAGAAGCAGGGTGCACATGGGGCACATCCAAGAGCCAAACCCTGTGGTATGTGCAACATGCTCATGCCCTAGCATGCAAATGGAGCAGAGAGTGGAGCTAAAGCAGCCAGGTGGTCGCAGCGAGAGCTCTAACAGAAGGCGCATGTGTGCAGCCGTGGCGTTGAGTGAGTCAGCATTTCTACTGAGTGGAGGCCGCAGAGCAGACATCGGCGTTACACTGGGTCATAATGTGACCTCATAAAACATTGTGCATTAGCAACTCCCCTTACCCATTTTCTTTTCCTCTCATCTTTTGGAATCTGGATCATCATGTTAGGTTATGGGTAGAACTAGATCAGGGGTGGGGAGCTCCAGGTCATGCTATCAGGATTTCCTTAGGTGATTCAATTATAACCTGTACAATGCTAAGGAAATCCTAAAAACCAGCACCATTGGCAGCCCTCGAAGCCCAGAGTTCCCTACCCCTGATCTAGATGGACTTAAAATCTACCTTCAACCTTAAAAACTATGAAACCTCTATTCTTATCTTCCATTGGGGTTTTTACTTGATCTCAGGCTTCTACCCCTCCTCACTTTTTCTGCTAGTATCAATCTGCAGAATAAAAGTGACCATTACATTTATGCTGGATGGCAAACGTAAAGGTACTGGCCTCATAAAGCATATTTTAACCCCTTCAGGACCAGACATTTTTTCATTTTGGCGCCAATACCCTTATTTATCACAAAAGACTCTGGAGTGTGAGACACGTGCAGGTATCCCGGCACTTACAGCCTCGGCTGCTATCAATGAGATTATTAATGGGCGTTTGGGGAAGGTTCTGCCACTAAATGCACTTGGGTAACTCATCAAGATCCTCTGCTGGCATCTTCTATGTAATCACCGACCAATGATGTCCCAGATGTGCTTGATGGAAGACAAGTCCAAAGAGCAGGCCATGGGAGCGAGTTTAGCCACATAGACTGCTCACAGAAGCACAAGGTACATGGTATCCTGTTGAAAAACATCTACTGGGACACTTTGGAGAAATGGTTGCACCACTCGTTCCACCCCCGTATAAATGTAACGCCAAGCTGTTAGTGCACCTGAAATGAAGACATTGCCATAGTTTCTTCATGTAAGGAGATAAAAAATAATGAATAAAAACGCTCAATGTTTAGGAAAGAATTATAAATTAGATGTATAAACAGCGAAAATCTCAGCCCAAGTGTTGGAGAAGTTCAGAAAGTTTAACAAGAAGTGAGGTTACAATAAAAAGGGAAATAAGACATAACTTGGGCTACATGGCCACAAATATTTGGCTTGGGAAAGATGGCAAGAAACCTGAGACCTGAGCTTTGGGCGTTCAAGGAAATTTTCCAGTACGCTGTGATCCAATTTATGTACTCTTTTGCCCACTGTAGTCCGACCTCTCATGTTTGTAGAGAAAAATATGTATTTCTAAGGGAATTACCGTAAGGCAGCGCATGGTTAAATTCTGTGTCACTACACAAAGGTCATAACCTGTGTTTATCTTGAGCAGGAACTGTAGTCTTCTTGTGCTCAGGATAGACCCCAGGTGGTCTTGTGGTGCCCCAGCGGGTAAGCCGCCACCAGAGGTACTGCATTCCCGCAGTTTGGAAGTGTAGGGCTCCTGTTCTCCAGGTGTCGGGACACACACACACAGTAAAAGGCCCCCGGGACAGTGGGTGGACCCTGAGGGAGGACCCAGGCCCGAAAATGGGGGACAGGGTAGTGTTATTATTATTATTATTATTATATATTTGAGGTATAGAAAACAACAAGGCGGCACTCACCGTTTGTTCACAGGTGCTTTCTTTATTCCAGAGGTGCGGGGAGGGGGTGCATGAAGGTACAGACGACAGGTCTTCTGTAGAAGCGGGCAAACCGCGAAACAGGACCTGTCGTCTGTACCTTCATGCACCCCCTCCCCGCACCTCTGGAATAAAGAAAGCACCTGTGAACAAACGGTGAGTGCCGCCTTGTTGTTTTCTATACCTGGACTGTATATGCTTAACCGGCTTATGTAGGCGCTGCACCACCAGGTGGCTGGGGGAAAGACAGCGGTCTGTCTCTTTGGAGCAATAGGAAGGACCATTAGCCCTGTTGGTGCCCGGTGCCCCTACTTTTCTTTACACATTATTATATATTTATATAGTGCCATTGGTTCCATGGCGCTTTACATGTGTAAAGGCAGACGAGAACAAGAACATAAAAATAACGACAATTAAATCATACGTTCTCACAGGGGAGCTGCGGCTTCATTCACAAAAATGTACAGAGCCAACAGGAGGCGGCTAACTGTACAAGCAATATTAACCCATAACATGCCCACCTGAGTAGGTAGCATGTCTCTAGGGGGGTGGGCACCCCCTAGAGACATGATGGGCACAATTATTATTAACATTAATGCTTGTTTTACACTGTTAACAGTTTGCTTATCCCGGCGGCAGCTGGGATAAGCAAGCTATACGATAACCGCATTGCTCAGGATTCTACTCTTGAGCAATGTGGTTACTGCATTGCGGGGCTTAGAACTGCTCCGAAAACTGCAGCCTGCATGATTTTTCACGCAGGCTGCAGAGCCGGATGAGGTAACCCCTAGAGACATTATGGCCACAATTATTAATAATATTTATTCTTTTTTAACAGTGATAACAGTTTGCTCATCCCTGCGGAAGCAGGGACGAGCAAACTGTACGGTAACCGGATTGCTCCGGTTTACACATCCGGAGCAATCCGGTTACCGGATAGCGGCTTCAGCCACACATGTGTGAGAAGCCAATTGCGTTCAACGCATCTGGATCTGGATGCGGTGAACGCAATTTCAGTAACAAATGTGACCCTAGCCTAACTGGATTGCAAACGCAAGTGTGACCCTAGCCTAAGATTTTCCTTCACTAGAAGTAAGGCTAGGGTCACACTTGGAAGCTTGCATCCAGTAACTGGATGCATTACTGGATCCAGTTTTTCCCCTTGTCTGTTTGGAGGCATTTTTACCGGATCAGGTACCTGATCAGGTACCTGATGGTACCTATATGTACCATTAGGTACTGGATCAGGTTCCCATAGGGTCCATGTTAAAAAACTGATCAGGTTTTGCTAAAAGGCCAAAAAATGTTGCTGACCCTATTAAAACCTGACTTCTCAAAAACTGGATCCAGTAGACAGATTGCACTTTGGCAAACAATTGTTAACATTGGAGTCTATGGGTCAGGTACCTGATCAGGTTTACAGGATGAAAAACTGGATCCAGTAACTGGATTGCAAACGCAAGTGTGACCCTAGCCTAAATGGCAGAGGTCAACCCCTGAAAACATCCCTAAGCATTATCCATTCACTAAACTGTACAGCAGACACACTGCAGTCAGGGGGTAATGTTCTCCTCGTATTCGCCAACCCCTTACTCCTCTATCAGATGCACATAGGGTAGGGTCACATTTAAAACAAGAATTGCATTCACCGCATCCGGATCCGGATGCGGTGAACGCAATGCCGGGCACACACATTTTTGTTCAAAAATGTGTGCAGAATACCGCACTGCGGTAACCGGATGGCTCAGGATGTGTAATCCTGAGCCATCCGGTAACTGCATAGGTTGCGGATCCCGGCTATTGCCGGGATCAGCAAACTTATTAAAGAGTTAAATTGATTACCTAAAGGACTGTTTGAGGTCTGTAGGGGGGCTTAGACCACCCTACAGACGCCCGGCCACTTCAATAGCCTTCTTCTACAATTTCCCACCTGGCACGGGCTCCTCGGAGTTCCGTGCATGTAAACCAAAGTCCCCGTGCCCCCCCCGTAGCACTATAGAGGGGTGTATACACCCCTCTATTCCAGTTATGCTTTAATTATGTGTACTACATAAAGGATTATTACAGTCGCCATGTAAGTTCATACTTACATGCTCTCGTAGGCGGAGTCCAGGGATTTCCATGGGCGGGGCTGTGTGCAGCAGCCTCCGCCCACTCATTCTTGATGGCCGCCCCCTCTGGCCTTAATCCAGTGTTGTGAGGGCGGCCGCGTCATGAAAGGGGCGTGGCTAACTATGTGCCGCGGTTAGCCACGCCCCTTTCATGACGCGGCCGCCCTCACAACACTGGATTAAGGCCAGAGGGGGCGGCCATCAAGAATGAGTGGGCGGAGGCTGCTGCACACAGCCCCGCCCATGGAAATCCCTGGACTCCGCCTACGAGAGCATGTAAGTATGAACTTACATGGCGACTGTAATAATCCTTTATGTAGTACACATAATTAAAGCATAACTGGAATAGAGGGGTGTATGCACCCCTCTATAGTGATACGGGGGGGGCACGGGGGACTTTGGTTTACATGCACGGAACTCCGAGGAGCCCGTGCCAGGTGGGAAATTGTAGAAGAAGGCTATTGAAGTGGCCGGCCGGTCTGTAGGGTGGTCTAAGCCCCCCTACAGACCTCAAACAGTCCTTTAGGTAATCAATTTAACTCTTTAATAAGTTTGCTGATCCCGGCAATAGCCGGGATCCGCAACCTATGCAGTTACCGGATGGCTCAGGATTACACATCCTGAGCCATCCGGTTACCGCAGTGCGGTACAGGGAAACGCTGCGAAAACTGCTGCCTGCATGATTTTTAACGCAGGCAGCAGTGCCGGATACGGCCACCGGATGGCTTGTGAAGCCATCCGGTGTTTTGCATAGGCTCCTATGAGGAGCGTTTCCTGGTCCGGTTTTGAGCTTTTTGAAAGCTCAAAACCGGATCAGGATTCTAAAAAAAAAACCTGAAATGTGACCTTACCCTTAGAGCAGCGTGGTCCATCACTGCACAGAACACATCTCCTCCAGAGTCCTGAGGTGGCGGCTTTACACCGCTCCATCTGATGCTCGGCATTGTGCTTGGTGATGTACGGCTGCAGCTGCCTCAGCATTGTGCTTGGTGATGTACGGTTGCAGCTGATCAGCATTGTACTTGTTGATGTACAGCTGCAGCTGCTCGGCATTGTGCTTGGTGATGTACGGCTGCAGCTGCTTGGCATTGGGCTTGGTGATGTACGGCTGCAGCTGCTCAGTATTGTGCTTGGTGATGTACGGCTGCAGCTGCTCGGCATTGTGCTTGGTGATGTACGGCTGCAGCTGCTCGGCTATGAAGCCCCCGACGGGCGCAGTGTTTGTGCTGATGTTCCCAGAAGATGTCTGGACTCTGTAGTTATGGGGTCAGCAGAGTGGTGGGAACTTTTCTGCCCTCTGCGCCTCTGCACTCGGCCCCCCGCTCTGTACTATTAAGGGAAAACATTTCACAAAGTGCCTTGTTGCACTGGTGACATCATATTACAGTACCATGCTCGAATTCAGTCAGCTCTTCGGAATGACCCCCTTCTTTCACAACTGTTTTTAAAGGCAAATTATACGGCTCTGGGACGGAATGAACAATCTGTATTCAATGCACAGTGGTGTCCCAATACTTTTGTCCACGCAGTGTATGTATTTTTAGCCACAAGTACAGACCCACATAAGTGAACATACAGTGCTGTCTAGTGGCCAAACAGATGGGGGGAAAAGAAAAGAACAGCATTTATTTCTGCCTGTATAACTACCCGGCCCATTTCTTTTTAAACCTTGTTTTTTATTGAAAATAAAAGTTTTCATACATTAGTACAATATGACTTGAAGCATACATAATAAGGCGGTTATAAGATAGTAAATAGCAGAAATAGCACAAGGTACATTCCAAGCATGGCTATATCAAGTGGAAAGACAAATCAACCAAAAACTAGGAGGGGAGAAAAAAGAATGCCTGAAACAGGTACCTTCCTTGTTTATAGATCACCCAACAGGGGTGCATGACCTTAATCTCTGCTTGAGAGTTGTGTGGGACCCACCAACACCAGGATAGACCTCTGACACCCAGATGTATCTCTACACAGCGGCTCTACCACACATACATCTACACAGGCACGTCCCCACCCCCAGTAGTAGCTGCTCTTGATGCCACGCTGTAGGTTGGAAACAAGTTTTAATGTCATCCCAGATGCGTTGTGGAAACAAAGAGATGAAACTTTCCTAAGGGGTGCTTCACACTAAGCGAGATCGCTAGCGAGATCGCTGAAGCGTCACAGTTTTTGTGGGTCGGGGGCTGAGTCCCGGCTCCGTGGCCCTGCAGAATCACTTAAAAATGTGGGGAAATGTTTTGGGGATAATGGATCGTGACGTCACCCGTGGTTTGCGACTATGAGTACCATAGTCCGCTGCTGCAGAACCCCTGGGGACAATGGGCGGGCAACTGGGATGGAGTGGCTCCCTACGGGTGGTGCAGGTCCCCACGGCAGTGGATGTTGGAAGGTTGTTGGGGTGCAGGATGGAGGGTGCAAACTAACAGACAGACTCACAGTTGTTGGTTCCTTAGGTCCTTTACTGGTGGTACTGCTGCAAGCTGGGACTCTGACAGGTGATGTTATTTTGAGTCCGTGCAACCTGGGAGCAACTCAGGGTTTTCCTCAACCAGCAGGTTCTGAGGCTTCCTTGCTGCGCTCTTTCAGCGGGTCCCTGCTGCTGCTTAAGCTGAGCTGCGGCCCTCTCTCTCTCTCTGTCTCCTGCTTTGTGCCGGTATGGCAGGCAGCTGGAGTCCTTTTCCAGCTCTACTTTTCTGGCGGCTGCTCCTGGGCTCTTTGCGCTGCTTTGCCTACAGGCACTTTGGTGTTGGCTGTCGGGACATTAGGCCCTGCACAGCCTCAGACTCCGGTGTCCAGTTCTTGGCGCTCTGTACACTGGGCTGAGCTCGACATCGGTCCACTTCCCAGGCTCTCCTTGACTTCCTCAGATCCTTACCTACGTGTTCCTCAAGCTAGGCTTTGGCTTTCCTGGGACGATTGTAGCACTGCTCAAATCCACAGGATGTCTTCCTCAGTCCTCCTAGGAACTGAACTGACTAACTCTGCCCCAGACCAGAATTTATAGGGGAGCTGCTCTGAATCCGGGTTTAGAACTCCCCCTTCAGGCCTGGAGGCAGGGAAGGTGTTGTGTGCTTGGCTCACGTGGTGTGGATACCCTCTGTTGCTCTCAGGTATTACACTACCCCCCGAGGGTGGCAATGACATTGTGGCATCCGGACTCTGGGGTGCCACATTTGCCCTCATCTCAGCTGGCAATTCAGTATGAGGGAGGTGTAGGAGAGCAAGAAAAGCCAGCCCTGGTGTGAGACAGCACTCCAAACAATACTAGACATAGCAGGAGGTCTCCAACTGTCGCATTTTTTTTAATCTTTTTTATGTCACCAGGGCAAATTCATCTACTATAAATAAAAACCCTATCTAGTCTTTAAATTTGTCCCGAAAACAGCACCCCCCATAGGACAACCTGTAAATTACAGTTAAACTGGAATGTGAAGATGCCCTTAAGTTTGGTTTATCAATCAAATAAAACAGCGCCACCTATTCGACATCTATGATAGGGAGCCACACACGCCATCCAGGACATTGGCCACAGCCCAGGCATTCATTATCTCCTGGGTCCGCTCCGTATACCCTTGGCATTACACCGCTCTAGCCGACGCTCAGCATTGTGCTTGGTGATTTTAGGAGTACAAATCCTGCTGCTGCACATCATACTATTTGGGTTTCACTTTGGAGTGCAGGCTGAGGCCACGGCTCCTCAACAAACGAGAGAAAAAAGATGTCACACAGGGATGAGTGAAAGAAGGCAGAATGGGGGGACAGACAGCACACAGGGGGAGAGACAGAACAAGTGGGGGAAAGTGCACAGGGGAAGAGACAGCACACAGGGGGGAGAGACAGCACAAAGGGAGAGACATCACAAGGGGAGAGAGTTCACAAGGGGAGAGACAGTACAAGGGAGAGAGTGCACAAGGGAGAGGCATCACAAGAGAAGAGAGAGCGCACAGGGGGAGAGACAGCACAAGGGGAGAGAGAACATAAGGTGAAAGACAGCACAAGGGGAGAGAGCACACATAGGGAGAGATAGCACAAGGGGAGAGAGCATAAGGGGAGACAGCACAGGAGGAGAGAGAGCGCAGAGAAGGGAAAAAGAGTGCACAGGGTGGAGACAGCACAAGGGGACAGAGAACACACTGGGGGGAGAGAGAGTGCGCAGGGGAGAAACAACACAAGGAGAGAGAGAGCACACAGGAGGGAAAGACAGTACAAGAGGAGATAGAGCACACAGAGGGAAGAGAAAGCACAAGGGGGAGATACAATACAAGAGGAAAGAGCGCACAGGGGGAGACATCACAAAAGGAGAGAGAGCGCATGGGTGGGGAGACAGCAAAAGAAGAGATCTCACAGGGGAAAAAGAGTGCATAAAGGGAGAGACAGCACAAGGGGAGAGAGAGCGTACATTGGGAGTCAATACACAATGAGAGAGAAAACGCATCGGGGAGACAGCACAAGGGAAGAGAGAGCGCACATGCGGGAGAGACAGCACAAGGGGAGAGAGAGTGCACATGGGAAGAGACTGCACAAGGGTAGAAAGAGTGAACAGGGGAAAGAGAGAGTGAACAGGGGATAAACAGCACAAGGAGAGAGAGACAGCACAGGGGGAAGAGAGAGCACACTGGAGGGAGAGACAGTACAAGAGGAGAGAGAGTGCACAGGGGGGAGACAGCACAAGGGAAGAGAGAGCGCACAGGATGGAGACAGCACAGGGGGACAGAGACTGCACAGGGGGAGACAGCACAAGGGGACAGAGAGCGCACAGGGGGGAGACAGCACAAGGGGAGAGCGAGCACACAGGGGAAGAGAGCGCATACAGAGGAAAGACAGAACGCACTGGGGAAATAGAATACAAAGGGGAGAGACAGCACAAGGGGAGATAGAGTGCACAGGAGAGAGAGACAGCACAAGGGAAGGAAGAGCGCACAGGGGGAGAGACAGCATAAAAGGGGAGAGAGCACACAGGGGAAAAGACAGCATAAGAGGGGAGAGAGCATACAAAGGGAGACAGCACAATGGAACAGAGGGCGCACAAGGGGGATAGACAGCACGAGAGAAGAAAGAGTGATTCACCCCGGGAGGGGACCGTGGGGTACTCGGAACCGGGCTCTCCCGATGTCTTCCGGGGCTGCGGGATGGCGTGACTCTTTCTGTGATCCTTTAGTTGAGCGAGAAGTTTAAAGGGGAAGTGAAAAATGGATGAAAATAAAATAAAAGCAAAAATAAAAGAGTTGTTGTGACGCCACCCGTGGGATGCGGCCGGGATAGCCGCTGCTGCAGTCGGGACCTCTGGGGATGATGGGAGTCGCAGCGAGTATAGTTCAGCTCTCCACGGGAAGACCGTAAAGTCTGTAGATGTGATGAATTGGGGGTTAGGAAGCCAGCGGGGCTGTGCTGGTGTGGCGCCCCACAACGAGTGCTTCACAAGAGGGTATTGCAGCCATAAATGCAGCCGCAATATTCTCTGACACAGCAGTGATCTGGTTAACTTTGAGAACCAACCCTGCATGCATCACCTAGAACAGAGGGCCAACCCAGGGTCCTGGTGGGCGGAGTGCTAGGGAAGTGTGTAGGGAGAACAGACCCTTAGTCAAAGAGAAGGAGTCTAGAACTTGACCTGAGAAGTCTAGAACTTGGAGTAGGAGCGGGGGCTCCGCACCCCATGCAACCCCTGGGCCGTCACCGGTCGGGTGTCAGCACCTGAGGCCTCAACAACCGGGATCGGGCATCATTAACCACGGTTTCCAAAATATCCCATGCCCAAAACTCACAGCCGGTTCACTGGTACCGAAGCTGGCAGCAGTTCACTTCTGCTATGCGAACCAGAAGCGTGGAGGAGCAGCTTCACAGGAGCACCCCACCACCAGCCAACTTCCAGTCGTCTAACCAGCGGTGTACCCACTGAGGGATCCAAGGCTCCCCAAAACATCCACAACGTATATTCTGGATAGGGCATTGAAGCAGCCTCCCCGTACCCGATCTGGTATTCCTGGGCGACAATGGCAAAACACTTAGCTAGAATGGAGGAACACTTGCGGATCTCTGAGGGACACCATCACTGCTGAGTCCACCCGGTCCACTACCCGTGAACTGTATACCATGTACTGCCTGCTGGTTACAGTAAAGACCCGTTGCAGAGACTTTCTGTGTCCGTGCTTCCTTATGAACTGTCCGTCCGCACCACAAGGTAACCGCAGCTGCCGCACAACATCTTAAGCAGCTTCAGACTCCGGGGATCACCGCTCAGCCTGTGGGGAGCGTTCCATCTTGCTGCTGTCCATCCCCCGGAGGTTCCGCAGCGTCGGTAACAATTACCGAAACTACTCATAGGTGGCGTCACGAATAAATTAAACCCCTTTTAATCTGTTCCTACAAGACGTCTTCACTTTTGATCTGCACTCAACCGGGCCCCACTACCGGCAGGCGCGGCCCACCCGTGACAAGGAGGAAGGAGCTACAGCCTGTCTAAACCGGAGTCCACGGGCTGACGGTGAGTCAGAAAATGGCGTCACAAACAGGATACGAGCAGGCCCGTTCCTTAACGGGTATAATGTGCTTAAAAATGACTTTATTGTCTACAATTTGGACTTTGTTCGTCCCTAAAAGAACTTTCCCGCCTTTTCACCGTTGGCCAAGATGGCGCCCAAGATGGCGTTCCCGCCATGAGAATCCGCCACGTGCAAGCCCAGGGGTGAGCCACTGCCCCTCATCGTGGGAGGGCTAAAGGCAAAAGGCGCCAAACTCTTTGTCCGCCCTGATTGCTCGAATCAACCATGGGGGCGGACCCCAAAGACTTTTCCCACGATTGGACTACAAAAAGCCCAAAGGAAATGGGAGTGTCGCAGACCTTTCTTCACCAGCTGTCTACCAGAACGGTTACCGGTTGAACGGGTGTGGTTCCCTCCAAAGAAGAGAATGGCCAGCATGAGACTCCAAGACCTAATGCGGGAGGTCGAGGCGGAGGCCAGAGCAGCCATAGGCCAACCGGGTCCGGGTCCTGCCCTTACCGTAGACGGCAGCCCCGACTTTTGGCTAGAGGCTCTACAAGACCTCCGGGTGCGGTTACTTGAGACTGTTCGGCTTCAGCCCAGTTTACTTGCTTTCTCGGCAGATGTTCAATTTACAAGACAGTGCAGTGGCAGCTCTGGTAGTCTCTCTAGCAGCTGGGATGGCTCATCTATATCACCCCCTTTTGTGTTCCTTTCATGGGTCTCTCTGTCTGTCTCTTCCACACACAGAGCTACGATCCAGCGGCCACAGGCTCTTGGTGGGCGACCTGCCTGGTCCCCTAGCCCTAGTACAACAGCCTTCTCCTCACTGCCCCGGAGGTTGGGTCATGGGACATAAAGACCCCGCACCCAGCCGGGTTTCATGGTTGGAGCGTGGAGCTTCCTGGACACCTCAGAGCTGACACCCTGGTTTCTGCCCCAGTCCTTCAGCTTTCCTGCCAATTTGGGTACACAAATGGATTGCTCACTATCTGTGTCCCTAGGACTCCTTCTGTCTCTCTCTACGGTCTGCAGCTCAGGACCCAGACAAGCCTCATGGCGGTATAAGTTGTCGGGTCCGTGTCCTCTCAGTCTCCTGTAGTGATGGTGCTCTCTGCTCTCCTCCTGACAGAACTTGTCTCCTGGACTTGACTTGACTGACTGCTCAACTGACTAACTTCCTAAGGTGTTTTCTTGTTTTGTTTCCTCCCCTGTCAGTGTCCTGTCTAACTTTCCCACCCTTTACTTGTCTCCTCCCGACATTCCGTTGCTGGGCATAGAGTCCCTAGTCTTGGGATCAGAGTGTGTTGGGTGTGTGTTTGGGTGACTGGACCTACCGATCCCGGTTGCTGCGCTTTCTAGTGGCAACCAGTCCGCAGGGGCGCCACACTTCCCCTGAGCAAAGAATTGCACGTCCTCGTGCTAGCATCAGGTTAGATGATACACAGAAACGCAAAAAAAAATTTATAATAACATAGCAACAACAAATTTACAAGAGTGCTTCTTCTTCCCGGAACAGGAGGCTCGTGACTTAAACGTTACATAACAAAAATACTTTCTATCTATATAAAAGGGAAGGGGTATGTAAGTCGGTCGACAGGGTAGGGGGTACTAGGATACCAGGACAGGGGGTCACTTCAGTGGATGGATCATGGCTAGTCGGTTCCCGGTTCCGTGCCCTGGACCCTCAATGGCGGGGTGGGGGTGATGATGATGGGGGAATGGTAATGGTACCCTGTGGTACCTGGTAATAGGGTTACCAGCGCTGCAGCCGGCCGCTGAGGTGATGTAAATGCAGCTTTGGTAGTACAGCTCCCCACAGGTTGAGCTTTACCTCAGGGCAGTGGGGTGGATGAGGGGAGTAGTAGTCCTCACCTCCTGTGATGCTGTAGAGATCTCTCCTGGCTACGAATAACTGAGACAGAGTCCAGATTAGCTAAAACAGTTCTTTACTGGTAGATCTGCCGTAGATCTTGGAGGACTTTCCAGAGTCTGGCAGTGGTGCCCTGAATATGGCGTTCTTGGTCCTGTTCCTCTCTCTCTCTCTGTACTTTCCCCTCTTGAGTCAAGTCTCTAGTCCTCGGGGTCTGTTACCTAAAGTCTCTTACTTGTCGGTGTCGTGGACCCAGCTGCGGGACTGATGTTGGACTTCTTTAGGGGTGCTGTGGCTCCCTTATTTTGAGCCCTCAGCCTGCTGGTCTGCAGTAAGGGATAGACCTTTGGCTAACCGCCTCGACTCCGGTTTGCCGGTGGTGACCTGGGTCTCCAGCTGGCTCCGACTAGTCCTGGAATGACCCCTCTTCCACGTCTGGGTCACCCTTCTCCTAAGAGGTGCCCTCCAGTTACAGCCACAGGGTCCCCTACGTCCGTCTTCCTCGCTGTCTCACACCGTCTGCCTGACACTACTGTCACTCCCCATGTCCCGCTTTCTAGGCTCCACCCCCTGGGACCTACTAAATATATGGTCCCCTGTCATAAAGTGGCCTACTGTATGGGTGCAGGGTGCAGACTCTGTAGGGTCCTCCATATCCACGGCCACAGAGGCACTACACCTTCTATTTGGGGTGCCGTACCTCCCTGTGGCACCTTGCCATAGGGGCGCCACATATGGATATAGAAAAAAGTAGAAAAATTTGAAAAGCATAGTGCAAAGTCAGTTCGGCAATTGTCTTTTCATCTATTGTCTCTTGGTCTTCAGCAACCCACCACAAGAGAAACCCTAGAACATGCCCTGGGCGTGGCGACAGGGGCTAAACTGACCGGTTCTTCGGCCATGCCAGTGGGGTTTTGTGGGTTGCGGTTATAAGTGCAATGTCTATGCAAACAATTCAAATAGACATAATAAAAGCATACCATAAAACTAACAGGAAGTACACCATAGTGAGCTAACTATGTACATTCTTTAGTCCTGATCAGGCACAGTTCAAGATCAAATGTTCATTGTAAACAGGGGGACACACTAATAGGAAAGGCTGGGGGAAACAAGGGAAAACACGTGTTCAGTGTTCACCTAAGCTGCTGACAGTCCTAGCTCTTTAGCGCTGATGCCGGTCCCGGCGGTTCTCCGGGGCCCCTTAATATGGCTGGGGTGGCGCCCCCCAGGGCAGCCGTCCGTCTCTACCTCTCCGACTCTACCTGACAACTGCGTTCATCTGAGCCCTGGCAAGCCACCGCTCCATCTCTGTGACTTCTCAGGTCATCAGGAAGTCGGGAGTCCGAACTGCATAGGATCGTAGTGGCTGGTGGCCTGGTGGGTTCCCAGCCTCAGAGTGGACAAATCTATGGTGCATCAGGACTACGCGACACACTGGGACACCGTGTGAACCACTCAACCCCGAGGCGGTGTTCTCATTGGGCCTGCGAGTCACTGACCTCATTGATTTCTGGGTCCTGTCTGGGCTGTCAGGGGTTCCGCCTCCTCAATCCCACGCACTGGGACACTCCTGGTGCAGCTTGCCGTGGCATGGTTGCAGTTCGCTGCCATCAGGAGTCGGCAACCCAGTAGGGGCATCCAGTCCAGGTCCAGCTGGTACAATGGACCTGGTCTTTCCTCTGTGAGCTGGGGGAGTACTCCGCCAAGAAGGTGAGATCCAACTCTGGCATCTGGCTATTCTCCGCAGAACCGGATGAGTCCGCTCCTTCCACTCCGCGCTCCACGCCGTACCAGCCTGACTCCGCCATCCTTGGTGACTCTGAGTTCTCTAACCTCCTGCCACTTTCTTTGCTGCTCGTGTCTAAGTCTTTTTCTTCTCCCTCCCTTCGTGGGTGTCTCTGTTTTTTGTCGTCAGCGGCAGTCACACCCTTGGGCGGGATTATACAGTCTTTGTGTCTGCCCTCCTATCACTTGGAGAGTGGTATGTGGGCCATTTTTCGCACCTTGTCCTAGCCTGGCCCACTATGAGGGACTGTAGCACGCCCCTTTGCCAGCACATGTTTTCGATCTTTTAGGGCCGCCATTGTTAAGGCCCAAAAACTACAGTCTGTAAGGCGCACAAGACCCGGCTTTCCTGGGTCGATAGATCCTGTTCGTGATGCCAGAAAGCCTGACTTGCTCCGTGCAGGGACCATGGGGTACTCGGAACTGGGCCATCCTGATGTCGTCAGGGGCTGCAGGATGTCACGGTGGCGTGACCCAGTCCGTGATCCCCTCATCGGGCGATCAGTTAAAAAGGGGAAGTGAAAAATGGATGAAGATAAAATATAAGCAAAAATAAAAGAGTTGCCATGACACCACCCGTGGGATGCGGCAGGGATAGCCGCTGCTGCAGTCGGGACTTCTGGGGATGATGGGAGTCGCAGCAAGGATGATTACGCTCTCCACGGGAAGAGCGGGTCTCTAGGGCAACTGTAAAGTCTGTGTGTGACGACCATCCGCTGTGAGGCTGAGTTGCTGGTAAGGCAGCACCCCGAGAAACCCCGAGACCCTTGACCCCTATACAGGGATCTGGAATTACAGCGGAGCCCAGGGGGTAGCTGCCTATTATGAGCAGCAGAGCAGGGAGGTCGCCAGGGGAAAAATCAAGACTCTTAAAACGAAGTCAGGAGTCTTGAGTCAAAACCGAAAGGGCAGCGAAGGTACGAAATCGACAGGCTGAAGCAGAGTCAGAAATCCAGGCAAAGGTCAGAGACAAAACTAAACACACACTATATCACTGGGGAACCAAAACTATATCTGGCGGCCTGCAAGACAGGCTCCAATGTATTTGAAGGGCGCGGTTACCTCCCATAGGCTGGAGCTCACAGCCTGATGATCACATCTGGACCGCCCCTAGAACCAGGCCAGATGGTGATGCATGACTGGCTCCACCCACCCCACTTCAGACAGAAGAACGAAGGCTGAGCCTAACAGACACCTCTGCAGGGCCCGCTCCTCTGCGACCAACACCACCCAAAGGTCTCTCTGTCTGTCTCTTCCGCACGCAAAGCTACAATCCAGCAGCCATGGGCTTTTGGTGGGCAACTTGCCTGGTCCCCTAGCCCTAGTACAGCGGCCTTCTCTTCGCTGCGCCGGAGGTTGGATCGCGGGACATAAGACCCCGCTCCCAGGCGAGTTTCATGTTTGGAGCATGGAGCTTCCTGGCCACCTCAGAGCCGGCAACCTGGCTTCTGCCCCAGTCCTTCCATTTTCCTGCCAATTTGGGTACACAAATGGATTGTTCACAATCTGTATCCCTAGGACTCCATCTGTCTCTCTCTAGGGTCTGCAGCCTGGGACCTGGACAAGCCTAATGGTGGTACAGGCTGCCGGGTCCGTGTCCTCTCCGTCTCCTGTAGTGATGGTGTTCTCTCCTCTCCTTCTGACTGAACTTGTCTCCTGGACTTGACTTGACTGACTGCTCAACTGGCTAACTTCCTAAGGTGTTTTACGGTTTTGTTTCCTCCCCTGACCGTGTGCTGTCTAACTTTCCCACCCTCCACTTGTCTCCTCCCGCCATTCCGTTGCTGGGCATAGAGTCCCTAGTCTTGGGATCGGAGTGTGTTAGGTGTGTGTTTGGGTGACTGGACTTACCAATCCCGGTTGCTGCTCCTTCTAGTGGCGACCAGTCTTCAGAGGCGCCACAAGAGCACACATGGGGGAGAGTTGTGGAGCCCACTGGGGCGGGGTGCTCGGTACCGGACCGGGGTACTGCTGGGGATGTCACGGAGGTCCTGGCCGGGACCGTGTCCCGGGTTCTCACAAGTAAAAGGGATATTTACAAGGGATAAAGTTTGTCGTGACGCCACCCACGGGTTGTGGTCAATGATGTCAGAAGGATGGAGGGATGGATGAGCTGCAGCCAGATAGATGAGCCTGCCGCGGGTCGGGCTACTCCTAGCAGGAAAAAATGTATGATGCACAGTTCAATATACCGGGAATCAAACACGGACACTCAGGCAGGGTTCACCGGGTTTACTTGTAAGTTCTTCACAGTTAACACAGCTCACGGTACAGTTCAGTTCTTAACAGTTCACAGTGCAGTTAACCCCGGGAACACTCGAACCCTCTGCAGCCAGGCTGTCACTCTGAGACCCCTCACTCCTTCTAAGTCCTTCCAGGCTGTTGTTTCTCTCTGCGTTCTGTCTCCCGGGGTTGTATGGCGGCAGCTCGAACTAGGGCTGGGCGATTAATCGAATTAATTCGATTAATTCGCCCCCTGCTGTGTCCACGATTGTAGTTTTGTTAACAATCGTGTAATTCGATTTAAAATGGCCGCCGGAGCGCTGTTTAAAAGATCCGGGCGGCTAGTAGTGGCTTCCTAGCGGTATACCCACTGCCGAGGGGAGGGGGTGCTGTCAGAGCCCAGCCCCTGCTACAGCGGCGGGAGATGTCCTGGGGGGAGGGGGGTAGAAGTGCTGTCAGTGCCCCCCCCCCGCCCCTGCTGCAGCCGCTGGTGAGGCGAGTTGTCCCCGGCCGGGAACAAGTGACGGTACACCGGGGCTCATTACCGGGCTGTGGGGGCGGAGCACAGCCGGGGACAAGCGTGGTCTGAGGGGCGGCTATGGCGAGTCCTGCCGGGCACATCCTGGGGGGACTACTGCTCCCAGCATGAAGCCGGCTGGTGAGGTGAGTTGTCAGCCGCACAGTGCGGAGCCCCGGCCGGGAGCAAGTGACGGTACACCGGGGCTCATTACCGGGCTGTGGAGGCGGAGCACAGCCGGGGAGAAGCGTGGTCTGAGGGGCGGCTATGGCGAGTCCTGCCGGGCACATCCTGCATCCTCCCAGCATGGAGCCGGCTGCACACCCGACATAGCCATCTCTAGTACTGCAGAGCTGCACTCACAGCATTAACCCCTCCTGATCCTCAGAGCTGCACTCACAGCATTAACCCCTCCTGATTCTCAGAGCTGCAACTCACAGCATTAACCCCTCCTGTACTACTGCAGAGCTGCACTCACAGCATTAACCCCTCCTGATCCTCAGAGCTGCACTCACAGCATTAACCCCTCCTGATTCTCAGAGCTGCAACTCACAGCATTAACCCCTCCTGTACTACTGCAGAGCTGCACTCACAGCATTAACCCCTCCTGATCCTCAGAGCTGCACTCACAGCATTAACCCCTCCGGATTCTCAGAGCTGCAACTCACAGCATTAACCCCTCCTGTACTACTGCAGAGCTGCACTCACAGCATTAACCCCTCCTGATCCTCAGAGCTGCACTCACAGCATTAACCCCTCCTGATTCTCAGAGCTGCAACTCACAGCATTAACCCCTCCTGTACTACTGCAGAGCTGCACTCACAGCATTAACCCCTCCTGATCCTCAGAGCTGCACTCACAGCAGTAACCCCTCCTGATTCTCAGAGCTGCAACTCACAGCATTAACCCCTCCTGTACTGCAGAGCTGCACTCACAGCATTCATTAACCCCTCATGCACCTCAGAGCTGCGCTCACAGCATTAACCCCTCCTGCACCTCAGAGCTGCACTCATAGCATTAACCCTTCCTGTACTGCAGAGCTGCGCTCACAGCATTAACCCCTCCTGCTCCTCAGAGCTCCAGCTCACAGCATTAACAACTCCTGCTCCTCAGAGCTGCAGCGGAGGGTGCAGGAGGGTGCTGCGGAGGGTGCAGGAGGGTGAGCAGCAGGCTGCGGAGGGTGCAGGAGGGTGAGCAGCAGGCTGTGGCGGGAGGTGTCTATCTGAGGCCGGGGACGAGCCGCCATGTACTAGGCCCCAGCACTATTCTACTGCAGCCTGACACCCGGAAGCCAGAGGCCGTGCAGTGTGTGCGGACCGGCTGCTACATATAATGTTATGTTATAATATGTAGTGTTATGTTCTATATATAGTGTACACTGTGTGCAGGCACTGCCACCTATATTGAGTGTTCTATATATACTGTACACTAGGGCTCCTAGGGCTAGTGTTAGGGCTAGTGTTAGGGCTAGGGTTAGTGTTAGGGTTAGGGCTAGGGCTAGGGTTAGGGCTAGGGCTAGGGTAAGAGCCTGGGCTGCAGACAAGAGGAGGGGTGGGAACACCCAAGGGAAGCAGGACGCTTCCCTCAGTTACCCTCCTCTCCTCTGTCACAGGGTCACGGGGGCCCCCTCTTTATTCATCAAAGAAAAGCAAAAAAAAAAAAAATAGAAAAAAAAATCGAGATTTAAATCGAAAATCGTCCATAGGTTTAAATAAAATCGAGATTTTGATTTTTTCCAAAATCGCCCAGCCCTAGCTCGAACCCTTGTGGATCCTCATGGTTGCTGCTGTGCCTTCAACCCTTGTTGTGGGAACTCCAACCTGGAGTTAGAGCTCCCTGTCGGTTAATCTGGGAAGCTGGTATGGAATATCTGTTCCCCTCAGAGCCGACACTCTGACACTCTGGTGTGTACCTAGTCTGCAGTAACCCTTTCTTGCAATGCGTTACCAGACTCCATCTAGCCCGTGTGACTCCAGCACAAATCACAGAAAACTTCTCCACCAGTTAGTCAGTGCTGCCGTGTTCCTCGGACCCACTAATGCTGATCCAGTCTCTGTCCTCACACTCCCCTGGAATGCTGGCTATGGACGAGCTTTCTCTCCATGGTTTCTGTGACTCTGTGGATTCTGCATCTCCATCAAGCCCAATCCCACCGAGATGTGTGTCACTCTCTGCTTGGTGTCTTTACAGCTCGGTTCACTCTGGCCTACTAACTCCTTCCTCCTTTTTTCCTCTATTTAAGCTTTCTGTCACCTGATCTATGTTCTTTCCCACCCACTTTCCTCTTAACCCACCACCCCTTGCCCGCCTAGAGTTCCGGGCTCTGGGTTGGGTGCTGCCTCTAGTGGTGTGTGTGGGCTGTGAGGGTGTTTGTTGTACAAACCGTCTATCTTTCTGCCTGGTTCCCTATGTGGCCATCCTGGTCGCAGGGGCGCCACAGAGACAACACAAGGGGAGAGAGCACGCACTGGGAAAGACAGCGCACAGGGAATAGAGAGAGCACAAGGGGAAAGAGAGCGCACAGGGAAAAAGACAGCACAAGAGGAAATAGACTGCACAGGTGAGAGAGACAGCACAAGGGTAGACAGC
Source organism: Allobates femoralis (assembly GCA_033576535.1). NCBI lineage: Eukaryota > Metazoa > Chordata > Amphibia > Anura > Aromobatidae > Allobates > Allobates femoralis. The sequence continues at coordinate 83,664,857 of JARQOC010000009.1, forward strand.
ATGCACAGGGGAAAGAAACAGCACAAGGGGAAAGAGCATACAGGGGACAGACAGCACAAGGGGAGAGAGAGCGCAGAGGGATGGCGAGCAGCAGTGCCCCTTCATGTATTAGTAACTAATTATAAGTGATGTGGAATCCAATTCTTGTGGTTTTTACTGTTATATGCATTTATAGGAAAGCATTTTGATATTCGTTCCGTATCTAAATGATTATCATCAGTGACTGTTGCGCCCAGGCTTTTGGGGTACTCGGGTATCAGGCGGCAAAAGGGTCAACGGTGTCGCAGGGAATGGCGGCCGCGGCTGATCCCGTGTCCTGGGCCTATCTTTGAAAAGGGGGTGATATTTACAGGGGATTATGTACAAGTTTGTTGTCGTGACGCCACCTGCAGTTTCTGGTGATGAGCACCAGCGCCGCCACAGTCCGCCGGAGGTAGATGGTATCGCGGCTGAGATGGTATAGTCCTCCACAGGTAGGACTGGACCTCCGGGGAAGCCGTTCCTGTATGGAAGCAAGTTCATGCAAAAGAAGATGCAGTAGAGGCAAAGTCACTTCACTCCGGGTACTTTACTGGAAACTTTAGCAGCAGTTGTTACAGTTCTCAGTCAGCATTCAGATGTTAAAACAGGTGCTAACGGGTGGCTGCAAGCAGATCCCAGGTGATATGATGGAACCCTTGGTGTGTGCCTTCTTTCTCATCTATTCTTTCCTGCTTCCCAGTAATTTGTATGAAGTCCGGTGACTTGGAATCAGCCGGACCTCCGCTCTTCCTCTCACCCTTGCTCCCATTGGATAACCTTCTGCTGGCCGACCACCGAACTATTAAGCGTACAGTATGATGACCTTACTGTACCTCCTTCAACTACCCCAGTAGAGTATGATCCCCAACTATGACCCCCGTCCTGCCCCTCATGTAGTATAATGGACCTATGTATAATATAATGGCCCCCAACACAGCCATCAAATAGCCCTTCATAAAGTATTAAGGCTCCCTTGTAGCCTTCCAAATATTATCATGCTCTCCACAGAGCCTCCAAATATTATAATGGCTTCTATGTAGTATAATTGGCTCCATATACTATAATGCCCCCATAGTATTCCACATAGTATATTGCACCCCTAAATTCCTCCATATATTATGCACTCCATAGTCCTCCATATACTAATGCACCCTCATAGTCCTCCATATAGAATAATTTCACCCCATAGTCCTCCAAATAGTATATTGTACCCTATAGTCCTCCATATAGTAATAATGCACCCTATAGTCCTCCATATAGTATAATGCACCCCAAGTCTCCATATAGAATGATGCACCCCAATCCTCCATATAGTATATTGCACTCATAGTCCTCCATAATAGCAAATTGCACCCCACAGACCTCCATATAGAATATGCACCCCCCATAGTCCTCCATATAGAATAATTGCACCCCGCAGTCCTCTATAATAATACCAGTCCCAATAATAATGCACCCCCACAGTCCTCCATATAGTATAATGCACCCCCATCAGTCCTCCATATAGTGTAATTGCACCCCTCCAAAATAGTCCATCACTCATATAGTATAATGCACCCGCATAGTCCTCCATATATAGCAGCCTATAATGCATGCCCCCCTATAGCCTTCTTTATAGTATAATGCACCCCCATGGTCCTCCATATATGTATAAATGGCCGACCCATTGTCCCCTATATTTATATTGCACATTACATATATTCCCATTCCATATGTACTCACTGATTTAAAAAAAAAAAAGTAAATACTCACCTCTCTTCTCGCTGCTCCGGTCTCCTCAGCATCTGCTCTGCCGCTCTGCATGTCTCAGTACAGCGGCGCTCAGTCATGACATCATCGTGCCCCGCTGTGCTGAGCTGCAGAAGGCGGACAGCGGCGGCCAGGACTCAGGAGAAGAATGCTGCCGACAGAGGTGGCTGGGACTATAGAAGTGTAAGCGGCATCCACGGGGGACCACCTCTGGTACAGACACCTTGTTCGCACACGGCTCCACATGCCCTGTACATGCATGGCTCCGTCCGTACACCTCGTACACACACTGCTCCACTCCGTACACCTTGTCCACACTCAGCTTTGCTCCGTACACCTCTTACACACAGGGCTCTGCTCCGTACACCTCGTACACACAGGGCTCCGCTCCGTACACCTCGTACACATGCGGCTCCACTCAGTACACCTCGTACACAAATGGCTCCAATCTGTACACCGTATACACACGGCTCCGCTCCGTACACTTCGTACACACATGGCTCCAATCTGTACACCTTATACACACACGGCTTCACTCCGTACACCTCGTACACTCTCTCTCTAATCCGTATACCTCGTACACACACGGTTCTGCTCCATACATCCCGTACACACTCGGCTCCGCTCTGTACACCTCGTATACACTGCTTTGCTTCGTACACCTCTTACACACGCGGCTCCGCTCCGTATACCTTGTACACACACGGTTCCGCTCTGTAAACCTTGTACACACTCTGCTCTGATTCGTACACCTCATACATGCGGCTCTACTCTGTACACCTTGTACACACATGGCTCAGCTCCGTACACCTTGTACACACTCTGCTCTGATTCGTACACCTCATACATGCGGCTCTACTCTGTACACCTTGTACACACATGGCTCAGCTCCGTACACCTTGTACACACTCTGCTCTGATTCGTACACCTCATACACATGCGGCTCCATTTCGTACACCTCGTCAGGGGCGTATCTAGGGGGGTGCAGCCGGACCTTTTGCTCCGGGCGCAAGTCAGTGGAGGGCGCCGGCGGCACCCCCACCCTCAACCCCCTGCGGCTGCAATATGAGCGGCGCGGGCGAGGCTGGAATCCGACAGTGCTCAGTGTGACGGGGACACACTTGTCCGACAGACATGCAAGTCTGTCGGAGGAGACTCGCAAGGAGCAGGAGCTTTGACCCGGAACGGCCTCTTTCTGTCAGGACGGGGCTGTCAGCTGATTGTGTGTTTGTGCAGCTCTACACTCCCCGTCCTGACAGAAAGAGGCCGTTCCGGGTCACAGCTCCTGCTCCTTGCGAGTCTCCTCCGACAGACTCGCATGTCTGTCGGACAAGTGTGACTCCTGTAAAGCGCCTCCTCCTCGCCATCTGGTGGCGGCCGGGCGCACTGCACTTGCCCTGCTCACTCCGCTCCTGACATGGAGGAGAGATCCCCGGAGCTGAGTGCACTGACCCCAACACCAAGAGGCTGCTGCCCTGGAGACAGGTGGGTGTCACATCTGCCCTCTATCATGTCCACATTCATGTCTGGGTCCTCACACCCTTCCTTTTAACTAACATAAGTCAGCAGCATGCTGCCACCTATAGTCCTTGTGCTCCCTCTAGAGCCAGCGCTGCACACACTGTCTGCTGCACACACTGCCTGCCGCACACACTGCCTGCCGCACACTGCGTGCTGCACACACTGTCCGCACACTGCGTGCTGCACACACTGCCTGCTGCACACACTGTCTCTTGCACACACTGCCTGCCGCACACTGTCTGCACACACTGCCTGCTGCACACACTGTCTCTTGCACACACTGCCTGCCGCACACTGCCTGCACACACTGCGTGCTGCACACACTGCCTGCACACACTGCGTGCTGCACACACTGTCCGCACACACTGCCTGCCGCACTGTCTGCTGCACACACTGCCTGCCGCACACACTGCCTGCCGCACACACTGCCTGCCGCACTGTCTGCTGCACACACTGCTGCACACACTGACTGCTGCACACACTGACTGCTGCACACTGACTGCTGCACACTGACTGCTGCACACACGCCGGCGGCACCCACCCCCCGCGGCTGCAATATGAGCGGCGCGGCTGAAATCTGACAGCACCCCCCACCCCCCCCCCCCCTGTCCTCACCTACTTTGAGGGGGGGGCGCCAAATCAGATCTCTGCCCCGGGTGCCGGCAAACCTAGTTACACCCCTGCACCTCGTATACACACGGCTCCGCTCCGTACACCTTGTACACACACGGCTCCAATCTGTACACCTCGTATACACACGGCTCCGCTCCTTACGCCTCGTACACACATGGCGCCAATCTGTACACCTCGTACACACACGGCTTCACTCTGTACACCTCGTACACTCTCTCTCTAATCCACACAACTCGTACATCCTCGGCTCTGCTCCGCACAACCTATACACACGCAGCTCCGCTCCATACACTTTGTACACACGCTGCTCGGCTCTGTACACCTTGTACACACTGGGCTCTGCTCTGTACACCTCATACACACTCTGCTCCGCTCCGTACACCTCGTGCACACACGGCTCCTGTCCAAACACTTTGTACACACACGGCTCTGCTCCGTACACCTCGTACAAACGGCTCCGCTCCGTATACCTCGTACACACTGGACTCCGCTCCGTACACCTCGTACACACTGGACTCCGCTCCATACACCTCGTACACACTGGACTCCGCTCCGTACACCTTGTACACACTGGGCTCCGTTCCGTACACCTCGTACATACTTTGCTTCGCTCCGTACAGCTCATACACACTCGGCTCCGCTCCGTACACCCTTGGCTCTGCTCCGTACACCTCGTACACACGCAGCTCTGCTCCATACACCTTGTACACACTCGGCTCTGCTCCATACACCTTACACACACACGGCTCCGTTCCGTACACCTCGTACACGTAGTACACTCTCAGCTCTGCTACGTCCACACTGTGAATCCTGACCCCACACATAAACTTCACCTCATTCAGGACTGAGGAGCTGACCAGGTGACCCCCTAACTCCTCCCCTCCATTGTAACATGCGGCCGTCGAGGAGAGCGGGGGGTGCCTGCTGCGCCTGGGGCAGATGCCCCTACAGGCACCCCCTGGATATGCCACTGACCTGGTCACATCGGCGCCGGCCACAACTATAGGAGCGGGAGCAGCATCTGCAAGGGGCCACACTACCATCAGGTGCCCCTGTGGGTGACGCACCCTGTCTAATAGCAGGGGTTGCCGCCTGAGGCAGACACTTCATGTCGCCTCATGGATGCTGCGGCCCTGTGTGTATAGAACCAGCAGCAGTCTTTAATGTGTATACAGCCCGCAGTGGTCTCTAATGTGTATACTGTCCACAGCAGTCTCTAATGTGTATACAGCCCACAGCAGTCTCTAGTGTATTCAGCCCAAAGCAGTCTCAAGCATGTCTATGTATAATATATGTGTAGGTTTGAGAGCTGGGGTGGAGGCTGGGTGGAGTCTAAGGGGGGAGGCCCCAAAATGTTGCCAGCAGTGAGGTTCCTATTGTCAGCCCTGCACCGAGCTTTTTTTTTAGCTTCGTCATCACAGCGGAGGGACACATGTAGTTCCGGAAGGGGCGTGGCTATGTTGTATCCTCTGTTTTGTTGGCGGAAGGATTCCGCGCATGACGCTTGTGGCCTGGTCACACGCCGCGCGGCCTAGCAGAGCGCCGGTTACACGGGAGAAGAGAGCGGGAGAGACCCGAGGAGGAGAGCGGGGCCGAGAGCCAGGCCGGAGCGGCGGCACAGCGCACGGTGAGAGCGGGGGTGAGGAGAGCCGGGCTCAGGCCTCGGTGTGTGGCGGGAGCTAGGCCGCGGTCCTCAGTGCTGGGCGGGAGCAGATGGAGGCCGCACACAGCCAGGCTGAGGCCTGAGTGTCCTCATACACGTGTGATGGGGGAGCACGATGAGCCGCCACCGACCTCCGTACCCACAATCCTCCACACCGGTGCAGGAGAGAGAGGACGGACCCCGGGGTCACCTGCTGGTGGGAGCTGGACGGCCTCACGGCGTTTAGGTGGGAGTCGGAAGGGGGAACAGAGGGTTGTGTGATGGGAGCTGAGGGACTTGGGGAAGGGGGGGCTCCCAGCGTTGTGTAGTGGGACTTGGGGTCTCCTGGCGTTAGCTCTGGGGGGTGCGGGGGGCTCACGGCGTTGTGTGGTGGGAGCTGGGGGGCTCACTGCGTTGGCTCTGGTGGGAGCTGGGGGGCTCACGGCGTTGTGTGGTGGGAGCTGGGGGGCTCACTGTGTTGTGTGGTTTTAGCTGGGGGGCTCACTGTGTTGTGTGGTTTTAGCTGGGGGGCTCACTGTGTTGTATGGTTTTAGCTGGGGGGCTCACTGTGTTGTGTGGTTTTAGCTGGGGGGCTCACTGTGTTGTGTGGTTTTAGCTGGGGGGCTCACTGTGTTGTGTGGTGGGAGCTGGGGGGCTCACTGTGTTGTGTGGTTTTAGCTGGGGGGCTCACTGTGTTGTGTGGTTTTAGCTGGGGGGGCTCACTGTGTTGTGTGGTTTTAGCTGGGGGGCTCACTGTGTTGTGTGGTTTTAGCTGGGGGGCTCACTGTGTTGTGTGGTTTTAGCTGGGGGGCTCACTGTGTTGTGTGGTTTTAGCTGGGGGGCTCACTGTGTTGTGTGGTTTTAGCTGGGGGGCTCACTGTGTTGTGTGGTTTTAGCTGGGGGGCTCACTGTGTTGTGTGGTTTTAGCTGGGGGGCTCACTGTGTTGTGTGGTTTTAGCTGGGGGGCTCACTGTGTTGTGTGGTTTTAGCTGGGGGGCTCACTGTGTTGTGTGGTGGGAGCTGGGGGGCTCACTGTGTTGTGTGGTGGGAGCTGGGGGGCTCACGGCGTTGTGTGGTGGGAGCTGGGGGGCTCACTGTGTTGTGTGGTTTTAGCTGGGGGGCTCACTGTGTTGTGTGGTTTTAGCTGGGGGGCTCACTGTGTTGTATGGTTTTAGCTGGGGGCTCACTGTGTTGTGTGGTTTTAGCTGGGGGGCTCACTGTTTGTGTGGTTTTAGCTGGGGGCTCACTGTGTGTGTGGTGGGAGCTGGGGGCTCACTGTGTTGTTGGTTTAGCTGGGGGGCTCACTGTGTTGTGTGGTTTTAGCTGGGGGGCTCACTGTGTTGTGGTTTTAGCTGGTGGGCTCACTGTGTTGTGTGGTTTTAGCTGGGGGGCTCACTGTGTTGTGTGTTTTAGCTGGGGCTCACTGTGTTGTGTGTTTTAGCTGGGGGCTCACTGTGTTGTGTGGTTTTAGCTGGGGGGCTCACTGTGTTGTGTGGTTTTAGCTGGGGGCTCACTGTGTTGTGTGGTTTTAGCTGGGGGGCTCACTGTGTTGTGTGGTTTAAGCTGGGGGGCTCACTGTGTTTGTGGTTTTAGCTGGGGGCTCACTGTGTTGTGTCGTGGAGCTGGGGCTCACTGTGTTGTGTGGTTTTAGCTGGGGGGCTCACTGTGTTGTGTGGTTTTAGCTGGGGGCTCACTGTGTTTGTGTTTTAGCTGGGGGGCTCACTGCGTTGTGTGGTGGAGCTGGGGGGCTCACTGTGTTGTGTGGTTTTAGCTGGGGGCTCACTGTGTTGTGTGGTGGGAGCTGGGGGCTCACTGTGTTGTGGGTTTTAGCTGGGGGCTCACTGTGTTGTGTGGTTTAGCTGGGGGCTCACTGTGTTGGTGGTGGGAGCTGGGGGGCTCACTGTGTTGTGTGGTTTTAGCTGGGGGGCTCACTGTGTTGTGTGGTTTAGCTGGGGGGCTCACTGTGTTGTGTGGTTTAGCTGGGGGGGCTCACTGCGTTGTGGGGTTTTAGCTGGGGGGCTCACTGCGTTGTGGGTTTTAGCTGGGGGGGCTCACTGCGTTGTGTGGTTTTACACTGGGGGCTCACTGCGTTGTGTGGTGGGAGCTGGGGGGGCTCACTGCTTTGTGTGATGGGAGCTGGGGGGCTCACTGCTTTGTGTGATGGAGCTGGGGGGGCTCATGCTTTGTGTGATGGGAGCTGGGGGGCTCACTGTGTTGTGGGTTTTAGCTGGGGGGCTCACTGTGTTGTGTGGTTTAGCTGGGGGGCTCACAGCGTTTTGTGGTGGGAGCTGGGGGCTCACTGCGTTGTGTGGTTTTAGCTGGGGGGCTCACGGCGTTTTGTGGGTGGGAGCTGGGGGGCTCACTGTGTTGTGTGGTTTTAGGCTGGGGGGCTCACTGTGTTGTGTGGTTTTAGCTGGGGGGCTCACTGTGTTGTGTGGTTTTAGCTGGGGGGCTCACTGTGTTGTGTGGTTTAGCTGGGGGGCTCACTGGTTGTGTGGTTTTAGCTGGGGGGCTCACAGCGTTTTGTGGGTGGGAGCTGGGGGGCTCACGGCGTTGTGTGGTGGGGGCTGGGGGGCTCACGGCGTTGTGTGGTGGGGGCTCACGGCGTTGTGTGGTGGGGGCTGGGGGGCTCACGGCGTTGTGTGGTGGGAGCTGGGGGGCTCACGGCGTTGTGTGGTGGGAGCTGGGGGGCTCACGGCGTTGGCTGTGGTGGGAGCTGGGGGGCTCACGGCGTTGGCTCTGGTGGGAGCTGGGGGGCTCACGGCGTTGGCTCTGGTGGGAGCTGGGGGGCTCACGGCGTTGGCTCTGGTGGGAGCTGGGGGGCTCACGGCGTTGGCTCTGGTGGGAGCTGGGGGGCTCACGGCGTCGGCTCTGGTGGGAGCTGGGGGGCTCCTGGCGTCGGCTCTGGTGGGAGCTGGGGGGCTCCTGGCGTCGGCTCTGGTGGGAGCTGGGGGGCTCCTGGCGTCGGCTCTGGTGGGAGCTGGGGGGCTCCTGGCGTCGCTCTGGTGGGAGCTGGGGGGCTCCTGGCGTCGCCTTCTGGGGGGCTCCTGGCGTCGCCTCTGGTGGGAGCTGGGGGGCTCCTGGCGTCGCCTCTGGTGGGAGTTTGGGGGGCTCCTGGCGTCGCCTCTGGTGGGCTGGGGGGCTCCTGGCGTCGCCTCTGGTGGAGCTGGGGGGCTCCTGGCGTCGGCTCTGGGGGCTCCTGGCGTCGGCTCTGGGGGGCTCCTGGCGTCGGCTCTGGGGGGCTCCTGGCGTCGGCTCTGGGGGGCTCCTGGCGTCGGCTCTGGGGGGCTCCTGGCGTCGGCTCTGGGGGGCTCCTGGCGTCGGCTCTGGGGGGCTCCTGGCGTCGGCTCTGGGGGCTCCTGGCGTCGGTCTGGGGGGCTCCTGGCGTCGGCTCTGGCGGGAGCTGGGGGGCTCTTGGCGTCGGCTCTGGCGGGAGCTGGGGGGCTCCTGGCGTCGGCTCTGGCGGGAGCTGGGGGGCTCCTGGCGTCGGCTCTGGTGGGAGCGAGGTGGGGGGCTCCTGGCGCCGGCTCTGGTGGGAGCGAGGGGGGGGGGGGGGCGCTCATGGCGTTGGCTCTGGGGGGGGCTCGTGGCTTTATCTAGTGGGAGCTTGCGCTGTTTACTATGGTGGGAACTGGAGGGTTCATGACATTGGCTCTAGGAAGCCCACAATGTTGTCTCTGGTGGAGTTGGGCTCCTCCCCCCTGGGCCTCGGGCATATGTGAGTGTCATATTTGAGTCTGAAGCTGCTCTAAAGGGGATGTCACACGCGTCAATATCACTGTCAATGTCGCTCGTACGTCACGGATTTTCAGTCGCTCGAGCGACATAAAAGTGACGCAGGAGCGACATTGAAGCGTGTGACCAAGCGATGCAACCAGCGACATGTCGCTGATCGCCGATCGCAGGTTTCACTGCCAGATGTAAAACCTGTCGCTCATCGCTCAGTAGACCTTGTGCATCGCTGCGTGTGACACTAAACTTAGTGACGTATTTTCTATTTTGACATCGTACAAGCGACTAAATAAAATCGCTCGCAAGATGGCGACATCACCGCATCGCTAGGTCATATCGACGCGTGTGACATCTTACCTGCGATAATTTCACATCGCTCAGGCGATTAATAATATGTGACGCATGAGCGATATTGCGGGCGACATTGACACGTGTGACAGGCCCTTAAGGAGCAATACAGCACCTCTGCTCCCAAAAGACCACATTGAAGCCTTATAGTGGTGAATGGTTGCCTTGTCCTAGATGTGTGACGTAGCTCTGAGGAGTTTTTCCAAGAGTTCTCAAACAACAAATAACAATCTTCCATTGATGACCTTTGTCCTGCAATCTAAAGACAGAATCCGGGAAGTAATCTGACTAGGGTAATGTTTCTGCATTTTCCCTGAAATGTTCCGTATCAGATTGAGGGACTTTATTCTTCATTAAGGCTGCCTTCACACTAGCGTTCCCCTCCGCAGGACGCTGCAAGAACTGCAAGTCCCTATGTTTAACATGGGGACGCGGGTATATGCGCTTGGGTGCAGATTGCCGTGCGCACCCATTCACTGCCATGTATGATTTGTATGCATGCGCACAAATCATACATTCTCGTCCGCACCAGGAACGCGACATGTCAGGGTGCGGACGAGAGTGTGATTTGTTCTCATGCATCCGCATTCATGCAAATCATACATGGGCAGTGAATGGGTGCGCACGGCAATCTGCACCCGAGCTCATACACCCGCGTCCCCATGTTAAACAAGGACTTGCAGTCTATGCGCTCAGCTTGCTGTTCCCCTCCGCAGGACACTGCGGAGAAGGGCGCAAGTGTGAAGCCAGCCTTAGGCTGTGTTCACACTGGGCGTTTTTGGGCTGTTTTTGCTCAACAGTTTTTGTAGCCAAAACCAGCAGTGGGTGATTAAATCCAGAAGTGGTGACGTGTTTCTATTAGACTTTTCCTCTGATTGCTCTACTCCTGGTTTTGGCTACAAAAACTGATGAGCAAAAACAGCCCAAAAACGCCCAGTGTGAACACAGCCTTAGGGAGCAATTTGTTGAATTGTCTTCAAGTTAAACATTGCAGTAAATCTTTTGAACAGAACTGTTTCTTTTTAAGCAATGTTTGTATTCAATATAAGCCATGTGTTCTATCAGCTTTTTTTGTTTGTTTATGCATTTTTGTTGCATATGCGGCTCAAACTTTATTGCATTTTTATATGCATTTTCAGGCTTGCGAAATGAGCCAAAAACATGCCCCAAAAATGCACAGTTCAAACATCCTCTTTAAACGTTCTTTACAGATGTAAAATCGCTTCCACTTTACTTCTACTGTAAAAAAAAGGAAAAAGCAGAGATTTGCTGAATGGCAAAATGGCTTTGGTGCCGTGGCCCCCATTACCTTATAGCGTGAACTGTGATTAGCAGAATGGAGCTGCCGCACAATTCATTTACCTGTCTAAACAGCGTAGATTTGGGTGGCATCTGTCACCAACATGTACATGAGATTTCAGAAATCTCCTTCACTTTGCTGCAGCAGTAAAATGATGCTTTTTTTTTTTTTTTCTGGTCATCATAATGGGAGACCCAGACAATGGGGTTTAGGGCACTGCCCTCCGGAGGTCACACTAGGTACTACAAGTTTGTAGACACCGCCTCCTCCGCTTATAAACCCCTACCGCAGGGAACATCCTCAGTTTTAAACTTAGTGTGCTCGGAGGATCACGCTTTGCTTGCACTTCACTGCACTCTCACTTCTTACGTGATGGCGTCTGAAGACAAGGTAATATGGTCCTAGTCGGGACCTGCGACAGCCTCCCCGCTCACCCTTTGTGGCACACGCTGGTGGAGGTACCGGAGGGCCTAGTGCCTGGACACTCTGTGTTCTCCCGGTACGCTGTTGCGCTCCTTTCCATCCCTCTCTGGGGGGCTCTGGAGAGTGGGAGATGGGAGCCTTGCACAGCTCCGCTCCGTCCGAGGCCTCCCTAAATGGTGCTTACAGACCGGACTGGAGCCAGCCCAGTCCGAGGCCTCCCTAAATGGTGCTTACACTCCGGACTGGGCTGAACCCCCGTCCGAGGCCTCCCTAAATGGTGCTTACAGACCGGACCGGCACTGAGGCACTCTGTGTCTCCTGTGTGCCTGGGGGTAGTGTCGGACATTTTATGTGTCCTGACACTCAGACCGCGCGTTACCCTCGGGTCCGCGGATCTGGCGGTGTACCCTGTGCTGGGGTCACCCTGGCTGACCGCCCTGTGTGTTCACAGGGGCTGAGGCCGTAGACTGTGCATGTTTGTATGTGATGACAGTCTGGGTATGTGTGCATGATGATTCCGCACTGTTTTTCCCGCGCTGCGGGCTCCAGCACCTCCATTACAGAGGCTGCTTGGAGTAGGAGAGGCAGCCCTTACGGTGACGTCACCGGGGGGCGTGTGCGTGTGCTTCCCGCGTGTTCCCGGCGCCGCCCACGTCTGTGCTGGCGGCGGCCATCTTCTCTCTCACTTCCCGGCTGGGATCTACGGCAGCACGTGTCTGCACTTCAGAGGGAGACCGGAACTCGCGGAGGTCACGCACACACACCGCTTCCTCCCACCGCGTTACTGCGGTCGGTAAGCCACCGGGATTCCCGGTTTGTTTTGTCTATTGGCCTTGGCCTCAACCCCTACTGTGGATATGTCCTCAGTTAAGAAGCATGCTGCTAAGGCGGCGGATAACACCATTACCTGTGCTACCTGCAAGGGAACTTTGGTGGAGGGGTCCTGCAATAACTGCGGACGCCCAGAAGCCCGGGCTGGCTCAGCTGAGGCAGCAGCAGCTCCGGTGCTATACCCTGAGATTCAGGTGATCCAAGGGCCATGGGAAACGCAGAATAGGATCAATGAATCCCTGCTGTCCCAGATGTCCTCCATGTCGCAGTCACTGGAGGCACTGCATAGGAGACTGGAAAACCCAGCTACTCCTTCCAGTTACCCCCCGGGTGTCTCCCTCTTCTGCTGTGAGACCCCCTAAGCGGGCTCGTCGTGAGGATTCACCCGAGCTCCAGGCTCTCTCTGAGGAGGAGCGTTCCTCTGATGGTGAGGAAGATGATGGGGGTTCAAACTTCGGGTCTGTGTCTGTGTCTGAACCTCCAGACGGGGTGGAGGATCTGGTGTCCTCCATCAATGAGACATTGCGTCTCGTGACTCCCCCTGAAGAGGTTGTCGTGCACCCGAAGGAGGTCTATCAATGGCTGCGGCCAGAGGCTAGACCAAGTGGATCCTTCATGGACCACACTAATTTTGGAAGGGTGGTTAGAGCACCCAGGTTACATCCTGGGCGGCGCTATGTCCGCAAACCTAAGGACAATCGCTTCCCCTTCCCCCAGGAGGTGCTTCAGGAATGGTCGCAGTCTCCAAAGGTGGACGCTTCCATGACTAGAATTGCTGCACGCTCCCTTTTCTCTGCCTCTGATAGCTCCTCGCTGAAGGATGCTACTGATAGACAGGTCGAGCAACTCGCCAAGTCTTCCTATGAGGCTGTGGGGTCTTCATTTGCCCCTAATTTTGCCACGGTCTGGACCTTACAAGCGATTACTACCTGCTTGGATGGTATCACTGACCTGGCAAGGTCCAGTCCGGAGGTCCTGGCACTCACTGAGAGAGCAAGGGCCTATGCGGATTACGCCAGGACGGCGTCTCTGGAAACTGCCACTCGCTCAGCTGTGGCTTCGGCCAATGCGATAGCGATCCGCAGGTTGTTGTGGCTGCGTCTGTGGGACTCAGATGCCACATCTAAGAAGATTCTGCAGAATCTTCCGTTCTCTGGTGACAGACTCTTTGGCACAGAGCTGGACAAGCTGATCAAGGATTCTGCTGAGTCTAAGATACCGCAGAATAAGCCTAAGCCACGGTTATACCGTTAAGAGAAACCCAAAGCAGTGGTCCTTTCGGTCCGGCTCGCAGTCATCAGCACCGTCCGCTCGCACGGACCGAGGGGCAAGCCCGCTTCTCAGTGGCGCTCCAAGAGTCGTCCAAAGAAGCCGGCGGGGACGGCAACTACCACCCCCAAACCCGCCTCTACATGACTCACTCTTTCATCCTGCCTCCCCACAGGTGGGGGGCCGCTTGTCTCGCTTTCAGGACAAGTGGCTACTTCACGTTCAAGATCAGTGGGTTCGAGACGTAGTCTCGCGAGGTTACAGGATAGAGCTGACGTCAAAACCATTATCCCGATTCCATCGGTCTGTTCCATCCCCAGAAAAGACTCAGGCTTTTCTCCGGGTGTTGGAGGGACTCCGCAGAGACGGAGTAGTGGTCCCAGTGCCCACGGCAGAGTGGTTCAGGGGTTTTTACTCCAACCTCTTTATTGTCCCAAAGAAGGACGGCTCCTTTCGACCGGTCCTAGACCTAAAATTGTTCAACCGTCACGTGTTGGTGCGGAAGTTCCGCATGGAATCCCTACGTTCCGTCATCGCGGCTCTGTCGCAGGGGGACTTCCTAGCGTCCATCGATATCAGGGACGCTTACCTTCACGTGCCCATTGCACCGGCTCATCAACGCTGGTTACGATTCGCAGTGGGGGACGAACATCTCCAATTTGTGGCCCTACCCTTCGGGTTGGCCTCTGCACCAAGGGTGTTCACGAAGGTGATGGCATCTATGATGGCTCTCCTGCATGTGCAGGGTCACGCCGTCATACCCTATCTGGACGACCTATTGGTCAGGGCGCCATCGGAAGACCTTTGTCGGGTGAGCCTGGAAGCGACCATGAGGTCTCTGGAACAGTTCGGGTGGCTTCTCAATACTCAGAAGTCGACCCTGGTTCCGACCCAGTCATTGACATATCTGGGCATGGATTTCCACACGGACTCAGCCCTGGTGTCTTTACCTCAGGCCAAACAGCTGGCGATCCACTCAGGAGTACAGCACGTTCTCCTGTCACCTCACTCATCCCTTCGGGAATTGATGAGACTGGTGGGACGCATGGTAGCGGCAATAGAGGCGGTGCCATTTGCACAGTTTCGTCTCCGTCCTCTCCAGCTGGAGATTCTTCGCCGGTGGGACAAGAGAGCGATCTCTCTGAATCGGTTGGTGGCACTGTCACAACCAACCAGGGACTCCCTGCAGTGGTGGCTCCAGCCACGTCACTTGTCACGGGGAAGATCCTTCCTCAAACCTTCTTGGTTAGTGGTGACCACCGACGCCAGTCTGAAGGGCTGGGGCGCGGTGTTCTTACACCACAGGGCCCAAGGCCTCTGGACTCAGGCGGAGTCGACGTTGCAGATCAACGTCCTGGAGATCAAGGCGGTCTATCTGGCGCTCCTGGCGTTTCAGAAATTCCTGGCAGGACGACCCATTCGGGTACAGTCAGACAATGCGACGGCCGTCGCCTACATAAATCATCAGGGAGGGACCAGAAGCGCTCAGGCCCTCGCCGAAGTCCACCGCATCCTATCGTGGGTGGAGGAACACGACTGCTTGATCTCCGCAGTTCACATCCCAGGGGTCGAGAACTGGGAGGCCGACTACCTGAGCCGGCAGGGGATGGACGCCGGAGAGTGGTCCCTGCATCCAGACGTCTTTCCGGGACATCTGCAGCAGATGGGGCACTCCGGACGTGGATCTGATGGCCTCAAGGCTGAATCATCAGGTGCCCCAGTACTTGGCGAGATCGTGGGATCCTCAGTCCCTGGGGGCGGATGCTCTGATACTGAGTTGGTCCAGCTTCCAACTGCCGTATGTGTTCCCTCCTCTGGCTCTGATTCCCAGGGTCCTGTGGAAGATCAGGTCGGAGTGCAGGATAGCCATTCTAGTGGCTCCAGATTGGCCCAGGAGGTCCTGGTATCCGGACCTGTGGCATCTGTCAGGCGGACACAGGTGGGCTCTTCCAGAACGCGCAGATTTACTCGCACAAGGCCCATTCTTCCACCTCAATTCCAGGGCCCTCAGATTGACTGCATGGCTCTTGAGGCCTGGCTCCTGACATCTAGGGGTTTCTCCCCTACAGTGGTGGCCACTATGAATCGGGCTAGGAAGCCTGTTTCCAGGAAGATGTACCACCGGACGTGGAAGATCTTTTTTTTACCTGGTGTGCCTCTGGTGGACGGTCTCCTTGGCCCTTGTCCATCCCGACGTTGTTGGCTTTCTTACAGTCGGGTTTGGAGTTGGGATTATCCCTTGGCTCTTTGAAATGTCAAGTATCAGCACTTTCGGTGCTGTTTTGACAGGCGATTGGCGCTCCTCCCGAAGGTGCGTCAATTTCTGCAGGGGGTGTCGCGGATGGTTCCGCCCTACAAGAGACCTCTGGACCCTTGGGACCTTAACATGGTTCTGGCGGCATTACAGAAACCGCCGTTTGAGCCGTTGAGAGATGTTTCTCTATCTCGTCTGTCCCAGAAAGTGGCCTTTCTGGTGGCGATTACGTCTCTAAGGAGGGTCTCAGAATTGGCTGCACTATCGTGCAAGTCACCCTTTCTGGTGGTTCACCAAGACAAGGTGGTGTTGCGCCCACGGCCAGAATTCTTGCCGAAGGTGGTTTCAAACTTTTCACCTGAACCAGGAGATTGTTCTCCCATCATTTTGCCCCGCTCCCGTTCATCAGGTGGAGCGCGACCTCCATACTCTGGATCTCGTGAGAGCTGTACGCATTTATGTGTCCAGGACCGCCTCCTTCAGGAGTTCGGATTCCTTATTTGTTCTTACGACAGGTCGCTGTAAGGGGTCCGCGGCTTCGAAGTCAACCTTGGCCAGATGGATTAAGGCTTCCATTCAAGAGGCTTACCGGTCCTCTGGTTTGCCTCTCCCGGTGGGATTGAAGGCTCACTCTACCAGGGCTGTAGGTGCCTCTTGGGCCTTGCGACATCGAGCGTCTGCTCTACAGGTGTGTCAGGCGGCCACTTGGTCCAGCCTGCACACTTTCTCTAAGCACTATATGGTGCATGCCCATGCCTCTGCGGATGCAAGTCTGGGCAGGCGGGTTCTCCAGGCGGCGGTTGCCCACCTTTGAAGGGAACCATGTGTTATCCGTCTTGTTGAGGAACTCTTCCCGCCCTGGGGTATTGCTTTAGGACATCCCCATTGTCTGGGTCTCCCATTATGATGACCAGAAAAAAGAGAATTTTGTTTACGTACCGTAAATTCTTTTTTCTTTAATCATCAATGGGAGACCCAGCACCCACCCAGTTGTTCCTTTGCATGTTTTGCATTTGTTCTGCTCTCTGTTAAGACAGTGTTTGCCGGTTGTTGAACCGTCTGTGCACGGCATTCTTCCCGATGTTTCGGGTGTGGTTTATTTTCTCCTCGCAGCTTATGGACCAAACTGAGGATGTTCCCTGCGGTAGGGGTTTATAAGCGGAGGAGGCGGTGTCTACAAACTTGTAGTACCTAGTGTGACCTCCGGAGGGCAGTGCCCTAAACCCCATTGTCTGGGTCTCCCATTGATGATTAAAGAAAAAAGAATTTACGGTACGTAAACAAAATTCTCTTTTTTGTGTGCCAAAAATAGAGGTTTGTAAATGTGAAGATCTACAGGATTACATAAATAATTTCTGGCAGTTTCCTGTGTGAATTGGAGAAGATTCCAAGGTCCCGAGGCATTTTAGGAATCCCTGTACTTGTGCCTGCAATAGGATAAAGGAAAGTCTAAAAGTTGCCATCTGCATAGCTTTCCAGTTCTAAAAATCTTAGCGTCAGATGCAGTATGGGTTGCTCCTTAGTTTAAATCGTTTCTCATTGAATTTTGTTTTTTTCAGGTCTTTAAAATGACGCAGTTTTTGCCCCCCAACTTGCTGGCTCTGTTTGCTCCCAGAGATCCAGTTCCATACCTACCACCGTTGGAGAAACTACCTCATGAAAAGCACCACAACCAACCGTACAGTGGAATAGCTCCTTACATCAGAGAATTTGAGGTGCGTAAAAGCAAATCTTTATTCAACAGAATTCACACTTTCATGTTTGTAACATGCAGCACATGGCAGCGGCGTGCGGTCCCCTCACAGACATGTACATGAGTGTCAAATGGGACACGCTCTCCACCCTTCTCTTTTGTGTGACCGCTGGTAACTCTGTCAGAACATCTATAGACTATATTGTGTGTACTATCCATTACAAAAATGGATGTGGGAATGAGGCCTTACTCAGTTCTTTTCCACTTTCCACAGAACCCCAGAGATGCTCCACCACCAACAAGAGCAGAGACTCGTGATGAGCGGATGGAAAGAAAGGTACAGGCTTCCTATTACTGTATATTTTGTTGCCTTTTTTATATTTTGGTGGAAGAAGAAACTACTTTAGAAGTGATCATATTAACATGTATTAAATTGTGTGAACAGTGCAATCGGCTTCTAATTTAGTCTTTCCTTTATAATGGATCGAGGATACTCATTGCCTGACAAGAATGTTTTAGACATCCATATACTAATGGGTTTTTGACAATTAAAATGTGTCCACGTTGCAGAAATTTCTGTCGGAAAGCTACATCTTCTGGCTGAAAACAATGTGTTTTGCTGAGATTTGATGCATTTTTACTTGCTTTTTTTTGTTTATTTTATGAAGTCAATGAGAAATTGTAGAAAGAATTTACATGTTGCAGATTTCTGCACCAGAATCTGGAAAAAATCCTGACCGTGTGCACAACACTTCAGGCCTCTTTTACTTTGCTGGCATAAGGATTTCCTTCCAGATTTCTGAAAATCTGCAAGATAAAAGTGGTTAGCACTGTAGCCTTGGCAGCGCTGGGGTCTTGAGGTCCTGGGTTCGATTCCCACCAAGAACACTAAGGACAACATCTGCAAGGAGTTTGTATGTTCTCCCCGTGTTTGCGTGGGTTTCCTCCGACACTCCGGTTTCCTCCCACATTGTAAAGACATACTGATAGGATGTTTAGATTGTGAGCTCCAAGAGAGACAGCATTACTGATGTATGTAAATTGCTATGGAATTAATAGCGCTATATAAATGAATAAATATTATTATTAAAACGCAATGTGAGCCCACAGCTTTAGAGTAGTAAACCTATGGAAAGCCCTACTCTACAAGATGGTAATTTAAGCGTTATAACATGCAATTGAGGTTATAATGTCTTAGAAATGTGAGGCTTTGCTAGATATTTCAAACTATTTTTTCCCTGCGCAGAGGAGAGAGAAGATTGAGAAAAGGCAGCAAGATGTGGAAAATGAGCTGAAAGTCTGTAAGTGTCTGAGCTCCATCATTGTTTTCCCAGGTGTTTTGTGACTTTTGCTTTGCAACATTAAAACTTGACTTTTTTTTTTTTTTTTTTTGTTGTTGCAACCAGGGGATCCTCACAACGATCCGAATGCTCAAGGAGATGCTTTCAAAACGCTGTTTGTCGCCAGAGTGGTGAGTTTCTTTGTTTTCGTCCCTGGTAGATAATGATACGGTCATACAATGACCAGGGGTTTTCCGGGCTAAAAAGGAAAGTCTGCAGTCTGTTTGACCGCAGACTACTGAATTATGATGGCATGCAATGCGCACACTGTTAGCCCCTCGGGCTGCAAACACGGAAATCCTATCAAGTGACCGCATATATATGTCTTGTGCCAACTAGATATTCATCCCCTTCTCACAGTTCTTCATGTTCTGGTTAGATGATCATTCATTTCTGTGTTTTATTGGTTCATTCCAGTGTGATCACAGACATTGTGGGAAGTTCTTATATTCGTTAGCATTTTAATGTCTTATGTAAAGAGCACAGAATTAAAATTAGAGGGGGAACTTTGTTTCGGGAGTTTCCTCTTCAATGTTGTATTTTTTTAGTTTTTTTTATTAAATAAAAGCATGTAATTGTCCATTTTTGTTTTTCTATCATGTTTTAGAATTATGACACAACCGAATCTAAGCTGCGAAGAGAATTTGAAGTATACGGACCTATCAAACGGGTATGCGTGTACTTTTTGTATCAATTCTTTTCTCAATTGATAGTTTTTTGAGTTTATAGTTCATCTGAAACATTATTATTCACTCAAGAAAGAAAAAAGTCCATCCTGTATAGTTTAGGGCACATTCATTCCCTGGCAAAGCCACATTAACATCTGTAAGAAACTATAGATAAAAGGAGACACGAGGCGCAGATGGTGCCTTATTAAAAGGATACTTGATTATAGGTCACAAAGGGGTCCACTCACCTTTTCAGGTTGTGTCACCCACAACCAGTTTGAGCACTTTAGCAGCTGCTGCAGAACCTCCACCGCCTCGCCAAAACCACGGGAAAACCTGAAGTTCAAACAGGAATGGTTTCCACAGTCCGCGCTGCTGCTTTAATAAATGTACTCCAAAGGCATTGTTTCCTCCATCTCTTTCTTTATTCCACCACAAACCAACGCGTTTCGAAGCAACCCTCGCTTCTTCCTCAGGGTACATTCAATGTATGTACCCTGAGGAAGGTGCGAGGGTTGCACCGAAACGTGTTGGTTTATGGTGGAATAAAGATAGAAATAAAAGAAACAATCACTTTGAAGTACATTCATTAAAGCAGCAGCGCGGACCGTGGAAACCATTCTTGTTTGAACTACATTAAAATCTGTGACATCCTTGAGCGAAAAAAACCAAAAACAATGACGAAGGATTCAAAATTCACATAGCGCATCACCTTTTGTGACTATATGTCTGTAACCACTGCTTTTTTCATGATGTTTTCAGTTTTTTAAAGTGCAAAAAAAAAGACCAAAACTACACGTTCCTTTTATTCGCTTCAGGCTGTGAAGGTGCTAAGAGAGTCCTGATCTTTCTTCTGGCAGCTCTTCTGCTTGGAAGACGTCACTGTTAAACTGTAATATAAAAAAAAAATAACACCAGTGGCAAACCTGCAGCAAAAGACATCTGAAGAGTCGCTTCAGGGAGAATACCGCCTGCATATTCTGCTACTAAAATGATGCGGGGGTGCCGCCATCTAAAAGATGCCGTGTGCGCATACCATTCTTGTTCTGCAGATTTTCCATCTTTGCACTGGAATTTTCTTGAGTTGACATTTGATCTTCTATAATAGTTTTTTTTGTTGTTAGTTGAAAGTGATCCTAAACCCAGAAACTGACACCCCCCCGTATCTTTAGACCTGTCTCTGCACCCCTCTTTATCATTTCTAGCCATCCCTTTTGCAGAAAAAATCGCTTTTGTAAAGTAGAGAAAAAGTTATATTACTTTGTCCTGTGTGAGTTCTCTCTTTATGTGGAAGCCGCAAATAGGTGTGTCTGTCTGCTGCAGCCTTGTAATTATACACGCCCCTCTCTGCTTCTAATGGTCCCGTCACACAGCACGACCTGGCCAGCGATGTCGGAAGCGATGCGCGGGTGCCCGCTCGGTTCTGACATCGCTGGCCAGCTGTCACACAGCATCGCTGCGGCCGGCGACACCGCAGCGATGCGGGCGGTGACATCGCTCACTGGGCTGGGCTTAGCCCAGTGAGCGATCCGCAGCAACGCTGCGGTATAGGCTGGATCGCCGCCGACATCGCTCTGGCGATGTTACACGGCGCGGTCCAGCCTTATCGCAGGTTGCCGGTTGACAGGTTTACGGTTCTTCCCGTAAACCTGTCAACCTGCGACCGGCGATAAAAAGCGGTCGCGCTGCTCGTTTACACAGCGCGACGTCGCTAGCGACATCGCTGATACGTCACTTTTTCGGCGATGTCACTAGCGACGTCGCCAGGTGTGAAGCCACCATAAGAGCCTGGCCGCGTCATGAAAGGGGGTGTGGCTCCGGCATGACGCGATTTAGCCCCGCCCCTTTTATGACGCAGCCAGGCTCTTATAAGCAGAGAGGGGCGTGCATAATTACAAGGCAGCAGCACAGGCACACCTATTTGCGGCTTCCACAGAAAGAGAGAACTCAAACAGGACAAAGTAATATAACTTTTTCTCTACTTTACAAAAGCAATTTTTTTTCTGCAAAAGAGATGGCTAGAAATGATTAGACGGGGTGCAGGGACAGGTCTAAAGAGGCGGGGGTCAGTTTCTGGGTTTGAGATCACTTGAACAGCTTTCTGGTATATCACATACCTTTGTTTGGTTTTCAAACCTGCAGATTCACATGGTTTATAACAAGCGATCAGGAAAGCCCCGTGGATATGCCTTTATAGAATATGAACATGAGCGAGACATGCACTGTAAGTTTCTTCTGATTATTTTTTTTGTAATATGTTTGTCAGTATGAATATGTAATAAAAAAAATAAAAAAACACCCTTAACTTTAAGGGTGTGTTTCCAGAAGGTAAGTTATTGCTTCACGTGGGCACCCGAATTCCACTAATCCCATCGCTGCATTCAACACTCCAGGCAAGACATTGTTATTGGCTGACCCTCGTGTTTTATTTAAATTTTTTTCCATTGGATATGATAATGGTCTACTCCATGATGCTGCAAGTGACACGTAAGACTCTACGTTTCAGATTTTGTCATTCATCTCTTCACACCTTAAAATAAAGAGCTGATCAGTTTGTGAACAAGAATGCTTCTGCCTACAATGATGCCTACCATTGACATGCACCAGGCTGGTCCAAAACATAGACCAGACTTGTGCATGCTGCTTAACACTTCTTTTTTTTTTTAAATATTTTTTTCTGTCCGCTCTATTTTTCTATATTTATTTTGCTTTACATTTTTCTTTCTACTTATATTATTTCTTCATTTTTCTTTTTTCTTTATTTTTTTTCTTCTTGTAGTGTTTTATTTTTTTTTTCTTTCTCCTTTTTTAAATTTTTTTTCTTTATCATTTTCTTATTTTTCTTGACTTTATTTTACTTTTTCTCTTATTTTTTCAATTCCACTTTTCAAAATAAGACCATTGGTCCTCATGAAAAATTAAATAGTTTATTGGGTGCTATCAGCGCAGTTATACGCTGGTCTGAACAAGCCCATATCTGTTAATGCAGGAGAGTGGGGTTAGCTGGTTGTATATTAAAATTGGATTATGAGCATCATAAAGAACAGATATTTGGGATTACTGTAACACGGGTCCTGCTCTAAATCGACATTACGATGGGCAACATTGCTTTGGTTATTCATGCCATGGAAATTTAAGCCATAAATCCTTATAGTTTTTATAATCTTATTCTTTGCTCTCCATGGCATTGAATCATAAAGGCTAGGTGTGAGTTCTCCGTACCTTGGTGCGGCCTGTTACACTCTGAACTCCACATGACCGTAGATATTAAGATCTACAGTAGCCATCTGTTGCCCATCTTTGTACTGTAAATTGTTATACAAAAACGTATCTGTACAAAGTTCATTTGTGAGTGGGGTGTATTAATTTTGTGTTCTTATTGCCACTGCAGCCACCATTGTGATGGCAATTGCCACTGCTGGCTTGCAGCTGATGCTAATGCTCCCCTTTACAACATCTCATTGTATGGTTGGTATAAGGGTTTGTATGATGGGTAAGACTTTGCAGCATTTACACACAAGACACAGGAAAGCAGATCACACATCAGCCTAGAAGTGAAGAGTTTTTACACACTTATTACACAGTCACTGAGCCCTAGAGTCAGACATTCATGGCATTGATCGAGGATAACTCCATCCAAAATGCAGGTCAGCTGTAATATGTTTAACTTTGCAGACACTATTATTTTCTTTTATAATGTACTGAAAACACATAGCTATAGCTCCAGTACATACAGTATTAGAGCAGTAGAAGTTTATTTTTTATATATTTTTATATTCAATGCCAAAATGTTAGTATTGGATGGAATTATCCTTTTAAGTGGCTCCATCAGGTCTCCTATTCTACCCTCCAGCATTTCAAAGCTGTTTAGCTGCTGCCTTGTAGGTCTGTTTTTTCCGCTGACATGGACGGCTTAACTTTGCTCATGTCAATTGCCATGTATGGGATTAGAAAGCGGAAATTAAGGGAATCTGTCAAAGGGTGTTTGCGAACTCATCTGAGAGCAGCATGATGTAGGAAAAGAACCTAAATCCGACAATGTATCGGTTAGTTTGCAGTGGTTCTGACTCAGTTTTTAGATTTAGCCATGCAGCAGAGCTGAGAAAACTGCCCACACTAGGCTCTCTGTCTATAGACAGAATTACAGCAGGGAGCGTGCTGCACTTAAGCTCATGCTCTGCTGTGTCCAGCAATGATTAGCTACTGGTGCTAAATCAAACATTGCAGGTAAACAACATGCTCTTTAATAAGACACATCACTGATTTCTTTTTATATAACCCTTACATTATACTGCCTTCAGATTACAAAGCAATAACCTGCTGACAGATTCCTTTTAAAGGAAACCTGTGACCAGATTCAAGCTGCTCAAGCCATGGGCAGCATGAATCGGAGCCTGGAATCTGGCAATGTTGGAGCATTTCAGAGGACAATAGGGAGAGATGTGACTATTTAGAGCTTCTACCGCCAAGTGTATAGGAAGAGACCTGTCTAAAACATGGAGCTGTGCGAAAGTAGCCAGTTGCCAGGCTCGACTAGTCGCCTCTCAACCTGTAATCCCCAGCTGGCTTTCCAATCTATTTTCTTCTAAACTAATTTCAGTGCGCAATATATACTGGTCTTCAGTTTGTCGGCCAGACTTATTCACGATGCCGTGGCTCGGGCAATATGAATCTAGTGATAGGTTCAGTATAAATAGCTTTCTGCAAATACTGAATTTGATCTGTTGTATTTCCACTTTCAGATAGGAGACCTGAGTGATCTACCTTTTGAAAGGGGTTATTCAGGACTTTTAATCTCAAAGAAAAATATAACAGGCAGGTAGTTGCTAACTACCTGTCTGCTCTACCTAGCGCTGTCACGGATGCTCCTGCCGACCATTCTGCTGCTTCACTTCAATAAAGCAGCTCTACTGGGCTGCTCTCTCAATGAGGCTTGACTGCCAACATCATCCTCAATCAGAGCCGGATTCATGCACTTAGGCAGAGCGGAGCCTACTGTCAATCAGCATGATGTTAGCAGTAATGCCTCGTTGACAAAGCAGAGTGGAAGAAGAGCTGCTCTTTTGGTGACGAGATGTATGCAGAAGCTGCAGAATTACCATCGGCAGGAACTGTAAGAACAACTCCAGGCACAGCGAGCAAGTGAGTAGCAACTATCTTCCAGTTAATATATAAAAAAAATAGTCCTGTATAACCTTTTTGAAATTTCAGTTTTGGATCATGTACCATGAGACCTCCAACACATTTAGAAATTTGTAGTTATAGTGTTTAATTTAGCTAGACTTTTAATGTGTTTAACTATTGAGGAACACATGCAAATATTATACACTGCTTTTATATTTATTTTTTATTTTTTTATGGCAATTCCAATTAGTCACATTGTTTTCATTACACATTATAGTCTAAGGCTCTGTGCACAGTGATCCAGCCTTCTGTATAAGGTATACATAGTCACTGAATACATCACAACGGAAGGCTTCACACCGCCGTATACCATGTCACACGTCAGCCATAGTTCACACATATCACACCATGGTGTTTTGTTTCGGTGGCCCTCTGCCTAGAAAAGTGCAGTTTGCCAGACTTTTACATATAGTTGAAAAAGATGGATCAATGAAGGCCAAAAGGACATTTTTTTTGGCCTCCATTGGGAGCCTTATGGAAACATTTAATGTATACACATCAGGGTTTTTTCCCAGCTATTTGCTATCTGTAGGGCTCAAAATGTGATGTGCACAGAGCTTTAGCTAAAATTAGACACCTTGAAATGAAGGATTCGGGCCATTGATTTGGCCGATAAGCCTCCACTTCTGCTAAGACTTCTGCTTTGCAATAATTGGAAAGGTAAGATTTTTAAGTAAAGCCGATTCGGTGCTTTTACTTAAACTACAACTCCTCCTTAGAAGCCGAAAAGAGGAGACTCGGGCAGAATATGCTCCAAAATACAGCATTGAGATCACAGAGATCAAAAAAAAGTGCTACGTAAGGATGCAGACATTTGCAGGCCCTCATTGAAATGCATTACGAATGTATTTGGGATCCCTGCAGTATGGATTCCAAATATATTCGTGTGCATATGAGGACGTAGGAGAAATAGTCTTCAGCTTGAGTTCTGCTAGTCATTGGATTGTATCTTACTAGATCCAGTTAGATCAGAAAAACTGAGCATTTCTTAAAGGATACTATTTAAAAAAAACAAAACCTGTATTTTGGGCTAAAAATACCCATTTCTGGCTGCTGAATGAGCGAGTTCTTAAAGAAACATGGAATCGATCAGTGAGAGGGTTTGTAAAGGTCCCTTTTTTTTAAACTGCTGTAATGTGGTTTACAATTGTAAATTGTCACAAAATGTGTGCCTAAATAAGCTTGAGAGGACACAATAGAATTAAGGGAGCTCACTGATGGCGTCCCGGTTAACTCCTTCTGCAGCCGGCAAGTCAGTGAAATCCAGAATGTTTCATATTGGCACAAAATACACTCATTTAAAACAAAAAAAGTCTCAATTTGTCCATTTCCTAGATTTTCAGATGAGGGAGTAAGTTTATGGATGGGGCTGGGTTAGGGTAGTTATGTAGCAACTCTGGTACAGCCCTTTCATTCGGCTGTGTTTTGCAGGATGCAGTGTTGCAATGTGCAGCACAAGTCCTCTGTTCACCAAGGGTATGTGCACATGTTGATATTTGCATCAGAAATTTCTGCATCTTTTGTCAGGAAAAACACTGCATAAATAGGTGCTTTTTATGCATTTTTGTTGCAGATTTCTTTTCCCCCACGCATTACTGTGGTTGAAACCTGCAGTAAAATTGAAAAACATAGTGCGTATGAGACTTCAGGAGTCTCATTCACTTGCTGACACTACTGTAGGGAATCCTTCAGGCATAATGACCAATCTGCTTAGAAAAAAACACAACGTGTGCACAGAACTTTCTGCTGGAGGTTTTAGAAGTAGGACAGAAGTTTTTAGTTGCAGTAATGCATGCAGAGATGTTGTTAGTGAGGTCTAGGGCCCAGGTAAGCCACAGCAAGTGCGTGGAGTCATCCTTTCGCCTTCTCATTGGCGCGTGATGCTTCAATCAAATAGAGGCACTAACGAATCGGCAGCCCATCAGCAATGGTAAATCTTCGCTTTTTTTAAAGGATGAAGCCGAAGACTGCTTGGATGGAGAGGGGTAGGTGCGGGACATAGGTTTGTGGTCAGTGTGAAGGCACTGTCGACACTCATTTTGATGTTACAATCACGACAATACCCGATCAGGTTCCTGGTACTCTTGTTTGTAACTTCCTTGGGCCTCTCTCCCATCCTTGACCTTGGATGCAATTTTTTTTCCTTCCCTCTTTCCCCTTTCACCCTTATTCACTTTTTTCCCCCTTTTATGCAGCCTGTCTCCAATATTGCTATTGTACCCATTGATCACTTTTCCACATCCTTTGAGCCATCGCAAGGTGAATTTCACCTTTTAGATAACTGTTAGGGAGTTGCAATTTGAGCAATTTCCCTAATATTACTGTAATGTGAGGGCTTCTGATGGATTCTCTTTTCAAGACAGCAGGCATACATTTCCTTTGCATGGAAAACAAAAATACCAAACAGTGATGGGTCGTGCCTGCCTTTGAAAAGACAATCCCTTTAATTTGCCTACTGGCCCTTTTTAAAGAAAACAGCTCCCACACAAGGCCCTTTTTTAAGGAATTGCTCACAATGCAATTCCCTAATGTAAAAGAAAAAGGTTTTGCAAACTTACCTTGCAAATGTTGACCTCTAAGCTTTCACTTACAATATGTTCCAGCTTACCAGTGCTGACATTTTAACCGTATGGTAATGGTGATCAGTATTCTAGAAAAAGAATGTCCTGCCACTGAGGTTTCCATCTGCCAAGCTTGGTAATCTTGGTAGAGATATAAACTGTTACTGGTGTTGTCAATGTGCAAAGTTTGTAGTTTAACCTCCTGAGTGGAAAGCTTGGGAGTTTGGCTAGTGTGTTACCGGTCATCCCTGCCAAACACAATCCATCCGGCAGAGTGGTTCAATCCGCAGGAAGGAGAGATGGTAGATTTTTGCCAGTTTCCGAAGCAGAGACTTTAAATGGAGCCTATACCTCTATTAGCTGTCGGGTGCCTATCCTGTTCTGTAGCTGTCAACTGTTTACTTATATCGTGGTTAAACCGGAGTTAAGTAGAGCAGCTGAGACAGGTAAGCTTCTCTCAGCTTTACCAAATGCATTAAAATAAAAAAAAGGACCTTCCAAGATTCAAAACCTCATTTCCCAAGATATCGTCATGAAATTCGTTGAATTTGAGGCGGTAATTTGAAACGTTTTTGTAAGTAGTTGCATCAGGTAAACTCTTCTTTTGTTATTACTTTAGTGGTCTTGTCTAGTGCTTCTTGCTGTATATAATTGTAGCTCTTCACTTACCAGTGTGTCATTCTGTACAGACCTGCAAACACTGAAGGTAAATCACACAGCTCAGGGTTTTTTTTTTATCCAAATGGGACAAAATACACATAAAGGATGGCATCTGTGCCACCGTCAGTACATCTAGCTTATTTTACTTTTTATATATAGGGAGAATACCTATTGTATAACCTGTACTTTCTCCTTTTCAGCTTGTGGGGAGGTATTCTTTAAAAAAAAAAAAATACTTGGAAGAGATCATTTTCCTGTAATCTATTACTTGCAGATCAGTGAAATTCATTCAGACATCCAATCTCGGCCGACACTGCATGGACTGGCCGCACGTCTCCCAACCCGAGTATGACGGCCTCATTGAAATATGAAGCTGTTGTGCTCCAGTCCGGAGAGCCGCAGCCAGTCCATGCATTGCCGGCCGAGATGGGACGTCAGAATGAGCCTTAAGCCTGGAGCTACACAGGGTCGTTGGCTGCCCCATAAGTCTTTTGGGCAAAGAACGCACTATGGTTATGGTGCAGTGTAGCAGCGGCATAGTGCGATGTTTGGCAGTACAATGTGTTTTAGTATGTGAAAATTAAAAAGGCTTTCTCTTTATTTGATAAATCAAAAGTAGACATGAAAATAGAAATCTGCTTTCTCGTCCTGGACTGATAATTCCCTTTCTAAAATTCTCATCTCCTTGATAAAATCTATTCAGAGAAGATACGACTACTGAGAGAGGTTTACATTTTCCCTAACATATGGATACATATCTACTTGTGTCTCGAATCCAGTTGTCCTTTGACGCATTTCAGTAAGTGCGCATGCATATACCCAACGTGCGTAGGGGAAGAGCGCACGGGGGGGCGAAGAGAGCACATAGAGGAGGTGGCTCAAGGGAGGAAGGACAAGGAGAGAAACAGCTGCCTCCCTAGTGTTTGTATGTATATTTAATAGTATCAAAGGTGGGTGTGTACCAAATTATGGATGGGCAGACTTGGTAAGTCTTGCGTATACAGCAATATCTGAAAACATATAGCAAAAGCTCCTCCCCTTTACATGGACCCTTGGTGCTCTTAAGATTCTATGTATAGGGGTGAGAGGCTATATCAAGCTCCTCACCTCCACATGGACCTTTGGTGCTCATAAGAGTCTATCCCTTCTGCATAGATAACAGTGAGTGCTCATAAGATTTTATCTCAGTAAAGTCTGAATTCAGATTTTACCCATGAATTGAGAATTTTGAAAATAAAAGATCAGTCGAGGAGGAAGGAGATTTCTTTGATAAGATACATGACAAAGTCATGTTCATGTGTACCTACTGATTTGAGATAAAGGGTAACTTTAATTTTTAGTCCGCCGTTTAGCCCCAGCCTAAGTATAGTGTTCATATAATGCCCATTTTATTGGTTTGTATGGGGATTGGGTTGACAACTCTTGCTGATCCAGCACCACTCGTAGTCTTGCAGCTCCCAGTGAGATGGCCAGGAGTGGTGGTGTTTCTTCAAGATGTTTTTCGTGATTTCATTCAACCCATGGCAATTAAATGAAACAAGCCCAGTGTGCAGAGCATTGGGTCTTGAAATGGGGTATGTCAGGAATTAGTTGCTGAAGACGGTGAGAACATTCACCATGTGATTACCAAAACCGTTCCTGGGAAGAGCAACTTGCTTGATGTCCTGCATTTAGTATTCTGTTTTCTGGTTTATTTTCTGTGTACATTTTTAAGGTAGTGGGAAAGGGGGAGATGTGGTGGTCACATGGGCTAATTTCTCTTGTTCTGCCCCTTCTGGAAACAATGTGTTACAGCGGCATACAAGCATGCAGATGGAAAGAAAATTGATGGAAGGCGTGTTTTGGTTGATGTTGAGAGAGGACGTACGGTGAAAGGCTGGCGGCCACGCAGACTTGGTAAGAACATCGTTGTCAATTGCTGTCTGATCCCTTGAAGGAGCTGCCGGTTTTTAACAGATGGCATTAGCATTTGTAGGTATACAGTCTAGAGCATCTCTGGAGACCTCTCGTGACAGAATTGACCACTTTGCTATTTAACTAATCCCCTTAATAGTCTTGAAAATTGCTCTCATCATTTGTGCAAAGAATCTGAAAATCGTTTCTTCACTAGCCTAATCAGTGAAGCCAGGAACACTGTTTTTGTATTTTAATTTTACACCCCATCATTTAAAGCTAGCTGCAGTTTAATTTCCAAGGTAGCAGAACTAAAGTGAAGCCTATATTAAATGTTCTGCAGTCTCTAACTTGCTCACTATTTTAGGTGGTGGTCTCGGAGGCACCAGGCGTGGGGGAGCAGACGTTAACATACGGCATTCTGGCAGAGACGACACGTCTAGATATGACGAGAGGTGAGGAGTATAAGCATTACTATGCTAATGACATTCTGATTTCCAAGTACATGATACTCTTTAGATCTACTTCAACAGCCGTAAACTAATCATGGGCTACAATTAGATCATTTACTTAATTTGACAAAACATTTCAGTGCTTCCACAAAGTTTAAAGGGGTATTCCACCAATCAGATGCTGACGTCTGATTGGCCGGCGGTTCCTGTACTTGTACATCAGCTGAGAGAGTTAAGAGCGATGAGTGAACAGCAGCGCTGTGAGCTCTCTCTGCTGTCGATGGCTTCCTGTACTTGTGCGGTGGCTCAGAGAGCGGCGTCGGAATACTTTAAATACAGTGGCAGGTGGCCAATAAATACTGTACGCATGTACAGTATGTGCATGTAATCAGCATCACACATGCACAGTATACGCGATGTCGGCAGCCAGGTGCTCGTAATCCAAATCATTGCTCGTTAAGCAAGTTACAATTTTTCAGATATGGCAGCTCGTCTTTCAAAATGCTCGCAAATACAGTTACTCAGAAATCAAGGTACCACTGTACTAACGTTTTCTAACAATCCCTATTAGACACAGGGAAGATGACAAATCAGATTTCTGATATACTTTAGGAAGGGTTCAGACATATGAAAGGGGGTCATGTAGCAGTGGAAAATTCTTTATCTGTACGGCCGAATGACCCCAATTAAATCTCAAAATCTTTTGTGTGGTCTTTTTCAAATATATTGAAAAAAGAAATTTATAGGTAAATTTTTTTTCCCCAATAATATGCACCTACTAATTTTGAAGCCTGTCTACTTGTAACAGGGATCGTGACCGAGAAAGGGAGAGAGACCGACGAGAAAGGAGCCGGGAGCGTGATAAGGATCGCGAGAGGCGTAGAAGCCGTTCCAGGGAACGTCGGAGGAGGTCCCGCAGCCGTGAAAAGGATGAAAGGAAACGTAGCAGAGAAAGGAGTAGGGACAAGGATAAGGATAAAGATAAGGATAAGGATAAAGATAAAGATAAAGACAAGGATAAAGATAAGGACCGAGATCGTAAACGTAGGAGTCGTAGTAGGGACCGGAAGCGGGAAAGAGACCGTGACAGGGAAAAGAAGGAGGAGCGTGTGGAAGGGGAGATTCAAGAAACTGCAGAGGTTACTCTCGAAGAGATACAGGGAGTTGACGCAGGCTTGGATGGAATTGAGTACAAGCCGGAACCAGAAGAGAAGAGTAGGGATCGTGACAGAGACAGGGATAGAGATAGAGAAAAAGAAAGGGATAAGGATAGAGACCGGGATCGAGATAGGAGACGCAGTCATAGAGACCGTGACAGAGATAAGGAAAGGGATAGAGACAGAGATCGCAGACGGGATAGGGATCGAGACAGGGACCGGGAACACAAGCGGGATAGAGACCGCGGTGACCGCAGCGAGAAGAGGGAGGAGAGAATTCCAGATAACGGTATGATTCAGGAGCAAGCGGAGGAGACCAGCCAAGATATCTACTTAGACCAAGAGTCCATGCAGTCTGGAGAAGGCTATTTATCCACAGAGAATGGCTATATGATGGAGCCTCCTATGGAGTGACCTTGTCTAATGTGACGAACTCTCCATCCTCTATTGAACTTGTCTTCTGTAGCCAGACTTCGTAGTGTACAGTCAAGAAGCCACAGCCACTGTACTCGCTCGTGAATACAACTTGGATCCCCTTGACCATGATTAAACGTGCAGTTACTAAACAGCAATGCTATTTACCATCAGTTTCTCAGCAGTACACCATTGGAATTTTTTTTTGTCTTGTAGGTGGGTATGTTTTACATGTTTATGTAACAGAAGTCATCCCTGAACTTGTGTAAAGTTGCATTTATTTTATTTCCTTTTTTACGGCCTCTCGAAAATAAACTCATTTTAATGTTAACCTTTGTTTTTTTCCCCCCAATATGTGCTTTCATTTATTCTGCCAGTAATGGGTTGTAGGTCATAGAATTGGATTGTTGTGTAACCCCCGGACTCCTGGTCACCGTCCGTTCCTCCAGTTCCTCTCCTTCCTTATGTGTTATATGTCATTTGGCTGACAGTGCAACTTAGGCCTCTTAAATTATGGGATGTTTAGGTTAGCTGTTTTTTTGCGATCTCCAATATGGTCCTTGACGATCAAGTCAATGAAATTACTTTAATCCTTAAGACCCATGACTTTACCAGTGCAATCCTCCACCCTTTCCCCCCCCCCCCCCTTTCCTTCTCCTTCTGGGCAATATACAAGAACCCAACTGAATTCAGGATCTTTTTAACGTGGGCAATGTCCCCCATCTTCAGTTCCTGTCTGTGAACAAATTTAAAGAACCATGTCCCTCTAGTATCTCCTGGAGCTGTAGAACCTCTAATCCCTGGGTAGAAGGCTTCAGTCCCTTTCCCCTCCTGGACAATGCTGGTCTCCTGCAGCTCACTGTGGTAGTAGTGTCACTAGTGGACTCCTCCTTCCTCCCAAGTGGCCACAGATTGAATTGACCTATTTAACACCTCTGCTATATATTTTTTTCTCTCTATTTGAGAAACTCGAAGGACCTATTTCAGCAATTGAGAGTGCCCCGAATCTGGTGTGGTTGCTGAGACTCCAGTGTAGAGCCCTGTGCCCATGCTGCATATTTGATGCAGAATATACTATCCTGAGCCAGCAAAGTCTGAGATTTTTGAAGTTCTGTGCCCATGCTGTTTTTTTTTTTTTTTTGTTTTCTTTTATTGCTTTATTGGGGGACACAGGAGTGTATGCTATTCTGCCACTAGGATGCGACACTAGGCTAAACAAAACTAAAATGCTGTTTGTTTGTTCTCTATCGCCTCACTGGGGGGACACCGGAGCATGGGTGTATGCTGCTTATTCATAGGAGGCTGACACTAAGTAAATGTGAAAACAATAAGCTCCTCCTCTGCAGTATCCACACCCCTGCCTGGGCCAGGCCACACCAGTTTTAGCTTAGTGTCTGTAGGAGGCAGAATTTCCAGAATTCTCCTCATATTAGACAGGCGACGGCATTTCTTAGGGGGCTGCTTTCCCAAAACCATCAACAGGCGGCAACACGGAGTTTCGCCTCCCCCGTACCTCCTCCTGTGACGTTGGATTTTCGGGCTGCACCTCAATCTTCGTATGGGTGACGGTTTCCACAGGCACAGATTTCCCACATCCTACAACGGATGGGCACGCAGAGTGTCATCTCCCCGTACCCCCTTCTGCACCTGGCGCAGACCCCAATCATCCCAGTGCCGTGGACTATTCCGGCTCTCCTCAGCCCCTTACTAGGGCTCGGAGTTGAGAACTACACCCTGCCTCCGCAGCAGCAGCTCACAACAAAGAGGGAGGACTTCAGTTGGTGCCAGCACCCTCTGCGCCACTGAGCTCCCCAGCCTTCCAAATGGCAGCCTGGGTTGAGACACCTCACAGGTGAGACCGCTGTATTCTATTGCCCCTTTGGGGCTTATATATACTAAGGCCCTGGCGGAGAGCTCCTGGTAAGGTTCCCCCCTCCTCCCTCTTACATCCATACTGCGAACAACAAAGAGGGGAGGACTTCCACTGTCTCCCCTCGGCATCCATAGTTCTGCCTCCCCTGTGCCGCCGGCACCGTGCCCCTAATATGCCCAACATTCCTACTATTTTCTCCATTCGCCTTCCACGACAGCATTGGAGTATGTCGTCCACGCCCTATTGGGGGACAGGAACACAGGTTAAAAGCCCCTCCTCTTCCTCCGCACTCCAGTGTCTTCCTGTCCCCCTTGGGGCATGGAGAGGTTCCAGTGCTGTCAGGCCGGCAGAGGCAGCATTGGGGTGTACTTACAGCCGGGCCAGGGATGGACGTCGGGGGCGGCCTCCTCCTCCTCGGGACTCCCGTGGTGGGACCATCCGGCCTTCCATGCGTCCTACGGGGCAAAGCAGGCCGTGTATTGCAGCGCTGGAGGCCTGTTCAGCTCTCCGGCGTCTCCCTCCAGCTGCAGTCCCTGAGGCATGCATCAGAGGTTCCTGGATGGCACTTCCTGTTTCGGGCGGGGCACTTCCTGTTTCGGACGGTGGCTCCTGTACAGACTGGGCGCGGCTCCAGGGAACCCAGCAGGCCTATTGCGCGATACTGCCCGCTGCCGGTGACCAGGAGGAGGGAGGGAACAGGTGTTCCTCGTTGGGGGCACGGTACTTCTGGACAAGTACCCGCCAGAAGCTACACCCAGGTAAGGCTGATCCCTGAAACATGGAGGGTGATAGGCTTCCACCTCTGCTTCTGCAGAGCCCAGCGTTCCCCCAGCTCATGTAAGTGTTTATGGGGGTGGTCACAAGGGGTAGAGTTATTTAGGCCCTGCACTCCCACTGGGACCCCCTTCTCTTCCCTTTTTTTTCTATAGGGAGACAAGGACCACCTGTGAAAGGGAGCAAAAACCCGTCCAGGAATTTTTGGCTGCGGCACAAACTTCCCTCTTCCTACAAAAAGGTGTCGGCCATGACTGACAGTGTTGTCAGGATGGACTCCCCATCCCTGCTTGAGGAGCTCCAATCCATTAAGGAAGAGGTGCAGGCTTCTATCTCGGCACTGCCGGTTTTTGCTGCAGCTTCCAGGCCTTCCCCTCCGTAAGAGAGGAAGCTCCAGGATTGTTGCTCTGTGGATCTCATGGAGGCTGGCCAGAGCTCAGCATCAAGAGGACGGCGATAATATTGCCTCTGTTGCCTCTGTCCAGATACGAGAATCTGGACACTACTATTTTTCCACGGAGTCCATGGGAATTGGTGGACACTGTCCACAGTACCATGGGAGTAGAGGTGGTGGAACCCCCTTCTGTGCAGGACTAAATGTTCAGAGGCCTAAAGGCTAAGCGGCAGTTGAGCTTCCCTGTCCATGAGGTCATCCGGGTTCTCATCCGCCGGGAGTGGGAGTCTTCAAAACATCGGCTGCTCACCCCATCCGAGTGGTTTGGAGGGTGATTACTTTCTCTGGGAGGTCCCGAAGGTGGACATCCAGGTGGCCGAGGTAGCATATAAGACCACGTTGCCTTTTGAAGATTCCTCCCAGTTGAAGGACCCCCTCGATCGTAAGATGGAGAGTGTCCTCAAACTCCTGGGAGGCTGCAGCTATGTCTTTAAAGGTGAACATTTCCTCTACATGTGTGGGGGCTGCTCTGGCAGCAACCATGTAGCAGTTAATCACCTGCACCATGCCTCATACCTAGCCGTGGCTGTGGGTTCAATCCTAAGCTGTACATCATCCAAGGCATTATGTATAGGTGACACATGATGGCTGCAGGCTATCCCCCTGGCAGGCCCCGTGCTCTGGTGACTGTGGGCCACTAGCCGTGGGGCGAGGCTTTTAACCAAGTCTCTCTTTAAGTGGATCACCTAGCTGGAAGAATTCCTCCTGCAGGGTACTCCCAGGGAGGAGCTTTGGACTCCATTCCACTTCTGAGATGTGCTACAGGCTTCCTGACCAATGCCTCTGCTGAGTCGATCCGCATTGGTGCCAGGTGCACAGTGTTGGCTAACACAGCTCACAGGGCAGTGTGGCTTACTTTGTGGAATAAGTACGTCACGTCTAAGCTCCAGCTGTGTGGCCTCCCCTTTCAAAGGTTTTTTGTCTTTGGTCCGGCATTGGATGACATCCTGGGAAAGGTGTCAGACCGGAATATGTGTCTCCCGGAACAGAAGCCCTTTCGGAGGTAGTCCTTTTGGCCTGAGCGCAGCCAACCCTCCCAGCCTAAAGGGAAGGGTAAGTCTGGTTGCTGGGCATTCCAGAAAGGGGCCAAGACCCGTAATGTCTTGCTTCCCCAGCAGCGGCATCACCAGCCGCCCCCTAAACAATGCCGCCTTCCCCATTTCGGGGCAGCTCCTGCGGTTTCTGCCACAGTGGCAAGCAATCTCCTCATGCCCTTGGATCCTCTCGACCATTTGGGAGGGTCTGCACTTGGGATTCGAGAGCCAGCCCCTTCGTGTCTTCGAGTCCCCTCGCTTCCTCAGAGGGACTCTCGCACATTTTTTTTTGTCGGGTCTGCGAGACATGTTGGATTCAGGTGTGGGGTCCTCGGTTCCTCCTGGAGAGGAGGGCCAGGGGCGTTACTCCAGGTTGTTTGTGGACCTCCAGAACGCGTATTATCATGTCCCCTTTCACCTGTCCCACAAGCGTTTTCTGCGATTCGTGATCTCCAGGTCAGCCGGGACAGTCCATTATTGGTTTAATGTGCTGCCCTTCGGGGTTTCGTAGGCCCCCAGAGTTTAACAAACTCATGGTGGAAGTGATCGCATTCATCCAGACCCAGGGGATATGTGCGCTTCCCTATTTAAACGACATGTTGGTGGTTGCTGCTTCGGCAGTGGTTCTGCGCACACTGGTCTCCAAAACGTTGAGATTCTTTAGTCCCTGGGGTGGGTGTCCAATCTTTGGGAATCGAAACGGGTGGCGGCAACCAGTCGTCAATTTTTGGGAGTCTTGCTGGCCTCCTCCAGACAGGCCTCGTTCCTTCCTGCGGCACATCAGCTTCTGCGCTGGGTGCATCTGACCTGCTTCCGGGCGAGGAGGTCGCCCTCCTTGTGGGAAGCAATATCCCTGTTGGAGGCCATGACGGCCTGCATTCGGTCGGTAGCATGGGCTCAGGCTCCTTCCAGTCTGCTCCGGGAACACATACTGAGTTCCTGGGTCAGACGTCAGGATTCCTTAAACTCGCGGGTCCGGAACCCAGGGCGGATGGTCACCTTGCTTTCCTGGATGAATCCCGGACACCTTTGGGTGGCCTGGCTGCAGGCGCCTGTGACCTCTGTTCCCACTTCTGCCAGCAGTTGCGGTTGGAGTGCGATGGTGGATCGCACACCGTTCCAGTGGATTTGGAGTCGCTCGGTCAGTCGCCGGTCTTCAAACTTCCGGGAACTTCTGGCAGTGGAATAAGCTCTTTATGCGCAGCTTACGTTTTCCGAGGTCATCATGTCAAGATCCTGTCGGACGCTGTGACTACGGTTGCCTTCTTGCGGCACCAAGGCGGTACACTTGCAGGGGCTGGCAAGACTGATCTTTTCGTGGGCAGCACGCCATCTTCTCTCCTCCTCAGCAGTTCATCTGAAGGGAATGGCCAATGTACAGGCAGATTTCTTGAGCCGCACGGAGGTCCACCCAGGAGAATGGTGCCTCCATCCGGCTGTATTTTGCTCTCTTACGGACAGGTGAGATGTCCCTTCTATCGACCTGTTCGCTTCGGGCTCGAATACAAAGGTGCCGCCCTTTTTCTCCCTGAATGGGTCAGACCATCCTCGGGGGCTGGACGCCTTTGCCCTTCCCTGGGCCTTCCGTTTGGTGTATGCATTTCCTCTAATCCTGCTACTTCCCAAGGCGTTGGGGACTGATTAGGTTGCCCCTCTGTCTCGACCTTCTGTCCCAGGGTCCTCTTTCACCCGGGCCTTCAGTGGCTCTATCTGGCGGCCTGACTGTTGCGGCCGGGATCCTGAGGACCAAGGGTCTCTCCCAGGCAGTGATCCGCACGTTTCAGTAGGGCTGGCAGCCTGTGTCGCATGCTATTTACGGGAGGGCTGGAATCGGTTCCTGTCCTGGTGTGCTCCTTCCATCCCGGCCATGCATCATCCTAATGTGGCCCAACCCTTGGGTTTTTGCAGCGTGGCTTTGATTTGGGGCTTTGGCCGAGCACTCTTTAAGTCCAGGTGTCGGCACTTGTTGCAGTTTTGCCCAGGATCTTAATTCCCATTGATGACTCAAGCGGTTTTTTACTTCTGCTTGGGGGCGTCATCCCCGGTTCGGCCTTTTGTCCCTCCCTGGGATTTGAAGATTGTTCTCCACGGGTTTTCTCGGAAGTCCCTTTGCACCCTTGTTGGCTGCATCCCTTACGTCTCTCTCACAAGGTGGCGTTTTTGGTCGCCATCACTTCTGCTCCAGAGTTGGAGAACTGCAGGCACTCTCTGTCCGGGCTCCGTGCCTGTCCGTTGTTCGCATTACGCTTCGGTTGCGTTCATCTTTTCTTCTGAAAGTTGTCGGCTTTCCATCGGTCCCAGGTTGTGTTTCTACCTTCATTTGTTCAATCTCCTGCTAATGCGGCTGAGGTCGTGTTTCACTCCTTCGATGTTCGTCGGACTGTCCTCCACTACCTTCAAGAGACTGCTTCCTGGAGGTTAGATCAGAACCTGTTTTGTTCAGCAATTTGGGAAAAATACAGGGAAGACGACTTCCTAGGCTGCCATCGCTTCCTGGATCATGAAGGTGATCTGTGAGGCCTACGTCGCTCCAGTCCTTGCTCCTCCGGTGGGGTTGAAGGCTCCTTCAACTCGGGCTGCTTCTACGTCCTGGGTGGAGCAGGCTGGAGCTTTATCGGAGATGATTTGCAGAGTGGCTCTCCTCACTTTTTCTCGCCACTATAGGTTAGATCTGTCCTTCAGTCGGGATCTGTCCTTTGGTAGGAAAGTCCTACAGGCAATAGTCCCACCCTGAGGAGTATCGGTGGTATTCCTCCAATGCTGTCGTGGAAGGCGAATGGAGAAAACTGAATTAGTCCTTACCGATAATTCCTTTTCTTGGAGCCTTCCTCGACAGCATCAGTTTCCCCCTTGTTGGTGTTTGATTCCGGTTTGTATCAGGTAATCCATGGCTAAGGGTGATCTTGGTAAACACTGGAGTGCGGAGGAAGGGGAGGGGCTTTTAACCTCTGTGTTCCTGTCCCCCAATAGGGCGTGGACGACAACCTCCAATGCTGTCGTGAAAGGCTCCAAGAAAAGGAATTACCGGTAAGGACTAATTCAGTTTTTAGCCTGGTCTCTTGTATTTTTGCGGTCCCCACGTAGCCCCGCCCCCCTGAGTGGTGGAGCAAGCATTTTTAGCACAAGTTCTGCAGTGCCGCCCCCCTCCTTTCCCGCTCCCAGCACCGCAAAACAAACAGTGGGAGGACATCTTCACACCTGCCGCTCCAAGGACCTCTGCTGCAGCTCCTCTGCGGCCTGCTCCAACTGCTGTCCAGGGACACAGGATCATCGGCTGCAGACTCCAGGTGAGAGATATCCTTTTTAAAGGCTGCTCACATCTTGTCTCCCTTTTTAGCAGCTTCATCATTGTCCCTCTCTCTGCACTGCACCCCCTGCAGCCTCTTGTAATCACACCATGCATTCCTCAAAGGGTCCAAAGAAATCAAGGGTCTATTACTCCTCCTACACCACCTGCCATGCTGAGCTTCCACGTAAACATACTACTCCTTACTGTCAATCCTGAAGCCCCTCAGGAGCCCTCTTGCTGCCAGCAGCCCAGGGCCCACAGGTCCACCAGATTGGGCACTTTTTCTGTCCCAATCCATGGAAAAGCTGTCCGAAAACTTGGTACAAGCTAGGCAATGCCGTCCCCACAACCACAGTGGCCTTCCGGATGGGACGCAGGAAGACGACCCCTCCATGGAGGGGCCCTACTGAAAGTGTCAGTTTAGTTAAAGGAAGGCGCTAGTACGCCGAAACGCGTAGTGAGAGAGACCAGTAATACTCATTAAAGAAGTTTTAAATTGGACAAACTTCCCGGAGTTCATTCAGAATGCGCCTGTCTAAACCGCTGGTTTACCTTTAACTAATCTACAAGCACCTCTGGTGAGCGGTGCAGAACTGCTTCTGATAAAACTGTCAGTGAGGAGAATGTGGATCTAATAGCTAAAGCTCTCAAAGGACCTGTGCTGATGTCAGACCGTGTGACTGATCATGTGTCAGCCTGAGACCTGGAAGCAGGGAGAGACGGCAACTGCACCAGACTCAGTAAGGCTGCAGCACCTGGTTATGCTGGCAGCATAACCAGGACAGGTGAGCACCAACAATCCACCTCCCCCTACTGACCCCTGATACTGCACCAGGAGCGCCCCTCTCTGTTTTATCATTTACTGAAAGTGTCAGGACACGTACCACGTCTGCGGCAGTGTTCAGGAAATGGTCACACAGAAACATGTCTCCCGTTTCCTCTCATGGATCCCCATTGAGGGACCAGGGACCATGCTCTAGTGCATCTGATGAACCAGAGGATGGGGAATGTTGCCGATACCAGGACCATGCTCTGGATATAGACCCCTCTTACAATCAAGCGGTTATTGATTCACTTATAGCAGCGGTCAACCACACCTTAAACATGGACGACATCCCGTCCACAACTCCTGACCAAGAGCAAAGAAGCCACAAAAGGTCTTGACTGACCATCCGGAGTTTCAGGCAATCTTAACTAAAGAAAGAGAAACCTGACAGGCGCTTTGGTAACTGCAAGACCATAGAGTCACGGTACCCCTTCGCACTAGCTATCCCCAAGGGCTGGGCTGATTCATCATCAGTCGAGCCTCCTGTCTTCTGCCTTGCTGCAAAAATATTGCTATCATTACCTGACGGATCCTCCATTAAAGATCTGACTGACAGGTGGAGCAGCTTGCACTCTCTACCTTTGAGGCAGCAGGATCTTCCCTCTCGCCGTCTTTCGCCTCCGTATGGGTTGCAAAGGCTATCGTGGTCTGGGCCGAAACCCTAAACACTTCCTTGAAGGAGTCTCGCCTTTTTCATAATTTCACCGACATAACCGCCCAGAACATCGCTGCTGCGAGTTACTTAATCCAGGCCTCCCTGGACTCCGCCACCTGCGCAGCCTTTGCTGCCTCTTATACCATCACCATTTGTAGGGCCCAGTGGCGGGTAGACTCCGCTTCAAAAAGTTACTGACAGGCCTCCCTTATCTTCCTGATCGTCTATTTGGCTAGCGCCTGGACAAACTCATTTCTGACGCCACAGGCGGGAAGAGCACCTCTCTACCCCAACTTAAGCCAAGGAAAGCCTTCGTCAGACTGCGACAGACCATGTTCCGTTCCTTTCTGAACTCCTTCGGCGGGGGCGACCTCTCGACTGCCCCTACCTGGTTTCCCCCACAGAGACAGACCCTCCCAGTCTTCCTTTAAAACAAACACTTCCTGGCAGCCCAGGCAGAGACCGTCTAAGCCCAGGGAGTCTTGATCCCATCGATTCTCCTCTTCCTGACTTCTACAGTGTTCCGGAAGACACTCCCATTGTTGGCGGCCATCTACGACTATTCAGCCACATCTGGTTGTCTGCCACAGACGACAGGTGTGCTCAAGATCTCATGTCTTCCGGTTACCAGATAGTTTCTTTCTCGACCTCCATGTTGATTCTTCCCCTCCAACCCCCAAAGCACCGCCGTGCCTTCTTCAATGCGATGCATTCTCTCCAACAAGCGGGAGTAATTGTTCCCGTACCAGATTCTGAGAGGTTCCGGGGATTCTACTCTAACCTCTTCGTGGTACCCAAGAAAGACTGGTCGGTACATCCCATTTTGGACCTCAAACACCTGAACAGGCACGTTCATGTCTGAAAATGCAGGATGGAGTCCCTATGCTCCATCACGTCCATGGAGGAAGGGAATTCCTCGCCTCCATAGACATAAAAGATGCATACCTGCATATACCTATTGCCCCAGTTCACCAGCAATTCCTCCGCTCCGCGGTGCAGAATTCTCATTTCCAGTTTGCAGCCCTGCCTTTCGGCCTTACTACCGTCCCAAGGGTCTTTACCAGAGTCAGGGCGGCCGCCATGAGTGTCCTTCATGCCAGGGGCGTAGTTGTCTTGCCCTACCTAGACGACATTCTAATAAAGGGCCCTTCCTTCCAGGTTTGCACAACCAGTGTCCAAATTACAGTGGACACCCTGTCTTTTGTATAGGGTGGCTTCTAAGTCTAGAAACATCATCCCCGGTCCCATCTCAGTCGATCACCTTCCTCGGTATGACCCTAGACACTTACCAGGGTTTGGTCTGTCTCCCTCAGGACAAGGCGTCTACCCTACTTCAGGCAGTACGCACCCTTCTACGTCCTCCCTCACACTCAATGCATGAGGGTCCTAGGCTGGATGGTTGCGGCAATGGAAGCCATTCCTTTTGCCCAATTCCATCTCTGGCCATTGCAGCTGGCCCTCTTGTCTGCCTGGGACAAGAGCCCCTTTTCCCTGGACAAAACTCTCCGCCTGACACCCTCAGTCACGCAAGCACTCCTTTGGTGGTTTCGCCCAACCTCCCTTTCCAGGGGCCGATCCTTGCTGATATATTCTGGAGATTCGTGCGATCTCGCTTGCTCTCAGAGCATTCCACACCCTTCTGGCGGGTCGCCATATCCGTGTACACTCGGATAATGCTACGGCAGTAGTTTCCATCGTTCGCCAGGGAGGCACGCGCAGCAAGGCAGCATACCATAAGGTTTGTTGGGCAGAATCGACGAGATCAGTCATCTCTGCGGTCCACATCCCAGGAGTGAAAAACTGGGCAGCGGAATTTGAGTTGCCAAGGTCTTGCCACCGGGGAATGGTCCCTCCATCCGGAGGTGTTTCAGCAAATCTGCTACCGCTGGAGGATGCCAGATGTAGATCTGATGGCATCTTGGCTGAATGTCAAAGTGCCCGCGTTCATAGCCCGGTCACGCGATCCACTGTCCATCTGAGCGGACGCTCTGGTTCGTTCCTGGCGTCACTTCCGACTGCCATACATTTTTCTTTCTCTACCCTTACTCTCGAGGGTAATCGGGAAAAGCAAAGCAGAGGGACTCCCGGTCATACTAATAGCCCCAGATTAGCCCAGGTGTATCTGGTACGCTGACCTAATGCAGCTGCTTGCCGACGTTCCTTGGTGTCTTCCAGACCTGCCGGATCTTCTCATTCGTGGCCCATTTCCCACCAGAATTCCAGGGTCCTGAATTTGACAACGTGGCCTTCGAGACCTGGGTCTTAACACATGCCGGGTTCTCCCTCGATGTTATCACCACCATGATCAGAGCCCGAA
Source organism: Allobates femoralis (assembly GCA_033576535.1). Lineage (NCBI taxonomy): Eukaryota > Metazoa > Chordata > Amphibia > Anura > Aromobatidae > Allobates > Allobates femoralis. The sequence continues at coordinate 83,707,824 of JARQOC010000009.1, forward strand.
AACCTACCTCTTCTCGTATTTACCACCGTACGTGGAAGATTTTTTTTTCTCATGGTGCAGGGATCGAGGCTTCTCTCCCTCTGTCTATTCCCATGATTCTCAGCTTCCTCCAGTCGGGCATACAGTCAGGCCTAGCTCTGAGCTCCATGAAAGGGCAGGTCTCTGAATTTTCAGTCTTTTACCAATGCTGTCTTTCCTCCAAGTCCCAAGTCCAAAACCTTTCTTCAAGGCATTTCCCACTTGGTTCCTCCATACAGGAGACCACTAGAGCCTTGGGACCTTAATCTAGTCCTGGATGGACTTCAAAAGTCTACCTTCAAGCCCCTAAAAGAAGTTTCTCTCCCTCTTTCATCTTGGAAAGTAACCTCTCTGGTGGTAATTACGTCCATCAAGTGGGTTTCCGAACGAGCAGCACTTTCCTGCTGTGAACCTTTTCTGGTCTTCCACCAAGACAAAGTAGCACTGCGTCCAATTCCTACCTTCCCAAGGTGACTTCTCCCTTTCACCTTAACGAAGACATCATTCTGCCATCCTTCTGTCTGGCTCTGGTTCGTCGGGTGGAAAAGGCACTGCATACCCACGACCTCATTGAGAGCCCTCAGGCATTACATTTCCAGGACAGCCTCCTTCAGGAAAACGAACACCCTGTTTGTCCTCCCTGAAGGCCCACATAAAGGACAGGCTGCCTCGAAGGCTACCCTGGTCCGCTGGATTTGTTCCGCTATCCAGGAAACCTACAGTCTACGGCATGTTCCCATCCCTGGCGGACTGCGGGCTCACTCAACACGTGTCGGTTGGTGCATACTGGGCCATTCAGCATCAAGCTTAAGTAGAACAAGTGTGCAAGGGCTGATACCTGGTCTAGCTTGCACGTTTTCATAACATTACAGGGCACTATACCCATGTTTCAGCTGACGCTAGCCTAGGTAGAAGGATCCTTCAGACTGCAGTGTGCACCTATCTCATAGGCGCTCCAGGGAACCTGGGACTGGTTCCTTGCTCCTTGGGTTATATTTTCCCACTCAGGGACTGCTTTAGGACGTCCCATGGTCCTGTGTATCCCAATGAGGTGACAGAGAAAGAGATTTTTGTGTACTCACTGTTAAATCTTTTCTCTTAGCCATCATTGCGGGACACAGCACCCACCTGTTGCCCGATGGGCCTTTGTTTTTCCTTGGTACTGTTCCAAGTCTTTTACACTGTAGTTGTTTACTTGATGCTTTGCTCATCTCGTATGGTACCTTTACACGCCGCCACAACAGGATGGATACCAACGGCAACTTCACGTGCACGAGCACAGCCGAACGGTTACCAACGGGAAACCGCACCCTCTTTACACGCCGCCACAAGGTGCGCTAACGCCACGCTACATCTACAGCTAGCTACATGCCGGGTGTCGCAAGTAGCCATCTGTAGCTCAATTACACACCGCTATAACCAGCTACTATGGCGGACCTGGTGCAGCAGGGACAGCACATAGGCGTGCCACAATTGAGAGTACGAGCCGTCCGTACGCTGATAGGACAAAGCAATAACATCCTGATTGGCCAGGCATCGCAGGAGGCTGAGTAATACAGCACGCTCGAGCGATTGTGTAGTGTGACTCGTCAGCTCCTTAAATATGCCTCCCTAGGCAGCGACTACCAATCGTCATGCAGCAGCTTCCACCATGATCGCACATGGGGCGTGTTAACACGGAGCAGGGTCACGCCTTAGCTACATTGCAGGCTGTCCCGAGTTCCCTTCCGTAACGTCTTTACACGCGATACAGCTCGCTACAATCGGCGATGTAGCCATATGTTTATGGGCAGTGCACGGATACAGAGGTATCTGTAGCCGGCTGTGTCGTCCCGTCTTCACACGCCGCTACTACGGGCGATATTGGCGCTACAAGCTACATTTGTAGCCTGTAGCGGGTTGTATCCATCCTGTTGTGGCGGCGTGTAAAGGTACCAGTACTGCTTGTTCAGGAACACTGGTGTGGCCTGGCCCAGCCAGGGGGTGTATACTGCAGAGGAGGAGCTTATTGTTTTCACATTTACTTAGTGTCGGCCTCCTATGGATAAGCAGCATACACCCATGGTCCTGTGTCCCCAATGATGGCTAAGAGAAAAATATTTTACGGTGAGTACACAAAAATCTGTTTACCCTGCGTATTTGATGCAATTTTTCTACGTCTTATACTAAAACATTGGCAGCATTTCAATTATTAATCCATTTTTTAGCCCTCAAGTCATTGACTTTATTCTAAAATACATGACTGTCAAACACAATGCATTTTCATTCTGATAAACAGATGCGGGTTTGATGCAGACTTCATTCACCAAATATGAACCAAGTGTACAGCGTGGGTGCAGGGCCTTAAAATCATTTCAATCCATACACAAACCTCTTAATTTGAAATATGACTCAGAAGGTCAGAGCGACATTGGAAATCAGCAGTTGGTAACTATTTTTATACAACTACATTTAACATATTAAAGGTTTAGCGGGATTCCAGTGTTGGAAGTGCATCTTTAGGAGGGTATGGAACAAAATAGGACATTTTACTTCCCTCAGTAAGCAATAAGGAATTTAGAATTTGACCAAGGTAAGTCTGTTGGTAAAGAGCCCCAAAAATAAATGTTCCCTTGGTGGAAATTTCTACGCTTTTGAGGAGGTGAGTTCCTTGTAAGATCCTATGGATAAAAGAGCAGATTTGTGGATATATTGGGATGTTTTTGCATCCTTCAAGCCTTCCATATTGCTGTATCTTTAACTGATCTCATAACATTTGGTTACACTGACGAGCAAAAGGGTAAGAATATTTTGATCTTTTGACTTTCAGGCTCCATATCTCACCATCTTTTACACTTTAAGCGTGAGACTACCCTCACTTTATAGACCCATTATCTTGGCTATATCATACATTAATTTGACTTGAAATTTTTTTCATACGATTAGTTATGCATATTCTTGTCATATCACTGCATTGTTTTTGCTTCTAAAAATGTACATTTTAATGTTTATTAATTTGTAAGTATTTTGTAAATCCTCATTTTGGCTTTCACCACTGCCTGAATTCTGGGCAGCTCTCAAACTCAAGCACATCTCCAGCAAAATATGATCCCAGGTCTCTTCTACACATTCTCATTGTTGGTGCACACTGGTCCACTCACTTGGGTATGTAAACAGCATATTCTTTACCTCCACCCACAAGTGTTGGATTGGGTTGAGGTGTGGGGACAATCCAGCTCCTCTACTTCATTATAATTGAACCATTTCTTTGCCAATCTCGACATATGCTTCAGGTCATTGTAGAACACTGTCGTCCTTTTCATAATTATAGTACTTGGGGGCGTTAAGTAGCTCGTCTTGTAGGATACTGATATCTCAGCATTGAGACCATCATTGATCCTGGTCAAGTATCCAATGCCTCTGGCTATGAAACAACCTCACATCATGGGGCTTCCTTCAATGATCTTGACAATGCCTTCGTTTTCTTGATCCATTAGCCCCTTTTCCCCTTATTTCTTCCAGACCCATTTGCCCCTTCAGAGCTGTCTATTGACTTTAGTCTCATTGCTACAAATCGCCCATTTCATATCTTCTACTGACATTTTTTTGTATTTCTTTGCAAACCTGAGCAAACTATTTTTATGATGATATTGAAGTCCAGGCCTTTTTTCTAGTCACTATTCCAGACTCTTGTAATGTGAGTCTGGGGGGGGGGGCCAGGCCATGATCGTTCGGAACAGCATATCCGGCCCGAAGTATTGTGGAGGCTGATCACGTGTTCGGCTGGGCTCCAGCGCATGCGTAGTGCGCATATTGAAGCCGGAACGAACACCTGATCAACCCCCATAATGCATCGGGTCGGACATGACGTTTCGGCCAGCACGTCAGAGTACCACAGGAGGCGGGAATTTCAAAAAGAGCTGTCAGGTTCCCTTCAAAGAACCTGTCACTACCTTTGGCCGTCCTAACCCCTACCCACCACTTTATATATGATGTATTTGGGATTCCTGTGACCACTCAATATGCCCAGCGGTTCCCCTGTGTACCTCAAAAATGAACTTTTAATATCTCCTGAGCGGTATGGAAATTAGCTGAAAATGGTCCTGGAGGATCTGCTCAATCTGGTCCTTGTCGCCCCACTGGTTAAAATGCCTGCCTTGCTCCTGTGAAAAGTCCTCCGCTCCTGTGTATGTCACATTGCTCTCATGCCTGCGCCAGGTCTGCGTGCTCAATGCAAGCGCACCTGTGACCGAGTCTCGCGAGCACAAAACTACACAAAAACCACAACACTACATCACCAGACCCACCAGAGTTACAGAAATACCTCCATGTAACCTCCATTAGTGCAGAAACACTGTCAAAACTCTCAGTACAGAAATACATCACCAGAACCCTCATCAGTGCAGAAATGCATCCATATAACCCCTATCAATACAGAAGCACTTTGTCAAAACCCACATCAATACATTACCAGACCCACCAGAGGTACAGCAATACATAAATAGAACCCTCATCATTAACACAATTCATCATCACAACCACCATCAGTACTTGGTAAAACAATTGTATTGTCAGGTCACACATTTGTACTGCATGAACCTAAAACTTCTACTACATCCTTAACAATGGTAAGGGTACTGGGAGTTGTTACCAGCCATTGGTGGCGACCAATGAGCAAAGCATATGCAAAACAGTCGCGCGCATTGAAAACTCGCGCCAAGCTGAAACCTGGTGACGGCGATGTATTGGCGTCGCTATTGCCGGGATACACGTGTCCGGACGTGGCTATCATCAGGAGATCAGCGGAGCTAGCGACAGCCGCGGCTCATCTATTGCCACACAGAGGTCCGCGGCAAGCCAGCCGGGAGATGACCAGCGTCAGCTCGCAGCGGTAGTACCACGGCCGCCATATTGAAACACCCACAGTATGGGTATTGCTATATGATGGCCAGAATTCAAATCCCCCCGCCAAGCCGCACTACTTCTCTGATTGTGGCGACCAATCAGCGGCGAGGCTTGGCGGGAAATATGAATCTCTCAGCGGCGACCAATAAGCAGTGCGGGATTCAAAATCCCTGCCAAGCCGTGCTCTGCATCGCTGATTGGTGGCCGCGGTGTCCAATCCGCGTTGCATGTTTTAAAACGCGCCAAGTGCGCTGATTGGTCGCTGCGGCAACATGCACCAGTGTTATCAAGATGCAATGGCAATAGTCACACAGTATAGAAGACCTGACATTTTTGTGACAATGACCTGCAATCCTAAATGGCCGGAAATTACTGAAAATCTAGAACCCTGGCAACAAGTGGAACAGAGGCCGGACTTGGTTGCACACGTATTTCGTCTCAAACTCACCAGCCTTTAGAAAGATATCAAAAATGGCCTTTTTGGAACAGTTGTAGCAATGGTACACATCATTGAGTTTCAGACACGAGGTCTCCCACATGCGCATATACTTATTATCTTAGATGCGGATTCTAAGTTTCGCTCAGAGGAAGAAATTGACAAAATAGTGTGGGCTGAAATTCCTAACCAAGAAAAATATCCTGAACTGTATGATATTGTCATCTCTCATATGGTTCATGGTCCATGCGGTGAAGCAAATCCAAAAAGTCCATGCATGGAAAACGGCAAGTGTACTTAAAGAGGACCTGTCACCAAACCAGGCATGGTGATGTAATTACAGCACTGGATGCAGCATGTCTGCAGCATGCATACAAGGGGTCACCCAGCACTTGAGCAGCCCTGTACCCCGAGATAATACACTTAGAAAACTTACATGCTCCAGCCAAGGGCAGATTCACACCCCCTGCATGTGTAATCTGCCCACCGCTGCCAATCATTCTCTCCCTCTTCAGCAGCATTAAACAGAGTTTTTTTTTCCCAGAACTTGCCGTTTGGCTCTGCTCCTCAGGGGGCGGGGCTAAACGGACTTTCTGGGAGAGAGAGAAAAAAACTGTTTTAATGCTGCTGAAGAGGGAGACAATGATTGGTCCAGGCACCCGTAGAAGCGACACGTGTCGCGAAACGGTGCCGTAGTCCGGCGGCACCTCTTGCCCCCTCCCTGCACCCTGCTTGTTTCCGATATTTGGAATAAAGAGACCATCTCGTTTACCCCGTGAGTGCCGCCCTTCTCCTTTTTTATTTGCTATCGCTGGTACTTTGGCTGTGCACCCCCGGTGGGAAATTTCCATTCCTGGAAGGGAATTCAACCGTGACCTTGGCCCCGCTAAGTGCCCTGATTGACTTGCTTACTATTATCTCGGGGTACAGGGCTGCTCAAGTGCGGGGTGACCCCTTGTCTGCATGCTGCAGACATGCTGCATCCAGTGCTGTAATTAAATCACCATGCCTGGTTTGGTGACAGGTCCTCTTTAAGGCTTTCCAAAGGAGTTAAAACAGCACACTGTTAAAGACTTGGATGGCTACCCATCCTACCGGCGAGCACACATTGATAACATTGTTCACAAAAAAAAATTATAAATAACTCATGGATAGTCCAATACAACCCGTACTTATCAAAACGCTACAACTGTCACATCAACGTAGAAATCTGCGCTTCAATAAAAAGTGTCAAATATCTTTTCAAGTACATCTACAAGGGCAATGACAAAGCTAATGTTGAAATACAACAGTCAATCGCGATGAAGCATCAACTTTTCTTGACTCAAGATATGTGAGTGCTCCAGAAGCTGCATGGAGGATATTTGCATTTCCAATGCATTCACACTCTCATACCATTATACGTTTAGGTATCCATTTACCTAATCAACAACAGCTTTATTTCTATGAAAATTGTCAAGTCGAAGATGTCTCAAAAACTTTAAGCACAACATCAACATTAATGGAATGGTTTTGCTGAACCAACGTGACGACAACGCAGTATTTGTATCGTGAGATTCCAGAGCATTACGTTTGGAATAAAACTTGGAAGCCAAGACAACGAGGAGTTAGCAAAATAATTGGACGCATGTATACTGTTAGGGTACCTTTACATGTCGCAACATTGCATGCAATTTCACTTGCAACTTACTGGTTGCAGTGAAATCATGGACACATTGTTCCATGTTGTTGCTGTGTTCAAATGGAACAATGTGTCCATGATTTCACTGCAACCAGCAAGTTGCAAGTGAAATTGCATGCAATGTTGCAACATGTAAAGGTACCCTTAGTGTCAAGGATCAAGAAAGATATTGCCTTCGGCTGTTACTGCATGTCAAAGGAGCTACAAGTTATAATTATTTGAAAACCGTTAACGGAGTATTGCACGATACATTTTAAGCTGCAGCTTTGGCTTTAGAACTTTTATTGGATGATACTGTTTGGACACTTACTTCAGAAGACGCAATTACCTTACATATGTCAAAGCAACTTCGCCAATTGTTTGCCTACATCTGCGTATTTGGACCACCTACAAATACCGCTCAACTTTGGGCAAATTTAAAAAAACATCTAATCGAGGATTACTGCTTACGTCTTCACAACAAAAGTGGAGATTGTCAAAATTGACAATCTTATGCCATGTGAGATGTCCAAAATGTCTTACTACTGCATGGAAAAAACATTTTCAGGCTTTAATTTGCCACAGCCTGCAACTCAAATTCCACAACTTCCAGAGTGTGATGAAACGTACAAATTATTGTTGGCAACACAGAAAATAAACTTAAATGAACAACAACATATTGCATATAATACTATTGTGAGTGTTATAGAATACCAAGCAGATACAAGGACAAAATGTTTCTTTATTGACTGTCCAGGAGAGATCAGTAAAACATACCTATATGTAGTTTTACTGCATCATGTTAGAGGGTTGGGAAAAGTCGTATTGCCATCGGCTACAACAGGCATTGCAGCAGATCTTTTACGAGGAGGTCACACTATGCATTCACTCTTTGGGGTACCAGTTCCTGTCAACGAAATTTCCGTTTCCAGAATAAAACAAGACACATTTGCAGGAAGACAGTTAAACAACGCACATCTTTTGATACTTTTTGAGTGCACCATGGCACCCAAATATGCTTTGAGCTTAATTGACATTTCTGCTTGAAGTAATGACTACAAATGTTGCTGAAAAGAATAAAATTCCATTTGGAGGTAAAGTTTTTGTCATTGGTGGAGATTTTAGGCAATGCCTTCCAGTCATACCAAATGGAACAAGAACAGATGTTATTGAGTCCAGCTTAAAAATGGCTGATCTTTGGAAACAGTTTACTCAACTCCAACTAATAACATGCAATCTTCAGACCCAGAGTACAGCAATTGGCTTCTTAAACTTGGTAACGGTGAACTTAGCAACGAATACAACCTTGGAGAAGATATTATTGAAATACCAGAAGACATGTTGTGCACTGACTGCTTTGTAACTGATGTTTTTGGACAATGCATTGAAATTGATGTGAACGACCAAACCAGCGTTGAGAGGGCCTCTTCCCATGCTATTCTCTGTCCCAAGAACGATGACGTGGCTCTGCTAAATTCCCATGTGACGGATAGAATGCCTGGAGAGTATAAGCTGTACAACAGTGATGATTCAGTGGATGTAGATAATTAAGATGAACGAGAGCATTATCCAGTTGAATTTTTAAATAGTCTTACGCCATCAGGAATGCCATCCCACAGACTACAACTAAAAGTTGGAACAATTGTAATGTTGCTTCGGAATCTAAATAGACCATTTTTTGTATGTAATGGAACTCGCCTTACTGTTACTGGACTCCATTCCCACCTAATTCAAGTAAGAGTCATCAGTGGATCAGCAAAAGGAGACTGTTTATTCCACGCATTGATTTATGTCCTTTGGACACAGGTCTTCCATTTAAGCTTTGGCTTCAACAGTTTCCAGTAAAACCAGCTTTTGCCATGACTATAAACAAGTCACAAGGTCAAACTCTACACCGTGATGGCATATATCTACCGGAGCCAGTTTTTGGTCATGGACAACTGCACGTTGCATTTTCTAGAGTTAAAATGAGATCCAACTTCAAGGTGCAAGTTCTTGATGCCCCTTTACATGGACGCTTACAGATAGTCCAAAGGTTTTCACAAGAAATGTGGTGTACAAAAATATTTTAGGTTGATTACATTTAATGATGATGTATATATTGTACCGGGAAAATGATGTATATTCATTGCATTATTAGTCTGTTACATAGATATTTAATATATACACATAGATACATAGATATAAAATGCAAACAAAATTAGATGGACAGATGCACACATAAATAAATCTTTAATACATAGCTAGATAACAGACATGACAAAGATATATAAATACATAGGTGTCATAAATTTATAGATATTTCATATTGTAAGGTGATCACACGTTAAGTATAAGATTGGAGATTTCTCCATTCGCCTTCCACGACAGCATTGGAGGATGTCGTCCACGCCCTATTGGGGGACAGGAACACAGAGAGGTTAAAAGCCCCTCCCCTTCCTCAGTACTCCAGTGTCTTCCTGTCCCCTTGGGGCATGGAGAGGTTCCAGTGCTGTCAGGCCGGCAGAGGCAGCATTGGGGTGTACTTACAGCCGGGCCAGGGATGGACGTCGGGGGCGGCCTCCTCCTCCTTCTCGAGGCTCCCGTGGTGGGACCATCCGGCCTTCCTGCGTCCTACGGGGCAAAGCAGGCCGTGTATTGCAACGCCGGAGGCCTGTTCAGCTCTCCGGCGTCTCCCTCCTCCAGCTGCGGTCCCTGGGGCATGCATCAGAGGTGCCGCGGAGGCACTTCCGGTTTCGGGTGTGGCACTTCCGGTTCCGGGATGGCACTTCCGGGTTCGGGCGACGGCTCCTGTAAGGGCTGTGGCAGGCTGGGCGCAGCTCCAGGGAACCCAGCAGGACTTTCGCGCGCTACTGCCCGCGGCCGGTGACCAGGAGGAGGGGGGGAACAGGAGTTCCTCGTTGGGGGCACGGTACTTCTGGATAAGTACCCGCCGGAAGCTACACCCAGGTAAGGCTGATCCCTGAAACATGGAGGGTGATAGGCTTCCACCTCTGCTTCTGCAGAGCCCAGCGTTCCCCCAGCTCATGTAAGTGTTTCTGGGGGTGGTCACAAGGGGTCGAGTTATTTAGGCCCTGCACTCACACTGGGACCCCTTCTCTTCCCTTTTTGTCTATAGGGAGACGAGGGCCGTCTGTGGAAAGGAGCAATAATGGGGCTGCGGCAAAAAATTCCCTCTTCCTACAACAAGGTGTCGGCCATGACTGACAGGGTTGTCAGGATGGACTCCCCATCCCTGCTGGAGGAGCTCCAATCCATTAGGGAAGAGGTGCAGGCTTGTATCTCGGCACTGCGTGGTTTTGCTGCAGCTTCTGGGCCTTCCCCTCCGTAAGAGAGGAAGCTCCAGGATTGTGACTCTGTGGATCTCATGGAGGCTGGCCAGAGCTCAGCTTTAGAGGACGGCGAGGATATTGCCGCTGTTGCCTCTGTCCAGACACGAGAATCTGGACACTACTATTTTTCCACGGAGTCCATGGGTGCATTGGTGGACACTGTCCATTGTACCATGGGAGTAGAGGTGGTGGAAACCCCTTCTGTGCAGGACTGAATGTTCAGAGGCCTGAAGGCTAAGCGGCTCACCCATCCGAGTGGATTGGAGGGTGATGACTTTGTCTGGGAGGTCCCGAAGGTGGACATCCAGGTGGCCAGGGTAGCAATCAGCTGCCATTGTAAACCCATTGTGCATGCCCTTGACACTCTGTTAAATGAGAGACCCAATGGAAATCTCTATGGAAGTCTCTATAAAGTCAATGGGACTTCTAACATGAAGGTCTATGGCAGTATTCCATTTGGGAAGCTTAGCATATAAGACCGCGTTGCCTTTTGAAGATTCCTCCCGGTTGAAGGACCCCCTCGTTTGTAAAATGGAGAGTGTCCTCAATAAATCCTGGGAGGCGGCAGCTATGTCTTTAAATGTGAACATTTCCTCTAAATGTGAGCAGGTCTGTCTTTAAGTGGCTCACCGAGCTGGGAGAATTCCTCCTGCAGGGTACTCCCAGGGAGGAGCTTTGGACTCCATTCCACTTCTGAGACGTGCTACGGGCTGATGCCTCTGCTGAGTCGTTCCGCGTTGGCGCCAGGTGCGCAGTGTTGGCTAACACAGCTCGCAGGGCAGTGTGGCTTACGATGTGGAATGGGGAGGTCACATCAAAGCTCCAGCTGTGTGGCCTCCCACAAAGGGCATTGGATGACATCCTGGAAAAGGTGTCAGACCGGAAAATGTGTCTCCCGGAACAGGAGCCCTTTCGGAGGCAGTCCTTTTGGCCTGAGCGCAGCCAACCCTCCCAGTCTAAAGGGAAGGGTAAGTCTGGTCGCTGGGCATTCCAGTACGGGGACAAGACCCGTAATATCTTGCTCCCCCAGCAGCGGTATCACCAGCCGCCCCTAAACAAGGCCGCCTTCCCCATTGCGGGGCGGCTCCTGCGGTTTCTGCCACAGTGGCAAGCAATCTCCTTGTGCCCTTGGATCCTCTCGACCATTTGGGAGGGTCTACGCTTGGAATTCGAGAGCCAGCTCCTCCATGTCTTCGAGTCCTCTCCCTTCCTCAGGGAGACTCTCGCACAGTATTTCTTGTCGGGTCTGCGACACCTGTTGGATTCGGGTGTGGGGTCCCCAGTTCCTCTTGGAGAGGAGGGCCAGGGGCGCTACTCCAGGTTATTGTGGACCTCCAGAACGCGTATTCTCATGTCCCCATTCACCCGTCCCACAAGCGCTTTCTGCGATTCACGATCTCCGGGGCAGGCGGGACGGTCCATTCTTGGCTTAATGTGCTGCCCTTTGGGATTTCGTCGGCCCCAGAGGTTACCAAACTCATGGGGGAAGCGATCACATTCATCCAGACCCAGGGGATATGTGTGCTTCCCTATTTAGACGACATGTTGGTGGTAGCTCCTTCGGCAGTGCTTCTGCGCACAAAGGTCTCCAACACATTGGAGGTTCTTCAGTCCCTGGGATGGGTACCCAATCTTCAAAAATCGGAACAGGTGCCTGCAACCCGACGTCAAATTTTGGGGGTCTTGCTGGCCTCCTCCAGACAGACCTCGTTTCTTCCTGCGGCATATCAGCTTTTGCGCCGCGTGAATCTGACCCGCTTCCGGGCAAGGGGGTCGACCTCCTTGCGGGAAGCAATGTCCCTGTTAGGGGCCATGTCGGCCTGCATTTAGTCAGTAACATGGGCTCAGGCTCCTTCCCGACTGCTCCAGGAACACATACTGAGTTCTTGGGACAGACGTCAGGATTCCTTAAACTCGCGGGTCCGGACCCCGGGGCGGGTGGTAACCTCGCTTTCCTGGGGATGAATCCCAGACACCTTCCTGTGACCTCCGTTCCCACTGATTCCAGCGGTTCCGGTTGGGGTACGATGGTAGTTCGCACACCCTTCCAGGGGATTTGGAGTCGCTCGGTCAGTCGCCAGTCTTCAAACGTCTGGCAGTGGAGGAAGCGCTTCTTGCTGCAGCTCACGTTCTCCGGGGTCATCATGTCAAGGTCCTGTCAAGACAACGTGACTACGGTTGCTTTCTTGCGGTACCAAGGCGGTACTCGTGGCTTACACTTGCAGGGGCTGGCAAGACTGTTCTTTTTGTGGGCAGTACGCCATCTTCTCTCCTCCTCGGCAGTACATCTGAAGGGAATGGTCAATGTACAGGCAGATTCTTGAGCCGCACGGAGGTCCACCCAGGAGAATGGTGCCTCCATCCGGAAGTATTTCGCTCTCTTACGGACAGGTGGGGTGTCCTTTCGATCGACCTGTTCGCTTCGGGCTCGAATACAAAGGTGCCAACCTTTTTCTCCCTGACGCGGTCGGACCATCCTCGGGGGCTGGACGCTTTTGCCCATCCCTGGGACTTCGGGTTGGTGTATGCATTTCCTCCAATCCCACTACTTCCCAAAAACGTTGCAACGGATTCGGGCGGAGGGGGTGACACTATCCTGGTGGCTCCCCTGGGGCCCAAACTGGCGTGGTACGACGCCATCCGAGACCTGGGCCTGGAGGGACCGATTATGTTAGCCCACAGTCTCAACCCACTGTCCCAGGGTCCTCTGTTTCACCCGGGCCCTCAGTGGCTCATTCGGGCGGCCTGGCTGTTGCGGCCAGGATCCTGAGGATCAAGGGTCTCTCCCAGGCAGTGATCCACACGCTTCAGCAGAGCAGGAAGCTTGTGACAAATGCTATTTACGGGAGGGCTGGCATCGTTTCCTGTCCTGGTGTGCTCCTTCCATCCCGACCATGCATCATCCTAATGTGGCCCAACTCTTGGATTTTTGCAGCGTAGCTTGGATTTGGGGCTTCGGCCGAGCACTCTTTAAGTCCAGAGGTCGGCACTTGGGGCGGTTTTTGCCCAGGATCTTGCTTCCCATCCATGGCTCAAGCAGTTTTTTACTTCTGCTTGGGGGTGGCGTCCCCGGATTCGGCCTTCTGTCCCTCCCTGGGACTTGATGCTTGTTCTCCAAGGGCTTGCTCGAAGTCCCTTTGCACCCTTGTCTGCTGCATCCCTTACGTCTCTCTCTCACAAGGTGGCGTTTTTGGTGGCCATCACTTCTGCTCCCAGAGTTGGAGAACTGCAGGAGCTCTCTGTCCGGCTCCGTGCCTCATGGTGTCCGCACTCTCTGTCCGGGCTCCGTGCCTCATGGTGTCCGCACTCTCTGTCCGGGCTCTGTGCCTCGTGGTGTCCGTTGTTCGCATTACGCTTCGGTTGCATTCATCTTTTCGTTCGAAAGTTGTCGGATTTCCATCGGTCCCAAGGAAGTGGTTCTGCCTTCGTTTTGTCAATCTCCTGCTAATGCGGCTGAGGCCGTGTTTCAATCCTTGGATGTTCGTCGGACTGTCCTCCTCTATCCGAGAGACCGCTTCCTGGAGGTTAGATCAGAACCTGTTTGTTCGGCTTTTGGGAATAATACAGGGAAGACGACTTCCCAGGCTACCATCACTTCCTGGATCACGAAGGTGACCTGTGAGGCCTACGTCACTCCGGTCCTTGCTCCTCCGGTGGGGTTGAAGGCTCCTTCAACTCGGACTGCTGCTACGTCCTGGACGGAGCAGGCTGGAGCTTCATCGGAGCTGATTTGCAGAGCGGCTACGTGGTAGTCTCTCCTCTCTTTTTCTCGCCTCTATAGGTTAGATCTGTCCTTCAGTCGGGATCTGTCCTTTGGTAGGAAAGTCCTACAGGCAATAGTCCCACCCTGAGGAGTATCGGTGGTATTCCTCCAATGCTGTCGTGGAAGGCGAATGGAGAAAACTGAATTAGTCCTTACCGGTAATTCCTTTTCTTGGAGCCTTCCACGACAGCATCAGTTCCCCCCTTGTTGGTGTTTGATTCCGGTTTGTATCAGGTAATCCATGGCTAAGGGTGATCTTGGTAAACACTGGAGTACTGAGGAAGGGGAGGGGCTTTTAACCTCTCTGTGTTCCTGTCCCCCAATAGGGCGTGGACGACATCCTCCAATGCTGTCGTGGAAGGCTCCAAGAAAAGGAATTACCGGTAAGGACTAATTCAGTTTTTTATCATCCAAACTGTTAAATTTGGTGATATTAACCCAGATGTAAAGTTCCAGTATCATAGGTGCTGAGAAACTTAATTTATCTTTAACAGGGCTGGGTTTTTCTGAACAGCTAAAGAGATGGGCGGGACGGCTGTTCACATCTCCATCTCAAGGTGTGGTCTATACACATAGATAGATGCATATAAAACACAAAGCTTTTGAGCAGAAATGCCTGTGGGTGCAGTTCAGCTTGGCTCCCTTCACAGCACAATATACATACGATATAAAGAATTCAGCTGCAGCACTCCATTAAGATGTCATCTTATGCCTTTATTTTGGCTTCAAGTTCAGGGCACAGGCTACGTTTCAGGCACCCTTGCCTATTTGTAGATAGATACATAGATAAAACATGCATAGAGGGATGATAAATAAATATGGCATACATAGACGATAGACACATAGGTAGATGATAGATATAGTGTATTCATTGCATTCTTAAATCTTCATAAATAAACAACATACATATTCTAGAATACCCGATGTGTTAGAATCAGGCCGCCATCTAGTATTTAAAAATAGGCTAAAGAAAATAAAGGAATAGTGCTGGACCATACACCGGGGAAATGGAGCAATCATCCAGTTTAGGAAAATAGACAATTTATTGGATATATATTGGTAAAAACAAGTCTATAAAAGTTAAAGATTGAATGAATATGATGGTATCTTGTGATCAATAATTGTAGCTTATAGGACAACACGTGACCGCCTTCATCAGGTATGTTAATTTTATAGACTTGCTTTTATTATTCAGTAAATTGTCTTTTTTCCTAAACTGCAGGAGTACCTCAGATTGCCAGACCATGGCACTTTGGAAAATAAAGCAATCTTCCAGTTTTTTTTCTTTTTTATCCTATTTCTATTTCTTTGCTTTGGTGGAACTCCTGGGAGTATATTAGCTTACGCATCTGGAGCTACAGCTGCCTGCCGGCCAAGACATGCATATACTTACACCAGATAGGGTCCTGATTTTGTCACATCGGGGGATTCTAGAGCATGTGCGATAATTAGTCCAACTACTCCCACTACTAATAGCACCACAGTGTAGGGTGGGGGAGCCTGCTTCTGCACGGGGTGGTTTGGCAGGTGCTGCTCACTGTCTCCCTGTATGATTACTTCCCCCGTGTGCTCTTTCTCTCCCCTGTGTGCTCTCTCCCCTTGGGCTGTTTCTCCTCATGTGCTTTCTCTCCTCTTGTGCTCTCAGCCCTATGTGCGCTCTCTTGCCTTGTGCAGTCTCTCCCCCCTTGTGCTCTCTTCCCCTGTTGTGCACTCTTGCCCCTGTGCGACATCTTTGTCTTTTGACTGAGGAGCTGCAGCAGCATGATGGGTCTACCCCAAGGGTATGTAAATATCATGTAAATTACATGTAAACTGGAAAATTTCAGTTAAACTGGAAGGAGTCAATAATTTTAGATGATAAGTCAAAGAAAGTAGAACCACCTATAGGAGGTGCCCACACACCATCCGGGACACTGGCTGCAGTGGAGGCATTCGTTATCCCTTGTGCCTGGGTCCGCTCTGACATACTTTTGGGGTCGACCTAGCCTCCTGCTGCACTTATTTTCTTGAATGCTGGCTGGCACTGTGGTTACTCAGCGTACAGTGGAACAGCACAAGGGGGAGAGACAGTAGAAAAGGAGAGAGAGCACACAGGTGAGAGCACAGGGGAGCTCATGAGAAGAAAGCACAAGGGGAGAGTGCACGCTTACGAGTGAGCACAAGGGTAAGCGCATACAGGGAGAGATAGCACAATGAGAGCTCACAGGAGTGAGACAGCAAAAGGTGAGAGTAACAGCACCTTACAGTTCACAACCACCCGTGCAGAAGTGGGAACCCCCTTCCCCTGGCCCTTGGTGTTGCTGTGATTAATAGCGGTAGTAGTTGGACTAATATGCAATTGCACACGTTCTAGAATCGCCTGATGCGATAGTATCAGGTCCCTGCCTTTTGTTCATATAAGGGACATCAAAGATTACACTTTTAGGCATATTATGTATCTGGCTGCATTTGTACAAAGTATCTGGACAATTCTACCTAATCGGCAAATGTATTAAAGTGCTTTATAACTTAAGTAGTTCCTCGTATATTCATCGGACAGCATTGGATTTAACAAAATCTTAATGTGAAAGTAGCCTAAGTTGTTTAGTCATTCAGTAGATGTTCTTGTGGATCCAGAATTTCCAGCTGTACTTTTTTACAGAAGAGTTTAGATAAATAGTTGAAACTCAATACTAACAAGGTCCAGGAATCTGCCCTAATTGAGGTTAGGCTCTATGATCATCCATGGATGAAGAGATCTGTTCAGGCCGGTTTCACACCATGGCATAATCAGGTCCGAGGCTGTCTGGTGTAAACTTAACAGCCCCGGACCCGATTTTGACATTATGCAGCCCTATGGGGCCTGATGGAACCGGATGACAGCTATGTGCCATCCGGTTTCCATCTGTCCGGGAGGATCTGGGTGAATTCGGATTTTCCTCCCGGACACAAAAACGTTGCTTGCAATGTTTGTGTCCAGGGTGAAAATCTGCCCAAATCGGACTCTCCCGGATTCGGGGCAATCCGGCGCTCCCTAAAATGGGAGTATATGGAGCTGGATCGCCCCACTCCAACAAAAACACCAGATCCGGGAACTGGACACCGGCAGCTGAAGTTTAGCAGTGAGCACTGCTAAACTTCAGCACCACCGGCTGTTCCCTGCTGTGATTTCAGGACCGCAGCTAGCTCCCCGCTATCTTGAAATTGCAGCAGCTGCGGCTGCGATCACAGGAATCCGGCTGCAAACAAGACCGGAGGGCATATTTGCCTACTGGTTCTGTTTGCAAATCGGGTCAGGTGCTGTCCGATTCACATTGGATAGCCCCGGACCTGATCAGGCTGTGGTGTGAAGCCGGCCTTCGGCTGTCGATGAAAGATTAAAACCCACTGTAAAAAATGGAAAAAAATTCCGTCCTTGTTATTTTAAATCCATCTTTTGAGTGTTACGCTTAGTATTCCATCCTATGAAACAGTCTTTCTACTCCATACATTAGTGGAAGGGGATGGGGGAGAGGTGGAGAAGATAATAAGTTAGACCAGAACCTATATTTAGTCCAGTGGTGGTCTCTAGCTGGTCTAAAGACATAGTCTTATCTTTCCTGTTACAATCCCCAAAAACCTTAAAGATTAAAAACTGCATTAGGAGATTCATTGTTGGCAACTCGAATGTATTAAGGAATGGAAGAAATCCTTTTATGTTTTTTTGTCCAGCGTAGGGTATCAAGATAGGTAAAAGATATCCACCAGAACTGTCACTAGATAAATTATGAGATCTACTAGGGTATGTGCACACAACATCTTATTCAGGCGAGTTCAGCAGCCCCAACTCTCCAATGGCCATGGGTTTGTACAGGCAGCTCAGACAATAAGGGTATGTGCAGATGATTCAAGGCCACTTCACACACACAGATATCTGAGTCCAATATCTGAACAGATCTCTGGTTGCAGTGAAATCATGGATACATTGCTCCATGTTGTACACAGCCACAAAATGGAGCAATGTATCCATGATTTCACTGCAACCAGAGATCTGTTCAGATATTAGACTCAGATATCTGTGTGTGTGAAGTGGCCTTCAGAGACGATGTGTCCTGGGTCTGAGGGAAACTGAAGATCTCCGCAAAGGAACGCAGCCGTCCTGTGCCTGCGGTCAGTTTTCAGAGCGCGGTGGAATTTCCATGCATTCACCCACTTAGATTGCTTCCGACTCCGCAGCGTTAAATTGACATGCGGCGGCATGAGAAGCTGCCCTGCCCGTCAGTTAACGCTGTGAAGGAAAGAAGCACAGGCATAGGATTTCTGGAAATCCCATCCACTGTGCTTGTAGCCTGCAATCCAGCGTTATCAATGCAGCACAAATACGCTGCGTGTCTCCATTACATGTGCCAAAGTGCAGCCACCTACTGGAGACATGGACACACATACCCAAATGTTAATGAATGGGCACTTTCAGATGTCCATGATACCGCACGGAACGTGTCTCAGTGTGGAGCAGATGCATGTCCGTGTGCTCCGCATGGAGACATCCGTTTTTTGGTGGCAGCACAGACCACGGACCCATTCAGGTTAGTAGGTCGGTGCCAAAAACATCCTGCACATGGATGTCATTCTGGTGACATCGTTGTGCATGGACATGAGCAAAGATTTTTTTTTTTTTGCTTAAAAATAAAACATTTTATACTCTCCTGAAACCAGCAATGTTCCTGTCCCTCTGCTTCCGGGGCCACTCATTAAGCTCATGTGCAGCAAACCCGGAAGCAAGAGAGACAGGCAGTGCTGAAAACAGGGAAGTCTACAAAGTCATGCTGTCCATGTGCTATCTGGATGTCAAACATAATGTCACATGATGCGGGACACATGGACACAAAAAAACGGTCCCTCACATATGCGTTTTTACACGGATGTGTGAAAGAGGCCTATTCTCCCTACCAGTTTTTATTAGCATGTCTGGTATGTAGGGACTGCCAGGGATCAGAGCAACTTGGATTTTATCCTATTATTGCACTAATATACAATATATGACCCTGATTAATCATTTGTGGGTGTCTAGTCACTTTCCTTTTTTGTCTTAAGATATTAGTTGTTGTTTCTGGCACCAAAGTCTTCAAAATGGTTTGCACTGTTCATGAATTTTGGGCCAATGTGAATTTTTTTTCCCAGTCTTGAACTGTTTGGCACCAAAAGTTGCAAAATATTTGCATACTCAAAAATATACCAGGGATGTAAGTTTTGGACTCTTGTCTATTGACTTGAACAGAGATGTATCACCTGCTGCATCTAATATGGGAATTCTACATAAGAAACTGACAACACTTGCAAGTGTGAACAGTTGAATACGGAACATGACATATACTACAATAAAAAAAACATCTGTAATGTTAAGGTATGGAAACAATGAATATAGGTATATGGACATGCATTACTGCCAAGGAGAAACATAAAAAATTGAGAGCCCAGCAGCCAAGTCAAGGTGCATCTCTTCACTGGGTCCCTACCTAACTTGCATGTTTGGAGTTAGGAACTGTCATCTGTTTATTATGTAGATGATGGGGTCCTGCCTTCTGACACTGCCTTCTCCCCATTAGACTTAGGTGATTTTAATTGTCTATTAGTAGGTCCCTGCCCACCTGAATATAAGAGATTATTTCTCCTCCCATCCACCACGACAGCACAACAGGAGGTTTCCTCTCGTCCCTAATAGGGGCAGGAAACACAGAGGTTAAATAGCCCCTCCCACCTCCTATCACCAGTGTTTCCTGTCCCTGTGGGGCACGAAGAGGTTCTCCTGAAGCTGTGGGCCGGCGAAGCAGTCTCTTACCAGGGCAGCTGGGTGGCGGTCGATTGGGCTGTTGCTCCTTCCTCCCTGGGGCCGCTCCTGCTCCAGGAGGAGCAGGACCACACCGCTCTCCGTCACCTCCGGGTAATGCTGAGCGGTGCCATGTGGCCGGGGTCCTCCAGTAGCTCCTGGGCTTCCTCCCTCCAAGATGCCAGCGCGTAATGCGGCCTGTGTGCTTCTCACGCCCGGAAGTGACGTCGGCACCAGGGAGTGTCTCTTCCGGGTTGCGCTCCAGCAAGGAGCACGGGTCTTCCGGTCTTCCTGCACGCCCGGCCTTCGAACAATGGTGGCTGACGCAGGATGACCACGAGGGAGGGCAGGCACTGGGTGCCACATCTGCACTGAGCCTCGGATCCCCAGCATAACAGGACCCCGGGCAAGACTCAATGGGAGGTAGGACATAACGTTTGTATTATGTCTCATGCTATTCTCGATGTCACCTCAAGCACTATAGATGCTGAGCCCAGTGCTTACTCAGGCCCAGTAAGTACTGGGTATGAGGTATGTACTACCCACCCCTGGTTAGGGTTGTGGCCTCATTCCTTTTCTCCCTGTTTACAGGGAAATAGGAACAGCAGCAGAAACTGAACCCCCAGTGGGTGTGTCAGCAAAACGCTTCCTCATACTATATAGATCCAATGTTCAGAGTCCATGGACAGGGTCAGTGTGGAGCAGCCGTCTTTTATGGACGAAATTAAGTGCTTAATTACACGATCCTCTCTGGCTGCTGTGTCTCGCCCCCTCCAGTGGAACTCAACCATCGGCTACAACCCAAAGGGGGGGGGTCACTATGGACGACTCTGCTCCAGAGGCATAAGATGTGCCTGGCCTAGAGGAGGGCGGTCTCTCCTCAGCACCTCGCATATTCATCAGGGTGATGGAGGAGGTAATGTCATTCGTCTGGACGACGACTTCCTGAGCAGCTGCTCCCTCCAGCCCTCTCCGGCATTCCCGTACACAGGACTTTATTCAGACTCTAACATTATTATGCTGTAAGATCATTTCGGTGATCGAGTCTGGTTCCATCCTGGAGGCAGGTCTTTTGGGTAGTCTACTGGACTCTCGCAGATAGACCTGTTTTTCTTCCGCAGGACGAACTTTTTCTCCCAAGGTCAAAGCTTTGTTGTCTCCAACAGCAGCGGTCCATCCACTCCACCTTGTCAGCCTGGGCTCCGTGACGTTGTGTATCAAGCTCATGCCAGGCCCTTACGGTCCTCTTGTCCTCTCCCAGTATAACGGGTTCCCCTCGGGTCTGCTCAAGAAGATTCATCTTCCCAGGAAGGTGAAGCTCTTGTTAAAAGGGTGATTAAACCAAGATTATCTGGCACAGGGGATTCAGTGGGTACAGTCATTGATGGTTACGGTATATGCAGATGCCTGCAAGTGGGGCTGGGGGGGCTCTTGTAGCATAGTATTTAAGGTTGAAGGAAGACCTTAAGTCCCTCTAGTTCAACCCATAGCCTAACATGTTGTCTCCCAGTTGCCTTTCAAGACCGATGGTCTCACCAAGCAAGGGACCGTTCCTCGAACTCCCGAGAGCTGGGAGCAGTGGAAGAGGCTCTTCAGGTATCAGGATCGCTTATCCGAGGAACTCACGTGAAATTTTTTCCGACAATATGACTACTGTAGGTCCTTTTTGCCATCAAGGGAGCACACGATCCAGAAGCCTACAGAACGTCTCATACCGAATGTTTTGTTGGGCAGAAGACATCCTTTTCTCCCTATCAGCTTTTCATCTAAAAGGTCCAACATATGTGCAAGAACATTATCTAAGCAGGAATGCTCTGCTTCCGGGCACGTGGTGTCTCAATCAGCCTATTTTCCGTATGCTGACAAATACCGGGGGCTTCCCAGATGTAGGCCTCTTTGCAACTCACCGCAAATGCCGCTCACTATTTTTCCCTTCCTCAGGACAACCGGTGTTTGACGATCAATGCTCTGGCTCACCCTTGGGTCTTCAGCCTATCTTACGCCTTTCCCCCGATACCTCTGTTGCCAAAAGTGCTCCAGACGATCTTACCATAATTGGTGACCGCAATCCTAATTGCTCCATATTGACCAAAACGATGTTGGTTAGCAGTTTGACACCATGACGGCGGCAGACCCACTGATGCTAACATTGATTCCCAATCTTCTACATTGGGGTCCAGTCTTTCATCCAGACCTGAAACTGCTCCGTCTCCCAGCCTGGCTACTGAAGCCCAAATTCTGAGGGTGCGGTGTCGATCAGGGAAAGTGTTCCACGTTTCCGACTAGTAGGCCGCTGGTAACTAACATAATTTTTTGCGAAGACGTTTTTCAATTCCTGGTGTGGTTCTTCGCCTCCGGACCTGTTTCCCCTAATATAACATATCCATACCCTAGCATAGCCATGGTCCTGGTCTTTCTGCAGGACGTTCTTGCCAAGGGTTTGGTACTGGGTACCTTGCAGGTACAGTTCTCGGCTCTCAACTCCTACTTCGATCAGAGTCTGGTGGATCATCCATGGCTTCGTGGATCGGGAGGTCAGCTTCAGGAATCCGGCTGACTTTGCTTTCTTCCTGTCCGTCATGGGATCTCAATATTTGAAGGGTTTGACAACATCACCTTTCATACCTTTTTTCTGTCATCAATCTCCTTGAATAGACTCGCATTGACTCTCCTGGATACCGGCTTTTCCTGGTTGCTATCGCAACGGCCGGTAGAGTTGGGGAGCTCCAGGGTCTTCCAGCATACTACCAGTCCTTCACATGTTAGGTGATAGTCTCCTGTTCCGTTTGGATCCATCCCTTCTGCCAAGTGTGTCATTAGACTTCTATAGTTCTCAAGAGATTGTCTTACCCTTTTTTGTTAAATTCCCCCAACATGAGACGGAAGGAGAATTTCACATGTTAGACGTTACATGAACTGTTTTTCCTGCCCCAACACACCCACTCAAGGTGAGTGGATAACAATTTGTTTATCCAATTTGGGGGTCGTAATGAAGGACAGGATGCGTCTGGGAGTCCTATTGCTATATTATACTATTGCCAGCCATCACAGAGGCTTCCTCTTGTCAAGTTCTCTCTCCGACTGTCCACATCAAGGCTCGCTCCGCCAGGACCGTGTCTGTCTCTGGGGCTGCAAAGGCGGACTCTTCCATCTGGCAGTTCTGCGAGGCTGTCATCGGGTCTTCGGTTCACACCTTCACTACGCACTGCAGGCTAAGACATCCTTATTTATACACATCTGGGTTCGGAAGAAATGTTCTTCAAGTAGTGGTCCCTCCCTTGGATTTTTGCTTTGGTATTACACCTGTTGTGCTGTCATGGTGGATGGGAGGAGAAAACGGAATTAGACTTACCAGTAATTCTCTTTCGGGGAATCCACCACGACAGCACGAGTAATTCTGGGGCACCCCTGCGGGGGATTGCCACAGGTTCCACTGATGCAAGGACGGAATTACACCTTGGTTAACACAGCAAACACCACCTTCCACCCCAGACCTGAAGGGGGAGCTCTACTGGCTGCTTTAAGTCGTTCCCCTTTAAGAACATCCAGGCATGAGGGGAGGAGTTAGTCAGTCCCAGAAGTCAGTCAAGAGTCTGCAGTGTGAGAGAAGAGAGAGGAGATGGAGGAGCTGGTCGCTGGGGGAGATCCAGGACCAGGGACCACTGACCGCTGTGTGCACCCTAGGGAAAGGGTCAGAGGCAAGTGGAAAAGCAGGGAACTAAGGAAGGGAATCGGTTTCTACAGCCCTTTAGTACGCACGGACACTGGAGTCTGATGCTGCCAGCATACAGAGCTACAGCAAAAGCCCAGCAGACTCAGGAGGAGTTCAGCCCTGAGGAGAACTAGTAAGAGACATTAAACTGACCAAGTACAAGACCAGGGGCCATAAGAGGAACAGGGACCCCGCAGAAGGACCTCATTGCCAGTTTAGTACAAAGCCCAATGAGGGAGAAGAAGCGGTGGGTTCAGGCGCAGGTAAGACTCATCCCACACCACAGACAGAGGAGGCCTCATAACTTTCTAAAGTGGAAGTCCCAAGTTATACCAGGGACCTGGCTAATACTCTGGACTGTACCTGTTACTCTGTCACCAGTAAAAGGTACCGAAACAACAATCCCTGTGTGTCTGTGTGCCTGTCTAACCGCCGCAATTCACCGCTGTGTCAGCAAAGACTTAACTACTACACCCCTCATCCGTCCCCGCTGCCCTGAGTTAAAGCTCCACCTGTGGGGAGCTGTTCCACACTCTGCTGCACCCACCATCACCTCAGCGGCCGGCTTGCAGCGCCGGTACCATATTACCGGAAACTACAGGTGGCGTCACGTTCAATTGTAAATATCCCCTTATCCTCCATCTTTCCCCACCATTGAGGTTCCAGGGCACAGGACCGAGGATCGACCAGCCGTGATTCCCCCATCAAAGCCACCATCAGCCCTGGTACCCAAGTACCCCCATACCCTGTCGACCGCCTCAATCCTGGCGTCACGAACAGTATCCCGTGTCCGGTAAAACCGGGTACTGTGTGCCAAGAACTGAACTTTATTAATTGTTTCTGAACTGTATAACCGGTCGCCATTACAGAAATTGAGCTGCACCACAGCGCGGGTAGAAAAGAGCGGGAAGATAAGCCCCGACCCCTTCACTCTGCTGGAGATTAACGAAGCACAGCTCCCAGCACCGGAAATACCTGAGGTGCTCTGCTCCCTCTGCAGAGCCGTCGACGACCGGGAAAGTTTGTTTCATCTCACCGGTTGGCAGCGATTAACTAGGGGGGGCCCCATCATGAGTGCCTCGGATGATGTGCGGGTCCCTGACAGAGGAGATGCCCGGAATGCTGCACCTGAAGCAACGGCCCAAATGATGCCTCTAACCTTGCCGTATATACCGGGTGCCAAATAGTTACCAACATATGAAGGCAAACCCGAGTACCCTATACCCTGTCGACCGCCTCAATCCCCTCCTTTTTTTCTTTAGGACTGTATTTTTACATCCTTCCTCCTTGAATAAGTTGCTCTTTTATCTTCATTTCCGTTGGTCCTTGGTAAACACTGGTGATAGGAGGTGGGATGGGCTATTTAACCTCTTTGTGTTTCCTGACCCTTTTAGGGCCGAGAGGCAACCTCCTGTTGTGCTGCCGTGGTGGATTCCCCGAAAAGAGAATTACCGGTAAGTCTAATTCTGTTTTTACCCAGAAATAGGCATTACATAAGGACCCAGTAAAGAGATACGCCCTGACATGGCTACTGGGCTCACATAAAACTAGTATTCTTTATATGTCAAGTATCTCACTTTTTTCATGTATTTCCTTAGCAGTGATGCATGTCCATATTCCTATACTCATTGTTTGCATAACTTGGCATTGCAGAGTGCAACTGTCCCTTTATTATAATATAATGTAAAAATATAAAAGGGTGGGGGACAAGAGGCGCAATAGTGCCCTATCACTAGTGACACTGATGGTAATGGGGTGATGCCGAGAAACCACTCACCTGGTGCAGTTGTGATCCCCACAACTGGTTTGAAGGCGTTTAGGAAATATTATTCCAAGCTGCTGCAGGACCTCCTTCGACCACTGAACAGTGGTTTAATCCAGAAAGATGATGGGAGTATAGGTGTGCCACGGTCCGCGCTGCTCCAGGGTTTAAATATCTCACCAAAGAGACAGTCAGATTTCCATCCTTTATTCTCCTCCTCCTGCGCGTTTCGGCGCCTAGCCTGGCACCTTCATCAGGGATTATCACCCTGCCCAGGGGGGAGCAGCCGCGGAGACCGTGGCACACCTACACTCCCATCATCTTTCTTTATTATAATATGGCAGAATTAGACGTCACAATTTTTGGACTTTAAGATAACCCAAGTGCCCAGGATTATATTCTAGGCATTAAAAGAAGAAGCACAACCCAAACTATTTCATGTAGTTTCCTCATCCACTGCCAACCCGCGGCACGCTATCGGAACAGGTTGGGAGTTGTTTTTCTTTATTTATCTTTTATTTTTATCCCCATTATTACGGGTATGGTAAATCATCACCATCTTCAGCTTTGGTGTCTAAAAATTACACACAAATTAGTAATTGCATTCTTTTTTTACATGCACTGTAGAGCATTGGAGGAGTGTTTGGGGCATATTAGAAATCTACGCAGCCTTATACACCAGACATTTGCTCAGTGCATGTGCGGAGGAGGATGATACAGTGGCTGTCAGGATGCACACAGCATCTCCAAGGCTTGTGGGTTGTCAGCAGCCTCCTCCTCCTCCTCCTCCACAGCGGGGGAACTCCTGGGCATGTGACTGTTGGAGTTAAGATGGCAGCTTTGTCTGAACCCTTAGGTCTGGAGAGAGGTAATAGACACAATGCATGTTGCATTGCAGGGGCTGGGATTTTGCCTGTAGCAGATGAGTGTACCAGAGGGAGGGGAGAGATGAATGAGCTGTACCTTTATTTCAGTGGCACCTTCCTGCTAATCTGGGAAGTGACTGATTTGCAGAATAACCTTGCACTTACCTTCCCTGGCTCCTAATGCTATGATGCTGCTTCTTACGCTGCTCTGAGTCAGACCATATTGTATTTAGCAATTACTGTACTTACTCACATTTGTCGCCTCCATCCATTCATTCATCTTTGTAGCCACAATCCAATTCCTTGCAGGCGGAGGGAAGTGTGAGACGCTAAAGGTAGGATAAGGACGTAATGTATCACATGAAGTGCACCGTTTCTGTAATGCAGGCGAGTCGTTGGAGGAATAGACAAGTGGTTCTGGAATTATAAAGATAGAATAGATAGAAACCAAAGAATACAGCAGCCACCGCGTGCAATGTATGAAAACATTCAACACTAGATGTGGGCTCGATTCTGTCGCATCAGGCAATTCTAGAACGTGTGCGATTATATATTAGTCAAACTACTTTTACTACTAATCGCAGCGTCACCGAGGAGGGCAGGGGAGCTAAAGCATGAGTCGGCCGTGGCTTGGCAGGCGCTGCTGCTGCTCGCCATCTCCTTGTGTGCTCTCTCCCCCTTGTGCTATCTCTTCCCCTTGTGCTGTCTCTCCCTCCTGCATGTTCTCTTCCCCTGTGTGCTTACTCTCCTTGTGCTGTCTCTTCCCCCTGTGCATTCTCTATTCCCTTGTGCTGTCTCTCCCTTTGTGCTCTCCCCCTGTGCACTGTCTCCCCTTCTGCAGTCTTCCCCCTATGTTGTCTCTCCTCCTGTGCTTTCTCCCCCCCTGTGTGCTTTCTCCCCCTGTGTGCTCTCTCCCCCTTTGTGCTCTACACCTGTGTGCTCTCTCCCCTTGTGCAGTCTGTCATCCTGTGCTGTCTCTCTCCCTTTGTGCTGTCTCCTCCCCCTCTGCGTGCTCTCTCCCCTTGTGCTGTCTCTCCCCCCTGTGCAATCTCTCTCCCTTTGTGCTGTCCCTCCCCATCTTCACTCTCTCTCCACTTGTGCTGTCTCTTCTCCTGTGTGCTCTCACTCTGTGCACTCACTCCCCTTTTGCTGTCTCTCATCCTATGCCATCTCTCTCTCTTTGTGCTGTCTCTTCCCCCCTTTGCACTCTCACTCCCCTTGTGCTATCTGTCCCCCTCTGTGCTCCTCTCCTCTTGTGCTGTCTCTCCCCTCATGCTGTCTCTTCCCCTATAGCACTCTCTGTCCCCTTGTTGTACAACACATCACTCACCCCGCCCCAAGGGTATGATGGAGCGGACCCATGCACAGGCGATAATGAATGCCTATGCTGTGGCCAGTGTCCTGGACAGCGTGTGGCCCCCCTGTCCTATAGGTGGCGCTGTTTTCTTTGACTGATCAACCAAACTATGGGCTACTTCACATTTCAGTTTAACTGTACTTTTCCAGTTTAACTAATTTACATGATATCCTGAAAGTGGCGCTGTTTTGGGGACAGACAGATAGCCTGGATAGGGTTTATATATAGTAGATATAAGATGTTAACGGCATTACTGCCCTATAGACTATACTTATTAACTGCATTACTGCTGAAGAAAAAATCTTTTGATTTGCACCAAAGATCATCCTTCTCAGCAGCGTACATAACCTGGGCTGCCGAGCACCATCTCAGCCTATGTGCACTGAACAATGTATTACTTAACATCCTCTGAGCGTTTTACATGCATTCTGCCTGTCTATATAGGTGGTTAGATGACCGCCTATTGGTGAAAAATGTTGCTGTTTGGTGGGTGGATAGTTAGCGCCAAAAGTTAGCTGGTGTAAACTCAACTTCAGGATCTGAGCAACTTTGTCAAGTGCCAAACTTTTGATGGCTAAACGACTGGGTCAGAGCATTTCCAAAAGGAAGGTCTTGTGGGGTGTTCCCAGGATGGAAGACATATATACCAAGATGGAGATATATACCAGGATAGACCCAGAATAAGGACTTAAATATCACTATGGGGATAGAATCAGGACATATATACCTGGATACGGGACATATATACCAGAATGGAGGACATACATACCAGGATGGGAGACGTATACCAGGATGGGCCCGCAATGAGGACATATATAACAGGATGGGGACAGAATGAGGACATATATTCCAGGATGGGGGATATACAGTGGGAACGGAAAGTATTCAGACCCCTTAATGGCCACTTTACACGCGGCTACATTTCTAGCTTATCCACAGGTAACTTACTGGCTGCAGTGAAATCATGGAGACATAGTTCTATCTTGTTGCTGTATACAAATGGAATAATGTCTCCATGATTTCACTGCAGCCAGTAAGTTACCTGTGGATAAGCTAGAAATGTAGCCGCGTGTAAAGTGGCCATTACATTTACATAGTAACATAGTAACATAGTTTTTAAGGTTGAAGGAAGACTTTAAGTCCATCTAGTTCAACCCATAGCCTAACATGTTGATCCAGAGGAAGGCAAAAAAAACCCCATGTGGCAACACTAATCTCCACATTGGGGGAAAAAATTCCTTCCTGACTCCAGATACGGCAATCAGACTAATTCCCTGGATCAACGCCCTATCAAAGAATCTAGTATGTATAACTGGTAATATTATAGTTTTCAAGAAAGGCATCCAGGCCCCTCTTAAATGTTAGTAGTGACTCACTCATTACAACATCATGTGGCAGAGAGTTCCATAGTCTCACTGCTCTTACAGTAAAGAATCCGCGTCTGTGATTATGATTAAACCTTCTTCCCTCCAGACGTAGAGGATGCCCCCTTGTCCCAGTCTCAGGCCTAAGAGTAAAGAGATCATTAGAAAGGTCTCTGTACTGCCCCCTCATATATTTGTACATTATTATAAGATCACCCCTAAGCCTTCGTTTTTCCAAGCTAAATAACCCCAAGTTTAATAACCTGTCTTGGTATTGCAGACCCCTTAGTCCTCTAATAACTTTTGTCGCTCTTCTCTGGACCCGCTCTAGTTCAGCTATGTCTTTCTTATACACCGGAGACCAGAATTGTACACAGTATTCTAAGTGTGGTCGCACTAGTGACTTGTATAGAGGTAAAATTATGTTCTCCTCATGAGCATCTATGCCTCTTTTAATACATCCCATTATTTTATTTGCCTTTGCAGCAGCTGCCTGACACTGGCCACTAAATGTGAGTTTGTCATCTACCCATACACCCAGGTCTTTTTCAGTGATAGTTTTGCCCAGTGTTTTATAATGAAGCACATAATTATACCCTTTGTTTCCTCTGCCCAAGTGCATGACTTTACATTTATCCCCATTAAAGCGCATTTGCCATTTAGCAGCCCAAGCTTCTAGTTTACATAAATCCTCCTGTAATATAAAATTGTCCTCCTCTGTATTGATTACCCTGCAGAGTTTAGTGTCATCTGCAAATATTGAGATTCTACTCTGTATGCCCCCTACAAGGTCATTAATAAATATATTAAATAGAAGCGGGCCCAACACTGACCCCTGTGGTACCCCACTGTTAACTGTGACCCATTCTGAGTGTGTTCCATTAATAACCACCCTTTGTTTCCTATCACTAAGCCAGTTCTTAACCCACTTACACATATTTTCCCCTATCCCCATTGCCCTCATTTTATGTATCAACCTTTTGTGTGGCACCGTATCAAAAGCTTTTGAAAAGTCCATATACACCA
Source organism: Allobates femoralis (assembly GCA_033576535.1). Taxonomy (NCBI): domain Eukaryota; kingdom Metazoa; phylum Chordata; class Amphibia; order Anura; family Aromobatidae; genus Allobates; species Allobates femoralis. The sequence goes on from JARQOC010000009.1 coordinate 83,737,789, forward strand.
CATCCACTGCATTTCCTTGGTCCAGTCCAGAACTTACTTCTTCATAGAAGCTTATTAGATTAGTTTGACAGGAACGGTCCCTCGTAAAACCATGTTGATAATGGGTCATGAGGTTATTTTTGTTCAGATACTCCAGTATAGCATCTCTTAGAAAACCCTCTAGGATTTTACCCACAGTAGAGGTTAAGCTTACTGGCCTATAATTTCCAAGTTCAGTTTTTGTCCCCTTTTTGAATATTGGCACCACATTTGCTATACGCCAGTCCTGTGGTACAGACCCTGATATTATGGAATCTTTAAATATTAAAAATAATGGTCTATCTATGACAGTACTTAATTCCTGCAGCACTCTGGGGTGTATCCCATCTGGGCCCGGGGATTTGTCAATTTTAGTGATTTTTAGACGATGCCGTACTTCCTCTTGGGTTAAGCAGGTGACGTTTAATTGAGAATTTTTGTTATCACTGATCATATTGTCTGTCATGGGATTTTCTTGTGTAAATACTGTTGAAAAAAAGTCATTTAGCATATTTGCTTTTTCCTCATCCTCATCCACCATTTCACCCAGACTATTTTTAAAGGGGCCAACACCATCATTTTTTAGTTTCTTACTATTTATGTAGTTAAAAAATATTTTGGGATTCTTTTTACTTTCTCTGGCAATGAGTCTCTCTGTCTCAATCTTTGCTGCCTTGATTTGCTTTTTACAAATGTTATTTAATTTTCTGTATTTATTTAATGCTTCATCACTACCTACTTGCTTTAATTCCCTAAATGCTTTCTTTTTGTCACATATTGCACTTCTTACCGCTTTATTTAGCCATAGTGGTTTCCTCCTATTTCTAGCATGCTTATTCCCATAGGGTATATATTGTGCACAGGTCCTATTCAGGATGCTAATAAACATCTCCCATTTGTGTTGTGTACTTTTATGTCTCAGGACATCGTCCCAGTTTATTGCACTAAGATCATCTCTCAACCGTTGGAAATTTGCCTTCCTGAAGTTTAGTGTCCTTGTGGCCCCTCTACTACACGTCTTAGTAAAGGATACTTGAAAGCTTATTAAGTTATGATCACTATTACCCAAGTGACCTCCAACCCGTATATTTGATATGCGGTCTGGCCTGTTGGTTAATATTAGGTCCAGCAGTGCCCCCCTTCTTGTTGGGTCCTGAACCAGTTGTGAAAGGTAATTGTCTCTTATAGTTTTCAAAAACTTATTACCTTTGCTAGAACTGCAGGTTTCTGATCCCCAATGTATTTCAGGGTAGTTGAAGTCCCCCATAATAATGACTTCTCCCTGAGTCGCTGCTTCATCTATTTGCTTTATGAGGATATTCTCCTCCACTTCCATTATTGTTGGGGACTTATAACAAACCCCTATCAGTAATTTATTATTTTTTCCCCCTCCCCTTATCTCCACCCACAGAGACTCTACATTTCCATTAGATTCACCTATATTATCACGCAGGATGGGTTTTAAGGATGATTTTACGTATAAACATACACCTCCCCCTCGCCTATTTGTACGGTCATTTCTGAACAGACAATAGCCCTGTAAATTAACAGCCCAGTCATGACTCTCGTCCAGCCAAGTCTCCAAAATCCCCACCATGTCATAATTATTTTCCAACAAAATCAATTCTAATTCCTCCATTTTGTTGGTGAGGCTTCTGGCATTAGTGAACATGCACTTTATGCATCTCTCTTTACCTCTATTCCTTCCTACTAGATTGACTGTTCTAACCCCACCCCCCATGCCACCCCCACTTTTATTACTTGTGCCCAGGTTACTGTTTACACTATCTTCCCCTCCTATACAATGAATACCCTCCCCCCCAATCCCTAGTTTAAACACTCCTCCAACCTTCTAGCCATTTTCTCCCCAGCACAGCTGCACCCTCCCCATTGAGGTGCAGCCCGTCCCTAGCATAGAACCTGTAGCCAACAGAGAAGTCGGCCCAGTTCTCCAGGAACCCAAACCCCTCCTTCCTACACCAATTCCTGAGCCACTTATTTATCTCCCTAATCTCCCGTTGCCTCTCTGGTGTGGCACGTGGTACAGGCAGTATTTCAGAGAATACTACCTTGGAGGTCCTTGCCTTAAGCTTGCAGCCTAATTCCCTGAAATCATCTTTAAGGACCTTCCACCTACCTCTAACTTTGTCATTTGTGCCAATGTGCACCATGACCGCTGGGTCCTCACCAGCCCCTCCCAGTAATCTGTCAACCCGATCAGCGATGTGCCGGACCCGAGCGCCAGGTAGGCAGCACACTGTTCGACGATCCCTGTCTTTGTGACAGATTGCCCTATCTATTCCCCTAATAATTGAGTCCCCCACTACCAGCACCTGTCTGGCCTGCCCTACTCTCCTGTTTTCCCCCTTACTGGAGCAGACACTCCTCTGGCTTTCAGAGGTCATGCCCTGCTGCAGCAGTGCTGTACCTGAACTCACACCCCCCTCATCTGCCAACATAGCAAATTTATTGGGGTGTGCCAGATCAGGGCTAGCCTCCCTGGCACCCTTCCCTCTACCCCGCCTTCTAACTGTCACCCAGCTAGCTACCTCATGGTCCTGAGGCTCCATAGTACCATCCTCCCCCACATCTATCCCATTGAGCAGCTGTTCAGTGAGCAGCAGACTCCTTTCCATATTGTCTATGGATCTCAGCGTTGTCAGTCGTTCATTTAGATCCAGTATCTGGGCTTCCAAATGCACAACGTACTCACATCTCACACAGCAGTATGCACCCTCGGCCGGCTGGTCAAGGAATGCATACATGTGGCAAGATGTACACTGGATGGCATTGCCAATCATGGAGCTCATTTCCTAATGGGGATTGCACCAGACAGAAATGATAAGTAAAAAGAAATGCAAAGTATTAATAAAATACAATCAGCAATTCAGTAAGTCCTCCCTTCCAAACTCCCTGAATCCAAAGTCACTGAATCACAAGTCACACACTTACTTCTGTCGCACTTGCTCTGTCACACAAAGCTCGCGGTCACACTCGCTAGAGAATCAGATATAAAGAGGATTTTTTTTTTTCTTTTTTTCCCTTAGCAGCATTTATCACTCATTGTTTCATTGCAGCCACTTGGTAAATTCAAAAAAGTTCATTTTTTTTCTCATTAAAGTACACTCTGCACCCCATCTTGACAAAAAAAAAACAAAATATAGACATTTTTGCAAATTTATTAAAATAAGAAAAACTGAAATCTCATGGTCATAAGTATTCAGACCCTTTGCTCAGACACTAATATTTAAGTCACGTGCTGACCATTAATGAGTAAAAGAAATGAACTTTTTTGAATTTACCGAATGGCTGCAATGAAACAAAGAGTGAAAAATGTAAAGGGATCTGAATACTTTCCGTACCCCCTGTATATACCAGAATGGGGGCAGAATGAGGACATACATACCAGGATGGGGACATATACACTTTGATGCTGGACAGATACAAAAAAATAGGCCTCACCGACGCTTGTCCTAATAGTTGTAATGCTGACCACCACTGCACACAGCCAGGTTTATATTATCTGAAGTGATCGCTCTCACTGATGCACATGCAGTTCTTCCAGGAAAACCAGAAGAGAGTATACACTGCACCTCCAATCAATAATGGCCACTTTACACACGGCAACAGGAAGATAGAAATCGGCAGGTGTCGGAGACAATTGTACCTTTTACCTTCAAAACACCTTGAAGTGGCTGCGTGTAATTCAGGTATCTGCAAGGTGTTTTGAAGGTAAAAGGTACAATTGTCTCCGACACCTGCCGGTTTCTATCTTCCTGTTGCCGCGTGTGAAGTGGCCATAAGGTAAACTTCCTATTCTTTATTTTGCATACTTAAAAAGGTAACCATGTTATGGGTGGAAAAACATGCTTAAGTCCTCCTCTGATGCGTTTCTGATGCCTTTCACACCCTTAATCATAGTATATAGACTATATACTATGATTAAGGGCATAAGAGGCATCAGAAACACGTCAGAGGAGGACGTCAGCATGTTTTTCCACCCGTAACATGGTTACCTTTTTAAGTATGTAAAATAAAGAATAGGAATGTTGACTGGAGGTGCAGTGTATACTCTCTTCTGGTTTTCCTAGGATGGGGGACATACCAGGATGGGGGAAATTACATAATAAAGCGGGAGTGGGGCAGCTCGTATGTCTCCATTATGGATGTAGAACGCTACAAGGGCCCATACAACTGCCCAACATGTGGGTGGCGTAGCAACTGTCTGTGGTGCCCGGGTGGTCGAAAAATTTGCCGCGGCTGCCGCCCCTTTGGTTGTTGATAGTCCGGAAGTATACATAGTATACGCTGTCTGCCCCTATATACAAGAATATAACAACTATACTAAAACACAAAGAGAAGGGGTGCAATTGCCACCTCTGCACAACCCCAGTGTATGGCAACAAGCAGGAGTCAAGGAGGGCCCGGGGGCCGGAGCAATTTTCGCCGCCGTGCTGTGGAGTTCATAGTGTAATATAAATGCAAAAAAATGTATTCTTAATATTATGTCACAATACCGGGATCTGAGGATCTTCTATTTCGAGGTCAGGGGCTCTCTGATGCCATGTTGCTGTCGGCCTCGCTGTCTTCCTCTTTTGACACTGCAGTGCGGTGGACAAGAGAGCATTAACTGGTTAATAACGAGAAGTATGGAGTGTACTAACTGAGCCATACACCCTCCCCATACCATGACGTATGGTGTGTACTAACGGAGCCATAAACCCTCCTCATATCATGTCCAGCAGACATTGTAGGATTACTATATGGATTTTATTATTAGGGCACGGACACACTGGCGTGAAACTCTGATGAGTGCAATGTGTGATTTTCTCGCATTGCAATCAATCTCTGAGAGCAGATTGTCGAATGTCGGACGCTTTATTCTCATCTAGATTCAGAATGAGAAAAAAATTGCAACATGCGACAGTATGCGAGTCACGACCGAGACTCACCAATGCAAGTCTATGGGTCTGACAAAATCACGGACAGCACACGAACCATCTGAGAGGCATCTGTTTTTTTCACTGATACATTCTCATTCTGTAGCTGAGACAACTGTAAAATGTTCCTGTAGATGATTATACAGTAATAGCTGCTGAGAAAAAACACGGATTGCACACGGATGTGATCTGAGAATCTGAGAAAAATGTCGGAGACTCGCACAGCAGTTGCCAAAGAGAGCAAAAAAACGGATGTCACTCGTCCTACTCTCCTGGATGAGAAACAGACCGATTTTATGGCGGCGGGACACAGTGTACCACCAAGTCCCCAGCTCTGTGCTGTGCACAGACAGTGTACGGTACACTGTCTGTGCACAGCACGAAGATGAAGATATGGTGGTACACTGTGCACAGCACGGAGCTGGGGACTTGGTGGTACACTGTCTGTGCACAGCATGGAGCTGGGGACATGGTGGCACAATGTCTGTGCACAGCACGGAGCTGAGGACATGGTGGTACACTGTGCACAGCACAGAGCTGAGGACATCCCAGAAGAGGCACAATAACCACAGACAGGTGGCGGGAGAACATTGAGCCCACCAGGAGAACTACAACTCCCAGCACCCAACACACTGCCCAGAAACCATACAGTAACGCCCGAACAGGCAGGAGAGCTACAATTCCCAGCATGCCACACCCTGCCAACACAGGAAGGTGGAGACTGCCGCATGGAGGCAGAGGCACCTGGTATAGCTGCCATTATCACCACACACAGCCCCACTCCTCCTGCACCCCTGTCCTCTTCTCCTCTGTCCCTCCTGCTGCTCCACTGTCCTCCTCTCCTCTGTCCATCCTGTTGCTCCTCTGTCATCCTGCACCACCGTCCTCCTCTCCTCTGTCCATCCTGCTGCTCCTCTGTCCTCCTGCACCACCGTCCTCCTCTCCTCTGTCCTGCTGCACACCCGTCCTCCTCTCCTCTGTCCCTCCAGCTGCTCGTCTTCTCCTCTCTCCCCCTGTTCCTGTCCTTCTGCCCCCCTGTCCTCTTCTCCTGTGCCCCCCTGTTCCTGTCCTTCTGTCCTCCTGTTCCTGTCCTTCTGCCCCTCTGTCCTCTTCTCTCTGTCCTCCTGTTCCTGTCCTTCGCCCCCTGTCCCCTTCTCCTCTGCCCCCCTGTTCCCGTCCTTCTGCTGCCCCCCTGTATCTGTCCTTCTGCCCCTCTGTCCTCTTCTCCTCGGTCCCCATGCTCCTTTGTCCCCTATCCCTGCACAGATTCCCTCACCTGGTGCTGGCTCTGGCTGGGCTCCCTCTGAGCAGTGAGCTCCACCGCCAGCCATATCAGGTCCATCCTGCAGCCTCTTGAGTGCCGTCTCGCTCGGGCCGGCTGATCCTCTGTTCTCCGGGTCCATGGGGGGCTGGGTGGACGAGCTGCCAGCACCGCAGCCGCCTCCACTGCAGCAGCACTTGGAGCCATCGCGAGACAGGAAGAAACAGATCTGTACGGAAGCCGCACTTCTGGCTTCCGCAGAGTTCCCAGCGGCTTCCTGTCAGCATGATCACTCTCAGCGCTGGGGGCCGGGGTACAGTACATGCGGGCGCCGGCTGGCAATGCAATGCCAGCGGCGACACCCTCCCTCCCCCACAAAGACTCCAGTTTTCATATGGAGTCTGGGGGAGGGAGGTAAAGAAAAAAACAAAAAAAACGCTCCCCTGCTGTGTAAATGCGGCCCTGCTGCCGCCCCCACACACGTGCCGCCTGGGGCAGACCGCCCCCCCGCCCCACCCACGCTACGCCACTGGGGCCCATTGGATCATAGTTGACGCCACTGTGCTCAGCCATGAAGCTTCCAGTGGGCGCAGTGTTTGTGCTGATGTTACAGAGGAGGTCTGGACTCTGCAGTTATAGGGTCAGCAGAGCGGTGGGGACTTTTCTGTTCTTGTCATCAGCATTGGCCTGCTCTGAGTGTTAGGGTCAGCAGAGCGGTGGGGACTTTTCTGTCCTCTGTTCATCAGCATTTGGCCCCCGCTCTGTAGTGTTACGGGGTCTGCGTTGCTGCGGTTCCTTCCACTTCTCAATAATATCACTCACAGGTGATGGGGGAAGATTCAGGAGGAAGAAATGTCATGAACGGACTTGTTACACCGGAAGCTCCTATTACAGCACCACGCTGGTATCAATGAGTTCTGGACCACTGGCCATTCTGTCACATGTTGGTAATGGCAGATGGTATGGAGGGAGGCTGAATATTATACACTGTAGGGCAAGAGGCTGGAGGTGATACCCTGAGGGGGACTCAAAACTCCGGATGATATATACCGAAAGGCGAGGGGTAGGCTATAAACCATGGGGGGTCAAAAGGATGGATGATGTACACTGGAAGGCAAGGGACTAAAAGTTATAAACCATGGGTGGGGGGGTCAAAAGGCCAGATGATAAACACTGGGAGGTGAGGGGCACGGAGGGCATAAACCATGTGGGGGTCAAAAGGCCAAATGATATACACTGGAAGACAAGGGGCTGGGGGGGGTCAAAAGGCAGGATGTTATCCATTAGGAGACAAAGGGCTGGATGTCATACACCAAGGTCAAGGGGCTAGATGTTATACACCGGGTGTGAGGGGACTGGATGTTATACACCTAATACACCAGGGAACGAGGGGCCAGACGTTATACACCAGGGAGACAGGCTGGATGTTATACATCGGGGGTGAGGGCAGTGGCGTAACTTGAAGCTCATGGGCCCCTATGCAAAAGCTCCAACACGGCCCCCAATTATTGCAAATCTTTAATAGCTATATCTTTTTCTATACGCCAAATGACCAAAAGGACTTTTGTGGCTCCAGGGCCTAGGTGTGATTGTAGTTACGCTCCTGGGTGAGGGGGCCACATGTTATGCACATGAGCAATGGGACAGAATGAGAAACCTTAAGTCAATGATTAAAATTGTTTCCTAATACTTTTCTCCGTATTGTCTATTTATCATCTGACCTTGTAGTACATGATTCAGTTCATCATGAACTACGTGGTATAACCTCTGGATCAGGACTACTTCAGCAAAGTGATCAGGTCATCTGATCTTGCTGCTGACATCAAACGCCGGCACCACAAAGGCACAGACAAAGGTGGTGATAAGTGTTCCAGTGGAGCTAAAGATACCAAAGATTTTTAATAATTGAATGAGGTATTTGAGGACACAGTTTGAGAAGTAAAGGAGAGATGGTTGCAGACAGAATGAGGATACAGGGAAAAATGGGTGCTGATATATAATAAGGAGCTGGAGGGGGAAATATTTGAGAACACAGATTGGGAAGCGATCAAGGGGGATGTATAATGAAACGGTAAAAGAGGGGGGATGTATGTGTACATATTATGAGGAGTGAGTGGATAGGATGAGTGAGGACAATAGTATAGAAAGTCATGAGATGTGGGAGGAGACAGTATGGGGAGCAATGGGGTAGGGAGAAATTTTAGGACAGTATGAAGAGCGAGGAAGGGATGGGTTCAGACACAGTAGGAAGAGCGAGGAGGGGCATGTATAAGGAAGCAGTATGAGAGGGAGATGTGTATGCACACACTATGGGGAAGCAAGGAGTGAGGACACAGTATGGGGAACGGGAGATGTGTATGGAGACAGTAAGGGAAGAAATATGTGATTAGACAGTATGGTTACCAGGGATAATGTGTGAGGTAACAGTATGAGGGAGGGGGAAAATGTGTGAGAATCCTTTTGAGAAGAATAGTGTGAGGAGGCACAGAAAATAAACTGGGTATTGTGTGTGGGGGAGGCAGTATAGAGAGGGAATACCAATGGGGACAGTGTAAAGGCACAGATAGGAGGGGACCGTATTCTGAGGAGGGACAGTGTGATAAGTCACCACAGTATAGAGACTGGGCAGTGTATGGGGGCACAGTGTGAAGAGGAGGCACAGTATAAAGACTAAGAAGAACAGGGTGCTTGGTATGGAAAGGAGAGGGAAGTGTGAAGGGCATGTATGATAAGAGGGACAGTGTGTTTGTCATATTTTGTATAGAGAACACAGTGAGGGGCAATCATTTATGCAGGTGCACAGCGTAGGGCTGATATTTTCATTCATTATAATCATTCTACTAATTTTGAGGGCATGGTGTTGGGACATGCTGCAGAAGAGCAGAGAACATGGAAGTCTACAGAGGTGAGCTGTAAATGTGAAAAGTAATCATGATTTCTGGAGAAGATGAGAAAAGAAAAAGAATTACTGGAATCAGAGACATCATCTATAAGGTACCTGGATATAAGTGATTTTTTTTATGATACTGACTAATTCATATCAGTATTGTGGTTCCTGAGTGGTCCACAGTCTGATGATGACTGATAACAACAACTCCCAGTATCTCCTTACCATTGTTAAGGACATACTGGTAATTGTAGTTTCATGCGATACAAATGTATTTGGGTCTCACTGACATTACAACTAATGCAACCATGTACTGATGTTGGTTCTGGTGATGTTTTTGTACTGCTGGTGGTCCTGGTGATGTATTATTTTGCTATTACTATTTCTAATTCTGATCCTGTACATATGTAACAGTCTGTAACTTGTAATATTACGTTGTACATGGCTACGTTAATAAGGTATTGTGCTGTCTGACAAGGTAAGGATTGCTATTTTTTTTTTTATATAAGAAGCATTAAAGGGGTTGTCCAAGTTTGTGATAAGTCTGTGGACTTCTGAATTCTCACAGCATATGCACTGCCTACTATGGGGATTGTCTGGTGCCGACGATGAAATTGAGAGGTAACAAAACCACACCTGTGTGATTTACATACACGCAGTTACATGCCAACTAAATATGCGTGGCCTCGCTCGATGCAAATGTATTGAGTTAGACCGGACACGTCTAGTCAGAATGTAACCAAAGGTATGCCAATAATAGACTAGCGTTCAAATGATTGTCCATGGGAGAATCTGATAATGTGCAGTGCATGCGCCATGAGAATTCCGAATTCTGCAGTCACCAAGCTTAATTCTTGCCCTGAGTGCTGGGAAACCTAGAGCTGCCTCTACATAATTAAATGACTCTGTCTTCATAGGTGTTTCTCAGCCTTTGTTCTGTGCCCTCCACTCTTCAGAATAAATTCAGACACAAGGTTCTTGTGATCACAGGGCCGTGTCCTTGTGTTGCGGCAGAACCCCTGAGGTCTTTTTCCATTGTTGCTTATGATCTTGGCGGAACAGAGCTGATTAACTCCTTATTTGTCCACTATGAAGACTTATTCTCTGACATGGATTATTGCTTCAGACCTCCCTAATGCTGTAGTGGCGTTATAGTATATGACCCATACAGTAGTGTTCAAAATAATAGCAGTCCAATATCACTAACCAGATTATTCACTGTTTTAGGTATAAATTATATTCCCACTTGTCAAACAATTTACCAGTTGGTGCAGGAGATTCTTAGAAAACCAACTGACTCACATTCATGATCTGCATGGTTTTAGTCTGTGTATTTGAATAATTAAGAGGGGGTTTATTCAAAATAATAGCAGTGTGGAGTTCAATTAGTGAGGTCAATCATTCTGTGAAGAAACAGGTGGGAATCAGGTGATTCTTATTTAAGGGTAAAGCCAGCACATGTACATGCATTTCTGCTTGAAAGCCTGAGAAATATGGATCAATTCGGGACATTGTTCAGAAGAACAGCGTAGTTTCATTAAAACGTTGATTGGAGAGGGTAAAACGTATAAAGAAGTGCAGCATTGATAGGCTGTCCAGGTAAAATGATCTCCAATGCTTTATAATGGAAAGCAAAACCCGTGAGATGGGGAAGAAAACGGAAGATTACCATTCAAATGGATGGAAGAATAGTCAGAATGGTAAAGACTCAGCCAATGATCAGCTCCAGGATGACAAAGATGTCTCAAGTTACCTGTGAGGACTGTGACAGTTAGAAGAAGCCTGTGGGAAGATCATCTATTAGGAAGAAGTCCCCACAAAGTCCCACTTGGGGACATCTATGGGGGCATTATGGATGGTCACAAAGCAGAAAATGAGGAATCTTTTTTGCACTGAGTTTTTGGCTACTTTTCATTCTTTGGTAGAACTTTGGTAAGTCGCAACCCGAAATTGCAGCAAAACTGTTTTTGGCGTTCACGACTTCTTGTTGTACTTGCACTAATACTAATAGTGTCTGGGTCTCTTGCAGCATTAAATACTCATTGTAGGGTTGATACTCACTGATCTTTTTATGCCTTGTAGATGTATCTCGAGCAATTGAGCTGCTGGAAAGACTGCAGCGAAGTGGAGAAATGCCACCGCAGAAACTGCAAGCCCTGCAGCGCGTTCTGCAGAGCAAGTTCTGCCATGCCATAAGAGAGGTCAGTCGATAATTCATCCTGGGCACACTTATTATTGAGCCTTCAGCTCCCCCAAGGTTAGAGGAGTCATCCTGTGGAGCCAGAAGTTCTCAATCACTGACCAGTCCGACAGATAACTAGAATAACACCTTACTGCAAAAAGGGCACTATGGATAGGGCAATGGGGGCAATCTGCCTGGTCACTGTCTATGGGGCACTCTGGCTAGTCACTATATGGGGGCAATCCAGATAGTCACTGTCAATGGGAACACTCTGGCTGGTCACTATATGGGGGCACTATGGATTCTCACTGTCTGTGGGGGCACTCTGGCAGGTCACTGTCTATGGGGACACTCCAGATAATCACTGTCTATGGGGGCACTCCGGCTGGTCACTGTCTATGGGAGCACTCTGGCTGATCACTGTCTATGAGGGCATTCTGCCTGGTCACTGTTTATGGTGGCGCACTGGCTGGCCACTATCTATGGGGGCACTCTGGCTGGCCACTATCTATGGGGATGCTCTGACTGGCTACTATCTATGGGGACGCTCTGGCTGGCTACTATCTATGGGGACGCTCTGCATGGTCACTGTCTATGGGGGCACTCTGGCTGGTCACTATCTATGGGGGTGTTCTAGCTGGTCACTGTCTGTGGGGGCACTCTGGCTGGCCACTATCTATGGGGATGCTCTGGCTGGCCACTATCTATGGGGATGCTCTGCATGGTCACTGTCTATGGGGGCACTCTGGCTGGTCACTATCTATGGGGTGTTCTAGCTGGTCACTGTCTGTGGGGGCACTATGGCACGTCACTGTCTATGGGGGCACTCTGGCTGGTCACTATCAATGGGGATGCTCTGCATGATCACTGTCTATAGGGACACTCTGGCTGGGCACTATCTATGGGGGCACTTTAGCTGGTCACTGTCTATGGGGGCACTTTGGATGGTCACAGTCTATGGGGGCACTCAGGCAGGTTACTGTCTATGGGGTCGCTCTGGATGGTCACTGTCTATGGTGGCGCTCTGGCTGGTCCATATCTATGGGGGCACTCTGCTTAGTTACTGTCTATGGGGACACTCTTTACCACCATATTCTCCAAAGATTGTGGACTCATATATGTTTTTTTTTCTTGCTATTATCGTCCAGAGACTTGGTACATCTGGTTAATATTAAGATATTAAGATTACAATCTGATTTTAATTCTCAATAATTTTTTTATATTTGTAAACAAATAGTTTATTGAAAAGTGTTTGAAAATGAATAGGATGAATTGCTCCTGATATGTTCAGGCCAATAGTTGTAGCTACATTATGATTTCTCTTTATTATAAGTAAATCATGTATTTTCTTTTATTTTCCTCCTATATTCTCTCCATGCAGGTATATGAGCAATTGTACGATACCCTAGAAATTACCGGTAATGCTGAAATAAGGGCACACGCCACGGCCCGGGTGAGTTGAGATTTGTAATATACCGCTACGCCAACCCCTGTATTTGTGTTCACCTGTCTGATACCCGTTATGTAAGATGAGCCTTAGGGGATCTATATAGGGGGCTGCAGTCATAGGGGAGCATTCTCTGATGGCCCAGGCTTTATCCAAAAATCCAGCAGAAGACAACCCTACTGGGATCTGACTTTGGAGCTAATCACTGGCCACTAAGTCTATTTTGTATAAGTGTACTTCCAATTATATAGAGAAGTACTGATAGTGCAGAAGTGAGTGCAAAAAGCCATGGACCAAATGTTGAACCCATTATTCCAAATGCAGCTTTTGTATTCCTCTTTGACCACATACTACTTTGCAAAACCCATACATATTTGATTCTTAAACTTAAAGGGAATGTGTCAGAAGGTTTTTGCTATGTAAGCATGCTGTAAGGGTACCTTTACACACAGCTACATTTGTAGCTTGTCACCAGGTAACTTACTGGTTGCAGCGAAATCATGGATACATGATTCCATTTGTACACAGCAACAAGATAGAACCATGTATCCATGTATTTCACTGCAACCAGTAAGTTCTTTGGTGATAAGCTACAAATGTAGCCGTGTGTAAAGGTACCCTAAGAGTTAAAAAACAAAAATCAACTGTGTCTCTCCTATCAGTCTGAGTGCTATTGTTTACCTAAACCAGGGTCTCAAACACATGAGGCTTCCCACTGCAGCCCAGGGCACCTTGAAGAAATTACATGCCCCGGGCCATTGTGCAGGGAGCCGCTTTATTGTGACACTTCCGGGTACCGCTGAAACAAATGCCTTCGCGCCTGTACATTCATGCAATCAGGCGGCCAGTGGACCAATCAGAAGCCTCCTGTGACGTCAGCTGCAGGCATCTGATTGGTCCGCCGGCTGCCTGCTTGCATGAATGTACAGGCGCGAAGGCATTTGTTTCAGCGGTACCCGGAAGTCACAATAAAGCCGGTACCGCAGCAGCTCCATGGCCCTTGGCATTATGGTGTGTATGAGTGAGAGTTAGAGAGAGAGTGTGTGTATGTGTGTATATGTGTGAGTGTATTTGTGTGTATATGTAAGTGTGTGTATGTGTGTATGTGAGTGTGTGTATATGTGAGTGTGTGTATGTGTGTTTATGTGTGAGTGTATTTGTGTGTGTATGTGTATATGTGTGAGTGTATTTGTGTGTATATGTGTGAGTGTATTTGTGTGTATATGTAAGTGAGTGTGTGTATGTGTATATGTGTGAGTGTATTTGTGTGTATATGTGAGTGTGTGTATGTGTGTTTATGTGTGAGTGTATTTGTGTGTGTATGTGTATATGTGTGAGTATTTGTGTGTATATGTGTGTGTATTTGTGTGTGCATGTGAGTGTGTGTATGTGTATATGTGTGAGTGTATTTGTGTGTATATGTGAGTGTGTGTATGTGTATATGTGTGAGTGTATTTGTGTGTATATGTGAGTGTGTGTATATGTGAGTGTGTGTATGTGTGTTTATGTGTGAGTGTATTTGTGTGTGTATGTGTATATGTGTGAGTGTATTTGTGTGTATATGTGTGAGTGTATTTGTGTGTGTATGTGAGTGTGTGTATGTGTATATGTGTGAGTGTATGTGTGTGTGTGTGTGTGTGTGTGAAATTTTCTGAGTGAGTGTGTATATGTGTGAGTGTGTGTATATTTGTATGTGAGTGTGTATATGTGTGTAAGTGTATGTGTGAGTGTGTGTATATGTGTGAGTGTATTCCCACGCCACCTGGGCGGCACATCGTCGGCAGCTGGTGCTGGAGGCCACCTGGTGCCACCTAATGCCGGGTGCTGGCAGCTGCCAGCTGCCGCCTGGTGCTGGCGGCTGCCGGGTGCCAGCGGCCGCTAGGTGCTGGCGGCTTCTCGGTGCCACTTAATGCCGGGTGCTGGCAGCTGCTGGGTGCTAGCGGCTACTGGTGCTGGCGGCTGCCAGGTGCCGCTTAATGCTGGGTGCTGGCGGCTACCGCCGGGTGCTGGCAGCTGCTGGGTGCCACCTGGTGCCGCCTCCTGGGTGCTGGTGGCTGCTCGGTGCCATCTAATGCCGGGTGCTGGCAGCTGCCGGGTGCCGCCTCCTGGGTGCTGGCGGCTGCCGCCGGATGCTGGCAGCTGCCGGGTGCTGGCGGCTGCCGCCTGGTGCCGGCTGCCGGGTGCTGGCTGGTGCCGCCAAGCGGGAGACAGGGAGCCACAGAAGAAGAAGCTGCTGGGATGAGAAGAGTGGAATCAGGTAAGGCGCTGTTACAGCCGAAGATAGCAGCCTGGTGGGGGGACAGGGAACGTGACCGCTGAAAGTGCCTAGGGCGGCAGGAACTCCAGATATGGCCCGATGTAAGTGTGTGAGTGTGTATGTGTTCGTGTGAATATGTCTGAGGATGTATGTGTGTATGTATGTGAGTGTGTGTGAATGTGCGGGTGTGTATATGTGTGAGTGTGTGTGTGAGCGAGAGAACAAAAAGAACAGAGATCAGGTTGTGAGGACATCTCTACAAAAAGGCGTTGGGATGGGGGACATTACTGCAAGATGACACGGGAGGGAACATTACTAAAAGATGGGGAAATTACTACAAAATGAGGACCAGGATGGGAGACATTAATATAGGATGGGGACCAGGATGGGGCATTACTACAAGGGGAGGACCAGGATGGGAGACATTAATATAGGATGGGGACCTGGATGGGGCATTACTACAAGAGGAGGACCAGGATGGGAACATTACTACAAGATGGAGATATTACTACAAGACGGGGATCAGGATGGGGCTTTACTACACATATGGTCCAGGGAGGAACATTACTACAAGACGGAGACCAGGGCGGGGGCATTACTACAAGACGAGGACCAGGATGGGGACATAACTAAAAGATTAAGGTATTACTACAAGATGGGGATCAGGATGGGAGTTATTATTATAGGATGGGGACCAGGATGGGGCATTACTACACGTACGGATCAGGGAGGAACATTACTTCAGGAAGGGGACCAGGAAGGGGACATTAGTGCCAGACGGGGAGCAGTATGTGGGACATTAATATACAATGGGGACCAGTATGGGGACTTTACTAGAAGAAGGGGATCAGATGGGGACATTACTACAAGAAGGGGATCAGGATGGGACATTACTACAAGAAGGGGATCAGGATGGGACATTACTACATGATGAGGACCAGGATGAGGGTCATTAATATAGGATGGGAACGTTACTACACGTAGGGACCAGGGAGGAACATTACTTCAAGAAGGGGACCAGGATGGGGACATTACTACATAAAGGAGATTAGGGTGGGGACATTCCTACAAGAAGATCAGGATTTGTACTTTACTAGATTAATCAAAAAATTCTGGTATTGCTAAAATGACACTTAGTGTACCGTTACACGTCGCAACATTGCTTCATTGTTCTATTTTGTGGCCATGTACAAATGTAAAAATGTGTCCATGATTTCACTGCAACCAGCAAATTGCCAGTGACATTGCAAGCATTGTTGTGACGTGTAACGGTACCCTTAGTCCTACAAGCAATGCGGCCCCCCGATATAAATTATTTTCTACGTGCGGACCACCAACCCAGCCGAGTTTGATACCCCTGACCTAAACTAATGGTTTTATTACCCTGTGATTAACATTGCAGGACTAGAAAGTCACACACATGGCAGTCCAACACTCCCCTGCTGTAATTGACACCTTACAATAAATGCACAATCTCTATGGAGAGCCTGGTGTGGACAGGGGCAGCTCTCCCAGTTCTGCTGTGTCCCTAAATGCTTTCATTGTGTCAGAATGGCTGCATCCAGTAATCTATGTGATACATTGTTGAATTCAGGGTTTTTTAGCATATATTATGTTGATGTCAGATGAGGTAGCAAAAACCTGCTGACAAATTCTCTTTAACACATCATCCTAGTCGATCTCAATTTTCCTTCCCATTTAGGCCACGGTTGCCGCCTTTGCTGCCAGTGAAGGTCATGCCCACCCAAGAGTTGTGGAGCTTCCAAAAACAGATGAAGGTCTAGGATTCAATATTATGGGAGGCAAAGAACAAAACTCCCCCATTTATATTTCACGTATTATTCCTGGTGGAGTGGCAGATCGCCACGGAGGGCTGAAACGTGGGGACCAGCTGCTCTCTGTCAATGGAGTGGTAAGTTAGATATGTCTTTAGGTTTGCCCTGGTTATTCTGATAATTTTTTGCATAAATAACTCAGAGGCTCACAGTATATGTTACAGTTTCACCTAAACCCCAATTATTGCAATTCTTTAATAACATTAGTCTTCTTCTATAGATCAAAGGGAATTTTGGGGCCCCCAAGACTACAGGGCCCGGGTGCGATTGCAACCTCTGCACCTGTTGCCCCTGCTAATTTCTATACCCTTTCCGCAATCAACAACAGCACTCAGTCACCCTTAGTGGCTATGCCCTTGCAGATTTTCTATTAAAATAGGCTTTCACATCGGATTTTCCAGCCTTAATGTCTCTAGGAGTCTACTTGTTCACTTTATATACTGTCTTCGCCAACACTATAGAGATATACCCCACTACCTGGTCAGGATATATCTACAAGATGACAGATATTCCCTCCCCTGCAGAGCGTGGAGGGAGAGCAGCACGAGAAGGCGGTGGAGCTTCTGAAGGCGGCTCAAGGAACGGTGAAGCTGGTTGTACGTTACACACCAAAAGTGCTGGAGGAAATGGAAGCCCGCTTCGAAAAGATGAGGACGGCTCGACGTCGACAGCAGCAGAATAGTTACACGTAAGAGTAGTGTATTTACGTGCCATAAATTTATTACACCAAGTTTCAGGGCGTGGGGCAAAAAAGTCCAGACCCATGTAGATAAAATATGATACCTTTTAATGAAAGCTAAAAAAAAAATCACTCGATTTTAGGGTCTCTGGGGTCGAGAATACGCATTTCCACCGCGAGAGATAGCATGTTATTTCCCAGCATCTTCTGCTTGTTCAGTGTCTGCACAGAGCTTGTTTTTTGTCTGTGTAGTCATAACAGTAGCCCCTATACAGTAATCTGATGTAGGGAACACTGTGTTATAACTAGTGCCCAGCTAAGTTAGTAAAGTATATTTGTTGTTTCAGGTAAGAGACTAAGCTGTCATATGCATGTACATGGAGATGTATGACTTGTATCCTGCCTTTTTTTACCAGTTTTCCCCTCTAAAGGCTCTATCTCTTGTTTTCTGTTGTCTCTGAGCTAGAGAGTAGAGACTAACTGCTGTGGTGTCTCCCAAACACAGGAGACATAAGGCATTGGTGCTTGTCTTCAATACGCAGATGTAATTTGACACCTCAGTGAATTGGCAGGCCCTGTAGTCAACAGGCAGATGTAATTTGACACCTCAAAGTGATGACGGTCTTTTGTCCTCAATGGTCAGCTGTAATATGATACCTCATTGAGTTGGCAGTCCCTTGTCCTCAATAGGCTGCTGTAATCTAACACTTTAGTAAAATGGCAATTCCTTGTCTTCAATTGGCTGCTGTAATCTGACACCTCAGTGAGCTAGCAGTCCCTTGTCTTCAATAGGCAACTGTAATATGAAACCTCAGTGAGATTACAGTCTTTTGTCTTCAAGAGGCAGCTGTAATATGAAACCTCAGTGAGATGACAGTCTCTTCTCCTCAAAAGGGATCTGTAATATGACACTTCAGTGAGTTGTCAGACTCTTGTCCTCAATAGGCTGCTGTCTCCAACACTTAAGTAAACTGGCAGTCCCTTGTCTTCAATAGGCAGTGGTAGTATTACACCTCGGTGAGTTTACAGTCCCTTGTTTTAAATAGGCTGCAGTAATATGACAATCTTGTCAATACATAGCTGTAATATGACACCTCAGTGAGTTGGTATTTTGGACGAAGTACCTTAATGTCCGCGCTGCTGCCAGAGAGGAAAATACACCAACGACACTGGACGTCTGAGTACTGATAGTAGAGGTTTATTTCTCAACCCTCTAGATATACCTAAGTGAGTTGGCAGTCCTTCTTGCTCATAATAAGCAGCTACATTCTGATTTCTGATATCTTAGTGGGCTGGTAGTTCTTATCTTCGAAAAGCTGCTGTAATCTGACACCTCAGTGAGCTAGTAATGTGTATAGCTTGAGTAAAATGGAATTTAGTGGTATTTCTGAATGATAAATTATGGGGACAGGCAAAGGAGAAGAAATGGCTCATAAGAGGAGAAAGAAGCAGATCTCTTTGACAAGATATGACAAAGTTTGTTATATTTGCTCATTCTATTGATTTATGCATTTTGATAAAACAACAGCAGCCATTTAATGGAGTGTCTGATAACAAATTTACCAACTCATGCAACAAATGCAGGTGTGGATTATAATACAGGCTGTCATTTAAGGTCAGGATAGGAAATACGCTTACAGGGAACCTCCCACCAGGTTTTTAAACCCCCAAAGAAACATCATCATAGTAAAGTACCTGTAACGATGATTACTTCCATACCTTTAGATCACAGATCTGTGTCTCCATTGTCTCATAATCTATTGTTGAACTCTTAAGGCCCCGTCACACGTGTCAATCTGGTCTGCGATGTCGGAAGCGATGTGTGGGTGCGCGCTCACTTCCGACATCGCAGGCCAGCTGTCACACGGCAGGATGTTGCCGGTGATGCGGCGGTGATGTGGGCGGAGCCATCGCTCGCTGGGCTGGAATCAACCCAGCGAGCGATCCACAGCAAGGGCGGTATAGGCTGGATCGTCGCCAACATCACTATTGCAGTGTCAGACGGCGCGATCCAGCTTGATCGCTGGTTGCAGATTGACAGGTTTATGGTCATCCTCGTATACCTGTCAACCTGCGACCAGCGATATATCACAGTTGCGTCGCGCTGTCACATAGCACGAAGCACTTGCGATATCGACTGGGACTTGTGTCCTGGATTATCACGGAGGATTTCGGACTGTGTGTCCTGCTCTGAAAGGCTATTTATTTCCTGTGTTTTCGGCATGCTTTATCGAGTCTTAATAAAGCGTCTGGGGCGTTTTATTTAAATCACCTCCCATGCCTACCTCAAATAAACCTTGTGAGTCAAGATTCCCACGAAATGAATATGCAAATAGAGTCTGTGGAGCCTCATTTAGGAGTCTCAACACAGGACTAGCCAGATCTTCCTCTAGTGAAGGACCTAGCCATGATAACCACCATATTAAGTGGCCCTTTGAGTCAATATCCAGCTCTTTACAAGCTTAAAGATATAACAAGGAAATACCAAGGCCAGGTATCCATCCACAGACAGCTGTTTCGGGGTGTTGCCCCTCATCAGTGTGGAGTAGGATTCTGGCTAGGTGGGAGCAACGCCTAGTAGACCAACAAAACAAAGTATTTACTGATCTCAGGAGACCAGTTCAAGAAAACACTGCGGGCAGCCGGCTAAAGCGCTCAACACAGTGAATTCCTAGGAATTCACTGTGTTGAGCGCTTTAGCCAGCTGCTCGCAGTGTTTTCTTGGACTGGTCTCCCTGAGATCAGTGAATACTTTGTGATGTTGGTCTACAAGACCTTGCTTCCACCTAGCCAGAATCTACTCCACACTGATGAGGGGCAACACCCCGAAACAGCTGTCTGTGGATGGATACCTGGTCTTGGTATTCCCTTGTCATATCTCTAAGCTTGTAAAAGAGCTGGATATTGACTAAAGGGCCACTTAACATGGTGGTTATGGTGTTCTCCGCAAGGAGCCACCCTTGACTGGGTCCTTCCCTGGAAGGATATCTGGATAGTCCTGTGTTTGAGACTCCTAACCGAGGCTCCACATACTTATTTGCAGGGTCACTCATTAACCTTCATACATATTCACTGCACTGACCAGCAACCACCAATCACAAATTGTCACTCTCTGTGAGAGCGTCTGTAATTGGTTGTTGCAATCAGACTGCATTTCCACAATCTGGACAGTGTCTGTGCTTGGTTTCTATACACATTAGTGTATAGCAACCAACGTACGTTCATAGTGTATAAAAAAATAAATAAATAATTGGTAAAAAAAAAAGCGCAGGGCTTTACAGTATTTTTCAGTGTCAACACAGACAAAGCGGACAGTTGCGAGCTGCCACCCTCAACTAAAAAAATGCGTAGGGCTTTGCCCTATTTTTAATTGCCAGCCAAGGTAAAACTAGGCATCTGGTGGCTGGTATTTTCATTGTGGTGGATGGCCCTTCATTATTGGGCCCCCCTGCTACAGAACAGCAGCCCGCTGCCGCCCCAGAATTTGGCTCATTCATTAGAAGCATCAAATAATGGTGCTTTACCCAGCTCTTCCAGTTGCCCTGGTGCCCGTGACAAACTGGGTAATAAGGGGTTAATGCCAGCTTTGTATTGCCATCTGGCACTAAGCCTGAAATTCATAATGTCAGGCCAATGTTAGACCCGGCCATTGGGGATCTGTATCAAATAGTAAATAAGACACAACACACAGACAAATCATTTTATTATAACAAAAATTATCTATCTATGCTATCTGTCTGTCTTTCCTGACTTTTTACAGCATAGAAATGACCTTGTTAAAATCGTGGTCCATGTGATGTGCGTGTGGTGCGCAATTTATTATTGCATAATTTCGGCGAGCTCCGCAGACATATGCAGCATGCTGCAAATTTTTCTTCTGCACATTTCTCGCAGAGGAAACACTCGCAGTTGTAAATTTCACTATTGTGTAACATGGTTGTGGGTTCATCCCGATGTTTTATCAGATCGCTCTTGTAGAGCTTTTCCGTAGATGTGAGCACACCCTTAATGAGGTATACGTAGTATGTACCTGTTACTACAACCATGTCTAGAATGATTAATCCACTTAATGGTACCGTTACATTCCCTAACGCGATATCTCATGGTTCATTTCCCTTCCATTGTATATACCTCTAAGTTTTAGCTGTTCAAATATTTAATTGTCATCCTATACAATGTATTTCCATCTTCCACTTCATCGAGAACATCATTGTGCCGGAGATTATCTCGCCGTTCTGCAACAACACTTCACTTCTGCACCATTTACCTTTCCTTCTGCTCCGCTTATGATCATCGACACATCTAGAAATTTCCAGGAAAAGTGTTAAAGGGAAAAAAATATTATATAGAAGCGAAGCTCCGTAAATAATATATGCTTTATGGTACAAGGATATTAGATGGCATGATGGAGCTGGAACGCAGGGCTTCCATAGTCAGACTGTGCGCATGCCACCCTTAACTTGAATATAGACCGTTCCCAGGTTTTCACCCTATACAAGGAGAAAGCACTTATGGGTCTCAAAAAATATCAACACAAATCAATATGTTGCATTAAGTTTTGAATTTTTTTAAAGGGAATCTGTCACACCCCAAACTATTCATATGCACATGTGGCTCTTTCCAAGACAAGAACAGTAAAACCTTTACTTTGCCAGTCCATTCCTGCGTTGATATGCAAATGGTAGATATGAAGCCTCCGTCACTCCAGCTCTATTCCCCGCCACACACTGCCTCCGTCTGCATGACTGACAGCTCCTTTTGCTTGAAGTCACACAGCATAGAGTCTGACACTCAATCAGAAGGAGGCGGCACTGGGTAGGGAATGGAGCTGGAGTGACTGAGGCTTCAGTACTAACGACAACACGATTTTTGTTCCGTACAAACAGACTGTTCACCAGATGGAGCTGACACCAGATCGTTGAGATTGTAAGCAGTGGTTTTTTGCCGCTGTCTCTGGGCAGCACGGTAGCTCAGTGGCCAGCACTGTGAGGTGGTTCGGTAGTCAGCACTGTATGGTGGCTCGGTGGTTAGCCCTGTGAGGTGACTTGGTAGTCAGCACTGTATGGTGGCTCGGTGGTTAGCCCTGTGAGGTGGCTCGGTGGTTAGCCCTGTGAGGTGGCTCAGTGGTTAGCCCTGTGAGGTGGCTTGGTGATCAGCACTGTGAGGTGGCTTGGTGGTTATCACTGTGAGGTGGCTCGGTGGTTAGCCCTGTGAGGTGGCTCGGTGGTTAGCCCTGTGAGGTGGCTCGGTGGCTAGCACTGTATGGTGGCTCAGTGGTTAGCCCTGTGCAGTAGCTCGGTGATCAGCACTGTGAGGTGGCTCGGTGGTCAGCACTGTGAGGTGGCTCGGTGGTTAGCCCTGTGAGGTGGCTTGGTAGTCAGCACTGTATGGTGGCTCGGTGGTTAGCCCTGTGAGGTGGCTCGGTGGTTAGCCCTGTGAGGTGGCTCAGTGGTTAGCCCTGTGCGGTGGCTCGGTGATCAGCACTGTGAGGTGGCTTGGTGGTTATCACTGTGAGGTGGCTCGGTGGTTAGCCCTGTGAGGTGGCTCAGTGGTCAGCACTGTATGGTGGCTCAGTGGTTAGCCCTGTGCGGTAGCTCGGTGATCAGCACTGTGAGGTGGCTCGGTGGTCAGCACTGTGAGGTGGCTCGGTGGTTAGCCCTGTGAGGTGGCTTGGTAGTCAGCACTGTATGGTGGCTCAGTGGTTAACCTTGTGAGGTGGCTCAGTGGTAAGCCATGTCAGATGGCTCGGTGGTAAGCCATGTCAGATGGCTCGGTGGTCAGCCCTGTCAGATGGCTCGGTGGTCAGCCCTGTCAGATGACTTGGTGGTCAGCCCTGTGAGGTAGCTCGGTGATCAGCCCTGTGAGGTGGCTCGGTGATCAGCCCTGTGAGATGGCTCGGTGATCAGCCCTATGAGGTGGCTCGGTGATCAGCCCTGTGAGGTGGCTCGGTGATCAGCCCTGTGAGGTGGCTCGGTGGTCAGCACTTGTGAGGTAGCTCGGTGGCCAGCCCTGTGAGATGGCTCGGTGATCAGCCCTGTGAGGTGGCTCGGTGATCAGCCCTGTGCGGTGGCTCGGTGATTAGCCCTGTGCGGTGGCTCGGTGATTAGCCCTGTGCGGTGGCTCGGTGATTAGCCCTGTGAGATGGCTCGGTGATCAGCCCTGTGCGGTGGCTCGGTGATCAGCCCTGTGCGGTGGCTCGGTGATCAGCCCTGTGAGATGGCTCGGTGATCAGCCCTATGAGGTGGCTCGGTGATCAGCCCTGTGAGGTGGCTCGGTGGTCAGCCCTGTGAGATGGCTCGGTGATCAGCCCTGTGAGGTGGCTCGGTGATCAGCCCTGTGCGGTGGCTCGGTGATTAGCCCTGTGCGGTGGCTCGGTGATTAGCCCTGTGCGGTGGCTCGGTGATTAGCCCTGTGCGGTGGCTCGGTGATTAGCCCTGTGCGGTGGCTCGGTGATTAGCCCTGTGCGGTGGCTCGGTGATTAGCCCTGTGCGGTGGCTCGGTGATCAGCCCTGTGCGGTGGCTCGGTGATTAGCCCTGTGCGGTGGCTCGGTGATTAGCCCTGTGCGGTGGCTCGGTGATCAGCCCTGTGCGGTGGCTCGGTGATCAGCCCTGTGAGATGGCTCGGTGATCAGCCCTGTGAGGTGGCTCGGTGATCAGCCCTGTGAGGTGGCTCGGTGATCAGCCCTGTGAGGTGGCTCGGTGGTCAGCACTTGTGAGGTAGCTCGGTGGTCAGCCCTGTGAGATGGCTCGGTGATCAGCCCTGTGAGATGGCTCGGTGGTCAGCCCTGTGCGGTGGCTCGGTGATCAGCCCTGTGCGGTGGCTCGGTGATCAGCCCTGTGCGGTGGCTCGGTGATCAGCCCTGTGCGGTGGCTCGGTGATCAGCCCTGTGCGGTGGCTCGGTGATCAGCCCTGTGCGGTGGCTCGGTGATCAGCCCTGTGCGGTGGCTCGGTGATCAGCCCTGTGAGGTGGCTCGGTGATCAGCACTGTGCGGTGGCTCGGTGATCAGCACTGTGAGGTGGCTCGGTGATCAGCCCTGTGCGGTGGCTCGGTGATCAGCACTGTGAGGTGGCTCGGTGATCAGCCCTGTGCGGTGGCTCGGTGATCAGCACTGTGAGGTGGCTCGGTGATCAGCCCTGTGCGGTGGCTCGGTGATCAGCCCTGTGAGATGGCTCGGTGATTAGCCCTGTGAGGTGGCTCGGTGATCAGCCCTGTGCGGTGGCTCGTTGATCAGCCCTGTGAGGTGGCTCGGTGGTCAGCACTGTTGCTTTGCAGCTCTGGGGTCCTGAGTTCCAATCCCGCCAAGGACAACACCTGCTAGGAGTCTGCAAGGAATGTTCTCCCTCTGTTTCCTCCAGGTTCTCTGTTTTCCTCCCATGCCCCAAAGACTTATAGGGAATTAAGATTGTAAGCCTCAATGAGGACAGTGTTGCTGAGGTATGTAAAGTGCGGTGGAAATAATGGTGCGATATAAGTTAATAAATATTATATTATATATTTAAGTGTTATAAAATTACAACTCCCAGCATGCCTGACAAAGTTGTCAGTTCCTAATCGGTTGTAGCTTCACCACAACTGGAGAGACACTTCCTGGGAAATACAAGAGTTTGTCTGATAATAGATACACTGCTATAAATCTTATCAGAAAATATGTTTCTTTCTCCACTTTTGAGCCACGTTTCCCCCTCCACTTTTTCTCATGAATGCCAAAAACTGAGGTATCAGATTACTGCTGCTTATGGGAGTCTATGGAGAAGGTGTAGCTTTGTTTATTTTTTAACTTTACTTAGTTCTAAAAATGTGAGTAATTTCCTAATGTATCTTTTTGACAAAGCTCCGGATACATTCCAACGCTTCATGCAATCACATAATTGTAGTGAGTATATCTCACAAGATATATTTTTTAGCCCCTACTGATCTCGGTTTCCCAGTTATCAACAATTAGAAAAAACGTGGCTGATTTTTTCCCTAAAACAGCGGTGTAGCTCATCCTCATTCACAATGGAGCTGAGCTACAATACTGAGGACAACCCATGCACAGGGGAGGTGCCCTGACACCCTTTTTGCAAAAACTAGGCTAGTAGTTGTTTTGTTCTACATAGTAAGTAGTGATGAGCGACCACTACCATGCTCTGCTGTTCAGTGCTCGTAATGAGCAGTTGGATTCTTGGAGGGGTGCAACTCGAATATTAGAGTATAATGGAAGTCAATGGGGAACTCAAGTATTTTTCTGGAAGATTTCCTGAAAAATTCTCAAGTTTCCCTTTGACTTCCATTATACTCGGTACTTGAGTTGGGTCCATCGGAGTATCCAACTGCTCGTTCCGAGTACTGAGTCACTAATCACTAATTGATATTTTTTTTTGCCTTCTTAAAAACCATGATTTTCTCTTTCCTTCCAGGTCTCTCGAGTCTCGAGGATAATATATATTGTCACATACATTCCAGCAAAAATCCAGCGCTCCGGGCCCTCCACTATGTATTTATTGGCACAACTCATGTCTGATCTGTGTACAGTATTTATTCCAGTTGTGTTTGTACGAGTGAGCGGACGATGTTGTGAGCAGGTTTGGGTGAAAACAGAACGTTTTAAAGGTTTTTTGATTTTTAGTAATTTTTTTAAATGAGTAAAGGGTATCTAATCAGTAACAATTTTGCAAGATGGTGGCTTGTACATGATTATTGGAAGCAGGCTAAGATAGCTGTCAACCGAACATTCACTTTCCAGATGGCTATCTCTCTCTCGACTGTTCATGCGTTTTCAATGGTGAGAGAAGAAAAAGCCACCGTCAGACTCCTCTGGCAGCGACTTCTCTTCCATGGAAGAAATAGGGCGTTGAAGTTCAAAATGCCCGATCCTTCCCGCCCGTCTGCTGGGGTGGAGTCAGGAGGTCCAAATTTGGTCGGGCTGCTGACTTTTATTTAATTTTTTAAAAGGGTTGTTGGTCGGTCTGTTGATTTTTATGTAATGCCTTAAAGGGGTTGTCTACCTCTATGGTAATTTTGTTTAGCATTGTTATTTAAATACATGTATTTGGGTGTAAAAATCATTTTTGCAACCGGGTTTCATTAAAATTTTGTACCGTTTGGCCTTTATAGGCTCTTTGATTCCCTGCACATTCAACTTTGATGTGGTCTTAATAAGCAGAGGGAAAAACAAAAATTAAGAGAAAAAAATAAAATAAAGTAATAATAATAATATTGTGTGTATATATATATATAAAAAAAGAAAATGGAACAGCACAATAATATACTCATCCGCGGTGCAAGTCCTGTGTATTAGTGTCCAAACCAATTCAAATAAATCAAGGAAAACAGGCAGCACTCCAGTTCAGGTGAATAAAGGGTCTGTTTTTTATTCAGAGCCCATGTGGCACGACGTTTCGGTGCACTAGGCACCTTTCTCAAGGTACTTGAGAAAGGTGCCTAGTGCACCGAAACGTCGTGCCACATGGGCTCTGAATAAAAAACAGACCCTTTATTCACCTGAACTGGAGTGCTGCCTGTTTTCCTTGATTTATATATATATATATATATATAATGAAAGTTAGACACCCTCATTGGATTTTCAGAATGAGCTCACTTAGAGGGTCAACCCAATCTGCAGTTAGCAATAGAAAGTGAAAAAGGGAGGCTATAGAAGTCAAACGGTGCTACATTTTTCATTACACCCAATGACAAAAATGATTTTTTTTTTAGGCAAAAATACTTCTAACTAAGTAAAACAAAATGCCACTAAAAGTGGAAAACCCCTTTAAGAAGAAAATCTGTGCTAAGATGTGTTCAGATGGTGTTTGGGGGGCCCATTGGGATGCACACTGTGATTAGGATCTCTGTTTTCCGTGGTAGTCAAGGGAGCAAGATCTTACTAAATCTTCATAATACACCTTATTAGAAAAAAGTACATTTTGCTCACATTTAAAGAGTAACCATTGTTTAATTATTATTATTATTATTATTTTTTTTTTCATAAAATAATAGTACATATGAAAATAAAAAAAATCTTTGTAATATTCAGTCATGGCCAAAAGTGTCCCTCTTGAAATTGTTCCAGAAAATAAGGTATTTTTCCCAGAAAATTATTGCAATTACACATTTTGTTCTACACATATTTATTTCTTTTGTGTGAATTGAAACAGCATAAAAAAAACTGAGAAAAAAGGCAAATTGGAAATAATTTCATGCAAAACTCTAAAAATAATCTGGCACATTTCCAAAATTGTTGGTGAACAACTTTGTTTCCAGCATGTGTTGCTTGTTCAAACTAACCTGTGGTAAGTAACAGGTGTGGGCAATATGAAAATCACACCTGAAACCAGATAAAAAGGAGAGAAGTTGACTCAATTTTTGCATTGTGTGTCTGTGTGTGCCATACTAAGCATGGATGACAAAAAGAGAAGAGAACTATCTGAGGATGCGAGAACCAAAATTGTTGAAAAATATCCACAATCTCAAGGTTACAAGTCCATCTCCAGAGATCGTGATGTTCCTTTGTTCACGGTCCATAATCTAGAAGTATACAACCCATGGCACTGTAGCTAATCTCCCTGGATGTGGACAAAAATTGATGAAAAGTTGCAACGCAGGGTAGTCTGGATGCCGGATAAGCCCCAAGCAAGTTCCAAAGAAATTCAGGCTGTTATGCAGGCTCAGGGAGCATCAGTGTGAGCGAGAACTATCCATCCACATGTGAATAAAATGAAACGCTATGGAGGAGACCCAGATGTGTGCAGTGTCTCTCCCCCTGTGAACTGTGTCTCCCCCTGTGAACTGTGTCTCCCCCTGTGAACTATCTCTTGTCCTCTCCCCACCATCTTCTCCTCTCCTGTGAACTATCTCTTGTCCTCTCCCCACCATCTTCCCCTCTCCTGCACTGTCTCCCCCCTCCTCCGCTGTGGAGGATGTAGAGGCAGCTCCAGGAGGCCATGATGTTGTGAGGCCCGGTGTGGCAGGAGGTCAGTGACGCAGAGTCCCCGATCCAGCCATCACCGCTCACATTCACTCTCTGCTCACCTCAGTCTCCCGCCAGTCTCCTCTTCCGGCGCTCAGCCCGCACACAAACTAAAAACTAAAAAAGAACCAGGACCTACCGTCACATATGGAGAAGGTCAAAGAAAAGAGTACAGGGCCTACAGTCACATATGCTGGAGGTCAGAGAAAAGAGCACAAGACCTACAGTCACATATGGGGGAGGTCAGAGAAAAGAGCACAAGACCTACAGTCACATATGGGGGAGGTCAGAGAA
Organism: Allobates femoralis; assembly: GCA_033576535.1. NCBI lineage: Eukaryota > Metazoa > Chordata > Amphibia > Anura > Aromobatidae > Allobates > Allobates femoralis. The sequence continues at coordinate 83,766,539 of JARQOC010000009.1, forward strand.
GAGAGCACAGGACCTACAGTCACATATGGGGGAGGTCAGAGAAGAAAGCACAGGATCTGCAGTCACATATGGGGGAGGTCAGAGAAAAGAACACAGAACCTACAGTCACATATGAGGGAGGTCAGAGAAAAGAACACAGGACCTACAGTCACATATGGGGGAGGTCAGAGATGTTTTGGGTTGTTTTGCTGCCTCTGGCACTGGGGGCCTTGACTGAGTGCAAGACATCATGAAATCTGAAGATTACCAAAGGATTCTGGGTGACAATGTAGAGCCCAGTGTCAGAAAGCTGAGGGAGTCCTAGGTTATGGGTCTCCAGCAGGGCAATGACCCTAAATATCAAGAACCCCAGAAATGGACAGAAACAAAGTACTGAAGAGATCTGAAGAGGCAGCAATGAGTCTGGATCTAAATCCCATTGATCCCCTGTGGAGAGATCTGAAGTGGCAGCAAGGAGTCTGGATCTAAATCCCATTGATCACCTGTGGAGAGATCTGAAGAGGCAGCAATGAGTCTGGATCTAAATCCCATTGATCCCCTGTGGAGAGATCTGAAGTGGCAGCAATGAGTCTGGATCTAAATCCCATTGATCCCCTGTGGAGAGATCTGAAGAGGCAGCAATGAGTCTGGATCTAAATCCCATTTATCCCCTGTGGAGAGATCTGAAGAGGCAGCAATGAGTCCGGATCTAAATCCCATTGATCCCCTGTGGAGAGATCTGAAGTGGCAGCAATGAGTCTGGATCTAAATCCCATTGATCCCCTGTGGAGAGATCTGAAGTGGCAGCAATGAGTCTGGATCTAAATCCCATTGATCACCTGTGGAGAGATCTAAAAATTGTTGTTTGGAGACAAGACCTCAAATATGAGAGACCGGGAGCAGATTATAAAGAAGAGGCCAAAATCCAGGAGAGAAGAATCTTGTGGAGGTTATAGGAGGAGACTGACTGCAGGGATTTATTACAAAGGGGAAACCAAATATTAAGGGGGACAACAATATTGTCCGAACCATTTTTGGGTTTTGTGTGAAATTATGGTCAATTTGTCTTTTTTTTCCCTGTTATTTTTTGTGTGGTTCCAAATTGCAATGATTTTCTCAGAAAAATAGTTGATCTTCTTGAACAATTTCAAGGGTGCCAACACTTTTGGCCATGACTGTCTCCTATCAGACTAATCTGCTTCTTTCTCTTCCCGCACTGATATTTCATTCTTAAAATTCTCACTTCATGGGTAATATCTATCCTCAGTATCTGAGATATTAGATCATTATTATTATTTTTATTATTATCTAACATTTAAAACTGTATGTATGTGTGTATGTGTGTACGGTATGTATTTCCACTATATACCTATATATGGTAAATATTATGCCAATGTATGGTCATATCGCCCATATATGGTAATGTGCCCATATATGGTAATATTACACTCATATACTACAGAAGTCCACACACAGCCCCCAGTATACAGCAGGAGGTCGCACATAGCCCCCAGTATACAGCAGGAGGCCGGACACAGCCCCCAGTATACAGCAGGAGCCCGCACACAGTCCCCAGTATACAGCAGGGGGCCGCATACAGCCCCCAGTATACAGCAGGAGGCCGCACACAGCCCCCAGTATACAGCAGGAGGCAGCACACAGCCCCCAGTTATACAGCAGGAGCCCGCACACAGCCCCTAGTATATAGCAGGAGGCTGCACATAGCCCCTAGTATACAGCAGGAGCCCCGCACACAGCCCCTAGTATATAGCAGGAGGCGCACATAGCCCCAGTATACAGCAGGAGGTTGCACACAGCCCTTAGTATAGAGCAGGAGGCCACACACAGCCCCCAGTAGTTACTATCCCGGGCAACGTCGAGTACTACAGCTATTATTTATAAAGTACCATTGATGCCATGGTAATGTACATGAGAAAGAGTTACATACAAAACAAGTGAAAAGACAATGAGAAAACTCAAAGTGACAGACTGGTACAGAGGGGAGAGGACATGGCCCTTGCGGATTTACATTCTACGCGGTAATGGGGATGGAGACAGTAGCTTGGGTCTGCTCTGGTCATGGTGGAGCACCAGCTTGGGTGATGGTGGAGCACCGGTTCCAATGGTGATGGGGTGCCGGCAGTTGGGTCATTGCAGGCTGTCCTGAAGAGATGGGATTCAATTTCCACTTGAAGGTTTCGAGTGTAGGGGATATTCAAATGTGTTGGGGTGCAGAATTCCAGAGGATGGGGGATGCTTGGCGGTTGGATGAGGAATGTAGTAGATGGAATTTTGTGCTCATAAAGATCTATGGAGAGTGTAACTCTTATTGGGAATGTCTGTCTGCGACTAAGCTAGCTTCTCCTTCCTCAATAGAATGTTAAAAGCACAAACTGTAATTTCTATCTCAGTAATGGGAAATGTATCTTCACTGAACACAGATGTTTACTTGTGAATTGAGAATTAATAGTCAGGAGGACAGAGAAGCAGATCTCTCTGATAAGATACACTACAAAGCTGCTCATTTTCACATATACTACTATGAGATAAAAAGTAAAATGGTCACTTTTTCAATATCCTGTACTTCATTTTCTCTTCCTTACACCCTCTCTATGTATCGTTTGAAAAAACTTAATCTGCCTTAGTATAAAACAGTAACTTAAAACTGGTAGGAGGGGGATGCGGCTGCAGTTTCAGTTTCAGTATTCCTCTGAGAGAGGAGGGGGAACAGTGATTGGAGATATCTGATTGGTCAGAACACACACCACATGACTGTGAGACCACCACTTTGCATCTGAATCAGGGAGAAGTAAACCCGGTCCCCCATTACTGTGCGTTATAATCCCGGTGTCTTCTGGCAGAGGTGCCTTTTGGCCTCCTCAGGTTCCAGATCTAGGTGTGAATGTTATTCCTCCTTATGTTGCTTCACCCCTGTAGGTTTTGTGTTCTGTTCCAGCCCAGTGACCCCATACAGAGCGTCCCTGGTGCTATCTGACGAACGCCTAAACAGATTTCTATGGGGAGAATGTGAATCGGGGAAAAGATTGTTCTCCATTGTCCTGACGGCGCAGAGAGCGGCAGCGCATTATTGTGGCACGCAGAGACGTACGCGTGCCGTGATCTCGCCATTGTGTGGATAATTATGTGAATGTGATTATTATTCATCTCTACACAGGCAGATGCAATCAGTGGTTACATAGCCGCAAACATAATAATCAGCCATTTATAGTGAATAATAACGGGGGGGAATCTCTGAGGCTCCTATTAACATATGACTTATTGTAGAAAGACACTGGAATTAATCACGTTACTGGCAGGGGATACCATGGAGTTTAGTTTTTCTGCACATTGGTAAAATAGTCGTCTGACTACAAAGTTACACTGGAAAAGTTTAAAAAGCAGAAAAAAAGTTTTAAAAAAGTTGGCAAACTTCTCATGACCCTCAAAACCTTCCGGAATACAGTGTTTTTTGGAAAGTAACGCCAATATGCTCATCATTGCCCTGGAGATAAAATGCAAATTGAGAAAAATTCCCTCTTTTGCCCAATATTATACATTCATGGTCAGAAACTACGGCAATTAACTCTGGTTTAGTCTCCAATACTGTCTGTGATACCGCACACTGGACAATGGAGAAAAGAATTGACCCATTATCTAGTTATATTTCACTTACTAAAATCCAGAGTTTTATTTTTCTAATGTAAAAGAGTAAATTCCCTGAGCTACATATTAAAAATATGTCTTCCGGCACACACCACTAGGGGGAGCTCACTGCATACAGTTATAAATCTTTAAGCACTTTACTGCCCCTAGTGGCTACATAAATACATTTTATTAAATAATATTATTATTAATGATTAGAATTTAATTTTATTGTTTCATTCTGTATTCTTTTTCTTAGTTTGTGGAATTTTTTTTTTTTACTTGAAAAAAAAAAACACAACAATGTGCTTGTGCTGTTCTGGAGGTCAATTCATGGCCTGATAGGGTCTAGGTTTTTATTTTTCTAATGCAAAAAAAAAAATTCCCGTGCTACATAATAAAATACTGTTTGCAGACATCACTAGGGGGAGCTCACAGTATACAGATCTGTGCTCCCCCTAGTTTCTGCAGAAATAATAATTATTATATAATAATAATTAATAAAATGATATATATATATATATAAAATATAATGACATAGGAATAAACAATAATATAATTATTATTACAATATATTATTATATAATTATTGTTTATTCCGATGTATTTATTTATATATATATATATTATATATATATAATTTTATTAATTATTATTATATAATAATTATTTCTGCAGACACTAGGGGGAGCACAGATCTGTATACTGTGAGCTCCCCTAGTGTGTCTGCAAACAGTATTTTATTATGTAGCACAGGAATTTCATAAATCATATATTATATATATCTTTATATATAATAATTTTATGATTGTTATTATTATTCCCATTATCGTCTTATTCCTTTTACTCTGTGCAATGTAACTTTTCTTTTTTATATTATTATTTTTTTTTTTTTATTTTCATTTTTTTTTTTAATTATTATTATTAATGGAAACTTGCTATTTCAGGTTTGCTGGCCTACCTCATAGCCCTGTGCTCATTATTTTGCATAAATTAATATATTTAGATGTCCATTTGCTAAAAACCACCAGATGCACTGATATAGTAGTTTTCAAATAGCAATATTTTTTTCTTCTAGTAAAATAGTTGTTAGATGATATACAAAAACTCTAACTAGTATCCTAGAATCATAGAATGGTAGAGTTGAAGGGGTCCTCCTGGGTCATCTGCTCCAATTATTATAGTAATATAAGTACTTAAATGTCCTCCCTGGCAAATAATCCCGAATTCAAAGGAGAGCTATCATTTGAAAATGACCTATTGTTTAAACCAGGTACATGTGTTTTTACTTCTTTTTCTTTAATATAGCAGTGATACTTATATTTTGTGTTATTTATGAAAATAAAAAGCAGAATTAATAATCTTGCAAACTTTACATTGACCACTAGGGCTTCTTTAGACTAATACTCGGCTTTTGTGGTGAAGTTTCCACCAGACTTGTTATCATCAGAGGTAGAATTACAATGTCAGGTAACTCCTTTATACACAGCTGATAAAATAGGATCCACCCATCACTAATAGGCGATGTCACAGCTGACCCAGCACCTCCTCCCTTCACAATAACCTTTGCACATGCTCATTAGATGCTTACATATAAAATATAGGGTGTCTGACTATTGTGACTATGTACATGTGTTGTTTCCTGAAATAACAGGAAGCTAGAGTCTAAAATAGCCCAAGTGGCCGATGTGAAAATTGCAATATTTCTATTGTTATTTTTAACACAGATTGTGATACGGTATGTAAGTTTGCAAAAAAAAAATATGTCTATGTACATGTGTTGCTTCCTGAAACAACAGGAAGTTAGAGTCTAAAATAGCCCATGTAGCCAATGTGAAAATTACAATATTTCTATTTTTTATTTGTAACGCAGATTGTGATATGCAACTTTGGAAAAAAAATATTGTGGCTACGTACATGTCTTGTTTCCTGAAACAACAGGAAGTTAGAGTCCAAAATAGCCCAAATGGCCAATGTAAAAAATTACAATATTTCTATTTTTTATTTGTAACACAGATTGTGGTATGCAACTTTGCAAAAAAAAATATATATGGTGGATATTTACATGTGTTGTTTCCTGAAACAACAGGAAGTTAGAGTTTACAACAGCCCAAGTGGCCAATGTGAAATTTGCAAGATTTATATTTTTTTTTTTTTATTTTTAACACAGATTGTAATGTGCAACTTTGCAAAATAATATTGCGGCTATGTACATGTGTTATTTCCTGAAACAGTAGGAAGTTAAAGTCTAAAATAGCCCAAATGGCCAATGTGAAAATTACAGTAATTCAATTTTTTTATTTTTTAACACAGATTGTGATATGTAAGTTTGCAATAAAATATTGTGGCTATGTACATGTGTTGTTTCCTGAAACAACAGGATGTTAAAGTCTACAATAGCCCAAATGGCCAATATGAAACTTGCAAAATATCTATGTTTTATTTTTAAGACAGTGTGTGATACGTAAGTTTGCAAAAAGAATATTTTGGGTATGTACATGTGTTGTTTCCTGAAACAACAGGATGTTAAAGTTGACAATGGCCCAAATGTCCATTGTAAAAATTGCAATATATCTATGTTTTATTTTTAAGACAGAATGTGGTACGTAAGTTTGCAAAAATAATATTTTGGGTATGTACATGTGTTGTTTCCTGGAACAGGAGGTTAAAGTCCACAATAGCCCATGTAGCCAATGTGAAACTTGCAATATATCGATGTTTTATTTTTAAGACAGAATGGGATACGTAAGTTTGCAAAAAGAATATTTTGGGTATGTACATGTGTTGTTTCCTGGAACAGCAGGAAGTTAAAGTCTACAATAGCTCTAGTGGCCAATGTGAAAATTGCAAGATTTGTATTTATACTTTGAAATATGTATTGTGATATGTAAGTTTGCAAAAGTAATATATATTCAACACAATATCCTGCTATAAACAATGCACAATTTTTTGAATGATAGCTTCACTTTTAGTGATTGTGTTACAACCATTTGTCTTCAGGAATTTGGATACTATTGAGAGTTATTATATTGGCAAGAAATCTGCTTGTAAAAAGGACTAAATCAGAAGATTACCACAAATGAATCAATCAGCAGACTGGTAGCAGATCCATGTGTCCCTGTCACTCAGTATTTCCACATACAGTAACATAAATACTGTTTGTGAGAATAACAAGCTGCAGTCTACCCGCAGCGGCTTGCCTGCTTACTGATGGTTTCCTTACAGCAATAAAGTTTTCAGAGTAAAATATTCTGCAAAAAAAGGTTAAATGATCAAGTTTTAAGGATAGAATGTAGAGGTATCAGATTGTCATTCTACCTATATTAGTCCAAGATGAAATGTCAAATAATTATTTATGCTATCATTATATTTTTCTGCGTATAGTTTATTTTTAGATAGAGATTTTATGATAAAATGAAGGCACATACTGTACTATGTGGAACCGCACATGCAGCAAAGAGCTTATTCACACAGTGGCATCTGGTTCCTGCCAATAAATTACTTTGGCTTTTAAATGGAAGTAATACTTGTTGGGTATAAACATCTCTTAAATGCAAAGCTCAGCTTCAGATTAACATCCCACAATAAAGTAAGTGAACCCTGCACTTTATTTGTTACTTAGTAAGTTGGGTTCGAGCACCCATTCATTTTAATTAGTGCCGAGTACTGGAAGTGACAATGTATGAGTCTTCTACTTTTAGATTATCGAATGACTGTTCAAACCAAGCACAGGCTGGCACTGGGTGCACCCTTGGTGTGGCCAAGTAGTTCAGAGAACTTTCCCACCAATATGTTTATCACTGACCTGTCTTCCTTGATTTAGATAAAGTAACTGGAAAGAAAAAGTAAGCGCATTAGGGTCTTTGTCACGAGTTGACTGCCTTGTTGCTACTGTAATTTAAATCTGAGTTAATTTCCTTTGGCACTTTGAGTGTTAATCTCAGAAAGATGTTGGTGTGCGGCTCTGGAGGTGGAGGTGGGGGTGTGTGTCAGTGCATTCAGATCTACACTCCCTCAGCCTTTAAGTAGTTCCACTTCCCTCCACCAGGTTTCGCAGATAGAGTTCAGTCTCTACTAGGTCCCTGTGCAGTGAAATTGTGTGTGCTGGTGCTGCTACTGTTCCCTCCCTTAGGAGTTGCTGTGTTTTCCCTGTCCATGGGTGGAGGTAAGGGTGTGGCGCCCCTGCGACCAGGGTGGCCACAGGTAGGAACTGCAGCCAGGTAGATAGGGGACAGTTTGTGAACCAAACACCTTCAGCACATACGCTGATTCCAAGTCAGGGTTCCTACTACACAGGTTGGAGGCAAAGCAACACCAGAGGACCCAGGCTTGCTGCCCACACACACAGGGAGAAGTCATACAAAGGGACTGAGTTGCCGCCATACAACCCACAGGGAAGAGCAGATTAGAAACAAGCCGAAAGGGTTAAAGAGAGTGAAAAGTCTCAGAAAGGAAGCCTGGCTGCAGAGGGTTCAGAGTGTCTGGAGTTGACTGCGAATAAGAACTGTGTTGAGAACAGTACTGTTGGAACTGTTTGTACTGAAGAACGTGCCAGTAAAACCCGGTGGACCCTGCTTCAGTCTTCTGTGTGTGATTCCCGGTATACAGAACTGTATTGCACCTTTACACCCTGTCAGGAGCAGCCCCGACCCGCGGTGGAGTCATCCACCTGGCTGCAGCAATAATCCACCCTCCTGACAGAAGTACACTGCAGCGGTGGTCCCCTCACTGACCACAACCCGTGGGTGGCGTCACGACAACAATCCCCTGTAAATATCCCTTTAACTTGTGGGGCTCGGGACACGGTCCGGACCAAGATCGCCGTGATCATCCCCCAGTGCTACCCCCGGTCCGATACCGAGTACCTCATCCCAGTAGGCCACACAAGGGCTCTTAGCCTACGGTTTATCAGATGCATAGGGCTAGGGTGGCGACCCAGACCTCCTTGCCATGTGAGGTACTTCTGGGAGCAGAGCAAGCCAGGGACTCCCAGCCTGAGGGTCAGACTAGCTCTCCTGAATGCCATTAGCCCATCTACCATCCTGCTTCCTGATTCCCTTACCGCTTTACCACCCAGTGTCAGTTTTACATTTAAGGACAGGTAATGAAAAACAAAAAGAAGGGCTCCCCTTGTGCGGTTGTGTAAGATACAACCACTATAACAGCTAAAAAAAGACGTCTGCTTCAACTCCACTGGGCGGAAAGCAGGAGAAAATGGGTTAGTCCGTGCTACCGTATCAAAAAAGGTCTTGTGCAGAAATCCCGCAAAGTCATTTGTCTAAAAGTTTTGGAGATGGACATCTCCTTCTTCAGGACAAATTACATGCCAGAGAACAGACGAGAGCCATAGAAAATAAGTCGATTAAAAGTAGCAAATAAAAATATTGCACTGACCGCCTGTGCTTGGTTTGAACAGTCATTTTGTGCTGGCAGCCTCTCTTTAATCTCTATGTACCAGTTGTGTCCACAGTTGTGAACATACCCGGTGCCATGTGCTATATTGGTCTCCAGTCTTTGCCCATCCACTTTCTTACGGAGGATGATTATTGGTAATCTTGAGCTGTCTTGGGTTCCCTATGACTTTTGGTGTAAGAATTAAGGTTGGGACCTGAGAACAAAACGTTGAATCGACTCCTACCCAACCTGAAAGACCACAGTCCCTTTAGATTGTGTTTTATATATAAAGTCTCTGCTACTTCCCCACTGTCTCGGACATTCCTTTTTATAGGTTTCTTTCCTCCTTCGGCCACAGGACCCAATAGGTTCATTTAGGCCATATTTTTAATGTTCATTTAACGAAAACTCCTGATGTTTATACATTAAATGAAGCTCGCCAATCCATCACTCACGCAATGTTCACAGAATAAGATTTAAAAACTTCCCACCCTGTATTATAATTACCTATTTCCGGTCCGATGGGCTTGATGCAACCAAAGTCCATCCCACCACTCTTCGACACTTAACAGCCTCTTCTTCTGAGTGATATTCGACTTGCATGCCTGAGCAGAGACTTCTCGATATCACGCAGGTGAACTGTACTCTGCTCTACTGTGGGTAGAACCTAAAACTGTTGTGCGCATGCACAAACCGCTAAGGTCTCTGCGCAAGTGCAAATTCCCCCGGAACGATCTGGAAAAACCTCGGTGCATTGGCACCATTTGGATATGACTCAGAAGAAGAAGCTGTAAGACAGCAAGGAGAGGCAGGAAGGATGGTGAGGAGAGGCGGGATGGATGGCGAGGAGAGGCAGGATAGATGGCGAGGAGAGGCGGGGTGGATGGGGAGGAGAGGCAGGATAGATGGCGAGGAGAGGCGGGAAGGACGGCGAGGAGGGGCGGGATGGATGGCGAGCAGAGGCGGGAAGAACGGCAAGGAGAGGCGGGACGGACGACGAAGAGAGGTGGGATGGACGGCAAGGAGAGGCGGGATGGACGGCAAGGAGAGGCGGGACGGACGACGAGGGGAGGCGGGATGGATGGCGAGGAGAGGCAGGAAGGACGGCGAGGAGAGGTGGGACAGATGGCGAAGAGAGGCGGGACACATAGCGAGGAGAGGCGGGACGGACGGCAAGGAGAGGGGATGGACGGCGAGGAGAGGCGGGATGAATGGCGAGGAGAGGCGGGACGGACGGCAAGGAGAGGGGATGGACGGTGAGGAGAGGCGGGATGGATGGCGAGGAGAGGCGGAAAGGATGGTGAGGAGAGGCGGGAAGGACGGCGAGGAGAGGTGGGACGGATGGCGAGGAGAGAAGGGACGGATGGCGAGGAGAGGCGGGAAGGATGGCGAGGAGAGGCGGGACGGATGGCGAGAAGAGAAGGGACGGATAGTGAGGAGAGGCGGGAAGGATGGTGAGGAGAGGCGGGACGGATGGCGAGGAGAGGAGGGATGGATGGTGAGGAGAGGCGGGACGGATGGCGAGGAGAGGCGGGAAGGACGGCAAGGAGAGAAGGGATGGACGGCGAGGAGAGGCGGGATGAATGGCGAGGAGAGGCGGGACGGACTGCGATGAGAGGAGGGACGGACCAAGCTGCAATCAAGCCCATCGGACCGGAAACAGGTAATTATAATACAGAGTGGGAAGTTATTAAAACTTACTTATTCTGTGAACATTGTGTGAGTGATGGATTGGTGGGCTTCATTTAATGTATACATCAGGAGTTTTTAAAACTTATTTGTTCGTTGCTCAGGGATAGTCAGGACATAATAGTCACCTTCTTAAAATACAGCATAGGTGCTGCTGAAGGTGGCGCTTTTAGTGCAAAATACCTAAATCTGGTGACAGGTACAATTCTGTTATCTATGATATACTGGCCTAGTAAAGACTCTTTGTTTTGGCCTCTGCGGGCTAAATGAACCCAATGGATGGCAATAAAGTACATGCTAATTGGTGGGCACAGATCCTTATATAACGGTCCTCTACAGTCATCCTCAGGAGACAACTTTCCAAGCCGCACTAAATCCTGTTTGCAGAGTTTTTCAAAATGGTTAAAAAGTTGTGGAAAGTTTTTTTTTTTTTTTTTTTGTAATGTAAAAACGATATAAGGATGGAAGAGACTAGTGGTAGCGGTAATGAGTGTGTATGTTGGTGATGTTGTGAAGGAGATCCTCATATATATGTATGTACGGTGCGGTGCCTTTACTCTTTGTAAATCATTTCCACTGTGAATCTTCCGAAGTGAAGCGTGTTATATCCAGTATGTGGACAGTGATGTAGACTGGACTTGTAAACCAATAGAAGGAGCACAATATCTGACCTGTGTTGTTTTTAATGTTCTTGTATAATGTCATACCTTCTCTCACCACTGTGGGCGCTGCAGATATATGTGTCGCAGGCCAAAGATCAACATCGGGTTTTTCCTGCATCCATAATGGCAATGAACTCTGACCTTGGTGATGTCATTCTGGAACCTTTCTACTACCTGTAATTGTTGAGAATTTAGGAGAGACGATTATATATAATTCAGTCTCCGTGAACATTCAAGCTGTAGCAGATTATCCTGAATGCTGCTTTAATGTCTGTGTACTTACAATAAAGTAGTACTGTCGGTGGTAGTACCCAGTGTCTGACTTTCATGGTAGTGTCTGATAATACATCAATGCTGTGTGCTTGCGTGGGATACTAAACATTATAGTATTGCCTGCCCGGTGGATAATTTGCAAAATGAAGCTTCTCTCTTTAGTGCAATCTAGATGGATTTTCTTATACCTTACCTGGTGATGTGGATCCTTGAAAACCCTGGTCTGATGAACAGTTGTAATGCAGCAGGGACTGATGATGATGCTGCTGCAGCAGAATAATCCAGTGGATACAGAAGAGTGGTAACTGAAGGAAGAAAACTAGAACCACAGAAACCAATACGTAGAATTGAAGTTACACCAAGTGAGGTATAACACCTATCACTGCGGCGCCGTCCTCCCACGGCAGGGAGACCGTCTTCCGCAGCGTCTGTTCAGTCCCCGTATGTTTCTTCCTGCTCCTGTAGTCACTCAGTCCAGACTGTGTATGTCACTTTAAGTACCTATAGATCGTGAGTAGCCTCTGTATACTGCAACTTGGTCCTCTACTGTTTATAATTTAAAGGGATCCTGTCACCTCCAAAACACCTACTAAGCTGTCAAAACATGTCCCTGCAGCATCCCATCACTAATCTCACACTCCTTTTTTCTCCTAAAAGCATCCTGTGAAAGTGCATAAAAACGTTTTAATACTTACTCATTAGGTATCATAATTAGCAGGGGCTATATTCTTTAGCCCCTAGGGCGTGTTGTTTTGCAGCTCCAGGATCCACCCTCTCTCTGTCTGTGCTGCTGTGATGTGGGGCTGAAGGCAGGACAAATGATTTGCATTCTGTGAGTGACTGAAAGGGGGGAGGACAATGCCTGCCCAAGCAAAGCACACAGACAGAGAGAGGGTGGATCCTGGAGTCTGCAAAACAACACGCCCTAAGGACTAAAGAATATACCCCCTGCTCATTATAATCACTAATGAGTAAGTATTAAAACGTTTTTCTCCACTTTCACAGGATGCTTTTAGGAGACAAAAGGAGTGTGAGATTAGTGATAATATGCTGCAGGGACATGTTTTGGTAGCTTAGGAGGCATTCTGGAGGTGACAGGATCCTTTAAATGAATCTGAAACTCATTAATCTCATATATTCTTCAGGAAAGTTTCAGTTCTATTAAATCACTCTTCATTTGCTGTGTTCCAGCACCATCTTCTGGTGGAACATATAGTTTACAGTATTGTCAGAATCTGACATGTAAATGGGGGCTCAAGGGTGGAGCTGCTTCAAGCTTCAGTCTAGACAGGCTGGAAAATCCCCAGTCCTGGCCCAAACTCCTTAGGGAGCAGAGCACATGTAGAGATGTTCTTTACCTCCGAACCTCAAGGCCCAACCATCTCTGACTTCTCCAGCCAAGATGCCTAAAGGCTCTTAACCCTGTATCCTCACCGTCCGGACTGTTATTTGCTTCAAGTGTATTTTTGCATGTGCTGTGACGAGCTAGGAAAGTACCACAGGATTTCAAGGTTTGTACCATCCTCTTGATACATATCTACTTTTCTGCTTTTATACCACCAAAAGACTCTGAACCTTTCTATACAGCATATAAACACTACATCTAAATAATCTTTGCTCTTACAGTCCCAGGATCCCAATTGCATGTCAGTATTCAAATGTAAACTGTACTTGCCGTGGCCTACCCAAGTGAACTGTGAAGTATTTACTCCATATTGGATTTCTCCATTCCTGTGATGGTAAACGCAACTGTTATCCCCGAGAAATAAACAACAGAAGAAACGTGTTTACAGTACCCAAAATAGAAATAGATGAAACTGTGTTTTCTTATGCAAATCAAAAATATAATTTAATAAATCATAGTGACAGAAAACAACAAACCAATCCAAATAGCTACAAGGTTACATAGGGCAGGTAAGGCAGTTTTCATGTTATCCCCGAAACCTGCGTCTGTGGTCATTACATCTGCTGTGGACGCTGTGTGGGGGTGGATAGCAGGGAACAATCAGCCTGATCATTACACTCCCATTGCACAAGTCTCCTCGGAACGCGCTTTGGCGGTGCGCACCGCACTCTCGTGTAATGATTGTGTAGGAACTCTGGAATCTGATAGCGAGGGATATAACGAAACTGAGACCAGGGTTTGGATAAATAAACTGTATTAACAAATAAACACGTGGTTTAGAAAAAGAAACAAACAGTAGGAAAATCCTGAAATAATAAGCAGAGTGCTTCCTGCACAAATACGTGAATGTCCAGAAATTATCATATGCAGCGTGTGACCGGCACAATATTTGAATGTCCTGAAATAATATGCAAGAGTGCGACCTGCACTTATTATGTGCAATGTCCAGAAATTATACAGTACAGACCAAAAGTTTGGACACACCTTCTCATTCAAAGTGTTTTCTTTATGTTCATGACTATGAAAAGTGTAGATTCACACTGAAAGCATCAAAACTATGAATTAACACATGTGGAATTATATACTTAACAAAAAAGTGTGAAACAACTGAAAATATGTCTTATATTGTAGGTTCTTCAAAGTAGCCACCTTTTGCTGTGATTACTGCTGTGCACACTCTTGGCATTCTCTTGATGAGCTTCAAGAGGTAGTCACTGGAAATGGTTTTCACTTCACAGGTGTGCCCTGTCAGGTTTAATAAGTGGGATTTCTTGCCTTAGAAATGGAGTTGGGACCATCAGTTGTGTTGTGCAGAAGTCTGGTGGATACACAGCTGATAGTGATAGTCCTACTGAATAGACTGTTAGCTGCTTTTTTCTTGCCTTAATGGAAATTCTAAGTAAAGAAAAACGAGTGGCCATCATTACTTTAAGAAATGTAGGCCAGTCAGTCCGAAAAATTGGGAAAACTTTGAAAGTGTCCCCAAGTGCAGTTGAAAAACCATCTTGTGCTACAAAGAAACTGGCTCACATGAGGACCCCCCAGGAAAGGAAGACCAAGAGTCACCTCTGCTGCGGAGGATAAGTTCATCCGATTCACCAGCCTCAGAAATCGCAGGTTAACAGCAGCTCAGATTAGAGACCAGGTCAATGCCACACAGAGTTCTACCGTGTTTCCCCGAAAGTAAGACAGGGTCTTACATTCTTTTTGTGGCCAAAAGTGGCCCCCTGTCTTACTTTCGGGGGGGGGACTTACATTGGAGGCCCCACCATCCATCCATCCACACACTCCCACACATACAGACAGACACATGCATACACATATATACACATATATACACACCATACACACCACACACACCACAAACACACATAGCACCGCTTCTTACCGGGTCCTGTGTGGGGTCCCGATGGTCCTGTGCCGTCCTCTGTGCTCCGGTCCGGTCCCCGAGATGATCCGCTGCCATCCGCCGTGTTCTGGTGCCGGTCCTAGGCTCCATGGTCCCTGCTCTTCCGGAGTTCAGGCCTAGCTCCGCCCAGGTCATAGTGTGGGCCAATCAGCATAGCGGCGCTCAAGCAAGCGTCATCGGGCGCTTGCCTCTGACGTCAGCGCCGCTATGCACCTTAAGTGTGTAAATGCAGATTGAGAGCTTCAGACCTACATTACTCCCCCCATAACAGGAATACTGCACTCTCTGTCTTCAGTGCAGCACCCCTCTGTAGCGCACTGACAAGTGGGGCGCTACACAAACAAATGTACCTGAGGGAGACATTTTAGACTTGATGTATGGAGTAATATAAGCTCTATGAAGGAGTAACAAGGTCATGTCTGTATAACTACTGGAAGGGATAATCGTCCGCTGTAGTGTAGTGGCTTCTAGTATGTCCCTGACAGTGATGTCGTGTATCTCATTTACCCAACGTGCAGGGCCAGCATACCTGCCTTCCCACGACCATTGCTTGCATAACTGCTTGTCGAGGTTATTTGTGTCCTTGCGATCCTAAGGAAGCTGTCTATACTGTTCCTCCCCTCTCGCTCTCCTCTTTCTGCTATGCTTTTTAGGGCTAGACTCCTTGCCTGAAGAGAAATAAAGGGTTTGTTTACAAATAATGAAAAATGTTGTGTGGCAGCATCAAATGTAAGCATGGACAACCTGTCATCTAGTAGGTCAGCTGCCAGAATGCAGCCCTGCCTGGCGAGCACACCAGTGTACTTCTTAGGGTTGAAAAGTCCAGCTCAAGTCCAGCACTGCAGCCCACAATGATCAAGTCCCGAATTAAGTACACTGATAGCAAAACAAACTCAAAGTTCTTACAGATCAAGTAGTTCTAGAAGTATACAGCTCCTCTCCTTGGAAGTCTGTAAAGGACGTAACTACAGCCAGGATCAGATTAATGCACTGTAGACTGAAGGCAGTTGGGAGGTGATGAAGCTGAGCACAGAGCAAACGAGCAGCAGCAGGAAGCCAAGAAGCAAGCCAGGAGAGTCTCAGATGTTAACTAGCAAACTACTCAGGCAAGGACTTAATCCAGGACTGGAATTTATAAGCAGGGCTGATAGGAAGTTCAAAATCAAGACGAGGTACCAAACTCTACCTTGGACTAGGGCAAGAAGACAAACAAGCTACATGGAAAACTCGGAAACCTTACACCTCACACTCCTTAAAGGGTCAGTACACCCTAACCCGGAAATGCTTCTCAGCCTATGGCTGAGACGTACTGTGTATTAAAGGCACCTTTCTCCATTGGGAGGTGCCTGGACAACATGGTCTATTCTTAGAGACGTGACTCACCGTAGCCGAGTTCTGCAGTGTCGCAGGCGTCTGCTTCTCCTTGTCACGGAACCGCGCCAGCGGCCGTGGGGCCCGGTGGTCCAGATCAATAGGGGGAATGGCTGAACAGTAGGGGTTAATAATCTTCGTGACGCCACCTGCGGGTGTTCCGGTGATTTCACCGACGCTGCTAGGCCTCCGGGGGATGTTATGCAGCAAGGTGGGACGCTCCCCACAGGACGAGCGGGAGTCCCCGGAGCCAGGAGCTGCACAAGATGTTGTGAGGCAGCTGAGTAATCCTGCTATTAAGTCCAGGAATCAAACGCAGACACATCAAAGTCTTTTAGGTACCTTTACTGGTGGAAAGCAGGTACACTCAGACTGGGATAGTGGAGTGGACACTCCTGGAGGTTCACAGCAAGCAGTGTTAGGCTTCCTTCTCTCTGTACTTCCAGTGTGGTCGGGTGGATGTAGAATCCAGCCGGACCGGGTAGTGCGTTCGGAGGAACGTAATTCACCTGGGTAACAGTACTGAGGGCACTGTAAAAGGGGTTAAGCAGGATCAGTACTTTTCCCTGGGCTCTCGTAGGTAGGTGCTTCAGGTGGAACAGGGGGCTAGACTCCCTGTTAGTCGTGCTGGTTCTCTGTGGTGGCTGGGTAGCTCTCACAGCTCGGTTCCAGTAACTGGTTGGCAAGGGTAAGAGTTAAGGTAACTCTGATGTCCTGAGAGGTGTTTTCTCCTTTCCTCTGACCCCAATTGCAAGGGTCTCTCACTGGGCTGGTGTGCTGGTTTAGGGCCTAGTATGGCTTCAGAACCAGGGGTTGCACACGTCCTGCAGCTCTTTTAGCGACTGCACACACTCTGGTGTTTCTCCCTCCAAGACCCTATTTATAGGGGACCTGGTTCAAAGTGACCAGTGGAGCTCCCCCTAGAGGCTTGGGGTAAAACCAGGTGTTAAAGGTGTAGTGGGGTGTTTGTGAGCGTTGCTTTGCTGTTACTGCTCCATTCATGTCCCAAGGAGTTCTGTGGTGCCCAACAGGTGCCAGGATGCCACATGAGCGTTATATTAGTCACCTCCTCTATACTCAGCATTATATCCCCACTAACCAGCTGAAATCAAGATTTGTCAGGCGTAAGTGACGAAGCCAATCAATCAATACCCTTGAGTACAAAGGAGCAGACCTAGTCAGAGAGACGAGTATAATTTTTATTTTTTACCTCCCTGTGCCCATTAATAAGGAGTTGTACAGTAGTGGACAGCCACATTTTGGAGTTATTAGTCTATCTATAGTGCATGCAGGGGTTATAGTCAGACTCAAGTCCTCAGAAGCCTGAAAAGGGTCCCTTTCGCCCATATAAGCAGTCCAGTACTATTAAAGACTCGGGATAGTTGGGGACCTTGCTAAAAATATTGTTTTGGGCCCCACAAACTTTAAATTACACCAGGAGACGAGTGGTAAAACAAACCAGAATCTGCTCACCTGGTCGGTTGTGTGTACCCACAACCAAGTATGAGCACAAGGGGTCAGCTGCTGCAGGATCCACACATCCACGGTTCACCGCGGTGCAAGTAATACTCAGAAGGACGATGTGCTGCACGATCCGCGCGGCTGCCAGAATTAAGACACCAGAAGACCGGAATTTCTGGAATGTTGTAGCTTTATTCCTCTAATCCTACGCGTTTCAAAACTATACCCAGCTCCTTCCTCCTGAGGAAGGAGCTGGGTATAGCTTCGAAACGCGTAGGTTAGAGGAATAAAGCTACAACATTCCCAGAAATTCCGGTCTTCTGGTGTCTTAATTCTGGCAGCAGCGTGTATCGTGCGGCACATCGTCCTTCTGAGTATAGCTCTGCTATAGTGGCAGGGAAGCTGTATGCCCCAACCACAAACTCCGGCGGGGTGCGGGGTTTTTATGTTCCGAGACTCAACCTCCGGTGCAGTAAAAGTGTGGCACCCCAGGGTCGATGTGCCACAGTGTCATCACTACCCCCGGGTAGTGGTGTCACCAGAGAGCAACAAAGGGTATTCTCATCAGGCAACAGACACACACAACACTAATACCTCCAAACCAAAAGGGGGAGACCAAGCCCGGGTTCAGAGTGTTCTGGTCTGGAGAGGAGCAAGTTCAGTTCAGCTCCTGAGAGGGCTGTGAAGGGTAGTAGTAGAATGCAGTGCGGAGCAGCACTGTGAAGACATCCTGGTGGACTGGAAGCTGGTTAGCTCGTCCCAGGATCGCTAACTTGTTCCAGGCCTAAGGCTAGGGTTTGAGAAAAGGAGAGGAAGAAACACACCGGGAGGCTGAGCAGCATCGTGCCTTTCCCAGAGAACAAGCGCATAGAACAGACACCAGAGTCTGAGACTGTGCAGGGTTACACATCCCAGCAGTCAACACCGGAAAGTGGAAGACTCCAGAATCTTCAGCTACACCAGTGATGGGACAACCTTTTGAGCTTGGTGTGTCAAAATTCGCAAAAAACGAGCATGAACTCGGCAGGTGTGTCACCTTGAGAAAAAAAACCCTAATTTTACGATATTTATAGTGTAAATAACAAATATGTATAATTCTTAACTTACCTGCTTAGTGACTTCTTTGTTAATCTGTCAGTTGGTTTCTTTGTTGGTCTTGCTGTTATTTCACTTGTGTGGGGTGTCATGAACTAAGTCAGATAAGTGAGGGGGAGGGGAATTCTTCCGGTGATGGCGAACCTGTGGCAGTCCAGCAACAGCTGGACTGCCACAGGTTCGCCATCACTGATTTAGTGACTTTTTTGTTGCTGAATTTCATTGGCTAAATCTTCAATTGAAGGTTGGTATTTTGTACACTTCAAGGCCAAGCAAGCGCTACTAAGGTTATCTGTCAATCTGTTTCTTTTGTTGGTTTTGATATTATTTAATGCTGAGAATAAGGTCTCACAAAAGTACGTAGAGGGAAAAATAGTAAGTAAAGCCATTGCTATATTTTTCAGGTGCTAAAAGTGTCTGGTAACCGATTCCAGGCACTCCAAATTTCCTGTTCATAGTGGCACTCCTCTTGATTCTCCAAACGGCACCTTTCTAGATTCTCAAGCTTTGACCTCAAATCAACAAACACCTGACCCCAGATGCTGTCCTGAAATTCTGCAAGTTGCATCTCCAAATCATCAATTTGTATCCATTGGAAACCATTTAATTCCAAACTACTGTAGACTACTACATCAGGATACTTAATTATTTTCATGGTCTGTTCTAGGCTTCTAAATTGATTAAATCTATCACTGAACTGGTCAAGTAAGGAGTCTAAAACATGCTGGTACTTTAGATGCAAGGGCTCCATTTCATTTTGTACAGCTGCACTGGCCTTCTCAAAATACTTTGTTACTCGAGGAAAATACTTATAAGTTTTAGTTTCTACATCTCGCTTGAAAATTTTAAGTTTACTTTTAAAAGCTTTTATGTATCCAAACATAACGTCAATACTTTTGCCAAAAACCCTTGTAGCTTTAAGTTCAGTTCATTAATATGAACAGAGAGATCTGTAAAAAACATCAGGGTGTTGACCCACTGATAATCATAGAGCTGAGGAAAGTTTCCCAGATCCTTATCCTCAAGAAATACCTTAATTTCTTCAAAGCACTCCACAAAGCGCTCAAGAACTTTGCCTCGGCTCAGCCATCTTACATTATTGTACATCAGCAGTCCACTGTAGGTGGAATCAACCTCCAGTAAAAGTGCAGAAAATTCTCTCTTGTGAAGGGGGCGAGCAGCTATTAAATTAACTATTTTTGTAACAACTGACATTAAGTCGTTTAAGTCAGTGAATCCTGCCTTGGCACATAAAGCCTCCTGATGGATAATACAATGAAAAGGCACAATCGGGTGTCCAATAGCTTCTGTAAACAATGTAACAAATCCCACTTTTTTCCCCACCATGTTTGGTGCCCCGTCTGTCGTCACTGACACAACTTTAGAGATATCAATGCTTAGGTCACAGAATGTTTGTTTAACAACCTTACATATTTCGCTTCCTGATGTACTTGTTGGCACTGATACTAACTTTATCAACTCTTCTCTCATTGTGAGACCATCAGAATATCGACCAATAATGGCCAACTGTGCATGTGATGTGACATCAGTAGTTTCATCAAGAGAGATCGAAAAATATTTACAATTACTTATGTCTTCCTTTAATTGATGTTGTACGTTTGTTCAGTCTCATTATTCGGTCTTTTATGATATTTCTACTGAGTGGTAACTCAGCTATTCTCTTACTAATTGCATCTTTATTCTGCATATCGTGAAATAGAACTGGTGCACATCTTAAGAGAGTTTCTTTAATAAATTCTCCCTCACTGAGGGCTTTTCCATGCTGAGCTATGGAGTGAGCAATGCTCAGACTTGCAGATGTTAAATTTGTAGAGCTTTTTACAAATTTAAGGATGGAATTAGATTGGCTCTTATGAAGTTGTAGCTGCCTGGAAATGTATTCCTTCCTTTCATCCTCACTTTTTTTCAAGAGCTGGGAATGATTAGTTTCAAAATGTCTATTTATATTCCACGTTCTGCTTACTACCGTTTCACTACATAGAACGCAAAATGATCTGCCATTTTTTTCTATAATGCCATACATCTCAGTCCATGTCTCTTGAAAGGGTCGGCTACTGCTACTACTACCACTTCCTTTACTTAACCTTGGTTTTTTTGGCTTCTCCATCAGAGGGGCAGTGACAGAAGATTTATAGATAGCCCTGCAGGCAATTAGGGGTTAACTGTCTTTTAGGAAAGGGCAGAGTTAATAAGCAGAAATAGAGATTAATAGGATGAAATGGAGTCTGTATGCTGCAAGATGGCGTTCCTTATGTAAATTAATGGCGGGAAACGGCACCCATAGCACAGGCCTCTTCCAGCCTCCCCCTCACTTATCTCAGTAATGGCCAATCACACATTCATGACACCCAGCCCAGATTCTGCCCAGAACCTTTCACTGGACTCGAGGATGGTTGCTGTAGTAATCACTGGACCTCCAGACAGCGATCACAGGGCCTCAGATATGCGTCCCCCACAGCGCTCCGCTGCTCCCTGCTGCGCCAGCCAGAAGTTCCGCTTACCGGAAGTCCCAGGACTAGACGCTCTGTGCCGGAGCTCTGCTGTCCTGGCCTACAGTCCTCCAGCACATTTTTTTTTCCTCATCTGTAGTTAGTGATGGGCGAGTCCTAACTCGGAATCGCTTGACTCTAGTCTACTCGTTGCGAGTCTAGCGAGTCCAATGTTAATGAATGGGGAATCGAGTAATTAGACTCGATTCCCCATTCATTAACATTGGACTCGCTAGACTCGCAACGAGTAGACTAGACGAGTCAAGCGTAATAGCTCGCATTGCCGTTTTGGAAACCCGACTCGCAACAGTTTTTTGCTGCTGTGTCCGTGTCTGTGGTTTTTATCCAAATAGCGAGTCTAGTTTCTCCGGCCGGCCGCGTGTCACTGAAAATGGCTACGCGTGTCAGTGCTGACACGCGTGTCATAGGTTCGCCATCACTGAGCTACACTATACCAGAAACACAGCAACGCATAGGCTCCAACAATATTGACACCCAGCGGCACGGTAGAGAGAGTGAAGGACTCGAGTTGCCTTTTATACTGGTACGCCGCAGGACGAGACAGGGCCGGCAGCCTAGCTTAAGCAAATGCAGGAGCCAAATCACAAGCGCAGCAAGGGAGCCAAAGAGACCTGGTCGGGTGAGAATAACCCCACGTTGCTCTCAAGACTCCGTGGACAGCATTTAACATCTGCTCCAGCAAAGGACTACTACAAAACCGTGAGTCTGCCTGTTAATTGCGCCCGTTACCCTGCACCCTGTACATAGACTTTCTACATCTTCCCTGGGGACCCTCAGCCCTACCCGGGGAGGGCTTACCATCCATGCTGCCCCGAGTCACCGTCCCCAGCAGGAATATGGCAGCGGTGGTTCTACTAACCACATACCCCGGGTGGCGTCACGACAAATCCCTTGTAAATACCCCTTTTTGGGCTGATCTCAGGCCACGGGACCGGGTCATGACTACCGTAATACCCCAGAGAGACAGCACAGGCCTAGTTCCCCATAGCCTGGGAGTGCATCAAAAGCAAGGCCATCGTATTAGGGTTAGGGGACCTGAGATGTCACCACAGAAAAGCCTGTGACCACTGGACTGTAGCAGAGCATGTGGAACAGACTGAAGAGGTCCGAAAGGAACATGAAAAGGGGTGTCGCACATGAGCTGTCCCAGCTGCTAAGACCGCACTGGAGCTGCTGTAGTACTGAACTGTGTGTGTTGGAACAACTGATGAGTTGAGAGTAAACCAAGTTGAAGCTCTGAATAGTTTGAGACTTTGATTATGCGCCCTGAGAGGTGGCAGACTGATTCTGCGAGCTGGCAGTAGGAGGTTGCCTTAGGGTACTTAGAACTTTGTACTACACCTACACTTCCTACGCAGTAGCCCTGGGGACCAGCCCTACCCATGGAGAGCACATCTCTGCTGCAACCCCCATCATCCCTAGAGACCCCACTGCAGCGGTGGCTACCTCTAGCTGCAAACCACAGGTAGCGTCACGATTAATTCCTAAAAACTGATTTCCCCGTCATTTTTATTGACTCACCTGGGACTACGAAGCTGGGTCACGACACCGTGATATCCTGCAAGCCCCAGATGATTACGACAGGGCATAGTTCTGAGTACCCCACAGCCCCAGTGGGTGACTCACACCCTATTCTTAAAGGGTCAGCATGCCCTACCTGCAAGTGCTTCTTTGTATGCATTCTTGAGATACTTGCACATGTCTCACATGCCTCACCTGGCATGGCTGCCAGTTCTCTGGACAGAAGCTCATCAGCTGCATGTGTTTCTATGCAGCTGATATGCTCCTGTCCAGAGAGTCGGCAGCCATGCCAGGTGAGGCATGTGAGATTTGTGCTAGTATCTTGCCCTATAATATATTTATTCATTTATATAGCACTTTACATACATCAGTAATACTGTCCCAATTGAAGCTCACAATCTAAACATCCTATCAGTATGTCTCTGCAATGTGGGAGGAAACCCATGCAAACACAGGGAGAACATACAAACTCCTTGCAGATGATGTCCTTGGTGGGAATTGAACCCAGAAGCTCAGGACCTCAGTGCTGCAAAGGCTGCAGTGCTAACCACTTGAGCCACCGTGCAAGAAGTACTGAGAATTTAAGGCACCTTCTCCCTATGGGATGTACCTGAGCATCGTGGTCCATGCCTAGAGATATGCGCCTAGTTTTTAGGTCCTTATTACTCATGCTGTTCCTGAGCCCTATGTGTTTCCTATTCCAGCCGTATCTGTCTCTACCCAACCTGCTACCATACCATTAGGGCCAGCCTGAACCAGCCTTGCTGCTATATCCTCAGTGCCATCCTCAACCAGCCCCACTACAGAACTCTCTGTACCAGCCTGAACCAGTTCCACTGCAGAAACCGCTGCACCAGCCTGAACCAGCCCCACTGCAGAACCCGCTGTACCAGCCTGAACCAGGCCCACTGCAGAACCCGCTGTACCAGCCTGAACCAGCCCCACTGCAGAAACCGCTGTACCAGCCTGAACCAGCCCCACTACAGAACCCGCTGAACCAGCCCCAGTGCAGAACCTGCTGTACCAGCCTGAACCAGCCCCAGTGCAGAACCTGCTGTACCAGCCTGAACCAGCCCCACTGCAGAACCCGCTGTACCAGCCTGAACCAGCCCCACTGCAAACCCGCTGTAACAGTCTGAACTAGCGTCAGTGCCAAACCCCTGTATCAACCTGAACCAGCCTCACTGCAGAGTCCTCTGTACCAACCCCACTGTAGAACCCTCTGTACCAGCCTGAACTAGCTCCACTGCCAAACCCTCTGTACCAGCCTGAACCAGCCCCACTGCAGAACCCGCTGTACCAGCCTGAACCAGCCCCACTGCAGAACCCGCTGTAACAGCCTGAACCAGCCCCACTGCAGAACCCTCTGTACCAGACACCCACTGCATAACCCTGTACCAGCCTGAACCAGCCCCACTGCAAACCCCTGTACAGCCTGAACTAGCTCCAGTGCAAACCCTCTGTATCAGCCTGAACCAGCCCACTGCAGAACCCTCTGTACCAACACCCACTGAGAACCCGCTGTACAAGCCTGAACCAGCCCCACTGCAGAACCCTCTGTACCAGCCTGAACCAGCCCCACTGCAAACCCTCTGTACCAGCCTGAACCAGCCCACTGCATAACCGCTCTGTACCAGCCTGAACCAGCCCCACTGCAAACCCGCTGTAACAGCCTGAACTAGCGTCAGTGCCAAACCCTCTGTATCACCTGAACCAGCTCACTGCAGAACCCTCTGTACCGCCTGAACTAGCCCACTGCAGAACCCTCTGTACCAACCTGAACCAGCCCCACTGCAGAACCTCTGTACCAGCCTGAACCAGCCCCACTGCAAACCCTCTGTAACCAGCCTGAACTAGCTCCACTGCAAACCCTCTGTACCAACCTGAACCAGCCCACTGCAGAACCCTCTGTACCAGCCTGACCCAGCCCACTGCCAAACCCTCTGTACCAGCCTGAACCAGCCCACTGCAGAACCCTCTGTACCAGCCCACTGAACCCGCTGTACAGCCTGAACAGCCCACTGCAGAACCCGCTGTACCAGCCTGAACCAGCCCACTGCAGAACCCTGTACCAGTCCTGAACCAGCCCCACTGCAGAACCCGCTGTACCAGCCTGAACCAGCCCACTGCAGAACCTGCTGTACCCGCCTGAACCAGCCCCACTGCAGAACCTGCTGTACCAGCCTGAACCAGCCCCACTGCAGAACGCTGACCAGCCTGAACCAGCCCCACTGCAGAACCCTCTGTACCAGCCTGAACTAGCTCCACTGCAGAACCTCTGTACCAGCCTGAACCAGCCCCACTGCAGAACCGTTGTACCAGCCTGAACCAGCCCCACTGCAGAACCCGCTGTAACAGCCTGAACCAGCCCCACTGCAGAACCTCTGTACCAGCCTGCTAACACCGCCTACCAGCCTGAACCAGCCCCACTGCAAACCCGCTGTAACCAGCCTGAACCAGCCCATGCAGAACCTCTGTACCAGCCTGAACCAGCCTCACTGCAGAACCCTCTGTACCAGCCCCACTGCAGAACCCTCTGTACCAGCCTGAACTCAGCCCACTGCCAAACCCTCTGTACCAGCCTGAACTAGCTCACTGCAAACCCTCTGTACCAGCCTGAACCAGCCCCACTGCAGAACCCTCTGTACCAGCTGACCAGCCACTGCAGAACCCTCTGTACCACTGACCAGCCCACTGCAACCTCTGTACCAGCCTGAACCAGCCCACTGCAAACCCGCTGTACCAGCCTGAACCAGCCCCACTGCAGAACCCGCTGTACCAGCCTGAACCAGCCCCACTGCAGAACCCGCTGTAACAGCCTGAACCAGCCCACTGCAGAACCCTCTGTACCAGCCCCACTGTATAACCCGCTGTACCAGCCTGAACCAGCCCCACTGCAAACCCGCTGTAACAGCCTGAACTAGCGTCAGTGCCAAACCCTCTGTATCAACCTGAACCAGCCTCACTGCAGAACCCTCTGTACCAACCCCACTGCAGAACCCTCTGTACCAGCCTGAACTAGCTCCACTGCCAAACCCTCTGTACCAACCTGAACCAGCCTCACTGCAGAATCCTCTGTACAGCCTGAACCAACCCACTGCAGAACCCTCTGTACCAGCCTGTACCAGCTCCACTGCAGAACCCTCTGTACCAACCTGAACCAGCCTCACTGCAGAACCCTCTGACCTACCCACTGCATAACCCGCTGTACCAGCCTGAACCAGCCCCACTGCAGAACCCGCTGTACCAGCCTGAACCAGCCCCACTGCAGAACCCTCTGTACCTACCCACTGCAGAACCATCTGTAAACCTGAACCAGCCTCACTGCAGAAACCTCTGTACCAGCCTGAACCACCCCACTGCAGAACCCTCTGTACCAGCCTGTACCAGCTCACTGCAGAACCCTCTGTACCACCTGAACCAGCCCACTGCAGAACCCTCTGTACTACCCACTGCAGAACCATCTGTACAGCCTGAACCAGCCCCACTGTAGAACCTGCTGTAACAGCCTGGACTAGTTCCAGTGCCAAACCTTCTTACCAACCTGAACCAGCCCCACTGCAGAACCTCTGTACCAGCCACCACGGCATGCAGAACCCTCTGTACCAGCCTGAACAGCTCCACTGTCAAACCCTCTGTACCAGCCTGAACCAGCCCCACTGTCGAACCCTCTGTACCAGCTTGAACCAGTCTAGCAGCCTTTACCTACTGCACTAGTTGAACCAGCTGTGCTGCCGTACCTACTAAACCAGGGCTAGACAAACTTGCAAGCATGATCACCAAACAATCAAGTATTTCATGGCAAATAGCCAACAGGGTCGCAAGAAGTGTGTTGGGCAAAAAAGGGTCAAAATAACTGGAGGGGTCAGGTTCCCTTTAAGCTTTGATGTTTATGAGTCTTTGGGTTGATTGAGAACATAGTTATTGATCAATTATAAAAATAATCCTCTACAATACAACTTGCCTAATAATTCTGCACACAGTGTAGGGTATTGTTCAGACATGGTGTATATATTCATGCAGTGTCAACTAGCCCTCCACAACTGGTGTAACTAATAGGCCTCTGTACTGACACTTTGTGTATTTCACCTATCTACATGACAGACTCCCTATGCAGCTTCATTAGTGTACATTTTGCAAGCAGCTGCTCCCCTCCATTAAAAGGCTGTGAGTGATATGATGACCAGCGCTGCCCCTCCAGGGTCCGCGTCAGCACTCGGCATACCTGGGCAAGTGCCGGGGCCCTGAACAGCTGTGGGGGTCCACTGGCCATCAGAGACAGGCAGCCCTGACAGCCAGGGGCCCATTAGGGACAGACAGCCCTGTGAACAAGGGGCACATAAGGCAGACTCTGCAAGGAGCTGAGAGCTCTGCAGAGCTCCCAGTGCACATGGCTAATTTGCATGCGATGCAGATTAGCCATGTGCTAGCTCCAGGGAGCAGTGGAGCTTCCTCCTTTGCCTACTGTAGCAGTGTGATGAGTCATCACCCTGTGAGCTCATCACACTGCTGCAGGAAGGAGGAAGCTCCACAGTCCCGGGAGCTGCTGCTACAAGGATGTGGTGGGGAAGAATCTGAGGGGGACACAGCCCCGGGGAGCGGATGGAAGGTGAGTATGATCAGCAGGATGGGGGATTATATGTACCATGGAGGCTATGCTGACTGTATATAGAGGCTGTGCTGACTCTATATAGAGGCTGTGCTGACTTTATATAGAGGCTGTGCTGACTGTGTAGAGAGGCTGTGCTGACTGTATATAGAGGCTGTGCTGGGCTATATAGAGGCTGTGCTGACTGTATATAGAGGCTGTGCTGATTGTATATAGAGTCTGTGCTGAGGTATATAGAGGCTGTGGTGACTGTATAGAGAGGCTGTGCTGACTGTATATAGAGGCTATGCTGACTGTATATAGAGGCTGTGCTGACTGTATATAGAGGCTGTGCTGCGGTATATAGAGGCTGTGCTGACTGTATATAGAGCCTGTACTGACTGTATATAGAGGCTGTGCTGGAGTATATAGAAGCTGTGCTGGGGTATATAGAGGCTGTGCTGACTGTATATGGAGCCTGTGCTGACTGTATATAGAGGCTGTGCTGGAGTATATAGAAGCTGTGCTGGGGTATATAGAAGCTGTGCTGGGGTATATAGAGGCTGTGTTGACTGTATATAGAGGCTGTGCTGGGGTATATAGAGGCTGTGCTGACTGTATATAAAGGCTGTGCTGACTGTATATAGAGGCTGTGCTGACTGTATATAGAGGCTGTACTGACTGTATAGAGAGGCTGTGCTGACTGTATATAGAGGCTGTGCTGGGTATATAGAGGCTGTGCTGACTTTATATAGAGGTTGTGCTGACTGTATATAGAGGCTGTGCTGACTGTATAGAGAGGCAGTGCTGACTATATAGAGGCAGTGTTGGGGTATATAGAGGCTGTGCTGACTATATAGAGGCTGTGCTGACTGTATATAGAGGCTGTGCTGGGGTATATTGGGGCTGTGCTGGGGTATATAGAGGCTGTGCTGGGGTATATAGAGGCTGTGCTGACTATATAGATGCTATGCTGATTGTTTATAGAGGCTGTGCTGGCTGTATATAGAGGCTGTTCTGGGGTATATATAGGCTGTGCTGACTGTATATAGAGGCTGTGCTGGGTATATAGAGGCTGTGCTGACTGTATAGAGAGGCTGTGCTGACTGTATAGAGAGGCTGTGCTGACTGTATAGAGAGGCTGTGCTGACTGTATAGAGAGGCTGTGCTGACTGTATATAGAGGCTGTGCTGACTGTATATAGAGGCTGTGCTAGGGTATATAGAGGCTGTGCTAGGGTATATAGAGGCTGTGCTGGGGTATATTGAGGCTGTGCTAGGGTATATAGAGGCTGTGCTGAATGTATATAGAGGCTGTGCAGACTGTATATAGAGGCTGTGCTAACTGTATATAGAGGCTGTGCTGGGGTATATTGAGGCTGTGCTGGGGTGTATAGAGGTTGTGCTGACTGTATATAGAGGCTGTACTGGGGTATATAGAGGCTGTGCTGACTGCATATAGAAGCTGTGCTGACTGTATATAGAGGCTGTGCTGACTGTATATAGAGGCTGTGCTGACTGTATATAGAGGCTGTGCTGAATGTATATAGAGGCTGTGCTGACTGTATATAGAGGCTGTGCTAACTGTATATAGAGGCTGTGCTGGGGTATATTGAGGCTGTGCTGGGGTATATAGAGGTTGTGCTGACTGTATATAGAGGCTGTACTGGGGTATATAGAGGCTGTGCTGACTGCATATAGAAGCTGTGCTGACAGTATATAGAAGCTGTGCTGACTGTATATAGAGGCTGTGCTGGGGTATACAGAGGCAGTGCTGGCAGTATAAGGAGGCTGTCCTGGGTGTATACGGAGGCTGTGCTGGGGTATATGGAGACTACTGTTGTGCTGTATATATAATATGGAAGCTGTGCTGGGCTATATATACTATTTGGAAGCTGTGCTGGGCTGTATATATAATATGGAAGCTGTGCTGGGCTATATATACTATTTGGAAGCTGTGCTGGGCTATACTATTTGGAAGCTGTGCTGGGCTATATATACTATTTGGAAGCTGTGCTGGGCTATATATACTATTTGGAAGCTGTGCTGGGCTGTATATATAATATGGAAGCTGTACTGGACTATATATAATTTTTGGAGGCTGTGCTGGGCTGGATATATTATTTGGAGGCTGCTGCTGGGCTGCCACAGCTTCCAAATAACATATGTAGTCCAGCACAGCTTCCATGTTATATATACAGCCCAGCACAGCTTCCAAATAGTATATGTAGCCCAGTACAGCCTCCAAATAATATATACAGCCCGCAGCCTCTATATAATATATACAGCCCGGCAGTCTCCATATTATATACACAACCCTAAACAGCCTCTATATTATATATACAGCCCACCCAAGGAGCCTCTATACTACATATACACAGCCTGCAGCTTCTATATTATATTCATGAATCATAGTATGTGTTAAAGGGGCCCACTGAGACTGTTTCGCCCGGGGCCCACAAAAACCTGGAGCCGGCCCTGGCTGCCCCCATCTCCATCATGGTAAGTTCTCTACACCCAGCTTCTGCATTTAGTACTAGGTGGCCATGGTGAGTTATTTATTTATTTTTTTTTTTTAAATGGCCACCTTTGATCTAAGAATTAACATCCATCCATTGGACGAACTTTTGGTGGAAAATCCAATTAAGGGACAATCTGTCATTGCTATATGAAAAGCAACCACAAGGGGGCACTGCTATATTAACTCTGTACATGAAGTACTTTTGAATTGTTTTCTCTATAGCTATAAAAGCTTACTCCAGTCCCTGACAATCAGTGGATTCCGGAACATGAGCAGATGACGTGTGATGTGCACCCAACTTCACTGCTCCCTACTGGGAGCTGGGGAGGTAAGCAAATATTAAAATAGCTTTTTTAATTGTAAGCTTGGACGTTAAGCATACCTTTAATGTTTTATTTATAACCCTGAAACATAAGCACAGTGCAGCTGTGACCAATGTGACGTGCTATCACAAGGTAAGAGTGCACTATATGATCACATTTTTATCATTCGAGGATAAATTAACTTCATTAGTTTTTCAACAATTCTGTATTTCAGTTCCTAAAAAAAGTATAAAAAATATTTATATTGCAGTTCCACTGAAGTGCACTAGAGGGCGATGATTTACCATTGAACAACAGAGAGAACTGTATAGTGAATCATGATAATGTTTCGACCAGAGCTGGGGTGCATGGGGTACTCGGTCACCGGGGCTTCTGTGTGGGATGTCACGGGTGGTCGGTATCCCCGGTGCCGTGCCCTGGCGAACAACTATACCAGATGTTGTTGGTAAACGGTGGGGGTGAAAGGGGGTTATTTACAGGGGAACGTGACGCCACCTGTAGGGTCTGGTAAGGTGGTACCAGCGCTGCCAGCCGGCCACTGAGGTGATGGAGGGGGCAGCAGTGTGTGGTACAGCTCCCCACAGGTGGAGCTTTACCTCAGGGCAGCTATGATGGTAATGAGACGGTGAGGGAGGACAGTGATGTTAATGGTGGTGCAGTTCTTACCCTCTGCTGTTGATGTTGATGATGTTACGTCCTTTGAGCTGCGGCAGGAAGAATAACAGAAACCGTTTCCATTTTAACTTTACTTTACTTGGTACCGGCTGATGGCATAACAATACACGGTACAGTTTGGTTTAGGGTGTTGTTACCAACTCAGGATTTCTCTTAAGGAGTCATTAGATGTTCCTTCTCTGTCTTTCAGGGTTTCTATTCTCTTTCTAGATCTTTCTCTGTCTTTCCCACCTTTGAAGAGCTCACCCGCCAGTCCTGCAGTCTGTATCTAGTAGGCTTAATTTGACTATTACCGGTCCAAATGGGAACAGCAGGAACGCACAAGTTTCCCACCTGACACCGGGTTTCAGTCTTTCCTCACTAGTGTAGGACCGTCTTTTGGGCATGAGGGGTGAGGTAACTTGTGGTGCTGTCAGCAACCCGGTCTGGTTGGGCCTGCAGCTCGTCGGCTTCGCAGTCAGGGATGAACTCCTGGCTGCCTCGGTATCCGTGTCACCTGTGAACCCTCAACATGACCAGCTGGTTCCTACCAGTCTAGGTCCGTTGCCATCTGTCCTGGGCCCCCACATATAGTTGGGGTACCCTCCACTCAGCTCAGGCTGCCAGGCGTGACCACACTGTCTGCCTTCCCAACGCCGTCTGAGGTAAAATCTTAACTGTCACTCTACTCTAACCTAAGCTCCGCCCACCACCTGTGGAACCTACCATAAAGTCAGTTTCCCCTACACTAAGTGGTGCGGTCCTAAGTGAGTGCTAAAAATAGACTCCATAAGATTTAAATCGTAACCTGGCAACTTACAAGGAAAAACACATTTTATATTCAAGTGTAATACCATTCTGTGGCGCATACCCGCAGGGGCGCCACACACCCCCTTGGTGAAACACACCCGTCCGCGGGTGTCAAACCAAACCTGGAATAAAATGCATTTTACATATAACTTTGAACATTTAAAACAGATATCAACAATAAGATTGCTTCTTTTCTTCCCTGTCAGGGAGGCGCATTGCTTATAACGTTACTTTAAACTTTGACTATAATCTAGTCCATACTGGCCCAACTGGGACCAGGTAACAAGTTCTTTGGTTACTGTCCATCAAGTGCTGAAAAGGAAAAAGAAACAGTGCAATTCCAGAGAAATATGCATTTTAAACAATTCTGCTCACACTTTAAACAGTGCAATACCGGGTTAACTCTTTATTGCTCAACTTACTGACCCGGATTGCAAAGCACCCGCGGGGACCTGCGTGGCGTTTATTTATCCCCACAATACAGGTCCCGGTCCAGATGGCCCTGGGGAACTGCTGATAGATGGACTCTCTTCTCTCCAACCGCTGCTGCTGATGCTGGTACCGTGACCCTCCATAGCTCGCGGGGCCCGGCCTCCTCCGTACCACCGGCTCCTTCAGGAACTGGATGAAGTCCTCCGCCTCGGTGATATCCTCCTCTCCGGGCTCCACAAGGGGTGCATAAACCGGTCCCAGGGAATCAGCAGCTGGTACTGCCATTGCCTCACAGCCGGTTACAGGTAACAGGTCCGGAGCCTGACCAGGTATATTGAGTCCGCTCCCAGCCGCATCCTGCTTAGTTCTTATAGTCCATAACCGGTGTGGGCTGGCGCTCGACCCGCCCCCTTGGTTGATTGAGAGCAATGGGGGCGGGGAGACTTTTTGGCGCCTCTTGAATGGCCTATGTTTGTTGAGGGGCCGAGGCACGCCCCTAGGCCGGCACATTGTTGTTTATGCACTTTAAGCCGCCCACCACGAAGTTACTGTGGGCAAGTCCTTCGGGCTTTTCCGGAGCCCGCCACTGCCTTCGTCACTCCTCGGCAGAGCGAAGGGGGCGGGGCTTATCTTCCCGCTCTTTCTCCTGCTGCAGTGACGCAGTTTGAATTTTGTGAGGCGATGTAATGGCGGCTCGGCACAGTTTTTATAATCCACACAGTTAGACTGTAATAAAGTTCTTAAGGCACACTTCACCTGGTAGATACCAGGCTGGCTCATCCTGTTCGTGACGCCAATTTGTTTCGACCAGAGCTGGGGTGCATGGGGTACTCGGTCACCGGGGCTTCTGTGTGGGATGTCACGGGTGGTCGGTATCCCCGGTGCCGTGCCCTGGCGAACAACTATACCAGATGTTGTTGGTAAACGGTGGGGGTGAAAGGGGGTTATTTACAGGGGAACGTGACGCCACCTGTAGGGTCTGGTAAGGTGGTACCAGCGCTGCCAGCCGGCCACTGAGGTGATGGAGGGGGCAGCAGTGTGTGGTACAGCTCCCCACAGGTGGAGCTTTACCTCAGGGCAGCTATGATGGTAATGAGACGGTGAGGGAGGACAGTGATGTTAATGGTGGTGCAGTTCTTACCCTCTGCTGTTGATGTTGATGATGTTACGTCCTTTGAGCTGCGGCAGGAAGAATAACAGAAACCGTTTCCATTTTAACTTTACTTTACTTGGTACCGGCTGATGGCATAACAATACACGGTACAGTTTGGTTTAGGGTGTTGTTACCAACTCAGGATTTCTCTTAAGGAGTCATTAGATGTTCCTTCTCTGTCTTTCAGGGTTTCTATTCTCTTTCTAGATCTTTCTCTGTCTTTCCCACCTTTGAAGAGCTCACCCGCCAGTCCTGCAGTCTGTATCTAGTAGGCTTAATTTGACTATTACCGGTCCAAATGGGAACAGCAGGAACGCACAAGTTTCCCACCTGACACCGGGTTTCAGTCTTTCCTCACTAGTGTAGGACCGTCTTTTGGGCATGAGGGGTGAGGTAACTTGTGGTGCTGTCAGCAACCCGGTCTGGTTGGGCCTGCAGCTCGTCGGCTTCGCAGTCAGGGATGAACTCCTGGCTGCCTCGGTATCCGTGTCACCTGTGAACCCTCAACATGACCAGCTGGTTCCTACCAGTCTAGGTCCGTTGCCATCTGTCCTGGGCCCCCACATATAGTTGGGGTACCCTCCACTCAGCTCAGGCTGCCAGGCGTGACCACACTGTCTGCCTTCCCAACGCCGTCTGAGGTAAAATCTTAACTGTCACTCTACTCTAACCTAAGCTCCGCCCACCACCTGTGGAACCTACCATAAAGTCAGTTTCCCCTACACTAAGTGGTGCGGTCCTAAGTGAGTGCTAAAAATAGACTCCATAAGATTTAAATCGTAACCTGGCAACTTACAAGGAAAAACACATTTTATATTCAAGTGTAATACCATTCTGTGGCGCATACCCGCAGGGGCGCCACAATAACACTGAATTCATCAAGCAGGGGCAATCCAATAGAGGAAAGGTGATAAAGCCCTGCAAACTGCCTTAAAGGGGTTGTCCACTTTTGGAGATAATTTTTTATTTAAAGGAACCTGTCCCCAGTTGTTCCCCATGTATAGTACAGCCACCATTAACCCCTTCATCCCTTGGTGATTTTCCGTTTTTCCCTCCCCTTCTTCCAAGAGCCATAACTTTTTTTTATTTTTCCGGCAGTATAGACATATTAGGGCTTGTTTTTTGCGGGACGAGTTGTACTTTTGACTAAAATCATTTATTTTACCATATAGTGTACTGAAAGATGGGGGAAAAAAATCCAAGTGCAGTGAAATTGCAAAAAAAGAGCGATTACACAATTATTTTGGCTTTATTTTATTCATCATGTTCAGTATATGGTAAAACTGACGAGTCGCTAGGATTCCTTGGTTCGGTATGAATTTGTAGATACCAAACATGTATACTTTTACTGTTATCTAAGTGGTGAAAAAAATTCAGAAGTCTTTAAAGAAAAAGAATTGCACTTTTGCGCCATTTTACACGCCCCGTAGTGTTCTTATTTTTCGGGATCTGGGGTGTGTGACGTCTTATTTTTTGTGTCTTGAGCTGACGTTTCTAATGATACCATATTTGTGTAGATGTGAGGTTTTGATCGCTCGTTATAGCATTTTATTGCAATGTTGCAGCAGCAAAAAAAAAAAATGTAATTTTGGTGTTTGGACTTTTTTCCATTACGCAGTTTACAGATCTGATTAATTGATTTTATATTTTGATAGATCGGGCATTTCTGAACGCAGCAATACCAAATATATGTTCTGTTTAATAGTCATATTTTTAATGGGGAAAAAGGAGGGTGAAATTAATTTTTATGTTTTTTTTCCATAATTTTTAGATCTTTTTGATGCGTCCCCAGGCTATGGGGTACTCGGGAGCCGGGCCGGTGCTGTCTCTCTGGGGTATCACGGAAGTCGTGACCTGTTCCCGTGGCCTTAGAACAGTCCAAAAACGGGTTATTTACAAAGGATTTGTCGTGGCGCCACCTGGGGTATGTGGTTAGTAGAACCACCGCTGCCGTATTCCTGCTGGGGACGGTGACTTGGGCAGCGTGTATAGTAAGCTCTCCTTGGGTAGGGCTGAGGGTCCCCTGGGCAGGAGTAGTAGTGATGATGGGCCTGGTGAGGGATTGTGTGCAGTGCAGTTCACTTCAAAGCTGCAGCTCTCCAGCCAGTGTACAGGGATGACAGTCTGTGGCTCCTCAGGCGGGACTTTACTGCGATGCTGGAAGTAAACAGTCTCAGGCAGTGATGAGCTTACTGGGTACTTTACTAGGTCTTTCACAGCACAACAGTTTACAAGGTACAGTTCTTTCAGCTCTTTCCGTACAGTTCTCACAATTTCCAATGCTCCGGGTTACTCAGACTGTGCAGCTCAGGTAGCTTTTCTATGTTGCTCCCTCAAAGTCCTTTCAGGCCCCTCTCTCTGTGTTAACGTAGTACCTCACCCACAGGTTCAGTCTGGTCGTCGTGCACTCACGGGTGAATGTATTTCCCTTACAGTCAGGGTCACTAGTCCTAGTATAACAACTGTGTTCTTAGACCGTGGTGGAAAGTTAGGCTGCAGCACATAAAGTTTCGGTGTGTCTCGTGATTAGGGTCTGGAATCTCCAATCACCTCTTCAGAACCGGTTCTCTGGTGTCGGCCTAGCCCTCCAGTGTCCCAGGTTCAGATATTTGGGCACACCAGGCTCTTTCTGTCTGTCACTGTTTCTAAGGGTGCCTCTGGCCAGCTAAGATTTGTGCGGCTGTCGGGCCCTTGTCCTCCCACATTCTCAGCTGTTGGGGTCTCTTTTAGTCTCTTTCCCCTTCCTGTCGCCTCCAGGCTATGGAGCGGGCTTTCTCTCCTAGGGTCTGTGACTCTCAGGATTCTGCGCCTCCAGGGAACCCAAAACCTCCTGGGAAGTCTCTCTCACTACTTGCTTCTTCTCTCTGCCCCTGTGTGTTCCCAGTTATTTTGTTGGTCTCTCCACCCACTTTGTCAGTGTCCACCTACACTCCACCCACTTTGCTACACCCGCCACCCCTTGGCCAACCTAGAGTCCTAGGCGTAGGGTCGGTGTTTGTGCGGTGTGGGTGTGTTTTCAACCACCTTGCTTACCTGGCTGCACTTCCCTCTTGTGGCCTCCTGGTCGCAAGGGAGCCACATGTTTATTTTACTCTCTCTTTATTTTACATTGGCCCCTCAGGGCCCCTCAGCACTGCACAGTGTGATTGCTTGTGTTGGGCATGAGATGCCTCATCATCCCTCTGCACAACACAAATACTCAATTTCTGCAGGCGACTCGGTAGGAAGTGATTCTCGACAGGTTCCAGGGTCATCATCAGCTGTCCCTGCACAGTGATGGCAAGTTGGCAATGCATCGATGCCGACAAGGAACAGCGTGATCCCCACCATGTGGTTTTAGAACTTGCTGTCAGTGATTGACAGCACGATCTAAAGGGTTAACAGTGCTGATCGGATCTCAGCTCCAATCGATCCTGTTAGCTACACATTACAGTTGATCAGATCATCTGAAATGTGCAGGGGATAATGCAACCTCAGCATGTCAGCTCGCTTCAAACGGTAGGAGACAGCGAAGGGTGTACATATATGCCCTTGATCGTGAAGGCACGCTTCATACTACCATGCTTAAGGCAGAGCAAAGTACTGAAAGTCAAGGAGCGCTGATGACACAGGCATTCAAACCAAGACATATGGACAACAGTACTTTGCTCAGCTCTCGGCAGAGAAGTGTGCCTGCGCAGGAGCGCGATGGGGACACTGTGTGAAAAACATAGGAGGCGCATCCAAACGAAGCAAGGTAGGAAAACCCAAATTGTGCACTCTCCTACACTGACGGCAGAGATAGCTGGGGAAGGGGAGTGAAGCACTTACAAGCTGTTTAGCAAAGAGCCGTCATGCCAATGCTCCAGCCACTTCTGTTAGATTGCAGAGGTGACCATTAAACCATAAAGATTCCTCAGTTCTCGAGAACAGCAAGTAATTCATTTTCAAAGTTACTTGTTATTTTTTTACACAGATCCGGAGGATGGTGCTGCTACGATCCGTGCTGCTGGTAAAGAAAGTGGACCACACAGGGTCTAGGTGCAATGACGTTTTATTCTGACGCGTTTCGGTGCTGTCCCAGCTCCTTCATCAGGAGTCATGAAGGCCTGATGAAGGAGCTAGGACAGCACCGAAACGCGTCGGCATAAAATGTCATAGCACCCTGTGTGGTCCACTTTCTTTCCAGCAGCGCGGATCGTAGCAGCACCATCCTTCGGATCTCTGTTTATACATCACTTTGTACATGGAAGTGCTGATCCAGCTGCATATACTAGTTGTGGGTTATCACAACTATCCCAGGTGAGCGGATATAATCATAAGTGCTTATTCATCTTTGGAGATCCCTTTGCACTTTTTCTGTCTCTGAATCCTCCTAGTGTGTTTTTTACTAGCACTTATCAATTTTACCAATATGTGGTTATGAGAAAACCCTGTTAAATTTGATGTTTGCCTTTAAATCTCCTGGCAATTCAGAAATGTCAGCCAAGTTCACTTTGTAGCGTACAGGTGGGTGTTGTTTTGCTGTATACACTGGATCCCGGCCACGTATTGTAAAGTGGGTGGAGGCGATTGGCTTCTAGGAAGCTGATTGACGGCAGGAAAGAGAAGAGCGAGCGAAACATAAACACGTTTATTGTGCTGCAAGAACCAGGCAAACCTGATGTCAGAGGGAGGATGCCTGAAACGCCGGCAGCACATTATCCTGTCCACACAATGACTCTACTACGGGCTGCACCGCACTCCTGTTTGCTTTGGTGTGGTCGCTAGAAGACCACACAACCACAGAATCAGAACTGATCCTGAAAACAACAAGGACTGAAAGCGGAGCAGAAACTAGCACAGTCAGCGCCCAATATACATCCAACACCCCTATGGAAATATACCCCAACAACTGCATCAGGGAAAGATCTGCAAGATTCTAGCATATATTATGCGTCACTCAAGATCTCTGCTTGCTTTTAATGAATAGGGCATAATTGTTAACATAGGGTACCTTTACACGCGGCTACATTTCTAGCTTATCCACAGGTAACTTACAGGTTGCAGTGAAATCATGGAGACAAGGTTCTATCTTGTTGCTGTGTACAAATGGAATAATCTCTCCATGATTTCACTGCAACCAGTAAGTTACCTGTAGCCACCCTAGAAATGTAGCCGTGTGTAAAGGTACCCATACAGTGCTTTGCAAAAAGTTCGTAAATATACCGGTGCATCTCAATGAATTAGAATTTCATCAAAAAGTTCATTTCTTTCAGTAATTCAATACATAAAGTGAAACGCATATATTATATAGAGTCATTACACACAGAGAGATCTATTTCATGTGTTTATTTCTGGTAATGTTGATGATTAAGGCTTACAGCCAATGAAAATCCAAAGGTCTGTGGCGCCCCACTGGTTGGGACGTCACGTAGGGTTACTGCACCCAGATAAGAGTGTGTAGTATTCCTGTGACTAGAGAATTGGGATGTTACATAAGGGATCCTCATAACACTCATACACACACCCTAGAGCAGGGGACCGTGGGTGGACCCACTATAGGGAGGAACCAGTCCCATGGGAAGGGTAGAAGAGCTGTGTGGGTGGGAGGAGAGTGAGAACAGTGAGTGGAGAACTCTGTTGGGGAGTGAGGAGTGCAGGACGGCGGAGAGGTCGTCAGGACAGAGGAAGATCCTAGGGGCACCAGGTAGTGCGGAGCGCCCGAATCCGGACCCGGTGTGACTACCGACTGAAGGGATCTGGTCTCGGATCAGAGGATCGTCTCTGAGCACGGTGCGGGAGTCTATCCCCGAGCCGCTAAACAGGGGTCCGAGCTAGGAAGTCGTGGCCGAACACCTGGCGAATCCTTAAAAAGGCACTGAATAGGGTCCGGGGGACCCAGGGAAGAGTCTACCACAGATGGCCCGTGGGAGCCGGCTTGAGGCTCTGCACACGGGAGCGATTCAAGGGAGACAGGAGAGGGCGCAGTGAGGGACCGGCAAGGAATGGCAGGCACACCACTGATGGTCCTAAGTGAGTCATCCCGGTTCCCTGATGACTACCCAGGCCAGAAAGACCTGAAAGACTGTACCATCTGTGACCTGTCTGAAGTACTGCCAGTAAACCCGTGCAGAGTTAAAGACTGTGTACTTTATTTGCCTGCACCTGATGAGCCGCACACTTATTGCAGTGAAAAAGACAAGTGACCAAGCCATGTGGTAAGCTGCCTCCCTGTGGAAAGACTGTACATAAACTATTACAACTGCCCCGGAGACCCCGCTCCACCTACGGGGAGCATAACCGTCTTGCTCCTCCACCATTACCCCGAAGGACATTACCAGAACTGTAGGTGGCATCACATAACACTTTTATTTTATTTTTGACTGTTTTCCCCCTTTTTAAGTGACCCCCAGGGCCATGGGACCAGGCAGCAGGCCCCAGTGACATCTCCCGTGAACTCAACGCCCAGGACCGGGTACACCACAGCCCTGGGGGGGGGGAGGTCAAGTCATTATCTCAGAAAATTAAAGTAGGGAGGATGTAGGGTCTGAGAGATAAAATATAACCTAAATAGGTATCAGAGGCTTCACCTTGTGTGGTTGTGAGAGTCACAACCACTATTGAAGCAGATCACGGCTGCTGCAGTCCACAGCGTGGTGTATATACAGTCATATGAAAAAGTTTCAGGTATTTTGGACGAAGTACCTTGATGTCCGCGCTGCTGCCAGAGAGGAAAATACACCAGAGGAAGGAGCTCGGTACGTGGCTCCGAAACGCGTTGGAAATAAACCTCTACTATCAGTACTCAGACGTCCCAGTGTCGTTGGTGTATTTTCCTCTCTGGCAGCAGCGCGGACATCAAGGTACTTCGTCCAAAATACCTGATCACAGCACCGCACCTCGTGGAAGTACAGTCCCTGCAGCAGCTGCATTGGTTGAGCGATTACGCTGGTTGTGTGCTACACAACCTGACCAGGTGAGCAAATCTGATTTTTTTCACATTTACCTGCCTATAAAGGATAAGACCCTATGTGCGCATTCTCAACCCTCTAGATATATGAAAAAGTTTGGACACCCCTCTTAATCTTACTCTTTTTTTTTTTGTTTTAAATTGTTTTTTTGCAACAGCTATTTCAGTGTGATATATGTAATAACTGATGGACACAGTAATATTTCAGGTTTGAAATGAGGTTTATTGTATTAACCGAAAATGTGAAATATGCATTATTTCAAAATTCGACAAGTGCCAAAGTATGGGCGCCCTTCTGATTTTCATGATTTGAATACTCCTAACTACTTTTTAATGACTTACTGAAGCACTAAATTGGTTTGGTAACCTCATTGAGCTTTGTATTTTATAGCCCGGTGTATCCAATCATGAGAAAAGCTATTTCAGGTGTCCACTTGCAAGTTGTTCTCCTAGTTGCATCTTCTCTGAGGAGTGGCATCATGGGCTCCTCAAAACAGCTCTCAAATGATCTGAAAAAAAAAAAGATTGTTCAACATAGCTGTTCAGGGGAAGGATACAAAAAGTTGTCTCAGAGATGTAACCTGTCAGTTTCCACTGTGAGGAACATAGTAAGGAAATGGAAGACCACAGGGACAGTTCTTGTAAAGGCCAGAAGTGGCAGGCCAACAAAAATATCAGAAAGGCAGAGAAGAAGAATGGTGAGAACAGTTAAGAACAATCCACAGACCACCTCCAAAGACCTGCAGCATCATCTTGCTGCAGATGGTGTCACTGTGCATCGGTGAACAATACAACGCACACTGCACAAGGAGAAGCTGTATGGGAGAGTGATGCGAAAGAAGCCATTTCTGCATGCACGCCACAAACAGAGTCGCCTGAGGTACGCAAAAGCACATTTGGACATGCCAGTTTCATTTTGGAAGAAGGTCCTGTGGACTGATGAAACAAAGATTGAGTTGTTTGGTCATATAACAAGGCGTTATGCATGGCGCCACAAAAAACACAGCATTCCAAGAGAAACACTTGCTACCCAGTGTCAAATTTGGGGGAGGGTCCATCATGCTTTGGGGCTGTGTGGCCAATGACGGCACCGAAAATCTTGTTAAAGTTGAGGGTCGCATGGATTCCACTCAGTATCAGCAGATTCTTGAGAATAATGTTCAAGAATCAGTGTCAAAGTTGAAGTTACGCCGGGGATGGATCTTTCAGTGAGACAATGATCCAAAACACCGCTCCAAATCTACTCAGGCATTCATGCAGAGGAACAATTACAATGTTCTGGAATGGCCATCCCAGTCCCCAGACCTGAATATCATTGAACATCTGTGGGATGTTGTGAAGCGGGCTGTCCATGCTCGGCGACCATCAAACTTAACTGAACTGGAATTGTTTTGTAAAGAGGAATGGTCAAAAATCCCTTCATCCAGGATCCAGGAACTCATTAACAGCTACAGGAAGCGACTAGAGGCAAAAGGTGGATCTACTAAATATTAATGTCACTTTTCTGTTGAGGTGCCCATACTTTGGCACCTGTCAAATTTTGTAACAATGCATATTTCACATTTTTGGTTAGTACAATAAACCTCATTTCAATCCGGAAATATTACTGTGTCATCAGTTATTACATATATCACACTGAAATAGCTGGTGCAAAAAAAAATGAGTAAGATTAAGAGGGGTGCCCAAACTTTTTCATATGACTGTATACACCCATCCAGTACTACTGACTGCACATAAGAAACTACAAATATGTTGCAAAAAAACAATTTTTTTTTAAAAAAGAGTAAGATTAAGAGGGGTGCCCAAACTTTTTCATATGACTGTAGAGTAGAGAGGAATCTGCCTCGAAAAGATGTTGTGTGCAAACCCCCCTTTGAGTAGTCAAAGTCATTTTTGACACACACACAAATAACACAGAGAAAAAAGGCAAATTGGACATAAATTCACACAAAAATAGTCAGGAAAAAATTGTTGGCACCTTTGCAAAATTATGTGTAAAGATCTTTATTTGAAGCTTGTGACGCTCATTCACACTCTCCTGTAGCAAGTAACAGGTTTGGGCAATATGAAAATCACACCTGAAACCAAATAAAAAGGGTAGACGTTGGCTCTATTGTCACAATGGTCTCTCTTACTTTGGAGACTTTTGACTGGTTTG
Source organism: Allobates femoralis (assembly GCA_033576535.1). Taxonomy (NCBI): domain Eukaryota; kingdom Metazoa; phylum Chordata; class Amphibia; order Anura; family Aromobatidae; genus Allobates; species Allobates femoralis. The sequence continues at coordinate 83,809,040 of JARQOC010000009.1, forward strand.
GGACCTCTGTCCTGTTTCATTCCTTTATTGAGATTTCATTTAAAATGTGTTTCTTTCCTTTGGCAGTTCAGGAGTTCGGCTGCTAACAGACCCCTTACTATGTGATCACTCCCACCCTCTTAATATGATCACATGGTTCCAGCATCCTTTGAAGGTGATTGAACCCATTCCTGTCCAAGCTTCCTGAGGAAAAGGAAGTTCATTGGAGAGCTGACTACTGTTAAGCCGTCTGCTGTCAAGGAGCGTGGCAGCAGGGGTGAAGTTACCTTGTTGTTCCCTGTCTGTCTTCCCTTCCCTCTTGTCTTGTTTATTGTAGTGGTTGGGACTAGTGCTCCTACCGGCTATTTCCATATTGAGGGCTAATTCCAGGGCCAGCGAGGAACCAGGTATCCTGCTCGGCAACAGGTTGAAAGAACCCATATAGGGACGGTAGTGAGATCAGTACAAAGCCGCAGGAGGTTACCTCTTTCCCGTTCCCTATGAGCATGGCCCTCCGCTGTATTCCCCCTCCCCGGTGTTTCTCCGTCTGTAGTTTTGTGTAGTACACGGACGTTGTTGGTCCGTGCATCCACTGTCACACACAGTAGCCGGACACCCCTTAGTCCAACGTGACATCAATATTTGCATTGTGTGTCTCTGTGTGCCACACAAAGAACGGAGAACAGAAAGAGGAGAAGAGAACTTTTGAAGGATTTGAGAACCAAATTTGTTGATATTTTTCAGCAATCTCATGGTGACAAGTCTATGTCCAAGGGTTCCTTTGTCCATGTTGCGCAACATTGGAATTTAACAACACAATGAATTGTAGCTAATCTTCCCAGATGTGGAAGGCAAAGAAAAACTGATGAAAGGTTACAAAGCAGGATAGTCCGGATAGTGGATAAGTCGCTCCAATCAAGTTACAAAGAAATGCAAGCTGTCCTGCAGGCTCAGGGGGCACCAGTGTCACCACAAATTACACAGGTCTGCAAAAAATTTTTTTTTGAGAGCTGTTTTTGTTATTCAACTGCAATGAGCTCACTAACACACACTAAAATCGATTCTTCTTCCCTGTGAGGCTTCTCTTGGTACATTTCATCTGTAATGTCTCTCTGAAGCGTCCAACAGTAGTCTGCCATCAGTGTAATGCTCAATCTTCCCTGGTATCTTCTTTCCATCTCTTTAATGTCCTGTTGGAATCGTTCACCTTGCTCTTCACTCACAGCTCCCAAATTTTCAGGAAAGTTGTCAAGGTGGGAATAGAGGAAATACCTTTTCAAACTCATCAGGCAACCTAAAGCTTGAAATGCTTTCAGCATTCGTCCGACGATTTGTTTGTAGTCAGGGTCTTTGTTATTGCCTAAACATTTCTCTACGATCTCTTCAAATGCACCCTTCTTTTTGAGGATGCGTCATGGTATTGATAACTCTTGATCAGCTATAAGCCGTCTAATGTCTGGTCCGACGAACACACCTTCCTTCAATTTTGCCTCCGAGAGGCCGGGAAACTTGGCGACCAAGTATTTGAAGCATTCTCCATCTTTTGGAAGTGATTTTACCGATTGCTTCATCAATCCCAATTTGATGTGGAGAGGTGGTAGAAGAACTTTATGGGGAGGAACCAAAGTTTCTCGGAGGACATTTTTTTAACTAACTGTGAGCACCCTCGGCTGCTAATTCTTCTTGGTCCAGTGATATTGTCGGTCTCGACTGTCCCATAGACACAGAAAACAAGGGTATTTGGTATACCCAGCTTGTTGCCCGAGCAGCATGCACATGTGGCGCAGCCAGGAGGAAGGTAGACAGTTTTCTACAAACACCTTCAAAAACACACTCACAGACACAAGACCCAACACCGAGCCTGGGACTCTAGGCAGACAAGGGGTGGTAGGGCCAGTCTCAAGTGGGTGGGATGTAGTCAAGGTGACGGACTGGGTACATAAGGGGAAAACCAGGAAGTAGTAGTTAGTAGGCGAGAGAGTGCTGAGCAGCAAAGACCAAGAGTAAAAAGAGAGACTTCCCTGAAGGTTACAGGTTTCCTGGAGGCGCAAAAACCTGCGAGGCACATTCCCTGGAGAGAAAGCCTGCTCCACAGCCTGTAACCCAAGGGAAGGGGAAAGACCAGAGCAGTGCAGCTGGGTCCGAGGTAAACAGCAGTGGTGACAGAGGACAACTGACAAGAGGGATCCCCTGATGTACGCCATAGTTACACGGGTAGGAAAGAGCCCGGTGAGCCCCTGCAACGTAGGGACACCCAAAGCTAGGCTGGGACCAGAGAGTCGGCTCTGAGGTCACCGTAGCTACATGCCGGATCACAGACACACCGATGGGGAGTTCAGATACCAAGTCTGATCTCCTAACACACATGCAGGAGGTTCAGCAACACATAGGACCCAGGCTTGCTACCCACACACAGGGAGAAGCCAAACAAGGGACTGAGTTTCCACCATACAGCACACCGGGGAAGAAGTTAGAGGAAAGCCTGAAAGGAATCCAGAAAGAGAAGGGTCTGAAGATAGTAACCTGGCTTCAGAGGGTTAATTGGAAATGCGGAGTTAACTTTGTGAACTGTGAACCGTGTTGTAGAACTGTACTGTGGAAGAACTTGAAGCAAAACCCGGTGAACCCTGCCAGTGTCTCCCGTGTGTGATTCCCTGCATGTTTAACTTTTATTCACCCTGTGAGGAGCACTCCGACCCACGGCGGGCTCATCCATCTGGCTGCAGCACCATCCATCCATCCTCCTGGCAGAAGCAAGCAGCAGCGGTGGTCCCCATTGACCACAACCCATGGGTGGCGTCACGACAATCCCTGTAAATAGCCCCGTACACTTGTGGGCTCGGGACACGGTCCGGACCAAAACAGCCGTGACAACCCCCGTGATACCCTGGTCCGGTACCAAGTACCCCGTCCCAGTGGGCTCCACACACAAGACTTTCAAATCCCCGCACACTTGCCAACTGTGGTCTTCATATTTAAGTTTACGAAGAACTAATTCCAAGTTCTCGTAGGTTTCCTTGAGGTGTACGGAAAGACCTACAGGGATGGAAGCATAAAAACCGCCGTTGTGGAGTAAAACTGCTATGAGACTTCTTTTTGAAGAATCTATAAAAAGACGCCATTGCGCTGAATCATATTGGATTTTGAATTGACCCATCAAACCTTCAACCTCTATGCAATAAACCAACTTATCTTCCTGGGCAAAGTAAGGAACGAACTCGTCTTCACGATGTCTGAACCATGAAAAAGACACTCCTGGCAACAATAAATTCTTGCTTTTGAGCCTTGAGCCGAGTAACTTAGCGGCATCTTTGGGAAGATTCAAGTCTCTTACCAAATCATTCATCTCCTCCTGGAAAAACAATTTTGGTCTTATATCATCTTCAAAGTCAGAACTGGTTCAGGTATGACTCCACCTTCATCGGAGCTAGTTATCTCTTCCAAGGTAGCAGGGGTTTTGGGTACTGGTATATCTGTGCCATGGGGAATGGGACGAATCGCTGAGTGAATATTGGAGTATGAAATATTGACTTTATGAGGCGCCCAAGCTTCATCTTGATCTCCAAGCTTTAGTCCGAAATATGTGAAGTATACTTTTTTCACGAAGTCTGTAATATTCAGCTGTTGCTTCAACACTGTATATTCACCACAAATGTAACAGAAACTGTCAGGCGAATTAATACACTTCCGCTGAGCGATAATGCTAATTTTGGGAAACACGGATGAATATGACGAGCTAACACGAACTGAGATTAAAAAGTGTGAACAGGCAAGAACCAAGATAAAACAATTGAAACAAGCCCGGCCATGTGAGAGCCCGCTCGTTCAGCTTGCAACATGTTGATGCTGGTTTCATTAGCTGACTCTGAAAGTTCTTTTCTTTGAAAGTTATATTTTTTTTGGCATTGTATATCTTCAATGCATTGACGTGAATTAATTAATAGTAATTTTGACTTTCAAAACCCTAAGATAAAAAAAATACCAAAAATTGAGAAAAATGTACTAAATTTGAAGACAATTTAGCATTTTTTCGGTTTCAGCACACCAAAATACATGGAAATTAGATGAAAATAATCAAACAGCTTTTTAGTCGCAGACCTGTGTTATCTGTCCATATGTGAATTAAATTAAATGCTATGGAAGAGACCCAGGAGGACCCCACTGCTGATACAGAGACAGAAAAAAGCTAAACTGCAGTTTGCTAATATGTACATGAGTAATCAAAATCCGGGAAATCTGGGAAAGCGTCTTGTGGACAGATGAGACAAGATAGAGCTTTTTGTAAAGCAAATCATTCTACTGTTTACCGAACACAGAATGAGGCCTACAAAGAAAGAGCACAGGACCTACAGTCACATATGGGGGAGGTCAGAGAAAAGAGCACAGGACCTACAGTCACATATGGGGGAGGTCAGAGAAAAGAGCCCAGGATCTACAGTCACATATGGGGGAGGGCAGAGAAAAGAGCACAGGACCTACAGTCACATATGGGGAAGGCAGAGAAAAGAGCACAGGACCTACAGTCACATATGGGGGAGGGCAGAGAAAAGAGCACAGGACCTACAGTCACATATGGGGAGGGCAGAGAAAAGAGCACAGGACCTACAGTCACATATGGGGGAGATCAGAGAAAAGAGCACAGGACCTATAGTCACATATGGGGAAGGCAGAGAAAAGAGCACAGGACCTACAGTTACATATGGGGGAGGGCAGAGAAAAGAGCACAGGACCTACAGTCACATGTGGGGGAGGGCAGAGAAAAGAGCACAGGACCTACAGTCACATATGGGGAAAGTCAGAGAAAAGAGCACAGGACCTACAGTCACATATGGGGAAGGCAGAGAAAAGAGCACAGGACCTACAGTCACATATGGGGGAGGGCAGAGAAAAGAGCACTGGACCTACAGTCACATATGGGGGGGGGGGTCAGAGAACTGAGCACAGGACCTACAGTCACATATGGGGGAGGTCAGAGAAAAGAGCACAGAGCCTACAGTCACATATGAGGGAGGGCAGAGAAAAGAGCACTGGACCTACAGTCACATATGAGGGAGGTCAGAGAAAAGAGCACAGGACCTACGGTCCCATATGGGGAGGTCAGAGAAAAGAGCCCAGGATCTACAGTCACATATGGGGGAGGGCAGAGAAAAGAGCACAGGACCTACAGTCACATATGGGGAAGGCAGAGAAAAGAGCACAGGACCTACAGTCACATATGGGGGAGGGCAGAGAAAAGAGCCTAGGATCTACAGTCACATATGAGGGAGGTCAGAGAACCGAGCACAGGGCCTACAGTCACATATGGGGGAGCTCAAAGAAAAGAACACAGGGCCTACAGTCACATATGAGGGAGGTCAGAGAAAAGAGCAGTGGACCTACAGTCACATATGAGGGAGGTCAGAGAACCGAGCACAGGACCTATAGTCACATATGGGGGAGGTCAGAGAATAGAGAACAGAGCCTACAGTCACATATGAGGGAGGTCAGAGAAAAGAGCACTGGAGCTACAGTCACATATGAGGGAGGTCAGAGAAAAGAGCACAGGACCTACAGTCACATATGGGGGAGGTCAGAGAAAAGAGCCCAGGATCTACCATCACATATGGGGGAGGTCAGAGAAAAGAGCACAGGACCTACAGTCACATATGGAGCAGGTCAGAGAAAAGAACACAGGACCTATAGCCACATATGGGGGAGGGCAGAGAAAAGAGCACAGGACCTACAATCAGACATGGAGGACGACAGAGAAAAGAACAGTGGACTTACAGTCATATATGAGGGAGGTCAGAGAAAAGAGCACAGGACCTACAGTCACATATGGGGGAGGTCAGAGAAAAGAGCACAGGACCTACAGTCACATATGGGGGAGGGCAGAGAAAAGAGCACTGGACCTACAGTCACATATGGGGGGGGGTCAGAGAACTGAGCACAGGACCTACAGTCACATATGGGGGAGGTCAGAGAAAAGAACACAGGGCCTACAGTCACATATGAGGGAGGTCAGAGAAAAGAGCACTGGACCTTCAGTCACATATGAGGGAGGTCAGAGAACCGAGCACAGGACGTACAGTCACATATGGGGAGGTCAGAGAAAAGAGCACAGAGCCTACAGTCACATATGAGGGAGGGCAGAGAAAAGAGCACTGGACCTACAGTCACATATGAGGGAGGTCAGAGAAAAGAGCACAGGACCTACGGTCCCATATGGGGGAGGTCAGAGAAAAGAGCCCAGGATCTACAGTCACATATGGGGGAGGGCAGAGAAAAGAGCACAGGACCTACAGTCACATATGGGGAAGGCAGAGAAAAGAGCACAGGACCTACAGTCACATATGGGGGAGGGCAGAGAAAAGAGCCTAGGATCTACAGTCACATATGGGGGAGGTCAGAGAACCGAGCACAGGGCCTACAGTCACATATGGGGGAGCTCAAAGAAAAGAACACAGGGCCTACAGTCACATATGAGGGAGGTCAGAGAAAAGAGCAGTGGACCTACAGTCACATATGAGGGAGGTCAGAGAAAAGAGCAGTGGACCTACAGTCACATATGAGGGGGTCAGAGAACCGAGCACAGGACCTATAGTCACATATGGGGGAGGTCAGAGAATAGAGAACAGAGCCTACAGTCACATATGAGGGAGGTCAGAGAAAAGAGCACTGGAGCTACAGTCACATATGAGGGAGGTCAGAGAAAAGAGCACAGGACCTACAGTCACATATGGGGGAGGTCAGAGAAAAGAGCCCAGGATCTACCATCACATATGGGGGAGGTCAGAGAAAAGAGCACAGGACCTACAGTCACATATGGAGCAGGTCAGAGAAAAGAACACAGGACCTATAGCCACATATGGGGGAGGGCAGAGAAAAGAGCACAGGACCTACAATCAGACATGGAGGACGACAGAGAAAAGAACAGTGGACTTACAGTCATATATGAGGGAGGTCAGAGAAAAGAGCACAGGACCTACAGTCACATATGGGGGAGGTCAGAGAAAAGAGCACAGGAACTACAGTCACATATGGAGGGGGCAGAGAAAAGACCACAGGACCTACAGTCAAATATGGCGGAATTCAGAGAATAGAGCACAGGACCTACATACGCATATGGGGGAGGTCAGAGAAAAGTGCACAGGACCTATAGTCACATAAGGGGGGTTTCAGAAAACCGAGCACAGGACCTACAGTCACATATGGGGGAGGTCAGTGAAAAGAGCCCAGGATCTACAGTCACATATGGGGGAGGTCAGAGAAAAGAGCACAGGACCTACAGTCACATATGAGGGAGGTGAGAGAAAAGAGCACAGGACATACAGTCACATATGAGGGAGGTGAGAGAAAAGAGCACAGGACATACAGTCACATATGAGGGAGGTCAGAGAAAAGAGCCCAGGATCTACAGTCACAAATGGGGGAGGTCAGAGAAAAGAGCACAGGGCCTACAGTCAGACATGGAGGAGGACAGAGAAAAGAACACTGGACTTACAGTCATATATGTGGGATGTCAGAGAAAAGATGACAGGACCTACAGTCACATGTGGGTAGGTCAGAGAAAAGATCACAGGAGCTACAGTCACATATGGGGGGGGGGGGCAGAGAAAAGACCACAGGACCTACAGTCACATACGAGGGAGGTCAGAGAAAAGAGCACAGAGCCTACAGTCACATATGGTGGAGGTCAGAGAAAAGACCACAGGAGCTACAGTCACATATGGGGGAGGTCAGAGAAAAGCGCACAGGACCTACAGTCACATATGGGGGAGGTTGGAGATGTTTTGGGTTGTTTTGTATTCTCTGGCACTGGGACTTTGACTGTGTGCAAGACATCATGAAATCTGAAAGCTGGGGGCGTCCTAGGTCATGGGTCTCCAGCAAGACAATGACCCCAAACATGGACAGAAACAAACTGCTGGAGAGATCTAAAGTGGCAGCTATGAGTCCGGATCTAAATCCTCATTGATCCCCTGTGGAGAGATCTAATAATTACTGTTGGGAGAAGACGAGAGACCGGGAGCAGATTATAAAGAGGAGAAACTCCAGGAGAGAAGAAGCTTGTGGAGGTTATAGGAGGAGACTGACTGCAGGCAGGGGTGCACCGAGCCCCACTGCCGCCTGAGCCGCGGCACTGATTACGGGGGGGGTGCTAGTGAAGTTTGGGGCTGCCGCCCCTTCTGCTAACCGGGTCGCCACTGCCGCCTGAGCCGCGGCCGTGAGTTCCGGGGGGGGCGGTGGCTACTGAGGCCCCAGGCTGCCGCCCCTTCTGTGCCTCTCCCCCGGCGGTCGCCGCTTACCTGCGGTGCGCGGGGCGAGCGGCCGGCGCCATGACAGGGGGAGGCGGTTTGCATGAGGCGCCGCCCCCTTCTGCACAGCCGCTCCCCCTGCCGGCTGCCGCCTGAATGACAGGGCTCACACTGTCCAATGGACGGTGCGGCCCTGACTGCAGGGATTTATTACAAAGGGAAAACCAAATATATTAAGTTGAGGGGGACAACAGTTTTGTCCGGCCTATTTTTGGAGTTTTGTGTGAAATTATGTCCAATTTGCCTTTTTTTTCTCAATTTTTTTGTGTTGTTCCAATACACACAAAGGACGTAAACATGTATAAAAACATGTGTACATGTAATCACTTTCTAGGAGAAATACTTCATATTCTAAAACAATATCAAACACGCCAAAGATTTTGGCCACGACTGTGTAGAGTACATAGAGTAGTATGGCAGTGCTTTACCATTGTTCTCCATTCAATGGCTAGTAGTGGGCCTCTCCCTCCCCACCGTCACATGTTCAGTTTTGGCTGGAGTTCCCCTTTAACTTTTTAGGGACAGTTCTAATTAGACATTAAATCTTTTTGTGCAACATTTTATTAAAATAGATATAATGAAAAATGGACTGAGCGAGAAGGAAGGTGTACTAACTTATATGGGGACATATAGAGTAGAGTGTACCCACCAGAACTTACAAACAGATTGGGTCCGTCACTTTCCGCTGTGGTGCATTACGATGCCTATTGGGAAGGGTAATGAGAGTATCCTTAATTGCTTATTTTATTGGAAGTCGACTAATTCAGCAGGTCGGGGGTTTCAGCCCCATCTCAATTAAAATTCTAATTAAAATGATCCTGGTATTAGAGATGGAAAAACACATTGTAATGAAGTCTGTGCTTGCTCCCATACAATGTGTACAACATTACAAAATGTGTAGGCCACGTTCACACTGGCTTCACACCACAGTTTTGTGCATCAGGTTGTGTACGGTTTTGCCTCCCATGTATCGCTATGGTGCCGGATTGGTCCTATTTGGCCCTCAGGTTTTGGGTATTCTGTGACTGATCTGGTTTTGTCAGGTTTTTCACCGTCCCCAAAATCGGAGCCTGCAGCATTTTTTGGCTCCGGTGCAAAAATCAGACAAAACTGGACAGAACTGGATCCAGCGCAATCCGGTTTCCATATAATGAGAGTCTACAGTGCCGGATCCTGTAAAAAACCTGATCCGTTTCCCTGATCCGGTTTTTAGCACTGAGCATTCTCAGAATGCTCCTTCAGCACCATGGACAGCGGCTCCACTCATTATAGTCTGTGGAGAAGTAATTCACAATGCTTTTCAATGGAGAAATGAAAGAAACAAATCCTGCAAAAAACAGGATCAGGGTGCTTATTTGCCATCTGGTTCAACCCATCAGGTTCTGTCCGGTCCTGTCAGGGTGATCCTGCAAAAAACAGGATCCACCCTGGCAGACAAAAGCCATGGTGTGAAGCCAGCCTTAGAGTATTTGGTGAGTTTGTACCTTGATATCTGGAAGCCAAATCCAGAAGTTTTGCCTAAGTTTCTGTGGCACCCCAGGGGTTAAAGTGCCACAGAAACAACACAAAGAGTTAATTCCCCACACAACACTGGACACTGCACTAGCACCTCTAGACCAGAAGGGGGAGCTAAAGCAGCTTCCTTTCATATTCTGGGTCAAGAGGAAGTAGTTAGTTCAGTTCCTGGGAGAACTAGAGAGAGAGAGACTGTAGTGTAAAGAGGCTGCCTCAGGCTTCTCTACTGTCTGCTCCTCGATTCCAGGCCTAGCCAGGTTCTGAGGGAAGGAGTGTAAGAAACAGAGGAACACATCTGGGAGACTGAGTGACTTGAGCTTGATAAAGACCATGTGTGGTTGGTCGAAACTTTGCTGCACGACCATGGAATAAAGAAGTTTATTTTTCATCACTACCCATGCCTGAGGCGCCGTCCTTCCTGCTATTTTGTGACATTATCTGGATAAGGACTCTATAGACTGGATGTGCGTCCGGGGACCGGCTGGAAAGGATATATATAGAGCCCGTGAGTTCACCTGGTGCGGTGACCATTTTTACCTATTCCACTACCATCCCTATCCTGCAACATCCATAGCACCATCATAGACTTAACTATCACTGCCCCAGGGAACCAGGCTCTACCTGCAGAGAGCCGTTCCATCTCCAGCTGCCAAACATCATCCCCGGAGGTTCTGCAGCAGCGGTTGTCACCCTGACCACAACCCGTGGGTGGCGTCACGACAAACTCCCCTGTAAATATTCTCCCATTTACTTGCGGAACCCGGGACACGGTCCGGTCCAGGACCTCCGTGATTGCCCCAGTAGTACCCCGGTCCGGTACCAAGTACCCCGTCCCAGTGGGCTCCACAACTTGGTGTCACGAACAGGATCTACCATGCTCAGTAAACCGGGCAGTGTGGGCCGTGATTTATGTAGAAAAAAAACAGTTTTCAAGCTGTGCCATAAGAACTGTAATTGTGAAAATCCGCCATTGCAAAGCGTGCGACATGCGGAAGAGAGGGGGCGGTACCCTGCTGAGGCGCGAATCCAGCCTCCTCCCTGGTGCTGACGACAACAGGGAAGAGAGTCTCGGGTGCACCGCGGAACCTTTGTTAGACATCCGGAAGGAAGTGGAAGACAGGAGGGTCGACCTTAACTAAGGGAGCGCCAGGATGTCGCAACCGGGAGAGCCAGCGGCGCCAAGCAGCAGCCGAGCAGCCAGCGGAACTGCAGTGCCAGATAACAGAGAAGCACCCGGCGGTGCCGCTCCTGATGCCGTATACTCCAATGTGGCTGCCCCAATACTCCGGTGAGCCTAGCACTCTTAATGACTTTATTACCAAGATAAAAGCTTACTATGTGATGTACCCCCTAACTGAAGCCCAGCATGTTGGAATGATTATTGGACAGTTAACTGGCAATGCGCAGCGGGAGGTTGCATCCTGGCTAGACACATATAAAGACACTGTAGAGTATCTTGTAGCTGGACTAAAGGCAGCATTTGAATCTAGTGCTGATACTCGGGCTAAAATGAGGTTCTTTGGATGTCAGCAAATGCCTAAGGAGAGTGCCAGAGACTATGCCTTAAACTTGCAGGAAGCACTCAAAGCACTTAAACTAGCAGAACCTGCCTTAGCCCCGGGAGCTGATAAAATGCTAATTGACCAGTTTATAGAGGGCCTCCTATCCCCTTCTCACAGAGGACAGCTGAGTATGATGATTATTCAGAATCCTGAAATGACTTTTGCTGAGTTAAAAGATAGAGCCATCCGTCTGCAGTAGGTAGAAGAGCCCCGGGATCTAAACTCTATGCAAGGCCCTGCAGCAGCACCTCAGCAGCCGACAGCATCAGCGACATCTGCAATGTCAGCAACTGCTGAAAACAGGGAACCTATCTCTAATGAGGCCCTCAATCAAAAGCTAGATGCCCTGACAGACACCGTTATCTCCATGGCTAAAGTCATCAAGGAGCTGCAAGGATCCAAGCCTGCACCAAAGATCGAGTTGGCGACCAGCAAGGAGGATGTCCCGAATGAGGCCCAGGAGGTATCAAGCGATGAGAGGACGACCCAGCGACCGCTATCAACTGGATGGACAGCCCATTTGCTGCCGTTGTCAGAAACCAGGTCACTTTGCCCAGGAATGTGCTTTAAATGAGGATTCCCTGGGCAGGCGGGCCTCTTCTCAGGAGTAAACTCTCAAGGTCCTTCAGCCTGGTATGACAGATTGGTGGGAGGACGTCCGGTCATCCCTATCATGTTGGATGGCATTCTCTTTAGTGCTTGTTGGATACTGGGTCCCAGATAACATCAATTCCACATGTTCTATACAAAAGGTACTGGGCTGATTCAGACATTAACAGTGGTCCATCCGATATTATAATGAACTTATGGGCTAGTAAAGGACAACTAATACCACAGGTTGGGTTCAGAGAAATGACCATTCAGATTGGGAAGGTAGAATTGCAGAACCAGGGTATTATTATTATAGATGTCAACCGGCGAGATCGTGAACTAGTAATGTTACTAGGAATGAATGTAATTGAAAAATGTTTTTCCGAGGTAATTACTGTCTTGCAGCAAATCACCGAGACTGCCAGAACCGGACAGCAGAGGATTCTGCACAAAGAAATAAAAACTCTGATATTAAAGCAGCAGGTAGAAATATCCGGAGGAGAAATCGGCAGAACACGTTTGAAACAATACAATGGCAATACAGCACCGTATGATTACCAAGTCACGGGACATGACACGTGTGAACTTGGGGATGAGAAGGATCCGGCTTGTGGGATTTCCAACGGTTGATCCTGTTGTTCAGAAATGTGTTGATTATTTCAATGAATTTTGAAGGTGACCCACTTCATCATCAGTGAGGCAGCTTCGAAAAGCGTTGAGTCAATAAACCACGTTTTTTGAAATAACGCACAGAATCATTATTGACCGGCAGCGCAGAACAACCGAAAAGTGTCCTTCTGTCCTATATAGAACAAAGGAGCAAATGGCTGGGGTTACCTATGTATGGAGGAATTGGGGGAGGCAGCTGTCAACCGTTATCTAATATGTTTGGGGGGATCAAAAAGTACTGCTGAATCAGAACGCCCATCCGCACCAAACACAGCCAGTCCTGGCATGAAGGAAAGTAAGAAATAGGAGGAAACATAGGATCTTTATTTCACAATACAAAAGAGGTGAGTGGCGTGTCAAGGTGGAGCTCTGACTGAGTCAAGCGGCTTAAACGACACTTTGTTAAGAATTCCAGTCTAGTGAGGTGTAAGTAATGAGTAACAAGTTACTGGATTAACGATCTGGAATTAGTAATGTGCCGAAATCTCCAATAGAGAGAGCATAAGGGCCAGCTGTACCTCCCAACATGCCAGTGTAAGGGCTTCAGCCTCAGATTTACCCTCCCAACATACAATTTCTCCTGTAGTACCTGAACACAGTCTCTGTGGATGGACTCATTGATAATCCTGCAATCACAAATGTGTAGGATACAGAGATAGATTAACAGATAGTAGACACTATATGGATAAAAGTATGTGCCCCCTCCACATTACATCTATAGCAGTTTTTCTGACTTCCCCGCCAAAGTGTACAGCGGGCACAATGCAGTCAGGCAGGTAATGTTCTCCTGACATTCTCCAAAAGAAGATTGTGTGATCTGTCCCTGCACAGAACACGTCTCCTCCAGAGTCCAGTGGTGGCGGCTTTACACCGTTCCATCCGACTCTTTGCATTGTGCTTGGTGATATACGGGCTTTACAATGCTCCATCAGATGCTCGGCATTGTGTGGCGCCCCGCAACGAGTGCGTCACAAGGGAGTATTGCAGCCGCAATATTCTCTAGACAAAGCAGTGAAATAGTTAACTCAGAGATCCAACCCAACATACAACACCTAGAACAGGGGACCAATCATAGGTCCTGGTGGGTGGAGTGTTAGGGTAGTGAAGAGAACACAATAATCTAGACAGTCAGAACTGAACAGAGTCTGGGATCTAGAGCCTAGAACACAGAACTTGGAGTGGAGCGGGGGCTCCGCACCCCGTGCGGGCCCCTGGGCCGTCACCGGTCGGGTGTCAGCACTCGAGGCCTTAACTACCGGGAATGGGCATATCTACACGGGTTCCCAAAAGACTCCCGTGCCCACAACTCACAGCCGGTTCACTGGTACCGAAGCTGGCAGCAGTTCACCTCTGCCACGCGAACCAGCCCCGTGGAGGAGCAGCTTTATAGGAGCACCCCACCACCAGCCAGTTTCCAGTCGTCTAACCAGCGGTGTACCCACCGAGGGACCCAAGGCTCCCCAAAGAATCCAGAACGTACATCATGGATAGGGCATTGAAGCAGCCTCCCCGTACCCGACCTGGTATTCCTGGGCGACGCTGGCAAGAGAAACTAAGGAGGTAGAGAGGAGGTACACTACGGATCTCTGAGGAGCACTATCACTGCTGAGTCCACCCGGTCTTCTACTCAACCACTGTAAGCCATGTACTGCCTGCTGGTTACAGTAAAGAACCGTTGCAGAGACTATCTGTGTCCGTGTCTCCTTATGAACTGTCCGTCATGAACTTAAGGTAACCGCAGCTGCCGCACAACATCTTGAGCAGCTCCAGCCCCCGGGGATCACCGCTCAGCCTGTGGGGAGCGTAACATCTTGCTGCTGTCCATCACCCCGGGAGGTTCCGCAGCGTCGGTAGCCCTTACCGAATCTACTCATAGGTGGCGTCACGAAGAAAACAAATTAAAACCCCTTTTTAATCTGTTCCCGTAAGACGACCTCAATTTTGATCTGCACTACACCGGGCCCCACTACCGGCAGGCGCGGTCCACCCGTGACAAGGAAGGAGAAGAATCGCCTGTCTAAACCGGGAGTAACCCTGGCCCCTGGTGTGCGTCAGAAAATGGCGTCACGAACAGGATACGAGCAGGCCCGTTACCAACGGGTATGTTGTGCTTAAACTGGACTTTATTGTCTACAATTGGACTTTGTTCGTCCCTAAAAGAACTTTCCCGCCTTTACACCATTGGGTCAAGATGGCCCAAGATGGCGTTCCCGCCACAAGAAGCCGCCACGTGAAGCCCAGGAGTGAGTCAACCCCCCCTCACTGTGGGAGGGTTAAGGACGAAAGGCGCCAAACTCTTTGTCCGCCCTGATTGCTCGAATCAACCATGGGGGCGGACCCCAAAGACTTTTCCCACGATTGGACTACAAAAGCCCAGAGGAGATGGGAGTGTGATACCTAGACACACCGACAGAGAGAGAAGACATCTTCACCAGCTCTACCAGAACGTCTTACCGGTTGATCGGGTGTGGTTTCCCTCCAAAGAAGAATGGCCAGCATGAGACTCCAAGACCTGATGCGGGAGGTCGAGGCGGAGGCCAGAGCAGCCATAAGCCAACCGGGTCCGGATCCTGCCCTTACCATAGACGGCAGCCCCGACTTCTGGCTAGAGGCTCTACAAGACCTCCGGGTGCGGTTACTAGAGACAGTGGAATGGACGATTCGCAGCTGGAGCGCGACCCTAGGCAGACGACTACACCATACGATGCAGCAGAGCCGACCGGGTGCAGCTTCTCAAGCCCAGACGACGTCACCAGCTTCTCGACCGCCTCACCCTCGCCTACCACCTGTCCTGCTCCGTCACCTGAGCCAATAGACTGTGTCATTCCGGTGGAGGCCGCAACTCGACCCGTTCCAGCGACCAACATCGCAACCGATTCCGTTCTTGAGCCGGAGCTCATAACACGCTCCATGGAAGAACTCGATCTCTACCAGGTTCCACCTGCGGAACCCGCGACTAGTTTCCACACTACCGAGACTGTCGCTTGTTTCTCCCTAGAACCGGAGGCCTCCTCTGCAACCACAGAGGCCTACCTGGTAACCGGGATTAAAACACCTTTACCTGCGGAAACAGATGAAGAGGCAGGCAGCCTGGAAGCCCTGCAGGACGTCCCTACGGAAGGATCCGCAGCACCACCGCCCTGTTGTACAACGGAACAAGCTTTAACGTCTTTCATCAACAAGCAGCCTGATGTGATCATCGAGGAAGAGGTCGGAGAGGATGACGACGAGACCCACAGCACCGCTGAGGATTTCGACACCGGGTTCGCTTGGGGAGACAACAAAGAACTTCCTTCCGGGCACACAGCTCGGGTACACTGGTCGGGTGCATTGCCGACACCTTCCCCTGTGCCGTTCCACCGGGTTCCGATACAGACAGCCCGCCAAGTTCAAGCTTCCCGCCAAACCACCAGCTCCATTACTCATCTTTACACCCCGAGCCGTAACGACGGAGATGTACGCCAGAGACGACGAGAGGAGTGGCAAGCCAGAGAACGCGCCAACATGGAGGCCCGTGCCGAGGCTCGCCGCCAGCCGCCGCTGCCTGATGAACTCCGCCGTGAAGGTAGAATTTCCACCTTTAACTTACATACCGGGTGGGGGTTCGCTTGGGAGGGGGGTTTGAATGAGGAGGTGTTTGTGGGGCGCCGGGACGTTGAGTCAACTTGCCAAGAGGACATCCCGATCGCGACCTATACCGGGGCGATATTATCACCTATGAGCGCTATGCTTGTGCAGATGGGTGGTTTGCTATCCGGGTACGCCATCACCCTCAGAGCCAGTGACTTTAAAAACTTGAACTTTCATCAATGACTCTGTTTACCGTTAATCATTGACTGTGTGATCTCGCGGCTACAGCCTGGACTCTAGTTAAAGTACAGTCGACCGCCCGCCGGGTCCGCACAAAGTGATTACCTGTTTCTTTGCTTATAACATCAAAGCATTTCTTTACCTGTTTTTCTACTTTAATAAAAGTGTGTCATATATGTATAAAAATGCAAAAACCTCTGTAATGTGAGTAGTTTGACGCTTGGGGACAAGCTGATTTAACCAAGGGGGAGTGTGGCGCCCCGCAACGAGTGCGTCACAAGGGAGTATTGCAGCCGCAATATTCTCTAGACAAAGCAGTGAAATAGTTAACTCAGAGATCCAACCCAACATACAACACCTAGAACAGGGGACCAATCATAGGTCCTGGTGGGTGGAGTGTTAGGGTAGTGAAGAGAACACAATAATCTAGACAGTCAGAACTGAACAGAGTCTGGGATCTAGAGCCTAGAACACAGAACTTGGAGTGGAGCGGGGGCTCCGCACCCCGTGCGGGCCCCTGGGCCGTCACCGGTCGGGTGTCAGCACTCGAGGCCTTAACTACCGGGAATGGGCATATCTACACGGGTTCCCAAAAGACTCCCGTGCCCACAACTCACAGCCGGTTCACTGGTACCGAAGCTGGCAGCAGTTCACCTCTGCCACGCGAACCAGCCCCGTGGAGGAGCAGCTTTATAGGAGCACCCCACCACCAGCCAGTTTCCAGTCGTCTAACCAGCGGTGTACCCACCGAGGGACCCAAGGCTCCCCAAAGAATCCAGAACGTACATCATGGATAGGGCATTGAAGCAGCCTCCCCGTACCCGACCTGGTATTCCTGGGCGACGCTGGCAAGAGAAACTAAGGAGGTAGAGAGGAGGTACACTACGGATCTCTGAGGAGCACTATCACTGCTGAGTCCACCCGGTCTTCTACTCAACCACTGTAAGCCATGTACTGCCTGCTGGTTACAGTAAAGAACCGTTGCAGAGACTATCTGTGTCCGTGTCTCCTTATGAACTGTCCGTCATGAACTTAAGGTAACCGCAGCTGCCGCACAACATCTTGAGCAGCTCCAGCCCCCGGGGATCACCGCTCAGCCTGTGGGGAGCGTAACATCTTGCTGCTGTCCATCACCCCGGGAGGTTCCGCAGCGTCGGTAGCCCTTACCGAATCTACTCATAGGTGGCGTCACGAAGAAAACAAATTAAAACCCCTTTTTAATCTGTTCCCGTAAGACGACCTCAATTTTGATCTGCACCACACCGGGCCCCACTACCGGCAGGCGCGGTCCACCCGTGACAAGGAAGGAGAAGAATCGCCTGTCTAAACCGGGAGTAACCCTGGCCCCTGGTGTGCGTCAATTGTGCTTGGTGATGTATGGCTGCAGCTGCTCAGCATTGTCTTGGTAATGTACGGCTGCAGCTGCTCAGCATTGTCTTGGTGATGTACGGCTGCAGCTGCTCAGCATTGTGCTTGGTGATGTACTTCTGCAGCTGCACAGCATTGTCTTGGTGATGTACGGCTGCAGCTGCTAAGCATTGTCTTCATGATGTACGGCTGCAGCTGCACAGCATTGTCTTGGTGAGGTAAGGCTGCAGCTGCACAGCATTGTCTTGGTGATGTACTGCTGCAGCTGCACAGCATTGTCTTGGTGAGGTACGGCTGTAGCTGCACAGCATTGTCTTGGTGTGGTAAGGCTGCAGCTGCACAGCATTGTCTTGGTGAGGTACGGCTGCAGCTGCACAGCATTGGACTGTTCAAAAAATAGCAGTGTCTGCATTTGTCTTTACAAACTCAAAATATATACTTTTTTTTTAGGATTCAGCATTCCTATGAATCACTAACCTAATATTTAGTTGTATTACCACAGTTTTTTAGAACTGCCTCACAACTTCTGGCACCTGCCAAATGCGGAATATGTTGGCGCTATATAAATAAAGATTATTATTATTATTATTAACTGTTATTCTAGCCCAGGATGCTTTGACTACATCCCACAATTTTTCTTGTATTTGTTGGATTTGCCTCAGAGACCGCATTTTTGATGTCACTCCACAAGTGATCTATTGGATTAAGGTCCTGGGATTGGGCTGACCACTCCATAACCTCAACTTTGTTGGACTGGAACCAAGATTTTGCTTGTTTACTGGTGTCTTTAGGGTCATTGTCTTGTTTAAACACTGTTTTCAAGGACTTTTCCTCTTCAGCGTAAGGTCACATGACCTCTTCAAGTATTTTGATATATGCAAACTGGTCTATGATCCCTGGTATGGGATAAATAGAGCAGCGCCATAGTGAGAGAAATATGGCCACCACCATGCTTCACTGTCATCAGAGCGTACTGTGGCTTGAATTCAGAGTTTGGGGGCGTCTGATGAACTGTCTGTAGTGCTTGGACCCAAAAAGAACAAGTTCACTTTCATCAGTCCACAAAATGTTCCTCCATTTCTCTCTAGGCCAGTTGATGTGTTCTTTCTTCAGTACATGTATTTTTATTAACAGTGGGACTTTGTGGGGACTTCTTCCTAATAGACAGGGGCGTAACTACCACAGGTGCAGGGGTTGCGATCGCACCCGGGCCCTGCAGCCTAGGGGGGCCCCAAAAGTCCCTTTGGCCTATAGAAAAAGACTAATATTATTAAAGATTTGCAATAACTGGGGGCCCCGTTGGAGTCTTCGCATCGGGGCCCCTGGGCCTGAAGTTACGCCACTGCTAATAGATGATCTTCACACAGGCTTCTTCTAACTGTCACAGTCCTCACAGGTAACTTGAGACATCTTTGGTCATCCTGGAGCTGATCATTGGCTGAGACTTTGCCATTCTGGCTATTCTTCCATCCATTTGAATAGTAGTCTTCCATTTTCTTCCCCATTTCTCTGTTTATTTTCATTTTAAAGCATTGGAGATCATTTTACCTGGACAGCCTATAAATGCTGCACTTCTTTATAAGTTTTACCCTCTCCAATCAACTATTTAATCAAAGTACACTGTTCTTTTGAACAAAATCTTGAATGACCTATATTTCTCAGGCTTTCAAGAAGAAATGTATGTACAACATGTGCTGGCTTCACCCACCTGATTCACACCTGTTTCTTCACAGAATGATTGACCTCACTAATTGAACTCCACACTGCTATTATTTTGATCACACCCCTTTCATTTAATTATTCAAATACACGGACTCAAAAATATGCAGATCATGAATGCTGAGTCTGTAGGTTTTCTAAAGGGCCCGTAACATGCTACGATATCATTGGTACATCACTGGTTTTGGGGCGGAGCAACGACGTCGTTGCGTGTGACACGTAGAATCAACCAACGATAAGTCGGCTGATCGTTGATCGCAGGTTTATGAACCGGACCAATAAATCAGTCGATGATCGTCCACCCGACCTGCAGCATCGGCGTGTGTGACACCTTGACAACGATGTCACCTATTCAGAAGTGAAGGACGTAGGCAACCAAACGATCGCAAGTAGTATTGTTCGCTTGTCGCAGAATTGTTGCTGCGTCGTTATCGATATCTGTACGTGTGACACCTTACTAGCGATCACTGAACGTCGTTAAAGCGATGTAAGCCAAGTCGGATCGTTGGTCGGATCGCCGACACATTGAAGTGTGTGATGGGCCCTTAAGAAGCTACTGCACTGTAAATTGGATAGATAGATAGATAGATAGATAGATAGATAGATAGATAGATAGATAGATAGATAGATATGGAAAATGTACAGAAGATATACAGACTGTCACAGATAAATCTGGAGCACAGAACATTGATGATCTGGTTATGGTTTACCTGTTTCTTAATATAATCTGTAAATCTTATTGCAGCTTTGTTTTTGAAGCACCATATGGTATTTTATAATTGGATGTGGCTTTTTCTTAGCTGTTGATGGTTTCTGGATTTTATTACTAATAAGCCATGTAAACCATGCGAGCTTAGTCTTGTGATCATGTGTGAACCCCCTACTATTCCCTATGTGTGTCAGGGCAGTGTATAGGGTTCCAGCCGCAATGAGTCGGCTGCATAAATTGTCAGCTTCTAGGCTGCACATTGCTGCTCCTGTGTTCACAGCCTTTGCTTATGGGGAGTGGGAGGCTGTAAAGACAGGTGTGACTACGTGTTTTCTCTCGCCACCTCCTCCATAACCCTGAAGGGTCCAGGTGGAGATAGGGCAGGCGGCTGAGATGGGTCATGTCACCATCAGATCTACTTTCCTAATATAGGTTTTAATAGACTGGTTGAAAAAAAACAGAAATGTTTCAGCCCTGGGTCCTGATGAGCGGCTGTCACACAAAACTGACAGTGGGCGTTGGTGCAACAAAGATGGAACAATGGAGGCGGCTGGGGCTTGACAGCAGCTGGAGGAGAAGAACTGAAACCTTGGGCACCCATGTATCAGACTTGAAGCAATGGCAATAAACATGGCAGCATTGAAATACAACAAAAGATGTAGGTTAAGCTCAGGTATGAAGTTGAGCTGAGTTTGCAGCAGAGTGCGATGTTGAGCTGATTCAGTGGTATACCAGAGTGGGCTGAGTATATCAAAGAATCCAGCTATAACTGGCATAGTAGTATCGCAGAGTTGACAAAGCAGCAGAGCTAAGTTTGCCACAGAGTCCAATGTAAAACTGGCACTGAGGTATGGATGACTAAACTCTGCTGTAGAGCTAAGTTTGCCACAGAGTCAAATGCAAAACTGGCACTGAGATAGGATGACTAAACTCTGCTGTAGAGACTACTTGTTTGAGCGCACAGAGTCCAATGCAAAACTTGCACTGAGATATGGATGACTAAACTCTGCTGTAGAGCTAAGTTTGCCACAGAGTCCAATGCAAAACTTGCACTGAGATATGGATGACTAAACTCTGCTGTAGAGCTAAGTTTGCTACAGAGTCCAATGCAGAGCTGATCAGGTGAATATCTGAATCCCAGTGATGTGTCAGAGCTCAGAGTGTCACAAAATCCAGAATAGCAGAGTCCCAGCAATGTAGTAGATTTAGATGTATATAATTCTTGAAGTACAGAAAGGAAATCTAAAGTAGTGGTGAGGATACCAACTACCTGATTACTCAGGTCATGACCCGCCACCTTTGCTAGCCCACACACCTGAGGTATATTGTGAGAGCTGCAGAGAAAGACGGTGGCAGGAGGAGGCGCTGGCTCCATTGCTATATGAATAGCCCCCACTTGTTGAAAATGGGGGTCAGAATTGTATTTTATTAAAAATAGCCCCGAGGGGAAATTCAAGCAGGAGTAAAAATGTGATAATTTCACCTCTATTTTATTATTTTATTTATTATTCATTCTTATTAATTTTTAATTATGTATCTATTATATAATCACGAATGGGATTTTTGCCCCTTTTGAGTCCGCTCACGCTGCGAGTCAGTGTCGTCATGTGGATACGCCCGAAGCATTGGCCGCGCAGCGGCCATTGCGAGCAGTTCTAAGGCGACTCGCTATGCCCGCACAGCGGGCATGGCGAGTCGCCTTAGCAGCGCGAAGCATTGGCCGCGAAGCGGACATTGCGAGTCAGAGACTCGCTCTGCTAGAATCCCGATGCATGTGCATCGGGCACCCAGCTAGTGAATTATATTTTAATTATATTTAGTTATTTATTTTTTAGTCATTTTAATTATTATTTCTTTCTAAAGATTTGTAAAAGTTCAATACTTTATTCTAGATAAATAAGAGAATAATATTTTCTGCTGCTTTCCTATGATGAGCCACTTACTGTGTCCAGCTGGGTCAAGGATTTTTGGGGCTAGAAGTCCCAGGTTTTGGGGCTTTGCGCATCCTGCATTTTGAACTGCGGACTGAAAAAAGGATTGATTTATATATTTCTTCTACATTCCAGATTCTATAGATGATATGAACTTTAAAATAATAGTTTTAAGCCTAAAAATGATATGCCCTTAGGCGTATTCTATTAGGCAAAGCTTTTATTGATGACTATAGCTTCATTCCAGCACTTCAAGGGGACCTGCAGTGGTCAGAAACCAACTCCAAGGAACCTAGCCTAAAAATGATGTACCCTTAGGCATATTATGTTTGACTGTAGCTTCACTCCAGCATCTCCAGGGGACCTGTGGTGGTCGGAAATCCACCTCCAAGGATCTAGCCTAAAAATGATACACCTTAGGCATGTTATGTTTGACTGTAGCTTCACTCCATCATCTCCAGGGGACCTGCGGTGGTTGGAAGTCCACCTCCAAGTGACCTAGCCTAAAAATGATATACCCTTAGGCATGTTCCATTAGGCAGAGCTTTTATCCTTGACTATAGCTTCACTCCATCATCTCCAGGGGACCTGCGGTGGTTGGAAGTCCACCTCCAGGGGACCTAGCCTAAAAATGATACACCCTTAAGGTACCGTTACACGGGGCAACATTGCAGCGATGTTGGAAGCGATTCCTCGGGTGTGCGCTCACTTCCGACATCGCTGCCTAGTTGTCATACGCAGCAATGTTGCAGCAGCGATCGCTCGCTGGGTTGAGTACAACCCAGTGAGCGATACGCAGCAATGTGTCAATAGGTGAAATCGCTGGAACATCGCTATCGTGGTGTCACACGACACGATCCAGCCAAATTGCTTGTGCGAGATCGCCAGGTTTTGCAACGTGTTGGTAAACCTGGCAACTCGCCACCAGCGATTTATCGCAGTTGCGTTGTGCTGTCACACGCACGAGCACCTGCGATGTCGCCGCAACATCGCTGAATCCCAGGATTTTTCAGCGATTTGCGGGCGATATCGTGCCGTGTGACAGTACCTTTAGAGTACCGTCACACTTGGCGATGCTCCAGCGATCCCGTCAATGATACGACCTGGTAGGGATCGCTGGTGCGTCACTGGTGAGATGTCAAACAGTCAGATCTCACCAGCGACGCAGCAACTATCCGGAATGATCGGAGGTCGTTGAGACCTGTTTCTAGACCTGTAGTATTGAAGTCGTTGGTCATTGTGCCTGTCAAACACAGCGCTGCATGCTGCCCAGCGGGACCCCAACGATCAAAGAATGGTCCAGGGACTGACACGACCAGCGATCTCACAGCGGGGGCCTGGTCGTTGCTAAGTGTCAAACATAACGAGATCGCTATTGCATCACCAAACTTGTGACTCAGCAGCGATCTCGCTAACGATCTCGCTTAGTGTGACGGGGGCTTTAGGCGTATTCCATTAGGCACAGCTTTTCTCTCTGATTATAGCTTCATTCCAGGTCTCCAGGGAACCTGCAGTGGTTGGATATCCACCTCTGGCTGCGTAGCTCTGCTTCTTCAGCTTATCCTCTGTACAGTAGCCAAGCCCACCACAACCTTACCATGAAGTCAGTGCACCTACAGCTTGTTTCTCTTACATTAATGGAAAAATTCCATAAAAAAAATACTTGTACTGATCTGCCAATAAGAGAAGGAAGATTACCAGGCAAGGGTTAAGTGCTGTGAAACAAGAGAGGACAAACAAATTGTGACTTTTGAGTTTTGTATTAATCATGTTTCCTGTGTCTCTTTATAAGTACAGATTCTATATCCTACATTCCATGTTGTGAAGCGGAGGGATCGCATGACAGGTGAGCTCACACATCCTCTGTATATACAGAGCTGTATGTCTGTGTATATAGCTATCACCCCTCTTTATAAGGAGGAGCCTGTGATATCTATCTGTCAGTGATACAAAATGCTGATACATAAATAACCTCGCTGTGCGATATCCGTGTCACCATCATGGTGAACGCGCATTGAGCCAGCCAGCGCAATCCCCTATGTTAGAATTGGGACGCACGGTGCTGGCTTGACAGCGCAGACCTGTGCACCCAGTCACTGCCATATGTGATCTGTTACACCTGGTGCGGACGAGACTGTGTGATCTGTGCGCAGGCATCCGCCTGCGCACAGATCACATATGGCAGTGAATGGGTGTCAAGCGCAGCGTGCGCTCCCATTATAAAGATAGGAGCTCGCGGCCGCTGCGGTCCGCAAATGTGAACCCAGCCTAAGACTATACTGTCACTAACAACTGTGGTGACCAGACAGGAATTAGTATAGATAATACACACAGTGATGTCACAGTACAGGGATAATACACACAGAGATGTCACAGTACAGGGATGATACACACAGTGATGTCACAGACAGGGATAATACACACAGTGATGTCACAGTACAGGGATAATACACAAGTGATGTCACAGTACAGGGATAATACACACAGGATGTCACAGTACAGGGATAATACACACAGTGATGTCACAGTACAGGATAATACACAGGATGTCACAGTACAGGGATAATACACACAGTGATGTCACAGTACAGGGATAATACACACAGTGATGTCACAGTACAGGATAATACACACAGTGATGTCACAGAACAGGGATAATACACACAGCGATGTCACAGTACAGGGATAATACACACAGCGATGTCACAGTACAGGGATAATACACACAGTGATGTCACAGTACAGGGATAATACACACAGAGAGTCACAGTACAGGGATAATACACACAGTGAAGTCACAGTACAGGGATAATACACACAGTGATGTCACAGTACAGAGATAATAACACAGTGATGTCACAGTACAGGGATAATACGCACAGTGAAGTCACAGTACAGGATAATACACACAGTGATGTCACAGTACAGAGATAATACACACAGTGATGTCACAGTACAGGGATAAACACAGTGATTACACAATACAAGGATAATGCACACAGTGATGTCCAGTACAGGGATAATACACACAGTGATGTCACAGTACAGGGATAATACGCACAGTGATGTCACAGTACAGAGATAATACCACAGTGAAGTCACAGTACAGAGATAATAACACAGTGATGTCACAGTACAGAGATAATACACAGTGATGTCACATTACAGAGATAATACACACAGTGATGTCACATACAAGGATAATATACACAGTGATGTCACAGTATAAGGATAATACACACAGTGATGTCACAGTACAGGGATTATACACACAGTGATGTCACAGTACAGAGATAATACACAGTGATGTCACATTACAGAGATAATACACACAGTGATGTCACAATACAAGGATAATATACACAGTGATGTCACAGTATAGGATAATGCACACAGAGATGTCACGTACAGGGATAATGCAAACAGTGTGTCACAGTACAGATATACACACAGTGATTACATACAGAGATATTACACACAGTATGTCACAGTACAGAATAATCACAGTGATGTCACAGACAGAGATAATACACACAGTGATGTCACAGTACAGAGATAACAACCATGATGTCAAGTACAGAGATATACCAGTGATGTCACAGTACAGAGATAATGACACAGTGATGTCACAGTCAAGATATGCACACAGTGATTCACAGTACAGTTAATACACATGATGTCACAGTACAGGGATATATACACTAGTGATGTCACAGTACATGGGATAGTACCCCCGTGATGTCACAGTACAGGAATACACACAGTGAGTGATGTTCACAGTACAGGATATTAAGGCGGGTTTACAGACAAATAAACACATTGATGTCACAGTACAGGTATCCGTTGAGTCAAGGTACAGATATATACACACAGTATGTCACATACAGAGATAATCACAGTGTGTTCACTGTACAGATAATGCACACAGTGATGTACAGTACAGGATAATACACAGTGTTGTCACAGTACAGGATTAAACACAGTTAATACAACAGTGATTTCACAATAAAGATATACCACTGTGATGTCCAGTACAGGATAATACCTGATTCACATACAGAGATAATGCACAATGATGTCAAGTACAGAGATGATCACATAGCGATGTCCCATAACAGGGATAATAGCACAGTGATGCACACAGCTGGCAACGTTAATACACAGTGATGTCACGAGTACAGGGATAATACACAGCGATGTCACAGTACAGGGATAATACACACAGTGATGTCACAGTACAGGGATAATACACACAAAGATGTCACAGTACAGGGATAATACACACAATGATGTCACAGTACAGGGATAATACACACAGTGATGTCACAGTACAGGGATAATACACACAAAGATGTCACAGTACAGGGATAATACACACAGTGATGTCACAGTACAGGGATAATACACACAAAGATGTCACAGTACAGGGATAATACACACAGTGATGTCACAGTACAGAGATAATACACACAGTGATGTCACAGTACAGGGATAATACAAACAGTGATGTCACAGTACAGGGATAATACAGTGATGTCACAGTACAGAGATAATACACACAGTAATGTCAAAGTGCAGGGATAATACACACAGTGATGTCACAGTACAGGGATAATACAGTGATGTCACAGTACAGAGATAATACACACAGTGATGTCACAGTACAGGGATAATACAGTGATGTCACAGTACAGAGATAATACACACAGTAATGTCACAGTGCAGGGATAATACACACAGTGATGTCACAGTACAGGGATAATACACACAATGATGTCATAGTACAGGGATAATACACACAGTGATGTCACAGTACAGGGATAATACACACAGTGATGTCACAGTACAGGGATAATACACACAGTGATGTCACAGTACAGGGATAATACACACAGTGATGTCACAGTACAGGGATAATACACACAGTGATGTCACAGTACAGGGATAATACACACAGCGATGTCATCGTACAGTGTTTAACATAAGCAGTTATCCATAATATACACTAATTTAATTTTTCCTTCACTTTAGTACTGAATATCCTACAGAAGGGATATAAACAATAGTGACAGCACCTACATCATCAAAGAAGAACATTTCTATTATCTTCTGTGAAAAATTGTATATTTTTATTTTTTAGTGCCTTTTCTATATATTCATTAGGACATTGACTGTCTTTGAAAATCTTTGCCCAAATGGAATATATGATCCTTTGCTTTGTCGATTTAGCGCATTGGGGAGGGCCCTCTCTGCATCCTCGCCCTCTTGCTTTCATACCTTTATTGTGCTTGGGTTAAAAAAAAACAAAAAACACATTGGGCCTGTCTCAGCCTTTAAAGGGTCTGCACACTTTCACATACAATGTTTGTGTTGTTCATTTGCTTTGTAAATGCAGAGTTACAGTAAGTAACCTGTCACTAGTCTTCATTAATAATAATTTTAAAAAATCTCCCCTTTTGCTCTTTCAGTTTCTAGACTTCCTTTATCTCACTGTTTGGCTGTCTCTGACCTTTCATGGCGGTCATGTCTAATATTGGCGTGACCCCATGAATTTCGGGCTTAGGGCCAGCTGATAACACAAAGCTGGCCCTAACCCCTTTATTACCCAGTGAGCCACGGCACCAGGGTGTCACGCTTCCAGGGGAAGGCGCCCTAGAGTGGACCCAGTGGGCCATGGTACCGAACTCCCCTGGGTGAGCTGACCTAGTTTAACCAACCCCTATACATGGATTGTCAGGGGCAAGCCCAGGTGGTCTAAATACCCCGGCTGCTTGTACAAGGGGGGCGGCTCGTAAGGTTAGTGTGGCGCCCTGCTCACGCAGGTAGCCACAGCCTTCCCTACTGCACAGCTGGGTTTCCACAGCAGGTACCTACTACATGCAACACCTTCCACCCCGGCACAGTAGGGGGAGCCCAACTTGAAGACCTTAGGAAATATCCCCTATAAATAATGCTGCTGGGGGAGGAGTTAGAGTGTGCAGACGCTAGGAGAGCTGCAAAGACGTCCTGGTGATCGGTGCCGCGGTTAGGCCCAAGCCAGTGACCCGGAGTGGCCCTTCTACATTGAGCCAAGCCTAGGAGTGGGAACAGAAGGCACGGAGCAGAGCCAAGGGAGTGAGGAACCGGTGGAGGTTCGTCCAAGAAGTACCGCACTTCGGGGGTCCGCACCTGCAGGATTACTCCAAGACTGCAGAAAACCCCGATACACCGTGGCGACTTCAGTCACCCAGTCCCCCTGCGTACCCTGAGAGAGGGAGCCAGACACCGTAGTGTGAAGTAGCACCGCAGTGATCAGAGATGGTAACCCGTGGACCGCGCAGGAGGTCAGAGAGGACCAGAGAAAGTAAGGAGGCCAGTGGTGTTGCATACAGACCGGGCTTTAGCGACAGCAGGGAACCTGAGGAGGCCTTATACCCACTTGCTGTGGAGACTCACTGTGCACCTGGTCACCCGACAGGGCTCTGGACATCTTTACCTGTGAATACCACCAGGAAAAAGGTAAAAGAGACTTTCTACAATGTGGGTGAGTTATTCCTCTCTGTCCCCGGCCTCCCTATAGACTGCCTTACTGCTTCTTACCTTGGCCACAAGTCCCACTCCAAGCTGCCCCTTTACTCTACCCTGCCCCGGAGGTCCAACTCCACCTGTAGGGAGCTTTACTACCCTTGCCGCAATACCATCGCCCTCCGGAGGACTGTGGCGGTGCTGGTGACCCAAATTTTTTGGGAAAAATTCATTAAAAAAAATACATTTAGAAGACTGCACCTTTATTAACCCTCGAGGCCAGAGCGCAGCGGCATTGTAAGGGGGGTTAACTCAGCTCACCCGAGGACAGCTCAGGTGGCATGACCTGAGCTATCCTCGGGTGACCCGAGTTAACCCCCCTTACATAAGGGCAATCAGGAAGAACTGGGTAAAGCACCAGAATTGGAGCACCTAGCGGTATGCTCCTTTTCTGGGGCGGCTGCAGGCTGGTGTTTTTAGGCTAGAAAATGCCAAATAACCATGGAACGTCTCATCCTGATAATATAAAAAATAGGGGGGCTCACACTGTTTTTTTCTTTTTATTCATTATCTATACAAATAATATTGTGGGGTCTCTTCTATTTTAATAACCAGCCAAGATGAAGCAGACATCTCCTGATCAAGGGAGGATGCAAAAAGTATACAGACAGTACATAGCAGGGACACATGTATAAGATTATCTCAGCACAGGAGATGTGGTATGATCAGACCATGTCCCTGTACGGTCACACACATCCATTACACAGTACATAGCAGGGACACACAAGATTATCTCAGAACAGGAGATGTGGTATGATCAGACCATGTCCCTGTATGGTCAGACACACCTATTACACAGTACATAGCAGGGACACATATATAAGATTATCTCAGCACAGGAGATGTGGTATGATCAGATCATGTACCTATACGGTCAGACACATCCATTACACAGTACATAGCAGGGACACATATATAAGATTATCTCAGCACAGGAGATGTGGTATGATCAGACCATAACCCTGTACAGTCAGACACATCCATTACACAGTACATAGCAGGGACACATATATAAGATTATCTCAGCACAAGAGATGTGGTATGAGCAGACCATGTCCCTGTATGGTCAAACACATCCATTACACAGTACATAGCAGGGACACATATATAAGATTAACTCAGCACAAGAGATGTGGTATGAGCAGACCATGTCCCTGTATGGTCAGACACATCCATTACACAGTACATAGCAGGGACACATATATAAGATTATCTCCGCACAGGAGATGTGGTATGATCAGACCATGTCCCTGTACAGTCAGACACATCCATTACACAGTACATAGCAGGGACACACATATAAGAGTATCTCAGCACAGGCGATGTGGTATGATTAGAACATGTCCCTGTACGGTGAGACACATCCATTACACAGTACATAGCAGGGACACACATATAAGATTATCTCAGGACAGGAGATGTGGTATGATCAGACCATGTTCCTGTCTGGTCAGACACATCCATTACACAGTACATAGCAGGGACACATATATAAGGTTATCTCAGCACATACAGTCATATGAAAAAGTTTGGGCACCCCCCTTAAAGCGAACCTGTCACCCCCCCCGGGCATCAAAAGCTCTAATAGCCACCTTCTGCAGCACTAAGGCTGCATTCTGAGAAGGTGCCTATAGGCTTTTGATGCCCTTTCTAGTATGAAATATTAAGTTAGGTAAATGCTCACTCTTCTGAAGATTAAAGACCGGGAGGCGGGGTTTCACGCTCCTCCGGCCCGCCCCCTCTTGTCAATCATTGTGCGCGCCTGCTGCTGTCTCCCTCAGTGTGGAAAATGAACGCGCGTCTCCGTTCTCCTGCACGGAGCCGCGCATGCGCTGTGCGCCCGGTGTCGACTTCCTGGACACCGGGCGCACAGAGCATGCGCGGCTCCATACAGGAGAATGGAGACACGCGTTCATTTTCCACACTGAGGGGAGGCAGCAGCAGGCGCGCACAATGATTGACAAGAGGGGGCGGGCCGGAGGAGCGTGAAACCCCGCCTCCCGGTCTTCGATCTTCTGAAGAGTGAGCATTTACCTAACTTAATATTTCATACTAGAAAGGGCATCAAAAGCCTATAAGCACCTTGTCAGAATGCAGCCTTAGTGCTGCAGAAGGTGGCTATTAGAGCTTTTGATGTCCGGGGGGGTGACAGGTTCGCTTTAATCTTACTCTTATTTTTTGTTTAAAATTGTTTTTTTGCAACAGCTAATTCAGTGTGATATATGTAATAACTGATGGACACAGTAATATTTCAGGTTTGAAATGAGGTTTATTGCACTAACCAAAAATATGAAATATGCATTATTTCAAAATTTGACAGGTGCCAAAGTATGGGCGCCCTTCTTATTTCATGATTTGAATACTCCTAACTACTTTTTACTGACTTACTGAAGCACTAAATTGGTTTGGTAACCTCATAGAGCTTTGTACTTCATAGCCCGGTGTATCCAATCATGAGAAAAGCTATTTCAGGTGTCCACTTGCAAGTTGTTCTCCTAGTTGCATCTTCTCTGAGGAGTGGCATCATGGGCTCCTCAAAACAGCTCTCAAATGATCTGGAAAAAAAAAAGATTGTTTAACATAGTTGTTCAGGGGAAGGATACAAAAAGTTGTCTCAGAGATTTAACCTGTCAGTTTCCACTGTGAGGAACATAGTAAGGAAATGGAAGACCACAGGGACAGTTCTTGTAAAGGCCAGAAGTGGCAGGCCAACAAAAATATCAGAAAGGCAGAGAAGAAGAATGGTGAGAACAGTCAAGAACAATCCACAGACCATGTCCAAAGACCTGCAGCATCATCTTACTGCAGATGGTGTCACTGTGCATCGGTCAACAATACAGCGCACACTGCACAAGGAGAAGCTGTATGGGAGAGTGATGCGAAAGAAGCAGTTTCTGCATGCACGCCACAAACAGAGTCGCCTGAGGTATGCAAAAGCACATTTGGACAAGCCAGTTACATTTTGGAAGAAGGTCCTGTGGACTGATGAAACAAAGATTGAGTTGTTTGGTCATACAACAAGGCGTTATGCATGGCGCCACAAAAACACAGCATTCCAAGAAAAACACTTGCTACCCACTGTCAAATTTGGGGGAGGGTCCATCATGCTTTGGGGCTGTGTGGCCAATGACGGCACCGGGAATCTTGTTAAAGTTGAGGGTCGCATGGATTCCACTCAGTATCAGCAGATTCTTGAGAATAATGTTCAAGAATCAGTGTCAAAGTTGAAGTTATGCCAGCGATGGATCTTTCAGTAAGACAATGATCCAAAACACCGCTCCAAATCTACTCAGGCATTCATGCAGAGGAACAATTACAATGTTCTGGAATGGCCATCCCAGTCCCCAGACCTGAATATCATTGAACATCTGTGGGATGTTTTGAAGCGGGCTGTCCATGCTCGGCGACCATCAAACTTAACTGAACTGGAATTGTTTTGTAAAGAGGAATGGTCAAAAATCCCTTCATCCAGGATCCAGAAACTCATTAACAGCTACAGGAAGTGACTAGAGGCAAAAGGTGGATCTACTAAATATTAATGTCACTTTTCTGTTGAGGTGCTCATACTTTTGCACCTGTCAATTTTTGAAATAATGCATATTTCACATTTTTGGTTACTACAATAAACCTCATTTCAATCCTGAAATATTACTGTGTCATCAGTTATTACATATATCACACTGAAAAGCTGGTGCAAAAAAAATGAGTAAGATTAAGAGGGGTGCCCAAACTTTTTCATATGACTGTATACACCCATCCAGTACTACTGACTGCACATAAAAACTACAAATATTTTATCCAAAGCTGAGTTATCAATTACAATGTGCCATCGCACGTGTGCTAATAATGGAAAGTGATCTCACTATCCAGTGATCATATCCAAAAGCTGAACTGATCGATGCACGCACCATTAATCATACCCAAGCTGTTAGATGGCTGCAACTTATTGCACTATTGGCTGTGATTCAGCCTCTTATTGATCATCGCTCAGTGGTGCTATGTTGGAGGACTCCATATTTATATTATTATTTGAGGCTCTGGAATCCTGAGTGCATTCTAGAATGAATCTGTCATTTCCACTTTTTTACAGAGGGGACATGTCTTGGGTTAAAGACGTTTCCTTTCCAATCAATTAGATCAGTTGTTTCTGCAAACACATGTACTACAGAGGAAATGTTACACTAATTGGTGACATGAACGGAGCTTCCGGTGACATGGCAGACCCTCAAACGCTAAATATAGGCAAACCATGCTATATATAGGATAGGACAGGAATATCTCTTCTATCTTTATCCCCGGTAAAGGTTGGATTGTCAACTCCATAACACAAAGGCCACAGACTGTAAGTCATCAGA
Organism: Allobates femoralis; assembly: GCA_033576535.1. Taxonomy (NCBI): domain Eukaryota; kingdom Metazoa; phylum Chordata; class Amphibia; order Anura; family Aromobatidae; genus Allobates; species Allobates femoralis. The sequence continues at coordinate 83,842,109 of JARQOC010000009.1, forward strand.
AAGATAAAAATAAGGAGAATTCAACGTAAGGACTCAGGGCAATATGGTCCAGCAAAGTCACATTACAGTACATCATGTACAGGGGCATCTCATGAATGAGAAGATCATCAAAAGATCATTTATTTCAGTAATTCAATACATAAAGTGACAAACATATATTATATAGAGTCATTACACACAGAGGGATCTATATCAAGTATTTATTTCTGTTAATGTTGATGATTATGGAAACCCAAAGGTCATTATATCAGAAAATTAAAGTAGGGAGGATGAAGGGTCTGAGAGATACAATATGACCTAAATAGGTATCAGAGGCTTCACCTTGTGTGGTTGTGAGAGTCACAACCACTATAAAAGCAGATCACGGCTGCTGCAGTCCCCAGCGTGGTGCTATAGAGTAGGGAGGATGAAGGGTTAAAAACCGCACTGCCATATTCCACAAGACACCAAAGGGTGAATATAATATTGACTTTACTGGTCAACGCATTTCAGGGCTCCCTGACCCCTTCCTCAGGCATTTCAGGGAGCTGTGCATGTTTTCATTGGCTGTAAGTCATAATCATCAAAAATTAACATAAATAAATGAATAATCCCTCTGTAATGACTCTGTTACTTCCCCTGGCACTGCTCCCAGCTCACCTCTCCTGGGTCTTCATCCTCTGCTCCTCTACCGATGGACATCCAGCGTCCAGATGTGCTATGTCTCGGAGCCATCGCTGGGTCCCCTTCCTGTCTTGCTGACCACGGGCTCACACATCAGCACAGTCATGAATCTAATCAGCGGTGCACTAGGCATGGTCCGCTCCTTCCTATTGAATCTAGGGGCTGGCACAGCTCAACCTGACACTCCCCTTGACCAATAGCTGTCTGTCCTCCGGTATATCAGGCCACCTCCACTGCTAGGAGGTGCCTGATTATTGAGTTATTAAGCTTCTGCTTCTCTGGCTGTTAGTCAGGCCTTCCTTGTGCTCTCCTCGGTAGAACCCGTTCCAGCTCTTCTGTACCGGGCTCTGGTGCCTCCTTCCCTGTTTGGCCTTAGCGTAGTATAGGGTAACCCTACGAGCCGCCCCCCTGGTACTAGCTGCTGTGGTATTTAAACCCCCTGGGCTTACTCCTGACAATCCCTGTATAGGGGTTGGTTAAACTAGGATCAGCTCACCCAGGGGAGTTCGGTACCACGGCCCAGTGGGTCCAAACTAGGACGCCTTCCCCTGGAAGTGTGACAGACTCTATATAATAAATGCGTTTCACTTTATGTATTGAATTACTGAAATATATTAACTTTTTGATGATATTCTAATTTCATTGAGATGTCCCTGTAGCTATGGAAAAATCAAGCAATTAAAAATGTCAGACGTATTTGCATTTCATTTTAAACTATGAGACCACTACAAAGAGGGTATGTACCATAGAGATGGCTTGTTGGCTTTTTCAGAGAACTGGCACTGTGCGGTAATGAATTGCCCAGGAGCATCAGAAGGGGCAAAACCAAGATAATAATTGGGGTGCCCATTGATCTTTTTAATATCAGGCCACCTCTATTCTTCTATTCTAAATATGACACCGGTGCCATAAATCGTCATATACAGTATTTTCTGCAGTCCCTAACTCCAATTTAGAGGATTCTGGGATTCAATATATGGCTGGTGAGAACAGAGAAATACATAAGCTTGTGTGTTCCAAAGGTCTCCAAAGAGTTCTGGAGTGTGCATTCATTTAGGCATTTCACACATGATAGTGACACACCCACTCCAGGGTTCGGAGAAGACTCGGTACCGGGCAGTTACTAGTTGTTCTCTCTTCTTCACTTCTCGATTCTTTTCACGTGGACAGATGGGGGCCGAGACCCGCTCCCGTGACCCTGGCGGTATCATATGAAATAAATGGGGAATGATGACAGGGAAAGTATGTGGGGATAGGGGTATTCGTGACGCCACCTGCGGTATGCGGTCAGAGCGGCTGCTGCTGCTTCAGAACCTCTGGGGACGGTGACCGGCAGCTTGGATAGTTTCACTCCCCGCAGGCGGAGCGCAGTCCCCAGAGCAGCTGAATGAAGGAGTCAATCCGTACCTTGGCAGATGTTCCGTGGAACGTCGATATCCCGGTGTTTCAGGAGACCTCTGCGTCTGGTGGTCGCCGCTCAAAATAGTCACACAGACCACAGCTGCAGTTCTGTTACTTTTATTTGCTGTTTCAACATGGCCGCCTGGTACGTCACTTGCCAGGCTCCGGTTCAGCGTTTTCTCCAGGACCGGGTTGATGTTACTGAGCCTTGGTTGGTGCCCCCTCTCTTTCTCACTAGGTGGTCTGTCTCTGGTGGGTCTACTTTCTCCCTCTCGGAGCTATAAGAGATAGTTCTCTTCTGAGGCAAGCATATCGTTGCTCTGCCCCTCAGGCTCTGAACGCTCTCTGCAGAACAGTGCTCAAGTACCGACAACCTCGAGTGCTTGTGTCCTGGGTGCCATTGGGTCACTCTCCTGGGCACTGCTCTCTAGTTCAGCCGCCTTCCCCAAGATGTGTTGGGTGTTCGGCGACAGATCCCGTTAGAAGTCAGAGGCCTCTGGATTTACGGCTCAGGCTTGAAGTATCCGCACCATGTTCAGGGCCGGGTCCCTGTGTCGTCCACCAACCCCTCTGTCTCATCAGATTCGGGTGTATGGGGAATCGATGTCTCTTCCACACCCCTAGGGCTCTTCTCTCCTTCCACCCTTCCGGTCTCTCTACCGGGGCGAGCGTGGTCGTGTTCCGAGGTACGGTAGCTGACACCACACCGACTCTGCAACCTCCTGATGCTGCTTCCTCCGTTCTACTCTTCGACCACTCCTCTCCTGTCTAACACTTCCTGTTCCCCTTTTTGTGTCCTAGGCCCTCCCTCAGGGTCCTCCCATTGTCCCAGGGTCTATGAGTTTGTGTACTCTATGTGTGTTTTGGGCTCAGCCACACCATCCCAGAACCTAGAGAGCAGGGGCACTACCCTCCCTAACTGTGGGTATGCAGTACCTCTGGTGGCAGCGTACCTGGTGGGGCGCTACAATAGCAAATAGCAGAATTTATATCTGAAGTAATAACAACAAGTAAATGACAGTCCCTGTATCTGTCAAGCTCAAAGGACTGGAATACTCAGCAGCTGGACCAGCGGTCTGGATCACATTGGCTGTGCCCAGAGTTGTCGCCCTGGCTCACATTAAAAAAAGGAGAAAAAGTGAAAAATTGAGAAAATAAAATAAAAATAGAAAATAAGGCATTTGCGACACCAGCTGGCATAGTTCCCTCCGGAATGGAGCAGGCCCTTGAGAAGTGGAGTGGATGATGCTGGTTGTAGTTGCAGAGGAGTGGTGTGGAGGATACAGTGTAAAACAAGACAGAGCAGTTAGTCTTTGAGTCCTTTACCTTTAGGCTGCGTTCACACATTTGCGTATTTTGCTGCGCTTTTTTGCGCGCGCTTTTTGCCGCGTTTTTCGGCCACGCAAAAAAGCGCAACAAAATACGCAGGGGCTTTCCCACACTGCGCTTTCTTTACTCCAGAAAGCGCAGTGATGTCACAGAGGGGAGGAAGAATCCTGCTTCCTCCTCCCCTCTGTGACAGCCCCATTAGATTTCACAATGTATTAATATGCACTGTGAAATCTAATTAAACAGAGGCAAATGTATGTAAAATAAAAAAGAATGAATACTTCACCTGTCCGACGCCTTCTCCCGCTGTCTGGTGCCTTCTGCCGCTCTCCGCTCTCCGGTTCCAAGTGAGAGGTGTACTGAGAAGACCTGTGGTGACGTCAGAGAGGGGCGTTCCCATCGCTGATTGGCTGTTCGCGGTCATGTGATATGTATCACATGACCGCGAGTGCCCGGGAACGCCCCTCTGACATCACCACAGTTCCTGTCAGTACACCTCTCACTTGGAATCAGAGACCAGACAGCGGGAGAAGGCGTCGGACAGGTGAAGTATTGATTCTTTTTTATTTTCCATACATTTGCCTCTGTTTAATTTAGATTTCACAGTGTATATTAATACATTGTGAAATCTAATGGGCGGCCACAGCTGTCACAGAGGGGAGGAGGAAGCAGGATTCTTCCTCCCCTCTGGGAGAATACGCAGAAGTAGCTGCGTAAACAATTGACATATCAATTGTTTACGGAGCTGCGCTTTCTCCCGGAAAACGCAGTGCGTATTTTTACGCAATGTCTGCACTGCAAAGTGAATTTCCCATTCACTTTGCAGGCAGACAAAAGGCACATTGCGTATTTTGAAAAGCACGCGTAAAAAAATGCGGCAAAATACGCAATGTGTGAACGTAGCCTAACTGTAGTTGCTTCAGTACATCCAGGACATGTGAAGAACCAGGCATACGGCTCGGCCAGTCCGGAGAGAGCTGAAGTCCACTCTGCTGAGATAAGGTGTTTTGGCCTTCCTGCTGACTTCTGTCCCCAAGGTCACTAGCTCCTCTATGGGTCCTCTAGATTCTTCTGAGTCTGTGAATGCCCTCCAGCCAGGTAGGTGACACGGACCCTGCAAGCGATTACTTCAGTTCTCTGGCTCTCTTTGCCACTGTGTCCCGGACAGGCCCACAAGGGTGGCTACTGGGCATGAAATTCACTAGCCTCCAGGTTCTGTTTCCAGATCTTGGAATCCTGGATACTTAGGACCTGGTTCCCTTCCTGCAGCTTGTCCCTCTGCCCATACAATTAGGGCCAGTTGCAGATACCGACTAGAACTACTCCTGTTTCCTACCTCTCCACCCATATCCTAACTCCTCCCTCCCACCAGAAGTGGGGTATTCCCTATGTGGATCTCTTCCGTCCTGCACTCTCTGATTGTAGTTTGGAAAGTATTGGATGTGTGGGGGTTCCCAGTGGAGTGATCTTCATCTCCCGCCAGACATGACATTACTAAGAATGGTAAACGCAATACCACTTGTGGCAGCCCCACATTGGTCGCCACATATCCAGCCACTGCAAAGCACTGCGTGGCTACAGTGGAGGACACTGTGAGAAGCGGGGAAGGTGAGTAGAATGTTTTTTGGGTTTTTTTTATGTGTTAGATGCAGAACAGGGAACATATATACCATAAAGGGACCCAGGATGGGGACATATATACCAGGATGGGGACATGTATACCAGTATGAGAGACATACAAAGCAGAATGGGGATCACATATACCAGAAAGGTATCCAGGATGGGGACATATATACCAGGATCACAGGCATATATACCAGAATGGGGAACATATTTATCATTAAGGGGCCTAGGATGGGGACATATATAGCAGGATGTGGCCCAAGATGGGGACATATTTACTAGGAAGGTGGACATATATACCAGGCTGGGGCCCAGGATGGGAGACATTACTAGATAATGATGGGGGAGGGCAATTCGTCTTTATAGGATTTAGAACTCAACAAGGGCCCATACATCTGATCAACATGTTGGGTGATGACTCTAGTTAAGCGTCTATCAGCCAAGGTAGTTTTTAGGTCTTCCCTATATTAGTTAAAGCAGCAAGTGTCTAAAAAGACCATATCTCATGCTGGAGGACAACCTTGTTCATGCATTATGCAGACAGTTAATTGATTTGAATGAGAAATGTGTCATCCTTCATTTCACCAGTGGAGGCGCTGCTAGAAAAAAGTCTCTTTTGTTATTAGGTTTCACTACAATTACAACAGACGTTTAGGAATCCAGAAGAGGAACTAACCGTAGTCAGTCTATTATCAAGGAATCTTTATAAAAAATGTATGCCAAATAAAATGCAGACTAACACCAGCAACTTTTCAAGGAAATTTTACTCATTGGGAGGCATCAAGCTTGATGGTTGCAAAGTTTCTTTAAGGAACAGCAAACTTGAAGTAGATGGTTGGTGTACACCAATGGGCTTATACTTGGGACACTTTGCTTGTACTTTTGATAGTCTGCTGGCAAACACTTCAGCAGCTCTCCTGCCCCACAGATACAATCTGTTTCCCTCACAGTGTAGCATGGCTCACATCCACTTGGCCAATCTTCTGACAATACCTTCTCTTGTTAGTAGTTCCCTGCAGTAGCTCACATCTGGCAACATGAACACTCTTGTGATCTACTTACTCAGTTACCTCTTCACAGCTCCTCACACACTGGCAATTGTCTTTGAATGTATGAATTTTCTTCACACTCAGGCTTCAGCACTGATGTATTTCTTGTGTGGCAATCATCATAGTAAGGTATAAGCTCTATGTCGGAGTGTCAAATCTCTTATATTCTAACTTTCTATTTGTGGTCCTTACTTGTATCTGCCTTCAGCTTATCTGCAAATCTTTCTGAGCTCAAAACAGTGCAACTCTTCTTAATCTTTCTACTTATTCAGAGGCTGTCCTCAGACATACTAATGCTAACTCTGTACTCCTCATAACTCTGCATTTCACACAGCAGCTCAGTGTGTTACCTCTTCATGGTTTACACTCATAGTTTCAGACACAACTTCTGAAATTCAGTAGCATTGTGTCTCAGTCTGCTAGAGCCAGGGTATATCTCCTACAAAATGTACAGATATACACAACACCAAATCCTTACAACACATATAGCATAGCATTGTGAGGCATGTCGGCGCTATTCCACGTGGCCGACATGACTCACATGGCCTGCTGCAATCCGGTTGATTGTTGAATCTAGCAGTACACACAGGGTTAAGTGGTAGTTAGCTCTGTAGTTGTACGGAACGGGTTAACAGCAGCAAGGTCTGTGCATGAGTATGTGCTGATTGAAACACACTGTTGCAGGTGGGTGTGGCAGCCAGGATAAGAAGCTGCCTAGTGCTGTGTAGGAGAGATAGGAGATGGGAATCAGTACAGCCTGGACCTCTGAGATGTGAGGACATCCAAGGTGTTCGTCCTTTTGGGACATGAGGGAAGCCTGCCCTTCTCCATGCGGGAGGCACCTGTCCCTCTGATGGTTGTGTGTGAACCGGTGGCCAGAGATTGGGTTGTGATGGCTCCTTGAGTTGGAGATCCTTGGCCGACCCTGGAGGGTGCTCGGCTCAGATGTGGGGCACAGCCGTGGCCTGGAGACCTGCCTACGTATGGAGGTTTGGTGGCGGCTGGCGACCTGTAAGCACGTGGTGAGGAAACCTTGGGGACGTCGTGGGTACCCGGTAACTCAGGTTGCTAAACCCAGTTCGGTTCCCGGTAAGGTAGCATTCCAAGGATGTTATGCAGACTAAGTATTATGTGTTGATATGTGCATAGCCCTACGGGAGGCATAGGTGGTGTTGATATGTGTATAGCCCTACAGGATGCATAGGTGTTGATGTGTGTAAAGCCCTACGGGAGGTGTATATGTGTAGTGCCAGGCGGGCATAGCCACCATAGTTGTGTGAATCACAAGGGCGTATGGAAAATTACCCTGTATGATGAAAGTGGGTGAGTCATGGTGGCATATGTAAAATTACCATGCATGACGAGGTATGAGGTTGATTCTCCCTATAGTAGGTGGAGGATCCCTGTATGAGGTTGAGGATCCCTGTAGGAGGTAGATTCTCCCTGTAATAAGATGGGGAATGAGCCCTGTCAGAAGGTCAGGCAGCTGTAACCGCCATTGGGACCGACTGCTAAGTCGTAATGAGGTCCCATTGATCCTATAGTGTATATAATCTGTAATGTGGTTTGTAAATGTCCTGTAATGTAATGATGTGAATATTATATGCAAATTGTAATGTGTATTGTGTTTTACCAGTGGTTTATGCAGCTCAGTAAACTGCTTCATGATGTTATACGTTAAGAACATGGTTGTCGGTGTCATTTTCCGTTGTCAAGCGGGTTCCCCAGGGGGCGCTACCTCACAGTATAAAAAACTGCATTACATATAACATAAAGGGATTGTCCAGCCTTAAGCTACAAGTCTACAGTCACTCTACGTGACTGCAGACTTGTGAATCCTAACATAGCACGCACTGCACGGTGTGAGGATTCTCCTGTGCCGGAATCAGTGCAATTTGAATACAAATGCCTTCATATGCCGACTAGATGGGCACAGCCTCACTCAATGCAAGTGTATTGAGCGAGGCCGGATATAGTCTAGTCGGACTGTGGCCAGATGTATGCACATCCCATACTTGTGGTCACATGACCACCTTCTCCTGACACAGCAGAATCCTCACAGCGTACAGAAAAAAAATTATATATATATACCGTATATACTCGTGTATAAGCCGACCCGTGTATAAGCCGACCCCCCTACTTTTGCCCCAAAATCTGGGAAAACCTATTGACTCGTGTATAAGCCGAGGGTGGACCCCAGCACAGGTATACAGCCCCCAGCAGTGTGGTATACAGCAGCCTCCCCAGTGGTATATACAGGCCCCAGCAGTGTTACAGCAGCCTCCCCAGTGGTATATACAGCAGCAGCCCCAGTGGTAGTATACAGCAGCCCCAGTGGTAGTATACAGCAGCCCCAGTGGTAGTATACAGCAACCCCAGAGGTATAAACAGCCCCAGTGGTAGTATACAGCAGCCCCAATGGTAGTATACAGCAGCCCCAGTGGTATATACAGCCCCAGTGGTAGTATACAGCAGCCCCAGAGGTATATACAGCAGCCCCAGTTGTAGTATACAGAAGTCCCAGTGGTGGTATACAGCAGCCCCAGAGGTATATACAGCCCCAGTAGTAGTATACAGCAGCCCCAGAGGTATATACAGCCCCAGTGGTAGTATACAGCACCCGCCCGCCACCCCCATCAGTATATAGGCCCCCCCATCAGGATCCAGGGCCCCCCCTCCTTGCTCCGCAAAACCTGCAAAGGAAAATCATTATACTTATCACTGTCCTGTCGCCGCCGGACCGCCGCTGCCATCGCGATCCCCGTCTTCTTCCAGCGTCTTCCGGTTTCCTGTGGTCGGCGCAGGCAATGACGTTTTTCTCCACTTTCACAGGATGCTTTTAGGAGACAAAAGAAGTGTGAGCTTAGTGATGGGATGCTGCAGGGACATGTTTTGATAGCTTAGGAGGCGTTTTGGAGGTGACAGGATCCCTTTAATTGATCCTAATTTTTCATCAGAATTATAAACTTTTAAGTCGTAGGAACAATCAATAGGAGCAATCAATACGATGTTCTTAAACTTGCAAATATTGTATCATGTTTCTATTTGTCCAATTCAACAGCCAAATGGCACCGGGAGTCTGTGGGTGTTCCGCATGTTTATTTAAACGCAATTATTTTGTTGATTCCCTATGTAGGAGGTTTCCTGCGGTCAGATGCTTGTGACAAGTAAAGGTGGATTATACTGCGATTACCTAATGTTTAAATTATTTTCATCGCTTTGCGTTTCTGTCTTTAAGACGTTTGCAGCAAAGGTGGAAAGTGATAGATACCTTTCTAGTGAAAAGAGAGGGCAGCAAGACTGGAGCCGACAGCAGAAAGGGGAGAAGTCTAATTATATAACACAATAGCGGACTGACATTTCGGGTCATTTTGTATTTTTTTGTGTGGATAGTTTTGTCTGGAATCATGCAATGATGAAAGCTATAGGAGCCCTGACATCATCAGGAAGCGTAGAAAAAGAAGAGAGTTACAAACAGACCATCACAACAAGCTCCATGAAGGATTCTCAGTCAACCCATGCTGCAGCCGGGGCAACACAGACTATTACAAGCCCAATTATTAATTGGAAATACATGCATTTAAGTAAGAAAAAGTCTGCTGACCAAAACATGGGCAGCCCCTTTAAGTGTCTCATCATATTACATAGTAACATAGTAACATAGTTTTTAAGGTTGAAGGAAGACTTTAAGTCCATCTAGTTCAACCCATAACCTAACATGTTGATCCAGAGGAAGGCAAAAAAACCCATGTGGCAACACTAAGCTCCACATTGGGGGAAACATTCCTTCCTGACTCCAGATACGGCAATCAGACTAATTCCCTGGATCAACGCCCTATCAAAGAATCTAGTATGTATAACTGGTAATATTATAGTTTTCAAGAAAGGCATCCAGGCCCTTCTTAAATGTAAGTAGTGACTCACTCATTACACCATCATGTGGCAGAGAGTTCCATAGTCTCACTGCTCTTACAGTAAAGAATCCACGTCTGTGATTATGATTAAACCTTCTTTCCTCCAGACGTAGAGGATGCCCCCTTGTCCCAGTCTCAGGCCTAAGAGTAAAGAGATCATTAGAAAGGTCTCTGTACTGCCCCCTCATATATTTATACATTATTATAAGATCACCCCTAAGCCTTCGTTTTTCCAAGCTAAATAACCCCAAGTTTAATAACCTGTCTTGGTATTGCAGACCCCTTAGTCCTCTAATGACTTTTGTCGCTCTTCTCTGGACCCGCTCTAGTTCAGCTATGTCTTTCTTATACACCGGAGACCAGAATTGTACACAGTATTCTAAGTGTGGTCGCTCTAGTGACTTGTATAGAGGTAAAACTATGTTCTCCTCATGAGCATCTATGCCTCTTTTAATGCATCCCATTATTTTATTTGCCTTTGCAGCAGCTGCCTGACACTGGCCACTAAATGTGAGTTTGTCATCTACCCATACACCCAGGTCTTTTTCAGTGACAGTTTTGCCCAGTGTTTTACAATTAAGCACATAATTATACCTTTTGTTTCCTCTGCCCAAGTGCATGACCTTACATTTATCCCCATTAAAGCGCATTTGCCATTTAGCAGCCCAAGCTTCTAGTTTACATAAATCCTCCTGTAATATAAAATTGTCCTCCTCTGTATTGATTACCCTGCAGAGTTTAGTGTCATCTGCAAATATTGAGATTCTACTCTGTATGCCCCCTACAAGGTCATTAATAAATATATTAAATAGAAGCGGGCCCAACACTGACCCCTGTGGTACCCCACTGTTAACTGTGACCCATTCTGAGTGTGTTCCATTAATAACCACCCTTTGTTTCCTATCACTAAGCCAGTTCTTAACCCACTTACACATATTTTCCTCTATCCCCATTGCCCTCATTTTATGTATCAACCTTTTGTGTGGCACCGTATCAAAAGCTTTTGAAAAGTCCATATACACCACATCCACTGCATTTCCTTGTTTCCATATTCAGACTTGTTCAGGTAAACTTATAAGATAATGGCCATAGTAAAGAGGTGCAGCAAACATGCGGCCATAGAAAGAGTAGACCGAGACCCACACATGCATGGCCGCCTCTCCAATCCTGTCATAATCCAAGAAACCTTTCTACATATAGAACAAATGGGGGAACCTGACACATACAGTGTTGGCCAAAAGTATTGACACCCCTGCAATTCTGTCAGATAATACTCAGTTTCTTCCTGAAAATGATTGCAATCACAAATTCTTTGGTATTATTATCTTCATTTAATTTGTCCTCAATGAAAAAACACAAAAGAGAATGAAGCAAAAAGCAAAACATTGATCATTTCACACAAAACTCCAAAAATGGGCCGGACAAAAGTATTGGCACCCTCAGCCTAATACTTGGTTGCACAACCTTTAGCCAATATAACTGCGATCAACCGCTTCCGGTAACCATCAATGAGTTTCTTACAATGCTCTGCTGGAATTTTAGACCATTCTTCTTTGGCAAACTGCTCCAGGTCCCTGATATATGAAGGGCGCCTTCTCCAAACTGCCATTTTTAGATCTCTCCACAGGTGTTCTATGGGATTCAGGTCTGGACTCATTGCTGGCCACCTTAGAAGTCTCCAGTGCTTTCTCTAGTGCTTTTTGAAGTGTGTTTTGGGTCATTGTCCTGTTGGAAGACCCATGACCTCTGAGGGAGACCCAGCTTTCTCACACTGGGCCCAACATTATGCTGCAAAATTTGTTGGTAGTCTTCAGACTTCATAATGCCATGCACACGCTCAAGCAGTCCAGTGCCAGAGGCAGCAAAGCAACCCCAAAACATCAGGGAACCTCCGCCATGTTTGACTGTAGGGACCGTGTTCTTTTCTTTGAATGCCTCTTTTTTTCTCCTGTAAACTCTATGTTGATGCCTTTGCCCAAAAAGAGAGAACATTCTTCCAAAACGTTTTAGGCTTTCTCAGGTAAGTTTTGGCAAACTCCAGCCTGGCTTTTTTATGTCTCGGGGTAATAAGTGGAGTCTTCCTGGGTCTCCTACCATACAGTCCCTTTTCATTCAGACGCCGACGGATAGTACGGGTTGACACTGTTGTACCCTCGGACTGCAGGGCAGCTTGAACTTGTTTGGATGTTAGTCGAGGTTCTTTATCCACCATCCGCACAATCTTGCGTTGAAATCTCTCGTCAATTTTTCTTTTCCGTCCACATCTAGGGAGGTTAGCCACAGTGCCATGGGCTTTAAACTTCTTGATGGCACTGTACACGGTAGACACAGGAACATTCAGGTCTTTGGAGATGGACTTGTAGCCTTGAGATTGCTCATGCTTCCTCACAATTTGGTTTCTCAAGTCCTCAGACAGTTCTTTGGTCTTCTTTCTTTTCTCCATGCTCAATGTGGTACACACAAGGACACAGGACAGAGGTTGAGTCAACTTTCATCCATGTCAACTGGCTGCAAGTGTGATTTAGTTATTGCCAACACCTGTTAGGTGCCACAGGTAAGTTACAGGTGCTGTTAATTACACAAATTAGAGAAGCATCACATGATTTTTCTAACAGTGCCAATACTTTTGTCCACCCCCTTTTTTATGTTTGGTGTGGAATTATATCCAATTTGGCTTTAGGACAATTCTTTTTGTGTTTTTTCATTGAAGACAAATTAAATGAAGATAATAATAGCAAAGAATTTGTGATTGCAATCATTTTCAGGAAGAAACTGAGTATTATCTGACAGAATTGCAGGGGTGTCAATACTTTTGGCCAACACTGTAAGACATTTATAGTGTACCCTGTTGATATGGGAAAAGCATATAAAATAGGAACCACCCCCCTAAAGGGAAAATCTATCACAGGTTTTTGGTACTTAATGGGAGAGAAGCATGCTATAGGGTCAGAGAGATTGATTCTAGTGATATTTCACTTCCTTGACTATAGTTTTAATACAATCAACATTTTATCAGCAGGAAATTATCAGTGTAGGACTAGGAGTCACATGCAAGGCACTCAGGCTGTGTGTAACCCCACCCTCACCATTGATTGGTAGCTTCCTGTGTACACTGTGAATTGTTAGCCAATCAATCAGTGGCGTGGGTGGGGTTATACACAGCTCAGCAGCAGAAAAAAGCAGGGATTCTATCAAAACTGCAAAAAGCAGCCCAGTAAGTGATACACCCCTGGAATCAAGTCTCTGCCCCGACATCATGCTGCTGTCATACTACATAGCAAAATCTTGGTGACAGATACAGTCTCCCTTTAATGTTAATGCCCACCATCTAAATCCTACATTTAGGCTGTGCTACCTTATAAATTCTGCTTTTATGAATTAAAGGGACGTTGTCAGGTCATTTTTCAGTATGATATTAATATTACCCTTGAATAGTGCCTGGGCAGACCTTTTAACACGGCTGTTCTGTTCGGTCAAAAATTACCGAATTTGAAATTTTGTATTTCATTTTTCATTTGTTTATGAACAGCCATGTTCACATACAGTATAATAATGCAACGGGTATTCAAATAAAGCACTTAAATTAGCTAAAAATCAAGACTTTAATAGGTCCAGTAAAAACAATGACCGAAACATGCTAAGTGTATAGTAAAACCAAACAGAGCAGCAGGGTTAAAAACATGTAAAATCATTATTTAGTTTCCATGCTATAAGCATTTTCACACTGTGCAGCTAGCTGGTGCATTAGTCCTCTCCATTCCTTTCACAGCCAAATAGTCCGGCTGCTGTGTGTTATTTAAATATCCACGCCTATCCAAACTGGTGTTCTGTCCCTCCCCTCTGTGCTGGGAGGAGTTTTGTGCTGCAGCCTGTGCTGTCTGTAAGATTTCTTTTATATGAACGTTGGTTTTCCAGCAGACATGTGATGTGTTTATCTGCTGTGCAAATGATCAAATGTTCTTATAATCACATACAAATATGCCTCAGATACATACAATGACATGAAGATTTCAGCAGCAGCTAAGAGCACACACCTCCTCCCCCCTCCTTTCTGCTCTGCTATGAGTTACAGAGCATAGCAGACCACAGGAGGGCAGGGCTGTGTAGTGATACATGAATATTCATTCCTTGGGGCTTGGGCAGCAGAGAACTCACTGTGATTGACAGATGGAATTAATCTTTTATTTTGAAGTTTACACAGGATAGGAGGGAAGTATAAATAATAGAAATACATGAATAGAGAGAGCTTAGAGAAAGGAAATAGAAAATGATAGCAGTTACATATGGATTTTTGACCTGACAGATTCCCTTTAAAGGGTTTGTCTTTTCTGGGACTTTTATGGCATATCCGATGAAAATACAGTTGAAACCAGAAGTTTACATACACTGTATAAAAAGATACATCTGCATGTTTTTCTCACGATCTGACACAAAATCAGAATAAATCTCTCCTGTTTTAGGTCAATTAGGATTTCTATAATTATAATTTAACAAATTCCAGAATAACGAGAGAATGTTTTAAGGTTTTATTACTTTTTGCAAAGTCACAAGTTTACATACAATTAATTAGTATTTGGTATTATTGCCCTTAAACTGTATAAACTTGGGTCAAAAACTTTGGATATCCTTCTACAAACTTATCACATTAGTTGGTAGGAATTTGGGCCCATTCCTCCTGACAGAACTGGGATAACTGAGCCATATTTGTAGATCGCCTTGCTCTCGCAGCCTTTTCAGCTCTGTCCATAAATTTTCAATAGGATTGAGATCAGGCTTTGATGGCTCTCTGAAACATGAGTTAGTTATCCTAAGGCCACTTGTAAGCAGTTTGGCAGTTGCTTTTGCCATTGTCCATTTGGTAGACCCATTTCTGCCAAGCTTTAACTTTAGGCTGATGTCTTGAGATGTGCTTCAGTATTGCCACTAATCTTCTTTCCTCATGATGCCATCTTAATTTAGTGAAATGCACCAGTTCCTCCAACAGCAAAACAACCCCCCCCTAACATGATGCTGCCACCCCCGTGTTTCACAGTTGGGATGGTGTGCTCAGGCTTCCAAGCCTCTCCCTTTTTCCTCCAAATGTAACAATGGTCATTATGGCCGAACGGTTGAATTTTAGTTTTGTCAAACCACAGGGCATGTCTCCAAAAACCCAGGTCTTTTTTCCTGTATGCATTTGCAAAAATTAATCTGGCTTTTTTATGTTTCATTTGGAGTAATGGCTTCTTCCTGGCAGAGTGACCTTTTAGCCCATGTTGATACAGTACTTATTGTACTGTGGATATGTCACGGGTGTATCTGGAGGCACAGATGAGGCTGTTGAGGTCACTCGCATAAGATCGCAACGTTTGGCCAAACAGTCAAAATCCTAAATAATGTCTCCTGTCCCTTTAAGAAGCATCTCTGTCCTAGTGATAGCTGGAGGTCACTAGGACCCAGCAGATCTTCTCTTCATTTGCCTACTTATACCTCTTAGCTCCCAGGATGTACTGCTGGTGATAACTGTTCAGGTATTTCTGATTGCATCCTAGCTCAAAGCAGTGTTTCCTGGAGTCTGTTTGTTTGCTGCTTGGATCTGCTCACGCTAAGTTTATCTCTTCCCTTTTTGTTTGTTTTCCTTGTGTGTTTCTTTAGTTGCTAGCCGGACTGACTAGTGATCACCCGCTCTGATCCCTGCATAGTTGTAGTACATGGACAGTTAGGGCAGGTATCACATTCGGCGACAGTTGCGTAAACTCTATAGGGATGTTAGGGGAGCCAGGTTTCAGCGTTAGTTTATCTAGGGCTCACTATCTCCCCTTTAGGCCTTAGCATCAGGGATTCCTTCCCCCCTCACTCTCGTCATCTTTAGTTGTGTGTCTCCCTATACCCAGTGTGACAGGATAATGACACGATCTTACCAGCTTCCGCCATCATCTTCACAAGGTCTTTTGCTTTTGCTCTTGGTTTGATATGCACATGTCGGACCAAAGCATGTTCGTCTTTGGGACACAGAACCTATCTCCTTCCTGAGCGGTATGATAGCTGGACGTTCCCATCTTTGTACTTGCATATAATTGTCTGTACAGATAAACAAGTGTATGTAAACTTGTGACTTTACAGAATGTAATAATAATGCCTTCAAACATTCTCTCATTATACTGGCATTTGGCAAATAATAATTATGGTACTCCTGAGTAACTTAAAACGGGAAAGGGTTATTCTGATTTCATGTCAGATAGTGAGAAAAACATACAGATGTGTCGTTTTATACAGTGTATGGAAACTTCTGTTTTTAACTGTACATATACAATGTGGGGATGGAGCATGCTCAGGAAATAATATAATAACGAGGACTAGAACTCTAGTGTCACCTAATGGAAGTAGCAATCCTAAAAGTCAATATCGACCCTTTAACGAGCTTTGTCATATGACTTAAGCTATTAATAACCAAACCAAAACCTCAATTTGCAGACACAGTGATTTCATACTTTGCACTGATGAGGGGCAAACACCCCGAAACACAGTGTCTGCAAATTGAGTTTCTGGTCTGGTTCTAATCCTAACTCATATGACAAGGCTCATTAAAGGGTTGTTTTTGACTTTTAGGATTGCTACTTCCGATAGGAGGCGCTAGAGTTCTGTCCTCGTCCTCTCTGAAGAGACAATTTGCATATTAGCCGTTGACAACCCCTTTAAGTATTCCTATTTTATCTTTTTAATATTCTGAAAACTATTTGATATCATTTCTGTAAGGATACAAGAAAAAAATAAGGCAAAATAAAGCTATCACCATGCAGATGCTGAAGACCGATATCCACCGCGCCCCAAGGCCTGACCACATCACTTTATTGAACTTCTTATAGGAAATGGCTTAATGACTTTCAACATTAACCAAATTAAAACTGGAATTGCCATGATGTGCATGACCAGTTTTTGGTTTCTCAAGGAGTTTTAGGCCATTTTGTCGTGTAAGAAGTTCAATAACATAAATAAGATTTAAACTCTTCAGAGCTCTATGCAGTGGTGTATTATCCCATTAAATTCAGCAGGTGGTGGAAGATGGTGAAGAGCTGACCTGCAGATTAAAGGTGACTCCCCCCGAGCATCCAATAGTGTCATGACAAAGCACTCCATGACTCTCATTAACAAATGCAAAGACCAACATAAGAAATTAAAAGCCAATTGTGGTGAAGATTCCTGCCTTTATGTTCTAACCAGTGATCTCGGACCAAGTTAGCCAATTAGAATCAATAACCAAGATTAACCTCAGCTCTACAAGTTTTTGCCTAATTCAATTGGTAAGATGTGAAACAATAATAAATACAGAGTATAGGCATAGAGCTTCACTCCATCGATTACCAAGTGCCAAACAAGTAGACATGGTGAAGACTGCAGTGTTCAACCAGTATACTCGGCAATGCATAGAACCGATCTACAATCAACAAGGTAATGGAATGTGAGTTCACCCTACATGTGCATCTACAATATACAGGTAAGGCTGAGTTCACCCTACTGTGCTCTACAATATACAGGTAAGGCTGAGTTCACCCTACTGTGCTTAAATAACAGTAGCTGATCCCTACTGTGCTTACAATATACAGGTAAGGCTGAGTTCACCCTACTGTGCTCTACAATAATATACCAGGCTTAAATAGGTGGCTGATTCACCCTACTGTGCTCTACAATATACAGGTAAGGCTGAGTTCACCCTACTGTGCTCTACAATATAAGGTAAGGCTGAGTTCACCCTACTGTGCTCTACAATATACAGGTAAGGCTGAGTTCACCCTACTGTGCTCTACAATATACAGGTAAGGCTGCTTCACCCTACTGTGCTCTACAATATACAGGAAGGCTGCATTCACCCTACTGTGCTCTACAATATACAGGTCAAGGCTGAGTTCACCCTACTGTGCTCTACAATATACAGGTAAGGCTGAGTTCACCCTACTGTGCTCTACAATATACAGGCAAGGCTGCGTTCACCCTACTGTGCTCTACAATATACAGGTAAGGCTGCATTCACCCTACTGTGCTCTACAATATACAGATAAGGTGCATTCACCCTACTATGCTCTACAATATATAGGTAAGGCTGCTTCACCCTACTGTGCTCTACAATATACATGTAAGGTTGTATTCACCCTACTGTGCTCTACAATATATAGGTAAGGCTGCGTTCACCCTACTGTGCTCTACAATATACAGGCAAGGTTGAGTTCACCCTACTGTGCTCTACAATATACAGGTAAGGCTGCGTTCACCCTACTGTGCTCTACAATATACAGGCAAGATTGAGTTCACCCTACTGTGCTCTACAATATACAGGTAAGGCTGCGTTCACCCTACTGTGCTCTACAATATACAGGTAAGGCTGCATTCTCCCTACTGATGCTCTACAATATATAGGTAAGGTTGAGTTCACCCTACTGTGCTCTACAATATACAGGTAAGGCTGCGTTCACCCTACTGTGCTCTACAATATACAGGTAAGGCTGAGTTCACCCTACTGTGCTCTACAATATACAGGCTAAGATTGAGTTCACCCTACTGTGCTCTACAATATACAGTAAGGCTGCGTTCACCCTACTGTGCTCTACAATATACAGGTAATGCTGAGTTCACCCTACTATGCTCTACAAATATACAGGTAAGGCTGCGTTCACCCTACTGTGCTCTACAATATACAGGTAAGGTTGAGTTCACCCTACTGTGCTCTACAATATACAGGTAAGGCTGAGTTCACCCTACTGTGCTCTACAATATAAGGTAAGGCTGCGTTCACCCTACTGTGCTCTACAATATACAGGTAAGGCTGATTCTACCCTACTGTGCTCTACAATATACAGGCAAGGTTGGTTCACCCTACTGTGCTCTACAATATACAGGTAAGGCTGAGTTCACCCTACTGTGCTCTACAATATACAGGCTAAGGCTGAGTTCACCCTACTGTGCTCTACAATATACAGGTAAGGCTGAGTTCACCCTACTGTGCTCTACAATATACAGGCAAGGCTGAGTTCACCCTACTGTGCTCTACAATATACAGGTAAGGCTGCTTCCCTACTGTGCTCTACAATATACAGGTAAGGTGAGTTCACCCTACTGTGCTCTACAATATAAGGTAAGGATTGCGTTCACCCTACTGTGCTCTACAATATACAGGAAGGCTTGGTTCACCCTACTGTGCACTACAATATACAGGTAAGGCTGGTTTCACCCTACTGTGCTCTACAATATAAGGAAGATTGGTTCACCCTACTGTGCTCTACAATATACAGGTAAGGTTGAGTTCACCCTACTGTGCTCTACAATATACAGGTAAGGCTGCATTCTACCCTACTGAGCTCTACAATATACAGGCTAAGATTGAGTTCACCCTACTGTGCTCTACAATATACAGGTAAGGCTGCGTTCACCCTACTGTGCTCTACAATATACAGGTAAGGCTGCATTCTCCCTACTGTGCTCTACAATATACAGGTAAGGTTGAGTTCACCCTACTGTGCTCTACAATATACAGGTTTAAGGCTGCGTTCACCCTACTGTGCTCTACAATATACAGGTAAGGCTGAGTTCACCCTACTGTGCTCTACAATATACAGGTAAGGTTGAGTTCACCCTACTGTGCTCTACAATATACAGGTAAGGCTGCGTTCACCCTACTGTGCTCTACAATATACAGGTAAGGCTGCGTTCACCCTACTGTGCTCTACAATATACAGGCAAGGTTGAGTTCACCCTATTGTGCTCTACAATATACAGGCAATACTAGGAATCACCACAAGCTGCAAATACTTTAGACTGTGAGCCCTCGCGGACAGGATCCCCGGCCCCATTGTACCTGTATTACTATTTGTGATCTGTCATCGTTTGTCACCGTTTGTGGTCGTCGTCTTCGACCACTTGTCTATGTCAACCCTCTAAATTGTAAAGCGCCATGTATCCTTATAGCGCTATATAATACTTATTAATATTATAATAATAATAATAATAATACAGAGGAGTCACCACAAGGTTCAAATACAGAGGAGGCTCCACAAGGGGCAAATACAGAGGGGTCATCACATGGTACAAATACAGAGGGGTCACCACATGGTACAAATACAGAGGGGTCACCACAAGGTGCAAATACAAAGGGGTCACCACAAGGTGCAAATACACAGAGGGGTCACCACATGGCGCAAATACAGAGGGATCACCACATGGCGCAAATACAGAGGAGTCACCACAAGGTGCAAATACAGAGGGATCACCACAAGGCGCAAATACAGAGGGGTCTCCACAAGGTGCAAATACAGAGGAGTCACCACAGGTGCAAATACAGAGGAGTCACCACAGGTGCAAATACAGAGGGGTCACCACAAGGTGCAAATACAGAGGGGTCACCACATGGCGCAAATACAGAGGTGTCACCACAGGTGCAAATACAGAGGAGTCACCACATGGGCAAATACAGAGGAGTCACCACAAGGTGCAAATACAGAGGGATCACCACAAGGTGCAAATACAGAGGGTCTCCCACAAGGTGCAAATACAGAGGAGTCACCACAAGGTGCAAATACAGAGGGGTCACCACAAGGGCAAATACAGAGGGGTCACCACAAGGTGCAAATACAGAGGGGTCACCACAAGGTGCAAATACAGAGGGGTCACCACGTGGCGCAAATACAGAGGTGTCACCACGTGGTGCAAATTCAGAGGAGTCACCACAAGGTGCAAATACAGAGGGATCACCACATGGCGCAAATACAGAGGGATCACCACGTGGTGCAAATACAGAGGGATCACCACATGGCGCAAATACAGAGGGATCACCACTGGCGCAAATACAGAGGGATCACCACGTGGTGCAAATACAGAGGGATCACCACAAGGTGCAAATACAGAGGGATCACCACGTGGTGCAAATACAGAGGGATCACCACATGGCGAAAATACAGAGGGATCACCACATGGTGCAAAATACAGAGGGTCATCACAAGGTGCAAATACAGAGGGGTCACCACAAGGTGCAAATACAGAGGGTCACCACATGGTGCAAATACAGAGGGGTCACCACAAGGTGCAAATACAAAGGGGTCATCACTAGGTGCAAATACAGAAGAGTCACCACAAGGTGCAAAACATTATTCAGCCTTAAAAATAGAAAGGCCAGATTAGACTTTGTCAAAAAAATCTAAAGAAATTCTGCAAAAACAGCAGCAGTGGACAGATGAGACTGAGATCAACCTGTACCAGATTGATGGGAAGAAGAAAGCATGAAGAAGGCTAAGGACACTCCAAATCCAAAGCTCAGCACGTCCTCTGTAACACATGGCAGAGGCAGTGTGCCGGCCGAGTATGTATGACTCCCAATGGCCCTGGGGCACTAGTGGTTATTGATGATGTGACTGAAGACAGAAGCAGCCGGATGACTTCTGAAGTGTACAGGGCCAGACTTTCTGCTCAGATTCCACCAAACGCAGCAAGGTTGATTGGACGGCGCTTCACAGACAGATGGACAATGACCCAAACATCCTGCACAGGCGAAGAAGTTGAATATTCTGCAATGGCCGAGTCCTCTCCAGATCTCAGCCCCATTGAGTTGCATTTCACATGCTCAAAAGTTAAGCAACAACTGAAGCCCCCACGTAAAGGCGACAAAGGAGGAGAGCAGCGATGGGACGTCCATGGCCGAAAAGACTTCAGACAGTTATTACCTGCAAAAAAGTCTCTACAAAGTGTTATAAATGAACATTTATTTATGGTAAAGTTAATTTGTTCAATGTCTTTGAAGCTCCTAAAGTGAGGAGGCTTTGTAGAAAAATGGTTATAATTCCTAAACATTTCACAGGATATTTTTTCAACCCCTTTTGTTAAACCAGAAAGTCTCCACTTCAATTGTATCTCAGTTGTTTCATTTTAAATCAGAAATATTGGCATGGGGAACCCAATCATGACGATTCGGTCACTGTCCAAATAGTTCTGGACCTCACTGTATATACAGGGACTGAAATAAGTATTGAGCGCATCACCCATTTTCTAAGTATATATATTTCTAATGGCGCTATTGGCATGAATTTCTCACCACATGTCGATAACTCATTCAATGCACACAGGAATCAAACCGGAGATGTCCATAAATTTAGTGATGTGTAATAATGAGAAATGACACAGGGAAAAGTATTGAACACATGAAGAAAAAGAGGTACAAAAGCCTGGAAAGTCACGACATCAGCTGAAATCTATCAGTAATTAGAGAGCAATCCTGTCACTTAGTGAAGAATAATATCAGCTGGATCATGTGATGACCAATAAAAAAAAGTGTCTCATTACCAAGAGCCCACAAGAAACATCTCATGATGGGTAAAACCAGTGAGCTGTCTCATGATTTTCACAACTTCATTGTTGCAAAACATACTGATGGCATTGGTTACTGAAGGTTCCAATGAGTGCTGTTGGGGGTCATAATTCAGGAGTGTAAAGAACATTGTTTCACCATAAACTGGCCATGATCAGGTGCTCTCCGCATGATTTCAGACAGAGGAGTGAAAAGAATGATCAGAAAAGTTGTCCAAGAGCCAAGAACACCTGTGGAGATCTACAGCAAGATCTGGGATCAGCAGGTACAATTGTTTCAAAGAAAACTATAAGTAATGCACTCTCTCTCCATGGCCTGTATGCACGCACGCTGTACGCACGCTCCTGTTGCACGCTCCTGTGTGAGCCGTACGCACGCTCCGTGTGCACGCTCCTGTGTGCGCTCCTGTACGCACGCTCCTGTACGCACGCTCTGTGTGCACGCTCCTGTACGCACGCTCCTGTACGCACGCTCCTGTACGCACGCTCCTTGTGCACGCTCCTGTATGCACGCTCCTGTACGCACGCTCCTGTGTGCACGCTCCTGTATGCACGCTCCTGTATGCACGCTCCTGTATGTACGCTCCTGATGTAGCTCCTGTACGACGCTCCTGATGACACTCACCACTTAAGACTCCATTGCTGAACAAAAAGCATGTTCAAGAGTGTTTTAAGGTACAGTTACACACAGAGATATATTGCTTGCAACTCACTGGTTGCAGTGAAATCATGGACACATTATTACATTTGTACACGGCAACAAAATAGAACAATGTGTCCATGATTTCACTGCAACCAGTGAGTTGCAAGCAATATATCTCTGTGTGTAACGGTACCTTAAAGTTTACTCAACAACATTTAGACAAACCTGTGAAATGCTTGTACAATATAGTCTGGTCAGATGAGAGCAAAATGTATGGATGCCATAATACACACCATGTTTGGAGGCCAAAAGGCAAATCTCCCCCAAAACACCAACAGTGAAGTTTGGAGGTGGGAACATCATCATGGTGTGGGGATGGTTTTTTAGCATATGTCAAACTGGCAAACTTCATATAATTGAAGGAAGGATGAATGGACAAATATACCGAGACATTCATGATAAAATTCTGCTGAAATCTACCTGGTTGATGATGAAATGAGAGTGGACATTTCACAAGACAACGATCCCAAACACAAAGCTAAATCTGCTAGAATGTCTGAGCCGATCACCGGAGCTGAATCCAATAGAAAATGTGTGGAAGGAACGAAAGCTCAGATCATAGAAGGATCCACAGGACCTGCAGGATGTGAAGAGTGTTTGTGTGGAAGAATGGACCAAAATCCACCTGAGCAATGCAGGGACTAGTGTCTCCATACAGGAGGCGTCTGGAGCTTCATCACCAACAAAGGCTTTGGTGCAAAGTATTAAAAAAATGTCAGTATGCGTGTCCAATACTTTTCCCCTGTGTCATTTCTCGTTATTATACATCACTAAATAAATTGTTGCCGTCTGTCATGCAGTGGACTGGGGATAGTAGGGCGACTTCAATTATTAATAGAGACCACAATGCAGATATGATCATAGCCTAATATATCACTATTATTTAGAAAAAAACTAACCGAAAATACCTCAATAGGATTGTCCAGTGTTTATCAAATTTGATATATTTGCGCTTAATATATTTTCTTGTTCAAAGGTGCTGCAGAGTCCTGGTGTCTTGTCACTCTATCCTGGTTTCAGCAGCTCCACCTCCACATGATAGGCTTTCTAGATCCGTTCTATTGCTAAGCTGGGCCCCTTCCTCTGATGCAGAGATGGAGGAGGCTGGTCAACACATTGCAAAAATAGAAAAAGTGGCACTCACCCTATTCTTGCTTTTAAATAACTTCTTTATTGCATGTCCTTAAAGCTAAGCAGGTACAGAAGGACTTTCACAGCATTGTACAAGGATTACAGCTGTTTTGTGCTGGCCTGGCAATCCTGTTAGGATCTGTTCATATGCCACGCTAGCACGAAACAGCTGTAATCCTTGTACAATGCTGTGAAAGTCCTTCTGTACCTGCTTAGCTTTAAGACAGGTCTCCCTGAGATCAGTGAATGCTTTGTGATGTTGGTCTACTAGGCCGTGCTCCCACCTAGCCAGAATCCTACTCCACACTGATGAGGGGCAACACCCCGAAACAGCTGTCTGTGGATGGATACCTGGTCTTGGTATTCCCTTGTCATATCTCTAAGCTTGTAAAAGGGCCACTTATTATGGTGGTTATGGTGTTCTCCACAAGGAGCCACCCCATGGCTAGGTCCTTCCCTGGAGGGATATCTGGCTAATCCTGTGTTAAGACTCCTAAACCAGGCTCCACATTTGCATATTCATAATTCCCAGGGGGCAATGCGCCTAGGAATTCACTGTGTTGAGCGCTTTAGCCCACTGCCCGCAGTGTGTTCTTGGATTGGTCTCCCTGAGATCAGTGAATGCTTTGTGATGCTTAGTTTTAAGGACATGCAAAAATGAAGTTATTTAGAAGCAAGAATAGGGCGAGTGCCACTTTTTCTGTTTTTGCAACGTATTGCTAAGTCTAAATTTGAGTGAGCACCACCTGTTTGCTATTTGTCACTCTCACAGCTATATTGTCCATGACTTTATGCAGAATATCCAAGCTGGGTAAGTGGTGCAGAACAATGTTCTTCTCTTTTTTGCTGCGAGAAGGAGGCTGGCTTAGCTGATGAACACGATGTGGACAGCCAGCCTCCTTCAAACACATCAACTAGTCAGGTGCCAACTAAGTGGGAAATAAGATGCAATTTGGGACCAATGTCAACCAAAAAAAAAAACAGGACATCCGGGAACATTCAACCTATAAAGCTTTTAAGTAAGTGCAATGAAGTAATATTTCATACACAATACAACATATTTTTGTCCTGCAGGACTATCCCTTGAAAGAAAACCCAGATGTAAAGTCTGGCTGCTTCAGCTTAGTAACTGCATTAAGCAGCTGGCTTCTTTTCTCCCTGGATTTCTCTGTACTTTGTTACAATGTGTCTAATTCTATGCATTGCACCAGATCAATAATTTGTTATCTAACTGATACATCTAGTCTACCAGAGATTCATTTATAAGCAGCGTTACATGCAGTAAGCCCTTCTTGTAATTTGCTGCAGTAAATGTTTAAAGGGGTTATATAGGAAAACTTTTTCATTACGAGTGCACTTAGTAAAAAAAAAAATAAAAATGCGACTATTGTCGCCACCCAAAGATGGTAGGAGCGTGATGGGCTGTCAACATTCTGAACGATAGCAAAGTCGCCAATCCAGGACTGGAGCAAGCTGGGCTGTTCCCATGCAATCTGAGAATTGCTCTGAAGCCTTATCATGGGCGGGGCTGCAGAGCGTCTTCAGGTGTCACCCTTTAGGTGATTAACTGGCTATGTATCTGGCTGGAAGTGGTCAGATCCCTGCCAGTCATAGCTCTAGCTCGGTGGTGTCTGTGTGCTTTGTCCTATCCTCAGTCTGTTCTATTGTTACTCGACCTTGGACCTTTCTTCTGACTGTTTGCCAAGTCCCTTTGTCATGATCCGCCTCTTCTACCTTGGACTGGGACCTGTCTATGCCTTTTTCTTATGACTTTTGGCTATTACGAGCTCTCCTGGTATCTGACCCTGGACCTATTGACTACCCAACCTCATGGCTAGCCCGTGAGTACAGACTACAGCAGCATCACAGATTAACTCGCCCTCCCCGGGTTCAGTGTTGAGCATCAATTTCTATTTCTAATGTCTAATGGGAGTGGAGGAGGGTGAGTGAAACACAATTAGTTTTTACTACCACAAGAAATTGTAAAAAAATTTTTAAGAAGGTACAACCCCTTTAACCAAGTTATGGGGACACTTTATGGTGTATTCATGGGATATGCCACAATCTACAATATAATTGCCTAATCGTGTCAGTCTGTCCAAAAAATCGCACGCCAGCGCTCATTGGTCACCGCCAGCGCGCAACCAATGAGCGAAGCGTATGCAAAATAGCCGCACAAATTGAAAACTTAACGCCACGCTGAAACCTGGTGACGGCGACGTATAGGCGTCGCTATCGCCAGGATACATTCGTCCGGTCGCGGCTATCGTCGGGAGATCCGACGGTAGCTGCGGCTCATCTACTGCCGCACAGAGGTCCGCAGCGAGCCAGCCGGGAGATGACCGCCATCAGTTGCAGCGGTAGTACCCCGACCACCATATTGGAACACCCACATTAGGGGTATTCCTATACGGTGGCTGGAATTCAAATCCCCACGCTACTTCTCTGATTGGTCGCCGCTGCCGGTGGTAACCAATCAATCAGTGAACCGCCGCCGCTTGGCGGGAAATGTTAATCCCACGACCAATCAGTGGCGTGGGATTCAAAACCCCTGCCAAGCCTGCTCCGCTTCGCTGATTGGTAGCCGCCGGCCACTGGCGGCGACTAATCAGTGAAGCGGAGCATGGCTTGGTATATTGGCGTGCAATTTTAACTGCCGCTCATAGTGTGACGCACTTCTCTGCTGTTTACAAGGCTGTCAGTCATAGTGTCACACAGTTCACTCCTGTTTACTAGGTATTCTAGAATACCCGATGCGTTAGAATCGGGCCACCATCTAGTTGACTTATAAGTGTGTTCCCAATTTTAGCCACCTCTGTATTGAAGCCTTTGCCACTTTGGCACACGTGTGGTTCGCATATCTTTGTTTTTAGCCAACCAAAATCTACAAGAAAACATTGAGATATGTTCATTTTTGATTTGAGCATGATGCAACGTTTTTTGTACTGGGTAAAAAACTGCATCTTGCCAGATCCAGCATTGATTATTATTGAAATCAATAGGTGCTGGATCCAGTTTTACTGGATCCACCATGCCTACTGATCATGCACGATATCATCACATCATGTAAAGCTTGGGGTCTGTACCGAATACATAAGTATTCGTGAACAGACCCCAAACATGGACTTCACTGAGAAGTCCATGATTACAGCATTATACTTACAAGTTTCGGCGCTGCGTTCACTTCCATGTCCCACTCATTAATCTCATGAAATATTCATTGCATTCACTGCTGAACAGCCAATCACAGATGCCCAATGTCTGTGACAGCATCTATGATTGGCTGTTGTGCCCCACCCACTGTGCCAGCAACCAATCAGAGATGCAACGGATGGGGCGCAACAGCCAATCACAGACACGATGAATAGGGTGCAACAGCCAATCATAGACACTATGGATGGGATGCAACAGCCAATCACAGACACTGTCACAGAGTGGGATCCAGAAGTGATCACAGTGCCAAGACTGGTAAGTAAAATTCTTTAATCATCCTTCATTTTTACACCCAAACTGTTCAAGGTCCGTGCCACCTGAACACTAGGGGATCGAGTACAACCCAAGTCAGGACAATAACTGCAAACGGATCTGGCATAACCGGTACGATAACATCCAATACGCATCCGATTTAAGGGCAAAAACTGGATCTGAGCCGGATTTAAAAATGCTGGTGTGAAAGTCGCCCAATACACTGCATCTTTGGTGTTTGATGTAAGAAGACATCAATCTTCTTCAGGACAAGGTGCCATTTTCTTTGCAGACTGACTATTTACGCAGAGGCAGGTGTGTCCTGCTACTTGCGGTTCCTATAACGCAGTAGTCCCAGAACGATGGCTTCCAGGAGTTCTGGGTAGGGATTAACATGACAAATTTTTCTCTTGGGACATAAAGGTAGATCTTTCCTCCAAAGAGCAAATTTAATTTAGTGCTAAAGTCTTTTAGGGGTTTGAAGGAAGGGAGATTAGTGATGAACACAGCCCTTCTTGTTCGTTCTGCATATAGAGGCAGGTTAGTCTTTTTCTGGCCTTTGTATGTTCATCAGCACGGCGTTGCAACATCCGTCCGAGGTACAGGTAAAAAGGGGAATCTCAGACAGACTAAATGCAAATGGCACCATCAGGCAGAAGAACCAAGACATACCCAGACTCTCTTTAATCCCTATACAGGGATCTGGCTTTACTGCAAGGTACAGAGGGTTGCTGCCAAAAGTCGCCAAACAGGGTCAAAGCCAAGAGGTCAGAAAATAGTAAAAAAAATCAGGCAAAGGTCAATCCAGAAAATCAATAATACAAAGCAGCAATACCAAGCGAACTAGGGAGTATATCTAGAAACCAGCAGGAGCACACAGAGGATTCAAATAGACTGCGGTATTTCCTAATTGGCTGAAGTCAGAGTTAATGACCCCAGCTAGGCAGCCATACAACACATCCACAAGTCAGACTACTACATCACCAGCCTCATCTTTGGAGTGAACACAGTGGCACCTGGTGGCAGACACAGAGGTTGCAGGAGCAGACTCTGGGGATGTGACAAGCATGTTACAATGGCAGCCTATATTGGACATCATGTCCTCATGTATTATGGGCCGGCTCATGCAGTGGATCTCTGCCTGAGTATTCTGGCAATTATCATCCACTTGTCTACTGTGGTCTTCTGACAAACCCATTTCTTCTACATTTCTACCTACTCTGCTGTTCAGTTTGCCTAGTCCTGCCTTGGACTTGAACGAACGAAGCTCTGCTATAATGCCCAGTAATCCGCAATATCTCTGGCCAGTTCTGCATTGAACTCTGTGACAAACTCACCTCTACTATATTCCTAAAAGTTTGCCAAGCTTTTGTTCAACATTTCAAGCAGTCTCCGCCAGCTCCGCTAACAGTCGGCAGAACTTGAGCGGGAAAAGCACGTATATTTCTTATAGCGGTGCACAATAGTTGAGCGATGTGCCAACTGTGAATATGGCACATCTTACGCCAACGTTGCATTCATGAAGTCCGACGTACATAACGCCAGTCCTTATGATTGGGAGCCTAGGTGCATGCCCAGATCATGACCCCTGTTGCTCCATTTTCTCGGAGATCAGTCCTTTGTAGAATTTTAATGGTCACAGAAACCAAGCAAATGTCCTGAAATCTGACTGCGTGCAAATGATGTAAAGTTGTGCTAAAAGATGGTTTCATGAAAATGGAGCCCAACATACAAACCCAATCCGGCTCACTTTCCTTAGTCATCTTCACTTTTGGCCTTTGGGATGATTTGGAACTTTTTTTTGCTTTTGGTGCACTTTAAAGTCAAAACACCTGAGGCTACGTCAGGGGCGTATCTAGGGGGGTGCAGCGGACTTTTTGCCCCGGGCGCCAGTCAGTGGAGGGCGCAGCGCCGCCGCCGGCGGAACTAATCTCCTCGCCGCATATTGTGCACGGTCACGGGCGGCCGTGCACACAACCATCCCCTGCTGCTGGTCCGCCCCGCCCCTTGGCAGCAGTTAACACCCACATACACCCCCCCCCCCCTCGGGCACGTCGCGCTGTGGCTGACGTGACGTCACCCGGCGCGCCGCACAGACGGAATCACGGAGAGGAGAAGAGGAGCCGAAGGTAGGAGCTGCTGCCCGCTGTGGCCTGCCTCCTCCTCCTGAGTCCCCACTTCTGACTCAGATTGAGACGTCCGGGTCCCGGTCCGTCCTCCTAGGCAACCCCCCCCCTGTCCTCACCTACCTTGGGGGGGGGGCGCCGAAAATAAAAGTTTGCCCCGGGCGCCATCACACCTAGGTACACCTCTGGGCTACGTTCACACCCAGCATTATTGCGCTGCACCAAGAACGGATCCGCACAAAGCCAACAGCCTGCGCTTACTCACCTTGCCTGCGCTCCCCCTGTGACTGTCGGCGGTGTCATCTCATCCCCGGAGGAGGCAGTGTTGGTGCCTCTAGGACCCTGAGGCCTGCCATGTAACCGAAGGGCGTCCCTCAGTCACATGGTGCTGTCCAAGTTCCTCCCGCAGGTCCTGCGGCCCCGGTATGAGGGGAGATCACCGGGGGAGCGCAGCGAAGTGAGTAAAACGTGCAGGCAAATAACGCCACAAAATTGACATGTGACTTCTTTTTACGGATCCGCTTTCAGCCCAAAAGCGTAAGAAGCGCAGTGTGTGAATGCCACATAGTGAAATGCATTGACTTGGCTGGGACAGCTAACATCAATGCGTTTCACTGCAGTAGCGGATCCATACAAAGCGGACCAATAGCGCACTGTGTGAACATAGCCTTAATAATGGTCTGGGTACATGTTGCAGTTTTGTCACTTTTTCCTGTTTTCTTCTGTGCAGATTTATAACAATATTTGGATCTCCTATCCCCAGTAAAGTGAATGAGATTCCTGAAGTCTTAGCACACAATTATTATATTTTTTTTGGCTTATTTTCAGCTAATTTAAATTTTTCAGATCTTTCTGCACTTTTGCTGCATATAGGCTGCTTTCACATCCAGCGGTATTGCAATTACGCAGTAGATCCGGAAGATGTCACCGCCAGCTGTCGGATCTACAGTGTAACGGCAGACTTGCGGCACTGATCCGGCAAGCCCCGTTCATTCTCTATGGGGCATGGGGTTGGGTGCGGTATTGCCGAATCCGGCAGATCCAGCACTCGAGAAAGTGCAAAGAGCCGCTGCTAGCAGCGTTTTATTTGTGGTGCCACAAGTGCCGGAGTAAGCAATACTGCACCTGACTGCAAGCCCCCCTCCCTCCATAGAGAATGAACGGGGCTTGCCGGATCAGTGCCGCACGTCAGCCGTTACACGGTAGATCCGTGAAGAGGCCCATTTTAAGGAAAGTTCATAAATCCATAAAGAAAACAAAAAGCTTATATTATAATATAAGCTTTTTGTTTTCTTTATGGATTTATGAACTTTACAGTCACGGTACTCATTAGTATTGAGTTTATCTTTACACTTTACGAAAGGTAATCACCTTATCCTTTACTTCGATCATCTACCATTGTACAATATTGCTGATACATTGTTTACACTGTTTAGAGGGGGTCAATCTTTTATGTATAAGGGGAGGTTTGGATTGTAAAACACTTTATGTAAATCATTGTAATGACATGTACCATGATACGTTTGTTTCTCTTATGTAGTTGTAATAACTGTAGAAGACTGTATGGTCGAAACGTTTTATTTTGCAACGCTCCTATTGTTAAATTGCTCCTCCAATAAAAGTGCAACTTATCTGAAGTGCTATAGACGCTTGCGTTCTTTTTCATGTGCCAGAACCATATACTGAAAAGGTGAGATCTTAGTCTACAAGGGATGGGTGAGGATACAGAAGGAGAGGGCAGAGCTAGCCATGCAGCAGTTTAGTGAACTGAGGCTCACTGCAGGTTGTAGACATGTCGGGGTCTTCGGGCTCCTTTTGAAGGTTTCCACAGTTGGTGGGAGTCTGATGTGTTGGGGCTGAGAGTTCAAGAACATGCGGGATACACGGAAGAAATCTTGTATGTGGTTGTGGAAAGAAGAGATAAGAGGGGAGTAGAGAAGGAGATCTTGTGAGGATCACAGGTTGCGTGTAGGTAAGTACCAGGAGACCATGTCACAGATGTAGGAGCTCAGGACCTAAACCTCCACCAATCGGCAGCATGAGTAAATATGTAAAACACATGATAAAGTAAAAGTCATAATTTCACTTGGAGGGTTTTCCAGTATTCTAATGGCACATTGGTACAACCTTTTAGCCCCCACCAGATCCTGAGTATAATGGACTTCAGTACTGATTTATTATGAACCCCTTTAAAGGGAACCTGTCACCTGAATCTAAGCCCCTACACTATCACTAGCTGTCCGTACACCTTCCTAGCTGCTCCCTATCTCTCTCTTTCTCATCTAAAATAGTCCTATTAAACATCTGAAAAATAAGTTTTAACTTACAGAAGTCCCTGAGGCTGGGGACTGAAGAGGCGGGCCCAGGCTCCATTCTGCCCTCCTCAATGGTGCATCGCACGCCCCGCTGGGCGGCATTATTCTTTATTCCTCGCCGTCCCCACCATTTGGAATCTCCTGCCCTCTGTGACATAGTATGCACCGGCCGCACCGTCACATCCGGTGCGGTGCATTATGGGGCCGGTCACGTGATCGGACCTAGTGCATTATGGAGCCGATCGCGTGATCGACCCGGCTCCGCGCATACGCAATGTGCTTATTGAAGCTGGGACAATCACGTGACTGGCCCCATAATGCTCTAGGGCCGATCACGTGACCGGCCCCATAATGCACCGCACCGGATGTGACGGTGCGGCTGGTGCATACTATGTCACAGAGGGCAGGAGATTGCAAATGGTGGGGGCGGCGAGGAATAAAGAATAATGCCGCCCAGCGGGGCGTGCGATGCACCATCGAGGAGGGCAGAATGGAGCGTGGGCCCGCCTCTTCAGTCCCCAGCTTCAGGGACTTCTGTAAGTTAAAACTTATTTTTCAGATGTTTAATAGGACTATTTTAGATGAGAAAGGGAGAGATAGGGAGCAGCTAGGAAGGTGTAGGGACAGCTAGTGATAGTGTAGGGCCTAAGTCTAGGTGACAGGTTCCCTTTAAGATAGTAATTGACAAAGTAGATTAAATTAGAATTATAAGGGTAGGGACACACTTCAGTTCCTGATCAGTTTTCCTCATCAGTTTGTGTGCCAAAACCAGGAGTGAACCTTGCAGAGAAAAAGTATAATTGAAAGATTGACACCTGTGGTTGGTTTTGGAGTCACTCCTGGTTTTGGCACACAAACACTGATGAACACTGATCAGGAAAACTGATCAGGAACTGAAGTGTGTCCCTACCATTAAAGGTAGAATTTGCCCTGATGACCTGTACTTTGGGATACTATCAGTGGAATATCAGTGGGTTGATCTAAAAAAATTCAGAAATGTTAGATTTATTTAGGTGGCAAGAAAATTGTATTTTCTTTAGAGAATTTTTCTTTGCATCCCTCTCTTCCAAGAGACAGAATTTTGTTATTTTTTGGGGATTTTTCTTTTGACATTCATTGTGCATTAAAAATGACCTAACCTTATGTTTGATAAAATCAGTACCCAAGTTACCAGTATATAGGTTATATAGTTGTATAGTTTTTAAATCATTTAAAATATCAAATATAATATGAACTTTGAAAGAATAAATATTTTGTGTTTCAGGACACTTGGAACTTTTTTTTTTTAAACTTTTTTGTTGATTTGCTGTTTTTTTTTGGTACACTGACCAGTAGTTTTTATTTTTTGTGGGTACATACAGCCTTATGTTTGCTTTATTACATATTTTTGGAGATGAAAGATTGAAATGTGCCAATGTAGGCATCTCAGTTATGATTCCTCCTTGCAGTATTCGCTGTTAGGCTACTTTCAGACTACGATTTTGCTAAATCCGATGCTGTCCGATGAAAATCGGACAGCATCTGATCCACACTGATCCCTGCAATCGGATGCCAAATAGGCATCCGATTCCGACATTTTGCAGGATCAGTTTGGGCTGTCACCTCGCTCCCCCTCCTCTCTGCCTCCTGTCATCTTGCTGTCTCCCTGTTGTCCCCCCCTACTGTCCCCCTACTCTACCCCTGCTGTCCCCGTTTTACCCTGCTGTCCTCCTGTTCTCCCCCTGTTGTCTCCCTACTGTCCCCTCTCCAGTCCTCTCCTCCTGTCATTTCAACATAAAAAAAAAATCTTTATTCTCACCTTCCAGCGCTCCCTCGGCGAGTCCATAGAGCTCCTGATCGGGTGTACAGGACCTGTGATGATGTCAGAAGCGTCATCGGGTCACATGAGCGGTTACCGCGGTAACCGCTCATGTGACCCGATCAGCTGATCGGGTTATGACATCATCACAGGTCCTGTTACCGAGCGGCTGCAAGATGGAGACGCCGGGGGAGCGCTGGAAGGTGAGAATAAAGATTTTTTACTTTTAACTCTTGATTTAACTTATATTTAACTTCCGCAATGTATGTTAAATGATGTAGTTAAATTAGGCGGCACACAATAGGTTTAGTGTACTGGGCATGTACTGAGCATGCTCAGTACACTAAAATCGGGTTCCAAGGAGACATCAGATGTTTCCTCGGACCCTGCTCTATAGGGCCCCATGTTACTTGAATCGGATCGGATTTGGCATAATTGCCATCCGATCTGTGAGATCCGATTCAATCCAGTTTTTGATTCAGATGCAAAAATCGGAGCAGTCTCTGATGTTTGCACCGGAATGAAATCGGATCAGACGCAATTTGGATGGCAATTAGTGCACATCCAATTCGGTCCGATCCCCATAGGATCACATGGGGCCAAATTCGGATCTGATGCTGTCCGATTTCTATCGCACAGCATCGGATTTGCAAACATCCTAGTGTGAAACCAGCCTTAAAGTTGAAAAATGTAACTGTTTCTCTCTCACATAGTAGATCTATCCTAGGTCCTCTTTATGTCTTTGACCTTGACCTACAACAGAGGTCCCCAAATCCAGGCTTCGAGGGCCACTAACAGTGCAGGTTTTCAGGATCTCCTTAGTATTGCACAGGGGTTGGAATCATTACCTGTGCATTTGATCACATTAACCCCTGTGCAATACTAAGGAGATCCTGAAAACCTGTACTGTTGGCGGCCCTCGAGGCCTGGAGTTGGGGACCTCTGATCTACAAATTAGAAAGTTAAAATCCAAGATATGGAGAAGAAACATTCCATTGAGTCCAACCTACCTACAAGTGCATCTCAATGAATGAGAATATCATCCAAAACTTTTCAGTAATTGAATACATAAAGAGAAACGTATATATTATATAGAGTCACTACACACAGAGGGATCTATATCAAGTGTTTATTTCTGTTAATGTTGATGATTATGGAAACCCAAAGGTCATTATCTCAGAAAGTAAAGTAGGGAGGATGCAGGGTCTGAGAGATAACTATTTAGGTCATATTTTATCAGAGGCTTCACCTTGTGTGGTTGTGAGAGTCACAACCACTATAAAAGCAGATCACGGCTGCTGCAGTCCCCAACGTGGTGCATATGGAGTACGGAGGATAAAGGGTTAAAAACTGCGCTGCCGTATTCCACCAGACATCAAAGGGTGAATATAATAATATTGATTTATTAGTCCACATGTTTCAGGGCTCCCTGGCCCCTTCGTCAGGACAAATCAATATCATATTGCCATTTTTTTGAGAGCCCTAAAATGCGTTGACTAATAAATCAATATTATATTTACTCTTTGATATCTTGTGAAATACGGCAGCACATTTTTTAACCCTTCATCCTCCCTACTTTAATTTTCTGAGAAAATGACCTTTGGGGTTTCATTAATCATCAACATTAACAGAAATAAACACTTGAAATACATCTAAATGACTCTATATAATATATGCGTTTCGCTTTATGTATTGAATCACTAAAATAAAATTACGTTTTTGATGATCTTCTAATTCATTGAGATGCCCTGTATGTTTTGCATTGTGATCTGTACTCCGCTCTGTGTGGGCAGTCGGGAATAAGCTGTACACTACTGTCTTCTGAGTGGCACACTTCTTGGGGGTCTTTTGATCGATCATTGGGGGTCTCAGGACCAGACCCTCACCAAACTACAGGCAATTAAAGTGCCTGGAAATCATAACAGTGCTGCTAAAAGTAGTAAGTTCAGAATGGCATTAGGACCAATAGGCAGTACATGGTTTGATGTGGGCTGTCACCAAATTAAGGAGATCGGAGGTCTGGAGGTTCCCATCATTCATGAGATCTCTCAAGGTACCATCACACGTAAATTTGTGTATTTCTGCGATGTGGAAGTGACATCGCCTGTGCGCAGTGGCGTGTGACTGGGCGATTCTACGGTGAGAAATCGCCGGTGCAGCGTCGCCTGATTGCCCTGCAGTGAAATCAGGCGATTTCTGCGCATCATGGCATGTGACTGGACGATAGCAATGTAGAAAGTGAGCTCAGACCATCTGGAAGCCATTCTAGAGGCGTGCCTGAGCGTTCTGTTTGGCTCGCCCCGTCTGCCGCGATTGGTGGTCGATCATGCGTTCCCATTGGCTGGCCATGGCTAAGGCGCCATATTTGAATAGCGATATAGTAGAAAGGACACGTGTCATGTAGTGCACAGACATCCTGACAAGGCTGACCAATGGTTACACAGTTGTGTTGGCTAATCGGAGTGGTAGGGGCGCGGTGAAAAACACTCTGGCATGCCTGTCTCCTCGCCGTACTAACACTCTACGCTCACATTGCTGATGAGATAATGGCGTGTGACACGGCGATGTGGAAAAGGGAAACGGCTTCCGGTCTTCTGCAGGCGATTTCCGGAATGCAGGATCACCGTAGAACACAGGCGAGATCTCTGTGTGACAGGGCAACGGAGATGTGCAAAAATGTTCCTGAAATGTGCGTGCTCACGTCAAATTGCCGACGATATGGAAGCCATATTGCCGCGTGTGACGGTACATTCACCCTGGTTTCACACTGCAGTTTTTTTCCTGATCAGTGTCCATCCAGTTTGTGTGCCAAAACCAGGAGAGCAACTTGCAGAGAAAAACTATAATTGAAAGATTGACACCTGTTTTGAGTTTTGGAGTCACTCCTGGTTTTGACACACAAACCGCATGGAACCTGATCAGGGAAAAACTGCGGTGTGAAACCAGCCTAAGGCTGGTTTCACACTGCGTTCAGGTCAGGTCAGCTCAGATCAGGTTTTGTGTTCCAAAACCAGAAGAGGAACTTGCAGAGAAAAAGTATAATTGAAAGATTGACATCTGTTCTAGGTTTTGGAGTCACTCCTAGTTTTGGCACACAAAACCTGACCTGATCTGACCTGATCTGACCGCAGTGTGAAACCAGCCTTAATATACATTTCAAAGAGGCGTCAGTGCAACTAATAATAAACATCTATTCGTAGGATAGATGGGAGTCCAGAGTGAACCGCTCTGTTGTAGATTCAATGGAGTGCTCAAATGTATGAACCTGGGCTCAAGTGGATAATCCCTGAAATCTTAATTTGGCATAATAAGTCGTTTGCAACATTCAGCCAAATGAAGATTACTCTACAGGAAAGAGATATTCATGAATGTAAATGCAGAAGGTTTGTATCAAGATGCAAATCACAGGTAACACTGGAGACTGCGCTGTAATGATCGCGGTTGCAGAGAGTGTGACTAAGACCTGATCAGCTGACTCCATTTCAGTTGGATGCAAGTCCAAGGAGGCACATTCAATTGAAATGTAATGTGGTGCAGAGAGCCGCCGAGTCCCTGCACTGCAATACACGTCATCGGCCGATCAGAGACCGGCAGCTGATGTTGGCGTGTCAGTCACAGACAGCGCATAGCAGTGACATCATGAGTCGCCCATAGCAGGCACGACGAAGTCAGCTACCGGCCCCTGCATCGGCTTCAGGAAAGGACGCCGCAGGATGTGGGAGCCGGGGAAGTGAGATTTTTGATTTTAATGTGTTAGAGAATAACACAGTGAACATTATTACAGGATGGGCGACAGTATTACTGGAAGGTGCCAGATGAGGAAATTATTATTGTAAGTGTCCAAGGATGGGGGACATTATACTAGGATCGGGTCCAGGATGTTGGACATTATTACTGGAAGGGGCTTAAGATATTTAACATTAGGATTGCAAGTGACGCAGAGTGGAGGACATTATACCTGGAAGGGGTCCAGGATGGGGGACATTATACCAGGAAGGGGCCAAAATGAGGATGACTTTATACCAGGAACGGATCTGGATGGAGGGGGGCACATTATACCAGTAAGGGGTCCAGGAAGTTGACCATTATAACTGAAAGGGGCTCATGATGGAGAATATTATTCCAGGAAGGGGCCCAGGATGCATGACATGTACAAGGCGGAGGACACGTATGTCTGAAGGATTTAGAAAGCTAAAGTGGTCCATACATCTGACCAACGTGCAGGTTGGCACCTAAGTCTACATTTTGCACTAGAGCCCATTGCACTCTACTTATGCCACTGACTGGAGAACAGAAAGGCCAGATTACACTTGGCAACAAAGTATTTTAAAAGTCATCAATTGTACCAAAGATAATGGGAAATGCAGAGCATAAATAAAGCAGTGGAAGGCTCCTGATCTGCAGCATACCCACTCACAGGTGATGGAGGCAGTGTTATGGTGCGGGCACAGGTGGTGCCAGTAGAAGTGGGTCACCAGTGACTTGTGATAATGTGCCTGGAGATAGAAGTAGCAGGAGGAATTCTAAACTGTATAGAAAGCTACATTCAGCTCCGATTTACTCTAATGCTGCAAAACTGGTGCAATGGAGCTTCACACCGGAGAGAACGACCAAGACCTACAGCAAATGCAACCAAACAGCCTCATCAAATGACCAAGTCATCAGGAAAAAGAAGTAGTCATGTTCCAAACATTATTTTCAAATAAATAATTATGCTAAAATCTTGTAGTTCCTTCTCTGGCCAAGAATCCTAATATTAGATTCATGCATTTTGTTAATTTTTTCAATTATATTTAATGCCAGATAGCATCTATATATAGAGCACACAGGAGCCACCATTTATAATAGGCGATGGTCGCAGCTCACCTCCCCCGTTACATGCACAATGACCGCTGCACGGTTCACGGTGCAGGCAGTGGAGGAGGTGAGCTGTGACCACGGGTCACAGAGCACGTTTCCATAGGAGTTAAAGGGAATCTCTCAGTAGGTTTTGGTTATGTAATCTAACAGCAGCATGATGTAGGGGCAGAGACCCTAATTCAAGCAAGGTGTCACTTTGCAGTTGTGATAGAATCAGTTTTCTCTACTATACTGTAGATCTAGCATGCTAACGAACCAATACCTACGGGGGACCACAGCCTGCAGAACCTTCCGACCGAAGGCCAAATCCTGGTTGGACAGGAAATCCAGGCGATAATACTTAGTGAAGGTATGCAGAGACGACCAAGTTGCAGCCTTGCAGATCTGCTCCGGCGAAGCCCCAGCCCACTCAGCCCATGAGACAGAAGTGGACCTAGTAGAATGGGCCGTGAACCCTGACGGCGGGGCCAGGCCCTGGCAGACATAGGCTTCTGTGATGCCCGCCTTAATCCAGGTTGCTATAGTGCCCTTAGCCACCTTCTTGCCCTTATTACCACCGAAATGCTTGATGAACAAATTGTGGTCAATCCGCCAGGGGAAGTCACATCTAGGTAGTGCAAGAGAATGCGCCGGACATCCAGCGAATGGAATTCCACCTCCTTCAGGGACTTGGGATGTTGACAGAAGGAAGGGAGAATAGACTGCAAGCGGTGGAAATCCGAAACCACCTTTGGCAAGAAGGAAGAATCCAAGTGGAAAACCACCGAGTCATCACAGACAGTAAGGTAGGGTTCCCGTATGGACAGTGCTTGCAATTCTCCAATACGACGTACTGATGTAATGGCCATCAAAAACGCAGTTTTATGGGCCAAAGACCGCAGAGGACAGGAGGCCAGAGGTTCAAACGGAGGACGAGAGAGACCCGTAAGAACCACAGTCAGATCCCAGGCCGGGGTGAGGGGCAGATGCCTTGGACACCTGCGAGCAGCCGACACCATGAAACGATGGATCCAATGATGATCCGCCAACCAGACATCAAACACCGAACTCAAGGCCGACACCTGAACCTTAAGGGTAATTGGTTTGAGACCCATATCCAAACCCTGTTGAAGGAAATCAAGGATCTGGGAAATATTAGGGGACAAAGGGTCGGGAGCCCTAGAACCGCACCAGGAAGAAAATTTCTTCCAAATTTTACTATAGATAAGAGTTTGTAACTGGTTTACGGCTCTGTTGTAAAGTAGCAATAACCCGGTCCGAAAGACCCTGAGCCCTCAGTGCCCAGGCCTCAGCAACCAGGCAGCAAGACTGACCTCTGAGGGAACGGATGGAACAGAGGACCCTGTGATAGCAAGCTCGGATCCTGACCCAGAAGAACCGGCCCTTCCAACTTGAGGGACATGATCAGGATGAACCAGCTGCGTCTCGGCCATAGAGGAGCGACTAAGATCGTCAGGACCCTGTCCTCCCGGATCTTCTGGAAGACTCTTGCCAACAGAGGCGGGGGAACGCGGGGGATTAGGCATAAGCCAACCGAAAATTCCACACGTGGGAAAGTGCGTCTACTTCGAGCGCATCGTCCCACGGGCAGAGGGAGAAAAACGTGTGGAACTTTCTGTTGCCGTTGGAGGCAAAAAGATCGACATCCGTGGTGCCCCAACGAGCCACCAGAGTGCAGAAGATCGCCTGATCCAGACTCCACTCTCCCGGGTGAA
Organism: Allobates femoralis; assembly: GCA_033576535.1. Taxonomy (NCBI): domain Eukaryota; kingdom Metazoa; phylum Chordata; class Amphibia; order Anura; family Aromobatidae; genus Allobates; species Allobates femoralis. Next base: position 83,882,525 of record JARQOC010000009.1, read on the forward strand.
GATCCTGGCGACTGAGGAAATTGGCCTGAGTGTTCAGAGAACCCTTCAAATGAACCGCAGAGAGGGACCAAAGGTGCCCCTCTGCCCACCGAAAGATACTCTGGGAGGTCTCTGGTCCCCCGGAGAAACCGGGGATCTTACCCAGGATCCCAGGAGCGACTGCACACTTGAGAACAGATCCTGAGCTCCCTGAGTCAGCAAGGCAGTGACCCGAAGGAGCGGAGGGGGAGGGGACTCAAACTCGATCAGAAGCCCTCTGCAATGACATTGAGGACCCACTGGCAAGAAGTGATTTCTCGCCAGCGGAGGAAGGAACCTCGAGAGACGCCCACCCACCGACCCCAAGTCACTGCTTATCCTGCTGGGAACGGGACTGGGAGGGGAAGAGCAGATTCTTTGCTCTCCCTCTTGAAGAGGACCATCTACCTCTCCCCCTGCCCCTAGGCTGAGAGACCAGAGGCAGGGAGGGGCGAAAAAAATGGCCTTCTAACCTGTTTCTGCTTCGGCAGAGACTTTTTATCAGCCGCCTTCTCAAGGATCTCTTCCAAGGCTGGCCCAAAAACAAAGTCGCCTTTGAAGGGGATGGAGCAGAGTCTTATCTTAGATGTAGAGTCCCCGCTCCAATCCTTCAACCAAAGGGCACGCCGAGCAGAGTTAGAGAGAACAGAGGTGCGAGCCCCCATACGAACTGACTCTGCAGAAGCATCCGCCAGGAAGCTAGTAGCCATACGAATTAGAGGCAGGGACTCCAACAGCTCCTCACGGGGAGTACCCTGAGAAATAAGTGCCTCCAACCGGTCCAACCATTTGAGAACGTAGAGAGACACGCAAGCAGAGGCGATAGTAGCCGGCACGGTCATGGAAGAAGCATCCCAAGAGTGCTTAATCAGACCCTCGATCTTACGTTCCAACTGGTCTGTTAAATGAGAGGTGTCCTCAAAGGGGAGTGCAGTCTTTTTAGTTACTCTAGCAACCTGCATATCCACCTTTGGAACCTCCCAACTGAACCCAAGTTCCTCCAGTGGAAACCTGTGCCTAAGCGGAGTCTTTACCCGCTTATCCGGAAGCTCCCATTCCTGGGAGATAAGATCCCGAATATAAGAGTGTACTGGAAACCCCTGTTGCTGGACAGGGCGAAGGCCAGCGAACATCACGTCCTGTACCGACTGGAGGACTTTCACCTCCTGTAAGCCCATAGTACTACATACGGCACTAATGAGCTCCTCCAAGTCTTCAGATGGGAACAGAAATTTTTTAGACTCAGAGGCCTGAGACGGAGGGGGCTCAAGCTCCTGATCAGACTCCGAAGCACCCGAATCCTCTGGGTCAGAAAGCGAAGCCTGGAGCCTCCGTTTTTTGGGGGAGGGAGGCCCAGAAGTAGGGACGGGGGGACCTGAGGGCATGGAAGCCAAGGAAGCCCGTATCTCCTGCTGAACCATAGACCTCAATTCATCCACAAGAAAGGGATGCTCAGCCCTGACCAATGCTGCTCTACATTCCTGACAACTTCTCCCACTGAACAGGGAGCTTAACACAGACAGGGCACCGGGCAGATTTGGAGGTCTTTTTAGGAGCAACCTTCTCTCCCTGAAAAAGAGAAGAGACAAGGATGCAATCAGCCACCAGGCCGGGACACAGGCAACAGACCCTCACCCCCCTCCCCAGACACACACTTACTGGGGCTGGGGCAGTGCTGGGTTCAGTAGAAACATCTGCCATCTTGTAGGCAGATCTTACCTGACTGAGGTTCCCAGCGCCTTATATCCATAGGAGCCACCTGCCGCATATTTTGAGCCTCCCCCCCGCATGTTCAAGAGGCAGGCCGCAACCCTGAGGTGTGTCCTGTGCACTGTCCCGCCGGGCACCGCCGCCGGAACCCGGCAGCGCCGAGCTCTCGCGTGAGCACGAGAGTGGAAGTAACGCAAAGGCCCGCCCGACGTCATTTCCGGTCCGCGTGGACAGTGCGCGTGACTCACCGTGGCCGGGACTCTGGTTTAGACAGGCTGAAGCTCCATCCTCCTTGTCACGGGTGGGCCGCGCCTGCCGGTAGTGGGGCCCGGTGGAGTGCAGATCAAAAGTTGAAGACGTCTTGTAGGAACAGATTAAAGGGGTTTAATTTATTCGTAACGCCACCTATGAGTAGTTTCGGTAATCGTTACCGACGCTGCGGAACCTCCGGGGGATGGACAGCAGCAAGATGGAACGCTCCCCAAAGGCTGAGCGGTGATCCCCGGAGGCTGGAGCTGCTTAAGATGTTGTGCGGCAGCTGCGGTTGCCTTGTAGTGCGGACGGACAGTTCATAAGGAAGCACAGACACAGAAAGTCTCTGTAACGGGTCTTTACTGTAACCTGCAGGCAGTACATGGTATACAGTTCACGGGTAGTGGACCGGGTGGACTCAGCAGTGATAGTGTCCCTCAGAGATCCGCAAGTGTTCCTTCATTCTAGCTAAGTGTTTCGCCATTGTCGCCCAGGAATACCAGATCGGGTACGGGGAGGCTGCCTCAATGCCCTATCCAAGTTGTACGTTGTGGATGTTTTGGGGAGCCTTGGATCCCTCGGTGGGTACACCGCTGGTTAGACGACTGGAAGTTGGTTGGTGGTGGGGTGCTCCTGTGAAGCTGCTCCTCCACGCTTCTGGTTCGCGTAGCAGAGGTGAACTGCTGCCAGCTTCGGTACCAGTGAACCGGCTGTGAGTTGTGGGCACGGGAGTCTTTTGGAACCCGTGGTAATGATGCCCGATCCCGGTTGTTGAGGCCTCAGGTGCTGACACTCAACCGGTGACAGCCCGGGGGCTGCACGGGGGGCGGAGTCCCCGCTCCTACTCCAAGTTCTCTGTTCTAGACTCTGTTCTAGACTCCTCTTGACTGTTCTGCGTAGACTAAGTGTCTGTTCTCCCTACACACTTCCCTAGCACTCCGCCCACCAGGACCCTGGATTGGTCCTCTGTTCTAGGTGATGCATGCAGGGTTGGATCTCAAAGTTAACTGGGTCACTGCTGTGTCAGAGAATATTGCGGCTGCATTTATGGCTGCAATACCCTCCTGTAACGCACTCGTTGCGGGGCGCCACACTCCCCCTTGGTTGAATACGCTTGTCCCCAAGCGTCACACTACCCACATTACAGAGGTTTTTATATTTTATAACAGGTAATAAACACTTTTATTAATGACAGGTCATTATATGGCATAAAAGTGAGGCAGTAGGGTAAACAGGTTAACGCATTGTGCGGACCCGGCGGGCGGTCGGCTGTCCTTAGGTAAAAGTTCAGGCTGTAGCCGCCAAGTCGCGGTGTTATTTGCACACAGGAAGAAGTCTCTTGGTGAAAAGTTCAAACAACAAAGTCACTTATGGAGGGCAGTGTTCCGGACTCGTATAGCGAACCACTCGTCACAGCATACATATTGCTCATAGGTTACAATGTCCCCTCTATATAAGTCTCGGTTTGGATGCCCTCGCGGTAGGTGCGATTCCACATCACGGCGCCCCACAAATACTTCGGTACTCACACCCTCCTCCCTTACGAATCCCCACCCGGTGGATAAGTTAAAGGTGCTCACCCGTCCGGTTTTACGGAACTCATCAGGCAATGGAGATTGGCGGCGGGCTTCAGCGCGGGCTTGCATGTTGGCGTGCAGCCGAGCGTGCCACTCCTCCCTTCGGATACGACGTACCTCTTCGTCGGAGTGGTGCGGCGTGTGGATACAGTCACTACGGCGTGATGGTTGTTGAATGGCTTGAGTTTGGTGGGCAGTCTGGAGAGGGGCCCGGTTTAACGGAACCGGAGATGTTGCGGTGGCGGCACCCGACCAGTGCACCCGAGCAGATCACCTGGCAGAAGGATCCTTGGTGTCTCCCCAGGCGAACCCGGTGTAGAGGTCCTCAGTGGCGCTGTAGGTCTCGTCGTCATCATCCTCGATCTCTCCTTCGATGACTACGTCGGGCTGCTCGGCTGACAGAGATGATGGAACGGAATCCTCTGGGTCGATGGGTGGCTGTGCTGCCAAGTTCTCCTCAGGGTCGTTGTGCAGGACTTCCAGGCTGCCTGCCTCTTCTTCTGTAGCAGCGGGAAGTGGTGTTTCGATCCCGGTCACCAGGTAGGCCTCGGTAATTGCAGAGGAGGCCTCCGGTTCAGGGGAGAAACAGGCGACAGTCTCAGTAGTGTGGAAACTAGTCGCAGGTTCCGCAGGTGGAACCAGGTATGTGTCGGCTTCTTCTATGGAGCGTATTGGAAGCTCCGGCTCAGGAACGGGGTCGGCTGCGGTTTTAATCGCTGGAACGAGCTGAGCTGTGGCCTCCACCGGAATGATGCAGTCTATGGGCTCCGGTGACGAAGCAGGACAGGTGGTGGGCGACGGTGAGGCGGTTGAGAAGCTGGCGATGTCGTCTGGGCCTGGAGGAGCTGTACCCGGTCGGCTCTGCTGCATCGCATGATGGAGTCTTCTGCCTAGGGTCGCACTCCAGCTGCGAATCGTCCACTCCACAGTCTCAAGTAACCGTATCCGGAGGTCTTGTAGAGCCTCTAGCCAAAAGTCGGGGCTGCCGTCTACGGTAAGGGCAGGACCCGGACCCGGTTGGCCGATGGCTGCTCTGGTCTCCGCCTTGACCTCCCGCATTAGGTCTTGGAGTCTCGTGCTGGCCATTCTCTTCTTAGAGGGAACCACACCCGTTCAACCGGTAACCGTTCTGGTAGAGAGCTGGTGAAGAAGGTCTGTGACACTCCCATTTCCTCTGGGCTTTTGTAGTCCAATGGTGGGAAAAGTCTTTGGGGTCCGCCCCCATGGTTGATTCGAGCAATCAGGGTGGACAAAGAGTTTGGCGCCTTTGCCTTTAGCCCTCCCACGATGAGGGGCGGTGGCTCACCCCTGGGCTTGCACGTGGCGGATTCTTGTGGCGGGAACGCCATCTTGGTCCAACGGTGAAAAGGCGGGAAAGTTCTTTTAGGGACGAACAAAGTCCAAATTGTAGACAATAAAGTAATTTTTAAGCACATTATACCCGTTAGGGAACGGGCCTGCTCGTATCCTGTTCGTGACGCCATTTTCTGACTCACCGTGGCCGGGACTCCGGTTTAGACAGGCTGAAGCTCCTTCCTCCTTGTCACGGGTGGGCCGCACCTGCCGGTAGTGGGGCCCGGTGGAGTGCAGATCAAAAGTTGAAGATGTCTTGTAGGAACAGATTAAAAGGGGTTTAATTTATTCGTGACGCCACCTATGAGTAGTTTCGGTAATCGTTACCGACGCTGCGGAACCTCCGGGGGATGGACAGCAGCAAGATGGAACGCTCCCCACAGGCTGAGCGGTGATCCCCGGAGGCTGGAGCTGCTTAAGATGTTGTGCGGCAGCTGCGGTTACCTTGTAGTGCGGACGGACAGTTCATAAGGAAGCATGGACACAGAAAGTCTCTGTAACGGGTCTTTACTGTAACCAGCAGGCAGTACATGGTATACAGTTCACGGGTAGTGGACCGGGTGGACTCAGCAGTGATAGTGTCCCTCAGAGATCCGCAAGTGTTCCTCCATTCTAGCTAAGTGTTTCGCCATTGTCGCCCAGGAATACCAGATCGGGTACGGGGAGGCTGCTTCAATCCCTATCCAAGTTGTACGTTGTGGATGTTTTGGGGAGCCTTGGATCCCTCGGTGGGTACACCGCTGGTTAGACGACTGGAAGTTGGCTGGTGGTGGGGTGCTCCTGTGAAGCTGCTCCTCCACGCTTCTGGTTCGCGTAGCAGAGGTGAACTGCTGCCAGCTTCGGTACCAGTGAACCGGCTGTGAGCTGTGGGCACGGGAGTCTTTTGGAACCCGTGGTAATGATGCCCGATCCCGGTTGTTGAGGCCTCAGGTGCTGACACCCGACCGGTGACGGCCCAGGGGCCGCACGGGGTGCGGAGCCCCCGCTCCTACTCCAAGTTCTCTGTTCTAGACTCCTCTTGACTGTTCTGCGTAGACTAAGTGTCTGTTCTCCCTACACACTTCCCTAGCACTCCGCCCACCAGGACCCTGGATTCGTCCTCTGTTCTAGGTGATGCATGCAGGGTTGGATCTCAAAGTTAACTGGGTCACTGCTGTGTCAGAGAATATTGCGGCTGCATTTATGGCTGCAATACCCTCCTGTGACTCACTCGTTGCGGGGCGCCACACGCGGTGCAGGGAAACGCCGGCAGGCTCCCGGAGGCTGCTGGCAAGGGGAACCCCCGGTCTGCATTGCCCAAGAGTGCTGGAGGACAGGGAGCAGGGTCCTGCCGAAAAACCAGGCGGGAGCAGCAGGTGGAGGAGAGTCCCGGGACCCCGACCAACGCCGCCCAGCTAAGAAAAAGAAACATAGGTATGCCTGGCAGCTAGCCCCACAGCATACCCAAAAACCTCTCCATGCCCCATGGGGAAAGGAAAGACACTGGCAAGTGGGAGGAGCCTTTTAACCTCTCTTGTGCTTCCTGTCCCAAATAGGGCGTGGAGAGGCAACCTCCTATGCTGTCGTGGAAGGGCCTAGAGAAATTAAAACGTCCATTTTTTCCTTCCACGTTGCTTTAGTTCCTGTGAAGCACCTGAAGGGTTAATAATCTTCTTGAATGTAGTTTTGAGTAGCTTGAAGGGTGCAGTTTTTGGAATGGTGTCACTTTTGGGTGTTTTCTGTCATGTACACCCCTCAAAGGGACTTCAAATGTGATGTGGTCACTAAAAAATGGTTTTGTAAATTTTGCTGGAAAAATGAGAAATTGCTGATGAACTTTGAACCCTTATAACTTTCGAACAAAAAAAAAAAATTTTTTTTCCAAAATTGTGCTCATGTAAAGTAGACATGTGGAGAACGTTATTTATTAACTATTCTGTGTCTCATAACTCTGGTTTAGCAGAATAAAAATTCTAAATTTTCAAAATTTTTGATTTTTTCACAAAAAAATGCAAAAATTATCGACCTAAATTTACTCCTAACATGAAGCTCAATATGTCATGAAAAAACAATCTCAGAATCGCTAGGATCTGTTGAAGAGTTCCAGAGTTATAACCTCATAAAGGGACACTGGTCAGAATTGACAAAAATGCCAAGGTCTTTAATTTCAAAATAGGCTGGGTCCTGAAGGGGTTAATAGCTCCAGTCAGTAGTATTAAAGAGTATGAACTACATGTGTATATACACATAAGAATAGCCAGAAATGTACATAAACGGCCTAACGGGATCAAGGTAGAAAATATACTCGGGTCACTCACCCATATCTACAGTGCACTTAGTGGTACCCAAAGCCCTGTGTCCAGACCCCGACACGTGTTTCATTAGCTTCTTCTGGGGGACTGTGAAGGTAGTGTTGGAAGACGTGCCTATAAGGCCGCAGGACTCCAATCATCAGCGTATCATAATTCCGCGCACCTGTGGGGGTCCGAATCAGTGGCAGGCACGGTGAGGCGCAAGAGCTGCTTTAGGGGTTGGAAGAACACTTCCGGTGACGTCACAAACCGGAAACTCTGTCTCGTCTAACGCACATGATCCGAAACTCCCACTGCACGTGCAGACAGGGTACTTCTGCCGCTAGCAACCGGGGGATGACCGGCTAACGCCGGACATCTTCCGGCTACGTCGCCGCTGACCTCCGTGACAGGATCAGCGATCTCACAATGGGGGCCTGGTTGCTGCTGCGTGTCACACTGAGATCGCTAGAGCTGGTCGGGGTACTTCCGCTGCTAGCAACCGGGGAATGACAGTCTAACACCGGTTATCTCCCGGCTGCATCGCCGCTGACCTCCGTGCAGCAGGAGATGACCCGCGGCTACCGTCGTGAGATCAGCGGCTAGCGCCACTGATCTCTTGATGGTAGCGGTGGCGTGCGTGGTTCAAATCCCACGCCAATTTGCGGCTGGACTGCACCTGTCGCTGATTTGTCACGGCCGGCCGGGTGCGACCAATCAGCAACGCGGGGTTTCCATTACAGACAAAATTAGACGATTACATAGTAGGAAGATAGTGCCTTATAGCCTTTAACCCCTCACCAATATGAAGTAGTCATGTACAGGCCAGTCAGAGCCTCTCCATCTCTTCCAGTTCACTACATTACTGCATTTACCTCTTGGTAACCCACATATAATCTCCCACTGAGATTCTGTCCCATGTAGGGAACACAGTGAGCACATGGAAAAAGGTGCTCCGGTCAGATGAGACCAAAGGAGGACTTTGTGGGGCAAATACAAAACGCCATAGGCAGTAAAAAACTAACATCACCCTGAAAACACCATCCCCACTGTCACACATGGTGGAGGAAGCATCCTGCTGTGGGAAGGCTTTTCTTCAGCAGGGGCAGGGAAACTGGTCAGAGTTGACTGGAAGAAGGATGGAGATAAATACAGAGAAATTCTGGAGGAAAAGTTGGAGGCTGTAAAAGACTTGAGACTGGAACTTAGTCACCTTCTACCCTAAAAACACAGCCAGAGCTACAATGGAGGGTTTGGATCAAAGCATATTAATGTGTGTAAACGGCTCAGTCACCGACCAGACCCAAATCCCGATGAGAATCTGTGACAAGACTTACATTACTGATCACAGACGTCTCCATCCAATCACATTGAGCGAGTGCGAAAAGAAGAATGGGCCAAAATGTCACCTCTAGATGAATAAAGCTGGTGGTTGGTATCACATAAAATACATGTTTGTGGGTGTCACATGGAAAAATGTGGGATTGTTCACAGGATATGAAGACTTTTTCAAGGCTCTACTTTGCCATAATACATCAGTAGATTGCAAAAATTTACTAGTGTAGCAGTCAGCTCTATTCTCTGATGGCAAAAAAAACCTAACTACACATAGTTTATGGGTGACACATAGTCCTGGCATCCATTACTGCCTCTATTTAAAGCATGTGACAGATCAATGTATAGATTGGTAGCTCTACAAAACAAACATGTAATGGCAGATGGTCAGGATTAGAAAAACTTGAGTATTTCCGAAACAGCGCCACTCCTGACCATAGGACATATGTGGTATTGCAGGTCATCTCCATTCATTTCAAAAGGGCTGAGCTGCAATACGAGACACAACCACAAGGGATGATATGATCTCTGAAAGAAAGATGACCTTTTTTATTTCTTAAATCCTGGACAACACCTTTAACCCCTTCCTGCACATGATAGGTGCAGCCTGTGTATGAAGCATCACCCAGCTGGGTTTTTATATAATATAATAAATAATATAATATAATAATAATAATAATAAAAGTCATAATAAAAAAAAAATAGAAAAATGCTAAAAAATAAAATAATAAAAATCATAATAAAATAACAAAACAAAAAAAAATAGAAAAAAAATCATACAAAAATTAAAGAAATAATTAAATAATAGTAAAAATCTATTATAAAAAAAAATAGAAAAAGATAAAAATCATAATATAACAAAATAGAATAGAAATAATAATAGAAAAAAAAATAATAAAATGATAGAAAAATACATTTTAAAATAAGAATAAAAATAGAAAAATTAATAATAAAATAGAAATCTTAATATTTAAAAATACTAATAAAATAATAATATAAAAAAAAAAATAAAATACTAATAAAACAATAATAAAAAACTAATTAAATAGTAATAGAAAATACTAAAAATCATAAAAATGTAAAATAAAAAAAAAGTTAAAATAATTTTTTCAGTTTTGCAAATTTTACATATTTGACAAAAATGAAAAAAAAAAAAAAAAACACATAAAAAATAAGTAAAGGCCATATTCACACCATGTCTGCACAGTGCACATGTTCCAGTAGAGATTGCAGTAAAGAGTCCCTCAGGGCACCATTCACATGCAGTGTACTGTGTGGAAGATAGGTAGCAGTGCTGTCTTCGGCCACTCCTCCCTCACTGGCACTGCTCTCTCCGCGGCACCCCCCTCACTGGCAGTGCTGTCTCCGGGGTCCCCCTCACTGGCACTGCTGTCTCCGGGGCCTCCCTCACTGGCAGTGCTGTCTCCAGGGGCCCCCCTCACCGGCAGTACTGTCTCCAGGAGCCCCCCTCACCGGCAGTGCTGTCTCCAGGAGCCCCCCCTCACCGGCAGTGCTGTCTCTGGGGCCCCCTCATTGGCAGTGCTGTCTCCGGGGCACCCCCTCACTGGCAGTGCTGTCTCCGGGGCCCCCCCGCACTGGCAGTGCTGTCTCTGGAGCCCACCGCACTGGCAGTGCTGTCTCTGGAGCCCACCGCACTGGCAGTGCTGTCTCTGGAGCCCACCGCACTGGCAGTGCTGTCTCTGGAGCCCACCGCACTGGCAGTGCTGTCTCTGGAGCCCACCGCACTGGCAGTGCTGTCTCTGGAGCCCCCTCACTGGCAGTGCTGTCTCTGGAACCCCCTCACTGGCAGTGCTGTCTCCGGGGCACCCCCGCACTGGCAGTGCTGTCTCCGGGGCCCCCCCGCACTGGCAGTGCTGTCTCTGGAGCCCACCGCACTGGCAGTGCTGTCTCTGGAGCCCACCGCACTGGCAGTGCTGTCTCTGGAGCCCACCGCACTGGCAGTGCTGTCTCTGGAGCCCACCGCACTGGCAGTGCTGTTTCTGGAGCCCCCTCACTGGCAGTGCTGTCTCTGGAACCCCCCTCACTGGCAGTGCTGTCTCTGGAGCCCCCCCCCCTCACTGGCAGTGCTGTCTATGGAGCCCCCCCCTCACTGGCAGTGCTATCTCTGGAGCCCCCCCCCTCACTGGCAGTGCTGTCTCTGGAGCCCCCCCCCTCAATGGCAGTGCTGTCTCTGGAGCCCCCCCACTGGCAGTGCTGTCTCTGGAGCCCCCCCCTCACTGGCAGTGCTGTCTCTGGAGCCCCACCCTCACTGGCAGTGCTGTCTCTGGAGCCCCACCCTCACTGGCAGTGCTGTCTCTGGAGCCCCACCCTCACTGGCAGTGCTGTCTCTGGAGCCCCCCCCCTCACTGGCAGTGCTGTCTCTGGAGCCCCCTCCTCACTGGCATTGCTGTCTCTGGAGCCCCCCCCTCACTGGCAGTGCTGTCTCTGGAGCCCCCCCCTCACTGGCAGTGCTGTCTCTGGAGCCCCCCCCCTCACTGGCAGTGCTGTCTCTGGAGCCCCCCTCATTGGCAGTGCTGTCTCCAGGGCGCCCCCCTCACTGGCAGTGCTGTCTCTGGAGCCCCCTCCTCACTGGCAGTGCTGTCTCTGGAGCCCCCCTCACTGGCAGTGCTGTCTCTGGAGCCCCCTCCTCACTGGCAGTGCTGTCTCTGGAGCCCCCCCCCACTGGCAGTGCTGTCTCTGGAGCCCCCTCCTCACTGGCAGTGCTGTCTCTGGAGCCCCCCCCCCTCACTGGCAGTGCTGTCTCTGGAGCCCCCTCACTGGCAGTGCTGTCTCCAGGGCGCCCCCCTCACTGGCAGTGCTGTCTCTGGAGCCCCCCCTCACTGGCAGTGCTGTCTCTGGAGCCCCCCCTCACTGGCAGTGCTGTCTCTGGAGCCCCCTCACTGGCAGTGCTGTCTCTGGAGCCCCCCTCACTGGCAGTGCTGTCTCTGGAGCCCCCCCCCTCACTGGCAGTGCTGTCTCTGGAGCCCCCCCTCACTGGCAGTGCTGTCTCTGGAGCCCCCCTCACTGGCAGTGCTGTCTCTGGAGCCCCCCCCTCACTGGCAGTGCTGTCTCTGGAGCCCTCCCTCACTGGCAGTGCTGTCTCTGGAGCCCCCCTCATTGGCAGTGCCCACCTGTCGCCCTGTCTGTGCCATCTCCCCCCTCCCTCACGTGCACCTTCCCTTTAAGCCTCACGACGCTCGGGATGACATCATCCCTTAAAATTGGTCCCGCCCCTCCTCGCTCCTGATTGGCAGATCATCTCTCCTTACACACCTCTCTCGCTATTCGTCCAGGTGTGTGTCACTCATACACTGTAGCCACGCCTTTATAAAGGTTCCTGGTCTTTCGATTGGCTGAAGCGCATGGCCGTCTTAGTACCAGAGGGCGTGGCCAGGGTGGCTGGGCGGGGCGGTCCTGGGCTGGTAATAGGGGTGATGTGTGTGCACCCCGTTGTTTGGGCGATGTGGGCGGAGCCGGGTGTCAGCTGGAGGGGATGATGGAGCTGGGAGACACCGGCTTTCCTCCCCTTGTCGCCGGCTGCCGGAGCTGCTGCAGAGCTGGGACACCTGCATCTCCGCTCCACAGCCTGCAGCCCTGACCGAGGCTGAGGAGAAGAGGTAGGAGCGGAGGAAAACACCAGCCAGCATCCAGATACCCACAGGGAGGGACAGGGGCACTGACACAGGGCGAGGAGCTGTATACAGGGGGTCTGAGCAGGGGGGACTAATACAGGGGTCCCTGAGCCAGGGAGAGGAGCTGTATACAGGGGTATAGAGGGTGAGGAGCAGTATACAGGGGGGACTGATAAGAGGGTTGAGAAGCTGTATACAGGGGTATAGAGGGTGAGGAGTAGTATACAGGGGGGACTGATAGAGGGGTGAGAAGCTGTATACAGGGGTATAGAGGGTGAGGAGTAGTATACAGGGGGGACTGATACAGGGTGAGGAGTAGTATACAGGGGGGACTGATACAGGGTGAGGAGCTGTAATAGAGGCTGAGGACTGATACAGGGTGAGGAGCTGTATACAGGGCGAGGAGCTGTATACATGGTGGACTAATACAAGGGTGAGGAGCTGTATACAGGGGGGACTAATACAGGGTGAGGAGCTGTATACAGGGGGGACTAATACAGGGGTGAGGAGCTGTATACAGGGGGACTAATACAAGGGAGAGGAGCTGTATACAGGGGGGACTAATACAGGGGTGAGGAGCTGTATACAGGGGGGGACTAATACAGGGGTGAGGAGCTGTATACAGGTGGACTGATACAGGGAGAGGAGCTGTATACAGGTGGACTGATACATGGGCGAGGAGCTGTATACAGGGGGACTGATACAGGGGAGAGGAGCTGTATACAGGTGGGACTGATACAGGGTGATGAGCTGTAATAGAGGGTGAAGAGTTGTAGACAGGTGGACCAATACAGGCTGAGGAGCTGTATACAGGGGTGACTAACACAAGGGAGAGGGGCTGTATACAGAGGTGAGGAGCTGTATACAAAGATGAGGAGCTGTGCACAGGGGTGAGGAGCTGTATACAGAGAGGTAGACAGGGGGACCAATACAGGCTGAGGAGCTGTATACAGGATCCAGGGGAGGAGCTGTAATACAGGGGCGAGGAGCAATATACAGTATCCTGGGGCGAGGAGCTGTAATACAGGGGGAGAGCTATATAACCTAGGAGAAGAGCTGTATGCAGAGGCGAGGAGCTGTAGTAGAGGATCCAGGAGAGAGGAGCTGTAATAGAGAGGTGACTAGTTTTAATACACAGGTTAGCAGCTGTTCTACAGGGGTGAGGAGCTGTAATTCAGGAGGATGCATTCTACTATAAGGCCCTGGGGGTGAGGAGCTGTAGTATAGGGGGTGCAGCATCATATGAGGCCCTAGGGGTGAGGAGCTGTAGTATAGGGGGTGCAGCGTCATATGAGGCCCTGGGTGTGAGGAGCTGTAGTATAGGGGGTGCAGTGACATATGAGGCCCTGGGGGCAGAGGAGCTGTAGTATAGGGGGTGCAGCGTCATATGAGGTTTTGGGGTGAGGAGCTGTAGTATAGGGGGTGCAGCGTCCTATGAGGTTTTGGGGTGAGGAGCTGTAGTATAGGGGGTGCAGCGTCATATGAGGTTTTGGGGTGAGGAGCTGTAGTATAGGGGGTGCAGTGTCCTATGAGGTTTTGGGGTGAGGAGCTGTAGTATAGGGGGTGCAGCGTCATATGAGGTTTTGGGGTGAGGAGCTGTAGTATAGGGGGTGCAGTGTCCTATGAGGTTTTGGGGTGAGGAGCTGTAGTATAGGGGGTGCAGCGTCATATGAGGTTTTGGGGTGAGGAGCTGTAATACAAGGTCCTGGGGAGACACAATGCAATGATAGACGCTTCTGTGCTGATACATTGTATCAAAAAGAGGTCATGTGATCAAAGCTTTAGGAAGGGGGGTACCATGTAATAAGGGGGGAGGGATAGGTATAATATTCAGGCTCAGTAACATAGAAAGACCAGGTATAATGGGGGGGTCATATTAGGGGCCTCCTAGTCCAAGGCTTAGGGGGTCTCTAAAGAAGAAATCTGGGACCCCCATCATCGTCATCACCATCGGAGAGGCCCATCCGGAGGAGCACAGGTAAGTGAGAGGGCGGGTGGATGATTGACAGCACCTGTTCAGTGATGGAGGAGGCCGGGTACCACTCCGGGTGACAGCTCCCTGCCTATTGCCATGTCCACCATGATGTTCTTAACCCTTTCTTTGCTGCCTGCTCCTGTAAAGGCCCCCCTTCTCCTCCTTCCAGTAATATAATTGCCATGTATTGGCATCTTTCTGGGGCCTCTGATCTCATTCGGAAGCTTTGCCATCAGTCCTGGTTTCTTCTTGCACCTGCTTTTTTCTGTGATCGGCCCACCCATCTGCAGTTTGTCTTCCATTCCCCTGAGTGGTCTCAGGCCCTTCCAGCAGTGAGGGGGTTAATGGAGCATTATCACTGCCCTCTCCCATTTCTGCATATCTTGCCTTGCTCCTGCCTGATCACATCCTTCCCTGACAACCAGTGTTGCAGCCCTCCCCCATTTATGCCATTGTATCCCATCCCTTCTATGTCTGCCACATTCTCATCCCTGGATCTTCCCGTCACCATTGATACTTTTGTGTCTTTATTTGATTTCTTTGTTCATTTACATAATAAACACAATCTTCACTATTTCTTTCTTTCTACTTTCCATTCTCATGTTTATCAAATGTAAATTTCTCGTACAATGTAGCAGGTTTCATCGTGTTCACCCCATACAGTGCTCATACTATGTCTGTAGCTTTATATAGCGCCACCATATTCTCAGGCGATGTACAAAGACACAGCCCTCCCACTCATTATTAATATATATATGTAGAGTCCCCCACTAACAATGGCCAGCCCCCTTGTAAACATGGACTTGCACCTCCTAGTGGGGTCATAACTGTAAGTTGAAGCTCATGGGCCCCAATGTGAACCCTCCAATGGGACCCCCAATTATTGCAAATTTGTAATAGCAATAGTCTTTCTATAGGCCAAAGGGACTTTTGGGCCCCCACAGGCCCTGTTGGGGAACTCATGCACCCATGGCTGTGGAGTCAGTAAGCCAAACATCCGACTCCACCAAAATGGACACCAACTCCGACTCCATTCCCAGGGCTGTGGAGTCTGTAAGCCAAAACCTCCGACTCCCCCCAAAATGGACACCAACTCCGACTCCATTCCCAGGCTGTGGAGTCAGTAAGCCAAACCTCCGACTCCCCCAAAATGGACACCAACTCCGACTCCATTCCCAGGGCTGTGGAGTCAGTAAGCCAAACCTCCGACTCCCCCAAAATGGACACCAACTCCGACTCCATTCCCAGGGCTGTGGAGTCAGTAAGCCAAACCTCCGACTCCCCCAAAATGGACACCAACTCCGACTCCATTCCCAGGGCTGTGGAGTCAGTAAGCCAAACCTCCGACTCCCCCAAAATGGACACCAAACTCCGACTCCATTCCCAGGGCTGTGGAGTCGGTAAGCCAAACCTCTGACTCCTCAATTTCCCCGAATCTGACTCTGACTTCTCCCAAAATGGGCACCGACTCCACTGCCTGCACCTATTGTAGCCACTGGACTCCACTATCCTACTTCATTCAAACTATAGTTTATGGGTTGCTGTGCCCCAAAAAATGGGGATATCCTGTTTTGATGCCAAGTTAATGGATCAGCGATGAATATCGGACAGGACTGGGACGCCATCCATGTGTCCCCCTGTCCGTTTTTACTATTGGTTGATCGGAGAACCTTGTTGAATGTTTCGGGGTCTTTATTATTGATAAATAATTGCACTGGCAGACGCAGACAGAAGGGGGCCCCTGTGCAAGGACAATGTATGGGCATTTTGCAGCCATGCTCAGTTCCACCTGCTTTGGAGGTAGCAGCGGGCCCCCTAACCTCTGGGGCCCCTGTACCAATAATATGCCCACTCCCTAAATAATCGGTTTCCAGCACACTGATGAAAAATGGTTCATTTTTATTCTTGCAACCACATAAAATATATAGACATCTGAATGGCAGTAAATGTATTTTTGGGGGTTCATCTACCCTCCCGGCCACCTCCGAATCGTTCATCCCTCCGCCCACCTTTGCCCCTTTTGCTCTTGTATCCAGATATGTGCTGTCTTTCATTTACCAGCAGTCTATCAGGGAAGATGGTTCATCCAGACCTAATATAAATGGATTATTAGGCGCGAGGCGATAAACATATGGCTGTGAAAATGACTGCACCCGAGTGCAGGAGGAAGAGGAAGGCCTCGCACCAGCCGCCTGTTAGCACCATATTGCATCAATGGGCGATGCTAGAAATTGCATCCGTCCCTCTATGAAAGGGAATGGCCCTCCCCTTTAAGACGCCTATCCCTTCACATCATCATCGATCGCTGCCATTTATTTCAATCTGGATATCAGCGCTGTGATTTCATTTCGCTCCCGTAGTCTGTGGATGCCGGATTACCTACGATGACCCTGCAATGTTCCCTGCAGCTGCAAACACTTGTATTTTATGTAACGTTACTATGTGCGGGTCATCAATCTCAGCACCTTAGTAATCGGTGCTGAAATTTACCCACTTATGTTACATATACATGTAGCTTCCATGTAGTCGGCCTCTGATAATAATCCCTATTACCATATAATGGGGAAAGCTGGGTACCGACCAGCATTGTGCCTTCTTTAGCTATCATTGATGTTCGTCACCCAACTTTCCTAGAACCCTGAAAGGCAAATCTTATCCCACAATCCTCATTATCATCACAGGGTAAGAGGTAAGTGAGCAATCGCTGGAATTGATCACTGGATCAGGGGTAGTTTTACCGGAGCTGATCCGGTAGATCACCAGATTAGCTCCAATGGGGCCCCCAATTATTGCAAATCTTTAATAGTATTAGTCTTTTTCTATAGGCCAAAGGGACTTTTGGGGCCCCCCTAGGCTGCAGGGCCCGGGTGCGATTGCATCCCCTGCACCTATTGTAGTTATGCCCCTGGTGCCATCCTAAAAGATCACCCTACTTGTAAGGTTGCTTCACATGTCCAACAATGGCGGTGTGATCAGACTGCGCTGTCCAGGTGGCCGCCGATCTCTTCACCTGGACTTATTGGATCGGGATATCCTCCTCTGATTTGATGTTTAATAGTTCATGGATGTCCAGGGTTACCTACAATGACCCATAAATGAGGCTTCGGGTGTGTAGAACTTGCCTAAAGCAGATCCAGACTTCAATATTGCTCCAGACCTTTCTCTATGGCAGCTACAGTGCCCCCATAACAGAGCCGACTGGCACCGTGCCCCTATAACAATAGGCTCCTAAAGCAGAATCAGGCTGCAGTCAGTGACCCCAAAAAATCATACTGCCCCCCCCTTGGCGGAACGAAGAAATCTGTAGGGCTACTATCAGTGGCATAACTTAAAGCTCAGGGGTCCCAATGCAGAACTCCAACAGGACCCCCAATTATTGCAAATATTTAATAGTATTAGTCTTTTGGAAAAATAGACTTTTGGGGCCCCTAGGCTCAAGGGCCGGGTGTGATTGCAGCCCCTGCAGCTCTTGTAGTTACACCCCGGGCTACTATATGCCTTCTGGACCTTGGGCTGCCAGTCTATCGTATATGGGGTTCTCAAGACTCTTCCCCCCCGAAATGATGAAAGAACCGGTACGTCATATTATCGATGGCTCTCTCCTAGAAAACACAGGGGGCTCTGCCGAACTGAGTATGGGGGACTGGGGAGAGATAATGATTGGCTGTCGAACATTTATGGGGGCTTCAGACGATGTTAGGGGGTTCTGGATCAGGTTATTCTATTCCAACCATCCAAATTTTCAACTTCCCGACCCCCTCTGTCTTGAGACCCCGTATTCATTAGATAGTCCGCAGCTTCGGCCAACTTTTATTAAGGCAGGGGTGGGGAGCCCCAGTGCTTGAGGGCCGCCAACAGGTCATGTTTTCAGGGATTTCCTTAGTATTGCACAGGTGATAAATTAATCACCTGCACTGGTGATGATGATTCCAACCCCTGCGCACTGCTAAGGAAATCCTAAAAACACGACCTGTTGGCGGCCCTGAGGCCTCGAGCTCCCCACCCCTGGTCTAAGGTGTATGCGGCATCTGGCTACATTCACACATGGTGGATTAGTTGCAGACATTTCGATGATTTGTTATCATTTTTGCACTTGCTGCAGGATTTTCAAGGAATCCTTGGCGCGGCGAAGCAGGACATGTGCCCCAGCTTCCGGGAGGATGCCAACAAGCCTGTTTGACCCTTTGCCCTAAGTGAGGGGAAGCGGGTTCAGATGCAAATAATTGGAGGCTAATTCTCCATTGTGTTCTATAGACAAATCTATCGTTGGCTTCCCTGACGGCCCATTCGTGGCATGGACCATCCCAGCCCTCATTTATAGTGCCATACCTTACCACAATTCCCTTTACACCTCCCCAACCCCCAATAGAAACCCCCAGTGTATCGCTCCTTCCTTCCCATGGCTATGGATGGAAAAGGGGGGGGGGAGGATGGGAAAGAAAGCGGCTCATCCTATATCACAATAGAGATGGAGGCAGCAGAATGTGGTGGGGTCACTGTGCACTGCCAGGATGGAGGCGCTGCCTGCATTGCTTCCTTTATGGTTCCGGCTCTTCCTTCTATGCCTTTTTCTTTTTCCCCTCTCCACCCTGCTATGTTCCTCCCGGATTAGTGAGTGATGTACATTTTTAACCCTCTGTGTGCCAGAAAGCCTTTTTATTTTAACCTAAACGTCCAATATGGCAGCTTGGTGCATGGGAACGGCTGCATCCCTTTAAGACGATGTGATCATTACTATAGGGGTTAATGCACACAGACTGGGAGATGCTCAGGTCTGTATGTCAGTTTTTGCATTTTATTAGGAGAAGCCAATGATTCTTATTTTATTTTTACGGCATAAATTACAGGCGTGCTGGGTGTTTTTATAGGAGTGTTTGTGTGTCCGGTTATTGGAGAACAGATGTCTCACCATCCACTTTGTATTCACATATTATATGTTTCCTCGTCATATTAATACTCGTCCGACCAGATTGGTTTCTGGCAAGGAATTGCTGACAACCGGTATAGTCACCATTGTGTTTCCCATAGGGGTTGTCAGTCACTTTCTGTTTTCTGGACCCAGTCTACCTGACGGCATAGGAGTGTCCTCAGGACGGAGCGCGTGACGACGCTACATAAAGGGATCGTCCACTTATTAATTGACCCGGAGAATAAGAAAAAAGAATATACTCCCCTCCCATACTGGCTCAGCGATGTGGCCCCCAGCACCAAACCCTCTTAAAGGGAGTTTGTCAGCAGGGTTTTGCTATGCAATCTGAGAGCAGCATGATGTCGGGGCTGAGACCCTGATTCCAGTGATGTGTCACTTACTAGGCTGCTTGCTGCAGTTTTGATAGAATCCCTGTTATCTCTGCTGTAAATGTAGCACTGCGCAGAATTCTGAGCGGTGTATAACTCCGCCCACACCACTGGATTGGCAGCCACCTGTGTACTCTGCCAATCGGTGCTGAGGGCGGGGTTACACAGATTAGCTGGACTGCCACCTAGTCGCCTAGATAATCTCCTGCAGATAAAACATTGATTGTATTGAAAGTGCAACACACAGCTTGATGAGCAGGGGCTGGCTGGCAAGTTTCGGCCTGGGAGACAAGCACCCAGCGATGGCCCATGAGCAGTGGGCTTCCCAGCTGACAGATGGCGGGCAGCCTCATTGCTGCTGCTTAATCACTGGCCTGGGGGTCTTATGTCCCCTGTCTTTGGGTCAGCCAGCCCCTGCTGATGAGTGACACATTGCTGGAATTGGGCTCTCAGCATTAGTCTACATAGCAAAAACCTGCTGACACATTCCTTTTAGTATATTTACTATGGTACCTACGTTTCTTTAGTGATTCAGCATTTTACTTACTCTGCTTTTGACATTTGTTTTAAGGGGAACATGATTTTGCCATCCCATCTGAGAGCAGCATAATGTAGATATGGAGACCCTGATTCCAGCAGTGTGACACTTACTGGGCTGCTTGATGCAATTTTGATAGAATCCCTGTTTTCTCTGCTGAGCTGTGTATAACCCCCCCACACACCTTATTGGCAGCCTCCTGTGTACACTGTTAGCAATCTGCCAATCGGAGGTGGAGGCGGGGTTAGATTAGCTGGACTGCCTGGCACATGACACCTAGCCCAGCAGAGATAATCTCCTTCTGATAAAACATTGATTGTTGATTGTATTGAAAGTACAACACACAGCCTGATGAGTAACAGATCACTGCAATTGGGCTCTCGGCCCCTACATTGTTCTACATAGCAAAAACCTGCTGACAGAATCCCTTTAGTATATTTACTGTGGCACTTAAATTTCTTTATTGATTCGGCAACGCTGCTTTTGACTTTCTTTTTTTTTTTAAGCGAATCAGTCACCAGGATTTTGCCGTCCCATCTGAGAGCAGTACAATGCAGAGTCAGAGACCCTGATTCCAGCGATGTGTCACTTACTGAGCTGCTTGCTGTTATTTTGATAAACTTGAATGTACGTGAATATGCTGGACTATCTGTCAGCAGGACAAGTAGTCCTGTAATGATAATCTCCTGCTGATTAAACAGTGACTTTATCAAAACTACACTGAGCAGCACAGTAAGTGACACATCACTGGAATCAGGATCTCTGGCCCTACATTACCTTGCTCTCTGGTTAGGTGGCACAAACCTGGTGACAGGTTCTCTTTAATTTGCAGAAAATTGTAAAGGCAGGTTTAGAAACAAAAACCCCAGTCTCACAGCTCTTTTCTTTACTCACCCTCCCCTGGTCCCTTGCTGAGTCTCTACCGCTGTTCTCGGTGTCTGCCATTGTCTGCAGTGTTGATATCATGTTGACAAGTTGCAGCGCTGCAGCTGATCAGTGAGCTGCGGAGGAGATTCGGTGATGGACCTGGGGAGAGTGAGTTCATGTATTGAGCAGGGGTCACAAGCTTTATTATTTCCCGCTTATACTGAGTTTACTTTTTTATGTTGGTTATATAGCCCCATCATATACCAAAGCGTTGTACAGAGATTATCGCCATTCACATCTGTCCCACTCCCCAATGAAGCTCAAAATCTACCGTACTTACCCTACATACAGGAGCATCTCAATGAATTAGAAGATCATCAAAAAGTTACTTTATTTCAGTAATTCAATACATAAAGGGAAACACATATATTATATAGTCATTACATGTGTTTTTTTTCTGTTAATGTTGATGATTATGGAAACCCAAAGGTCATTATCTCATAAAATTAAAGTAGGGAGGATGAAGGGTCTGAGAGATAAAATATGACCTAAATAGTTACCAGAGGCTTCACCTTGTGTGGTTGTGAGAGTCACAACCACTATAAAAGATCAGGGCTGCTACAGTCCCCAGCGTGGTGCATGTAGAGTAGGGAGAATGAAGGGTTAAAAACCGCGCTGCCATATTCCACCAGACATCAAAGGGTGAATATAATATTGATTTATTAGTCAACACTTTTCAGGGCTCCCTGGCCCCTTCCTCAGGACAAATCAATGTAATATTGCCATGTTTCAGGGCGTTTCTGGGGGTCTTGAAACGAGTTGCCTAATCAATATTCTATCAACCCTTTGGTGTCTTGTGGAATACAGCAGCACGGTGTTTAACCCTTCATCCTCCCTACTTCAATTTCCTGAGATAATGACCCGTTGGGTTTTATTAATTGGCTGTAAGCCATAATCATCAACATTTACAGAATAACTAAATTGATTACATTAAATAACTGAAAAAAAATAATTACTTTTTGACGATCTTCTAATTCATTGAGATGCACCTGTAGGTATAAATAGCATTTCAACTAAAGATGATGCAAATCAATTCACAATACCCCGTCCAACGGTCAGGTCCGGAGTCCTGAGAGTCTCCTCCTATTTGACTACATCGGTCACTCTTCTTTTGATTAGCCAGCCTGGCACGACGTCACACCGCAATGATGGAAATCCCATATCACCCAGGATAATAGGTCAATGTCGGTAGGTCAAATAAAATATGCAAGGAAACCTGTATCTGTTCCCCTGCAGCGCCTCCACAGGACATATAAAGTATTGCACAAGTCACCATGAAATCAATCAACTGTCTGTGTAATGCTCAGACATTAGGGTATAATGGTGTGCACACCGCGTAGGTGGTGAGTGGAGGTGCCAACTAACAGGATTTCTTCAATCCCAGTAAATACAAATATGGATACAAAGTTGCACACTCCTTTAGATGTTTTTGATGCAAGGTTTATTATGAACAGTTAATGGCCACAGATGTCAACGCGTTTCGGCTTTAACCAAAGCTCATTCCTACCAGGACTCTGACGGGGGCGGACCTATCACTGAAAGAAGGACTGTGCTGAAAAAACGCCTATCCCCATTTGGGAATTATTGAAATAAAGCAAACCACCTTAATCGAGCGTTCGCCACCAAGGAAAGACGCCTCTTTCCAATCTTATCCTAGAACATTCCATGACCCACACCTGCCAATTGTCGTGATCAAGGCTTTGGTTAAAGCCGAAACGCGTTGACATCTGTGGCCATTAACTGTTCATAATAAACCTTGCATCAAAAACATCTAAAGGAGTGTGCAACTTTGTATCCATATTTGTAATGCTCAGACATGTCAGGTCCTCCAGAGGTGAGACGCCCTTCGGAGGCGCTCCAAAGCTTATCTAACAGGAGAAATCTGTCTTAGAATTCCACAATCTAACATTTGAGACCTTGGCCAGTCGTTTGTATCAGTGGCTCTAACACAATCCTACATTACACGGACAGCCCAATGATTTCAGTCAACACCATGCAATACTTCATTTTCCCTGTGGAGGCGCTGTAGGAGAATTGAGCAAACGCTGACATCAAAGAATGCAGTCCGGTCAATGTCAGATATAATACAAGCCATACGAACATATCGACTCCTCTTTTTAGACAGATTTCTTTTGTTTTCTGGTGCTTTATGAGTGGGATGTTACCTCTTGTTTTTTCAGACTCATAAAATAGGGTTTTCTAGGAATTTAAAATAGAAGCCTTTACACAACCCTGTTGGAGTTAGTCTTAATTTCTTATCTCTACAATGAGTTTGAAGGTTGAATACTGCATGGTCACCTGTACTGATATCGGCTAGTTGGTGGGGATGCCGGGAGTCAACCCTCACCCATCTGATATTGATGACCTATCCATAGAAACCCTTTAATACCTTCATATTTAGAGAATCCAATGGGGAATTTGACGTTTTTTACATTTCTCCGACTAATTCTGGGGTTAGATTATATTATTGAAGATTTAGTAGGGAATTTCCAGCAATGGATTTCCCTAATATTTTGTCACTAAAAAAGGAGGGAGTGCACGTAGGGCTTTATCTGTGATGATGGAATTGCTACTATGTGGAGTAGACTCGCCTTATTTAGTTGTATGAGTCCCAACCAACTGAAAGAGCATATAAGAAAATGGCCGCTGCGGATCCCCGTGTCCAAGAGATCCAATAAGAAACCGGGTATGGTACCGCGCCAACCAAGGAGACAATCCAGATACTTACAATTCCTGTATACATGCCGACGCATTTCATAGTATCTGCTACTTCATCAGGGCCATAAGGTTGCAGTCACATAGCCAGTATATATATATATATATATATATATATATATATATATATATATATATATATATATATTTAATATTCTAATATACATGAGTCTACACAAACCGGGTATAGGCAGAGATACACTAGACTGGTTTCGAACCTGCCGCGCAAAGCAACCCAGGAGTCTATGGAGAACCCTCTCTCCCATGGAAGACACAGATGATCCTCACTCATCCAAGTGACCGACCGCCTCACCAAGGAGTGGCTGAAACGTTGGAGGACATTGTCTCCTTTCCCATTGGAACTCCAAAACTAAAAGATGGAGGATAAACCTCCACTAAAACAAATCTGTTATTTCATTCAAACCTATCGGAGATAATGTATCTAACCTATAGATCCAATAGGTCTCTCTTTTGTTGAGGTTTTGGATCCTATTTGAATTATCGGGAGGTATATGATCTATTGGAGTGATACAGAGGGAGACCTTTCCCCCATTTTTCTCGACACAATGTCGGGATGATTTTGGAGTTCCGATGGGGAAGGAGACAATGTCCTCCAACCTTTCAGCTGCTCCTTGGTGAGTCGGTTGGTCACTTGAATGAGTGAGGACCATCCGTGTCTTCCGTGGGAGAGCGGGTTCTCCCTGTCACAGGGGGTTTTCCAAAGACTCCTGGGTTGCTTTGCGCGTCAGGATTCGAAACCGGTCTAGTATATTTCTGCCTATACCTGGTTTGTGGAGAGTCATGTAGATCCTGCCTATAGACAGTTATTTCAAGCTGTTCCAGTGTCCTCTGTATTTGATCTGTGGATCAGGGGGAGTTTTCCTTCTTTTCATTTGGGACCGACAACAGTTCTTTCTCATTTGCTTCTACATACGTATATGAAGATTTATAAGTTTATAATCGGTTGATGCCAATAACTTGGATATAATTCATATGTAAACAAGAAGTAATATAAATTTTCTCATTGTAAACTCAATACTGACCCTCCAGTAATAATGGAGGTTGGCAGAGAAAGCCAGATGGCTCAATGGGATTTACCTGGATAGAGGATAAATAGCAGGAGTTGGCCGTAGGTTCAAAACCAAAGGGAATATAAAAGGGTTTTATAAATTGTAGGTCTCTATAATATTTAGGTTTTAGTTTTATATATTTCTATTTATTAAAGTTTAATTTTAGGTATGAAGAAGCTTCAAAGTTGGTTTTAATGTTTCTCTTAAAATTTGTGGTTTTTCCTGAAATTCGTGTAATTTTTCAGATTCAGATTGGAGCAACGGGTCCGCCCGGAGCCAATGTCACAGAGGGTGTGTCCTGGCTGTGTGACTGCAACCTTGTGGCCCTGATGAAGTAGCAGATGCCACGAAATGCGTTGGCATGAATACAGGAATTATAAGTATCCGGATTGTCTCCTTGGTTGGCGCGGTATCACACCCGGTTTCTTATTGGTTTTATAATAATTTGTCAAGCGCTTCCCATCTTTCAGGCTTCTCCTTTGCTGTCCCCTGATCTCTTCTAAACCATACGAAGTGGATCTGACTTTCCGCCGCCGTAGGGAAATTTGTAACTTCAATTGGAGATGTGAAATATTGAAAAGTTGTCAATTTTTGCATTACAACTAAGGAGTTCCCTGATCTTCATAGCAGAAAACTCCAACATTCCAAAATTCCAGACTCTCTTAAAGGGGCCTATGTTTATTTATTTTTTTTTTCAAATCTCTCTCTATCTCTCTATATCTCTCTCTCGCTCATGAGCCTCTGATGTGTGACTGGTGGCTGTTTTCCAGTTTGGTGTATAAGTATCAGTTGCAGTAAACGGCTATGAAGAGCAGGTCTCCAGATGGTGACTTTTGTGTGTAGCCACACACAGAAGAGCAGATGTGGATGTGGGGGTAAGGTAGGAACCCGGGGTATCGGTATACTGCCTCAGTGTGATTTCAGTGGAAAACCATTGGCTGTCATTATATTGGTAATTGAGACTCTGGGTGTCACTAATGTGAGGTGTCGGCTGTGGACCTTGGACTGAATGTGGCTCGCACCTCTCGCTAAGACCGAGTGTGGCTTGCGACCCTCCGCCAAGACCTGAGTGTGGCTCGCGACCCTCGCCAAGACCTGAGTGTGGCTCGCGACCCTCGCCAGACCTGAGTGTGGCTCGCGACCCTCGCCAAGACCTGAGTGTGGCTCGCGACCCTCGCCAAGACCTGAGTGTGGCTCGGGACCTTCTCTCAGAGCTGAACATAGCGCTGAAGGTCAGAAACATTGTGACCACTGAGCTACACAATTATATCTAACATTGAACCCACTTGATTTAATGGCATTGGTTCTCCACGCCATTGATTGACGAATCATCTGCCCAGGATTTTCTGCAGTAACAGCACTACTCACTACGTTGCGAGTTGGATTCTTTACTAATCAAATCAGTCTTGAAGCTCTGTTACACGGCACAACATCGTTAACGATATCGCTTAAAAGTCACAGGTTTGGAGTGGTTCAAGCGACATCGTTAGTTTGCTATTGCGTGTAACACCGAGATTTAACTACGATAAGTCGTTGGATCGTTGATTGCAGGTTTGAGAACATGTTCTCAAATCACACAATCAACGATCAACCAACCTGGTATATCGTTGTGTGTGACACCGCGATAACGATGTCGTTTAAGACTTCGCCCATTCACAGCAATGAGCAGGTATCGTTCGCTGGGTTGTGTACAATACCTGCTCACAACATCGTTGGTGAGTCGTCCACAATATCTAGACGTGTGACTCTCACCAACGTTGTCGGAGATGACGCGCGCCCACGAGATCGTTGCTGACATCGTTCCAAAGTCATGCTTTGTAACTGTACCTTTAGAAGCAGGAGCCTTCGTCCAATCTAGGCCAAGAGGACTAGATGAGTTGACATTAAGGGTACCTTTACACTCCGCTACAACAAGGTGGAAACAACCGGGTTAATGAGACAAATGTATCTTGCACCGCCAAATCAACCCGAGGTAGCGGCGTGTAAAGGCGGTTGTTTCCACCCGTCACTTGCGGCACCTGTTTCAGAGCCGAGCCCTAAAACAGGTTGATTTCAACCGGTGGTAACGGCGTGTAAATATGGTAGGTAAGGTTTATTTATCACCTAGATAACTCCCCGGGGCATGACACAGCCTCCGGGAAACCACCCCCTTCAGCGATCATTGGAGGAAGCTCCTGCGTTACGATTGGTAGTCGCTGCATATGGCGGCATATTTAAGGAGCTGACCAGTCACACTACACAATTGCTCGAGCATCATGTATTATCCAGTCTTCCTGCGCTACTGGCCAATCATGATGCTATTGCTTTGTCCTATCAGCGTACGAAATTCTCGTAATCCACAATTGTGGCACGCCTATGTGTTGTCCCTGCTGCACCAGGTCCTCCCATATTACCTTGTTGTAGTGGCATGTAAATGGGGTAAGGTGCTCTACACAAGGTAACTTTAGGCACCTGGCGGTGCTCCAGAGATAGATTCACCATTCTGTAGAGCACTTGTAGCGGCGTGTAAAGGCGATGCAGGTACCGTTTGTAACCGTTGCTGCGTGCTCGTGCACGTGAAGCACCCGGTTGTTTCCACCATGCTGTAGCGGCGTGTAAAGGTACCCTAAAGTGTAATTCTGGATATTTGGGATTTTACACTCTTTTCGCGTTGTACATTACGTTACATTGCATTGTAATCTCATACACATGGAAGACGGGTCCTGACCTCCTCCTCTGCCTTCCATCCCCATGGATTTAGGCTTCTCCTTTGATAGACGCCGTTCCTAAATGACGCCATTGTATTCCGTTCTGCTTTAAAGCAGGTGGAAATGTAACGCGCAGATGAGGAGGAAGGCAAGGACGGGCTGAGCGCTGGCAGCACTTTCCGAGGGCGTATGAAACACTGCCCTGATTCCCTCTATGTGTGGTAAGAAAAGAACTTTGAGCATCTCTAATTAACAATTACAGTAATTAGAACGGCTGCATTGGTGAGGAGTTAATTATATTGGAGAAGGCTGTGCCATTCCCTTGTAAATAAACGGCTGCAAAAAAAAGCCGATCTGTTCCATTTTGTTTCTGATATCACCGATTATGATCGCATATTTTATTTTATTCTATTTTTTTTAGTAATTGGATTCTATTTTCAAATAATGGATACAGAATGTAATAAAACGACCCTTTAATATCATATTTTCACATTACCACCTACAAAACTAAAGAGGACCCCTGTCTAGTGCTGGTTTAGTAGGATGGAAGGCAGCATACACCTTGGTCTTCCACACACATCAGCTGATCTGATCACATGAGATGTGTAGCTAAAGCACCGATTTGATCGGCAATCGGGTCGGCACTGTTAACCCTTTGGTTTGCGCTGTCAATCACTGACAGCACGATCAAAAGCACTGTGGCAGGGATCGTGCCGTTCCCCACCATTATCAGAGGTCCCAGATCCCATCAGGGGACCTCTGTCTGTTACCTTGACTGCCCGGGGTCCTCTGATGACCTCGGATGCTGTCTGAATCACTCCCTGTGGATAGCTGGCAAGCGCCGGCATCTACAGAAAGTGATCATTTATACTATGCAGATACATGCTGAAGCATCTCTCTGCATGGCAGAGCGATGCAGCACATGCATGCAGCACGGACGCACCCTGGGGCAGTGTAAAATACAGAAAAAAAAATTTAAAAAAAGTTTTTAAAAATATGAAGAAAAGTTCAAATCACCCCCTTTTGTCCATTGAAAAACTATTAAAAAATACACCAGATTTGGTATCGCTTCATTCAGAAATCCCTGATCAATCAAAATATAAAATCAGATCTGTAAACTGGGTAATGGGGAAAAAAGTCAAAAACCCAAAATTAATGGGTTTTTTTTTGGTTGCCACAAGTTTGCAATGAAATGCAATAACGGGAATAAAAATATCACATCTCATCCAAAATGGTATCACTAGAAACATCAACTAAGACGCAAAAAATAAGAAGTCACACAGCCCCAGATCCCGAAAATGAGGACACAATGGGGAGTGGAACATGGCGACCAAAAGCACAATTCTTTTTCCTTAAAAATTCTGAATTTATTTTCACCACTTAGATAACGTAATAGTATACATGTTTGGTATCTACAAACTCGTACTAACTCGAGGCATCATACCGACATGTCCGTTTTACCATATAGTGAACATGGCGACTAAAAAAACCTAAGAAACAAATGTGTAATTGTACTTTTTTTGTATTTTCACTGCACTTGGAATTTTTTTCCTGTTTTCTAGTAGACTATATGGTAAAATAAATGAGTCATTCAAACGTTCTACTGTCCTGCAAAAAACAGGTCCTCATATGTCTATATTGACGGGAAAATAAAAAAGTTATGGCTCTTGGAAGAAGTTTAAGTTAAGAAACAAGGTCCACCTTTTCATCCCTGGGCTAGGCCTCGGAAGTCTATGGTCCATCCATTCCTATACAAGAAATATTGGGTCCTAAATCCTCTTTGTAGCCTTGTTTTTTTTTTTTTTTTTCTTTGATCCAACCTTCTACACATTCTGATACATAATTTCTAGCAGGGATGCTTTCGTCCCAGAAGACGCAATCACACGAAGGCAATTTTCTCTTCTTCCCATTCGGTAGAATACATGGCTATTTGTATCCTGGCATCTTCTAGTTCCTTAAGCCGTTCTTGGTTGATCAGAAATTTTCTCGAATCATTACACAAGTTCCTAAGCCTCCATAGTTCATTTGCTCTTATCTCTCCTTCCCATCCGGTAGAATACATGGCGGTTTGGTTCATGGCATCTTCCAGTTTCTTGACATGTTCTTGGTTGATCTAAAATATTCCCTAAATTTCTCCATGGGCTTTAATGAACGCAAGTTCCTGAGCTTCTATAGTTAATTTGCTCTTATCTCTCCTTCCTGTCCGTAGAACACATGCTGTTTAGTTCATGACGTTTCCAGTTCTTGAGATGTTCTTGGTTGATCTAAAATATCCCAAAGTTCTCCATGGCTTTAATGAACACGTGTTCCTGAGCTTCTATAGTTAATTTGTTCTTATCTCTCCTTCCTGTCCGGTAGAATACATGGCTGTTTGGATCATGGCATCTTCCAGTTCCTTGAGATGTTCTTGGTTGATCAGAAATGTTCTCGAATCATTACGCAAGTTTCTAAGCCTCCATAGTTCATTTGCTCCTATCTCTCCTTCCCATCCGGTAGACAGGGGTGCATCAAGCCTCCCTGCCGTATAGAGGAGCGGGGGGGAGGGTGCTAGCAGGCTTCATCCCCGCCGCCCTTGTAGCCTTAGGTGAGGAGCGGGGGAGGGGGGGTGCTAGCAGACTTCAGCTGCCCCTGTAGCCTACACAAGTAGAGCGCCGCCGCCATCTGACCGGGTGACGCTGCGGCGGCCGCCACCTCACAGGGTGCTGGCCACTGCTGCTGGCGCCTCCCCTTCTCCAATGCCGCTCCCCCTGGCTGCTGCCGCTTGGTACTCAGAGCTCACACTGTCCAATGGCCCTGCCGGTAGAATACATGGTGGTTTGGTTCATGGCATCTTCCAGTTTCTTGACATGTTCTTGGTTGATATAAAATATTCCCCAAAGTTCTCCATGGGCTTTACCATCCTTGCATAAGTCCCTAAAGCCTCCATAGTATTTGCCCTTTTTCTTTCCCGTCTGGTACCAGATGAAGACACCACTTGCCGGTGGCTAATACCCATTTCTGGAAGGCTAGAGCAGCGGTCGATACCAAACCTTCTCCCGGATGAATCCAGCCTTAATCCAACTCCAGGATGGCCTAAAATTGAATGAGGTCTCATATTCTTGGGCGAGATTAGGAAAGTTCCATTTATTATGGTAATCGTGACTGCCTCTTTGTTTTTGGGGCACTTTATTCAACCCATTGTAATGACGAAAGTGTGAAGAAAGTCACCCTGGCGTTCCTGAGGAAGGAGAGGTCCACTGCGAAATGCGTGGAGTAAGCGACCTTTTATATGGTTCCGAAGCATTCTGATGTTTCCTTTCTTCCAGCAGCGCAGAAGGAAACTCTGGTTCCATTTCATGTCTTAAAGAACAGTCATGACATGTTCACTGGATTCAGTGGTGGAAACTTTTGGAGGTGTTCAGATATTTCTCACCTAAAAAATAGACTTCAGATAGATGCTAAACAACCAGGACGTCCAGATAAACTCATGACTGAGTCAGCAAAAGGCCACCACCACCAGAAGATAGCTTGCAATAAAAATGGTGCAAATGCACATATTATTGTACTTCCAAATCATATCATATTTTAAAATTTGAGATGTTTGGCAAAAAATTGATCAATCTTTTGAGCCACCCCGCCAACGTCAAGGAAATCTCAATCAATGTGGTCCTACTCTATATTTCAGTTGTGCTATGTGGCCTTCAACATAAGACATACAGTGGACCATAAAGAGCTAACACAACTCAAACCTGCTCCCATGGTGCCAGGCCAGTGCAAGTGAATAAATGACATCTCAGGCTCCCACACCTGCAGCTAACGCCACATATGTCTGAGCTTTTCAGAGTTAACCCGATCACTGCACCTGATCAGCATTCGTGAATAAGAGCAAGGGCAGTCTCACATATTGAAGCTTGAAATAAACTGAGCCTGAGGGCAGGGTACGACAACGGAGTGTGAACAGTTACCAAAAATGCCACTAACTATGCAGATGGAAAAACAAGCAAAATCAGCGTGCAGGGCAGAGTGGGGGTCAACCACAAACCAATAACAAAAAATCTGCAAGAAAGACAAAAGATTGATCCATTTTCTTTCCTAGTAGTTTGTCAGATCTTCAGTAGTAAAAACAGCTTACGACGACGCGTTTTGGGCACCAGACATCATGCGCTGTTGGTTTATTTCCATTCATTCCTTTATCTTTTCTCTTCCTGTAGGATATTCCGGCAGGACATCCCAAAACAAACACTAGGTTCGTAAAAAAGGATATCGGTAGTTATCAACCATGGCTTGCCCGGTATGAAGCTAAACTAAAAATCTAATGTGTGAAGTCGCATATTAAAGGCAGTTGATACCCAATAATATCCTTCCATTCTATGCCTCGTTAGGCTTGTCACGCTGAGTTAGTGAGATCCTTAGCTCCGTTGTTCGGTGCTGTCAGTCCATCCCACTGCACTTGCGATGTTTTGGACCCTTCCTACAACTGCAGAGGTAGATCTGTGGAGCCGGAGTCCATGATGCCATATAAATAAATCTGAAGCGGCCTTAAGTATTGGTTTGTTGTGAGCGGATTTATTACCACTCCCTCTACGCCGCGTATGATACTCATCGCCTTTTTATGTTGTGTTACCGCAGCATAGCGTAGCAGTAATATATTTATGAGGCATATAACTGGATGTATAAAAGGACCTGCTCCATTCCTATTATTATCCATCCGCTTGTTGTGACATCCAGCAGAAAAACTACAATGCGTTTGGCCAAGAGTTAAAACGTACCTCTATTGTCACACAAAGCCTGTAGAATACATGGCCCTCATCCTCCAAAACCTACTTTATATGCACATACTAGTCAAATATGTCCAGGAACAGAACAGCCTTGATTCTCAAACTCTATAGGCTGTTCTCTACATCGGCATTCTGCCAGCACTATAGGTGCTTGAACCTCCCTTTCATTTGGTTCCTTAAACTCATTCCCACGCTATCGTCACACAAAGCCTGTAGAAAACATGGTCCTCATCATTCAAAATATGCTTATGTGCACATACCCGTCTAATATGTGAAAGGAACTGCCTTGTTTCTCTAGTTATATAGCTTGTTCTCTACATCAGCATTCTGCCAGCACTATAGGTGCCGGATCCTCCTTTCATTTGGTTCCTTGAACTCATTTCTCCTCCATTGCCTGTCCTGATTTCAAAGCCTGTGTGCAGATTGACAGGAGGAGGAGCAAAGAGGCAGAGTCTCTCTCTTACTGCCTTTAATCCGTCTTGGTGTCTCTGTTGCTGGAGACAGAATACATTTGACAATAGGTAGCAGACGGCGAGTTCCATGGAAGGGCGATACCTAGTAGTGGGGTGATAATTAGGGCAGAGAGACGCTATGCAAGTTGCATGTGAACTACTTGCATGACTCACCCGGAACAGCCTCTGCCTCTCTGAATGGGAGTGAATCAGCTGCATGTGTTTCTATGGAGCTGACGCACTCCTGTTCAGAGAGGCAGGGGCCATTCCGGGTGAGTCATGCGAGACTCATGCGAGTGTCCCACATAGTGTCTCTTTATCCTTTAAAGTGATTTGCAGATTGCCTACTTGGTATATTATCTATTAAGTGAGATCTACGTACTGCCCTGATGGCGGCCGTGGCATAGACTCCTGATCCTGATCCATGGCTCCAGGTTCACTACAGTGTCTTTTCACAGGTATGGTAGCCAGAAACCCTCCTCTGTCATATATGGTAATATCAGCGCTTTAAAGGGGTTTTCTCATCAATCAGTAAGCCGAGGCTCTGACTCCACTATTTTATTTCAGCCTCAGAATTGGGCTGGTTTCACAGATATGCAAAGCATGATCAGTGCTCGGATTGGATGATCCAGCCTGACCCGCCCATGCTGAGCTAACTGCCTAATACCGGAAGTAAGGGGTTAATCCAGGGGCGGAACTACACTGGTGCAGCTGCACCAGGGCCCCGACCGGCTGGGGGCCCCTTCAAGCCTGGAGGGGGGCCCCAGCCGACCCCCGCAAGCCGCCGTCAAAGGAGAGGAGGGTCAGGCAAGGGAAGCAGAGAGCTTCCTGCTTCCCCTGCCTGATCCCGCCCCTCCTCTCCTCTGCTCCTCCGGCCCCTAGCATACATCCGGCGCGCCTGTGGCTCCCTGCGTCTCCTAGCAGCACCCACCCCCCCCCCCCTT
Source organism: Allobates femoralis (assembly GCA_033576535.1). NCBI lineage: Eukaryota > Metazoa > Chordata > Amphibia > Anura > Aromobatidae > Allobates > Allobates femoralis. Next base: position 83,916,035 of record JARQOC010000009.1, read on the forward strand.
ACCGGGCCGCGCCGACGGCCAACAGCACCCGTCCCCCCGGCCGCGCTGACTGCCAGTAGCCCCGCCCCCCCCGGTCCTCTCCTGCACCAGGGCCCCCGGGGGTGACGGTCCGCCCCTGGGTTAATCAATGCTGCTAAAATGATCCTAGAGTGTGATTCAGTGTAAACGGGTTTCAGACCCATGTCCCTGTACAGTCAGACACATCCATTACACAGTACATAGCAGGGACACATATAAGATTATCTCAGCACAGGAGATGTGGTGTGATCAGACCATGTCCCTGTACAGTCAGACACATCCATTACACAGTACATAGCAGGGACACATATATAAGATTATCTCAGCACAGGAGATGTGGTGTGATTAGACCATGTCCCTGTACGGTCAGACACATCCATTACACAGTACATAGCAGGGACACATATAAGATTATCTCAGCACAGGAGATGTGGTGTGATCAGACCATGTCCCTGTACAGTCAAACAGTACATAACAGGGACACACATACACTACCGTTCAAAAGTTTGGGGTCATTTAGAAATTTCCTTATTTTTGAAAGAAAATCACATTTTTTTTTCTTCAATGAAGCCAACATTAAATGAATCAGGAACGCACTCTATACATTGCTAATGTGGTAAGTGACTATTCTAGCTGCAAACGTCTGGTTTGTAATGCAGTATCAAAGTACATAGGTGTATAGAGGCCCATTTTCAACAACCACCACTCCAGTGTTTTAATGGTACATTGTATTTGCTAGGGCCGGCTTCACACCACGATTTTCGTCTGTCCGGTTCTGTCCGGTGTTTTGCAGGATGCACCAGACAGAACCTGACAACCTCGGAAAGAGCAGAACCGGAGGGCAAATATGCCCTCCTATCCTGTTTAATGCTGGAATTCTCCCTATGCGCGGCTGCTGTTGTCCATGTGCTGAAATTTGAGCTGGCGGCACTTTTAATTTCAAGGCTGCCGCTCATTCAGCACCCGGTGTCCGGGAACTGGTCCAATTTTTTGACAGATCCGGGATGACCCAGCGCCCGTAGACTCCAATGTTATGGCGGATTGTGTTGGATCTGGTTATGATCGATTTTTGTCCCGGACACAAAAAGTGCTTCAACCTCCGATTTTGTGTCTGGGGCAAAAAACAAAATCCCCAGGATCCAGCTGGACAGACAGCAAATCGGATGGCATATAGCTGCCATCCAGCACCATAGGGATATAATAGGGGCCAAATCGGATCCGGGGCTGTCCTGTTCACACTGGACAGCCCCGGATCCAAAAAATCGTGGTGTGAAGGCGGCCTTACACAGTTAGGCTGGTTTCACACTGCAGTTGTTTTCCTGATCAGGTTCCATCCGTTTGTGTGCCAAAATCAGGAGTGCCTCCAAAACTCAGCACAGGTGTCAATCTTTCAATTATAATAATTCTCCTGGTTTTGGCACACCAACCGGATGGACACTGATCAGGGAAAAAACTGCAGTGTGAAACCAGCCTAACTGTGTAAGGCCGGCTTCACACCACATTTTTTGCCCTGTCAGGCTACGTCCAGTGCTTTGCAGGAGGCATCGAACACAGCCTGCAGTCCGGACAAATAGACCTGGAGGGTAAATATGCCCTCCGATCCTGTTTGTAGCTGGATTCTGCAGAGCACAGCTGAGGGAGCTATCCCCTGCTGAAATGGTGCTGAACCACTTTACACTGGACAGCTCCCTGGTGCTGAACTGCAGCCGCTGGTGTCCGGATCCCGGATCCTCCTGGGCAGATTTTTCACCCCAGACACAAAAACGTTGCAAGCAACGTTTTTGTGTCTGGGAGAAAAATCCGAATTCTTCCGGATCCTCCCAGACAGATGGAAACCGAATGGCAAATAGCTGCCATCCGGCCCCATAGGGCTGCATTAGGACTGCATTAGGACAAAATCGGGTTCGGGGCTGTCAGGTTCACCCCGGACAGCCCTGGACCTGATTGTGCCGTGGTGTAAAGCCAGCCTAAGAAGGCTAATGGATGTTTAGAAAACCCTTGTACAAGTATGTTAGCACAGCTGAAAACGGTTTGGATGATTAGAGAAGCTATTAAATTTACCTTCCTTTGAGCTAGTTGAGAATCTGGAGCATTACATTTGTTTGTTCTATGAAACTCTCAAAATGGCCAGAAAAAGAACTTTCATGTGAAACTCGACAGTCTATTCTTGTTCTTAGAAATGAAGGTTATTCCATGCAAGAGATTGCCAAGAAACTGAAGATTTCCTACAATGGTGTGTCCTACTCCCTTCAGAGGAGAGCAAACAGACTCTAACCAGAGTAGAAAGAGAAGTGGGAGGCCCTGCTGCACAACTGAGCAAGAAGACAAGTACATTAGGCTGCCTTCACATTAGCGTATGTGAACGCAGCTTATGCTGCATTCCCATACGCAGTCAAACGCATGCGCACTGCGTTCCTATGTTTAACATGGGAACGCATAGTGCCTGCGTTTGTCAGCGTTTGCTGCGTTCAGGTGCGGATGCGGACGATATCTGCTCCTTCCGGTGTCCAGCGTCTGCATCCGGGACCAGCATGTTGCATTTTTTGGGCGCTCTGGGACCTTGGAAGATCAGCAAGCGTCCCCAAGCGCACAAAACATGCATTGTAGTCAATGGGTCCGCAGTGTTCTGCGCTTGACAGCGCAGAAGAACGCTGCGGACCCATTGAAATCTCTCGCCGGTGATGTCACAGGAGATCACCGACGGCCACCGGGAGATCAGCTCATGCCTCTGCATCTCCTCCTCCCCGCCGCCGGTAATCTGCTAGCGATGTCGGCGGGGAGAAACAGCTGATTTGACAGCTGTTTGAATCTTCCCGCGCCGACATCTCCTCTCGGTGTCGGCGCGGGAGATTCAAACAGCTGTCAAATCAGCTGTTTCTCCACCCGACATGTCCCGGAGCTTACCGGCGGCCGGGAGGCGGAGATCTCCGGTGCTGATCTCCGCCCCCGACACCGCCAATTGGCTGCCGGGCTGCACAGTGATGTGTCCGCAGGCGGACATTCTCCGCTGCGGACACATCAAAATGACAGGATTTTGACTGCGTTTGTGTCTGCATGCCATCAGCATGCAGACACAAACGCTAATGTGAAGGCAGCCTTAGAGTCCTAGTTTGAGAAATCGATACTTCACAGCTCCTCATTTGGCAGCTTCATTAAATAGTACCCGCCAAAAGTCTGCAACGCTGTAATTGCTGCAAAGGGAGCATTCTTTGATGAAAGCAAAGTTTGACGAGAAAATTTATATTTCAAATAAAAATCCTTATTTCTAACCTTGTCCATGTCTGGACTATATTTTCTATTATTTTGTAACTCATTCGATCATGAAAACTCATACTTTTATTTGAGAAAACAAAATTATCAGGGTGACCCCAAACTTTTGAACAGTAGTGTATATAAGATTATCTCAGCACAGGAGATGTGGTATGATCAGACCATGTCCCTGTACAGTCAGCCTACATGCAGGCAATTATAACATGTATCTCAGCAAGTGAATGTGTATGATCCCGGACATTCTTTACACAGCCATCAAATTGGGAAACATTATAATTTATTCACACAGGATTGTATGATCAACCATGTCCCTGTAAGTAGCATATAGCGGGAACACATATAACATTATTAGACAGGGATGTGGTATGATCAGACCATGTCTGTACGGTCAAGACAATCATTACACAGTAATGCAGGACACATATATAAGATCAGCCAGGACATTTTTTTAACACAGCCATTTGGAAATATTATTATTTACATGATTTATTGTTACTGAGCTTTGGCATAGGGGAAACCCTTAACCAATATTAATCATGGATACAGTGTTTGTTTAAGTAATTTCTATTGGGCCACAATGCTTCAGTCTTTTAGCCTTTGAATAGTTCATATGTGTAAAGATGTCATCATTGGATGGGGGATGTCACATTCCACTTGATATTTTACTTTATCTGCATTACATTGCACAGGCAAAAGTTAATTTTATTAGACTGGATAATTGTAGATAATTATTGTTCGCCAGTGCAGTTGTCTTTTCGTTATCCAATACCAAATCGATGTTTTTTTTTTTTTTTACGTAAATACAGGAGTGTGAAAGTCTGGCATCTTCACGTGTTACAGAGAGAACCTTGGGGTGAGGCGAGGTGGCGCCTCCGTCTGCAGGCGCGCGGAGCAGGGTGGGGTTGTAATTGCAGCGATTCCCAGGCTTCACTATCACTCCGGTGATGAAACACGAGCAGCACAATCACAAGAGGCTCAAAAGTCACATTTTTCCCAGACAAGAAAGACTGGGCTGCAAAAATTCTACCAAATATTTGCATTTTTTTAAAAATAATAATATTTTCATAGGCTGTGTTCACAACCTGCATCATTTTCGCATCTTTTTATGCACGCTTTCCCCAAAAGTGCATCTACGTCCGCATTTCCCAGCAAAGTGAATGGACTTTCACTTTTGCCGTTCAGATGCTGCACTTTGTTCGGCCGTGCTTTTGCGGGAGAAAGTGCGTAAAAAGAATCAACATGTCAACTCTTGCACAAATATGCGCGTTTCCTCCCATAGGCCCCATTATAAGGAGCTGGAAGGCGCATCACCGTTCAGGCAATGCCTTTTCCAGCGGCTATGATTGCGGGTGCTGGGAGAAGTAATGTCGCACAGTGGGTAGGAAGAATCCTGTGTCCCTCCCTCCCGTGCAACATGTCAGGGCTGTAGTGTTGCTATTGCAGTGTATCTACATACACTGCGAAAGTGAAATAAAAGTGTACAAAAGGTATTAAAAATAAAATGCTCACCTCTCCGCCGGCTGTCCCGGGACCGAGGGGAAGACATCCGTCGCTGCTAGGACCGACGTATCTGATTGGCAGGTAGCCATCAGCTGATGTGTCACGTGACCTCATCAGCTGAGACTTTAAACTTTAAACAATTTAGACGGGCAGTTTAAACTGCTCAGTTGATGCTGTCATGTGACACATCAGCCGATCAGGTTGCCGCCAGTCAGCTGATTAAGGTCCTTGCGGCGATCGGACGTGGACGCCTCGCATCCCAGGACAGTCGGCGGAGAGGTGAATATTTTATTTTTAGTTTTATTACTATTGTTTCTTTTGTTTCGCTATAGCAGTGTATGTACATAAACTGCTGGAGCGAAAGTACACAGTCACACGGGAACAGGATTATTCCTGCCCCCATGTGACATCACCTCCTCCTGGGCTAAAAATATTCGATGTGTGAATGCACCGTGTTTTTATTACCGGCGCTAAATAATGCGGCCGCAAAACGCTGCGGCGGGAGCTGCGCTACGTGTGATCGTAGCCTTAGTTGTAAGATTGTCCGGGCACAATGTATCGATGGTCCATACACAGGAAAGTCATCAGTTTGGTGGTGGTGCCGGGTGTCTGACTCCCTCCAATCAATCTACTACTATTTAATTCAAGTGGAGCTAGATTAACCCATTCACCCACCTCGCTGTACATGTACATCAGGGTTGGGGTGTGCACATATGCAACCAGCTTATTCCCTTCTTCTTAGGTTGGTTTCACACTAGCATTTTTATGCCATCCGGCTGAAACTGGATGCAGCTGTTTCCATCTTTGGCCCCATTGAGTTTCACTCAGATGAACTTGCGCGTGCATCCAGTTTAGCACTTTTTTCCCCCTGATCCGGGTGGTCACTTTTTTTTTTTTTTTTTACCTGAGACCAAAAACACAACTTGGTGCACCGTGACCACTCGGACTCGGGACAATGCAGGATGAATTAAAATCGGGCTCTATGTAACCTGGATCCTGGGGACTTTTGGATTCCCAGACCCGAGTATTTGAACTGCGCATTCCCAGAACGCACTTCCAAATGACTTGCCCCCTAGGGTCCCCTAATGCTTGTCTCTGGATCCGACGGAAGCAGGTACACAGCCGGAAGCAACTGTTTGATCCCACACTGCATTATCCCTGATCTGTGAGTACAGATCCGTGATATACTGGTGTGGGTGCATTCAGTTGCATCATTGCATCCCCCATGATTCACAAAAAATCTATTGTGAAACTAGCCTTTCATGGGTGTTGTCGGATAGATCTTGTAAATACAAGTAATTTTGCAATTTACTGCTCATAAATAATTTTCATCCATTCTTGAGATATTAACATTTTCCCTGTGTTTTCCATCTCGTTGGCATGGAGACCGACCACCACTGCTAAACATTAGAGCATGCACAGTGCTTACAAGCTCTAATCTATTGAGCTTGCAGTACAGACAAGGGCAGAAGACCGGTCCCCTTTAAATATGCTTCCTGCTCATTTATATATGGAATGCAACATCAAAAAATGAATTCCCGTTTCAAGAAGGTTTTTATGTAACATTATTATGTAAGAATTGTTGGTAATGATTTGCTTTTAATTTTCATATTACAGTCTGTATTAAGAAATAAAAAACTATTCTGGACACCCATGTCCTTTTTTTTTTTAGGAAATAAACATGTACATTAGCAGCAATAGACTGATTCAGATCCTATCTTTTGCATTGAAGTGTCTAATGAGCGCTGTGCAAATGTCATTGTGAAGGGAGGGGGAGCAGGGGAGGGATGTGATATTGTCTATAGTGATTAGTGGATCCTGTGTTATCAAAGTGTATGGAAATGTTACCTGTCATTGTAATCCTGTCTGTGACGATAATGAGACTTTTGTAAAGTTTTCTGTAAAGAATAGGAAGTGTGAGTTTAAAACAGCCCTAGTTGCCAATGTAAAAATTGCAAGATTTCTATATATATTTTTAAATTTAATTTTTAAATATTTTTTTCCAAAATGGAAAAAAATAAGCATTTAGAAATTTTCCACTACTAATGTGATCCCCTTTCTTTTGTCCTAACTAACACTTTCCCAATATACTACTCTGCCCCCCTTCCCCCCCCCCGTAATCTTATCTGTAAGAGTCTCGTAAATACCTTTTTTGTTGTTCTTTGATACTCCTGATTTGGAGACTGGATTCGGACCAACTGACTAGGGCACGTTAGTGGTGGTGGCTGAGAGGAGATGTGTGCCCAGTCTGCTGTCACAGAGAGGCAGCCTCACCCAGTGACATGCCCTGCTCAGTTGGTCCAAATTGAGTGATCCCCTTTCTTTTGTCCTAACTCTTCCTAACTCTTTCCCAATATCCCTCCACTACATATCCTGCTTAAGCGGCCGTCACACGCTACGATATCGCTAGCGATATTGTAAGCGATCACGTGCACGCGCGATCGCTTACAATATCGCTCACATCGCTGGTGAGATGTCACACAGACAGACTCACCAGTGATGTGGACCAGCGAGATCTCTGGTTACTATGGTACACATCGGGTTACTAGGTGCCGCGCGTCGCTTAGTTACCCGACGTGTACCATAGTTACCATCTCCCAGCATAGGCTCTGCCGCTGGGAGATCGTTCATCGTGGTGTTATACACCACGATGAGACAGATCGTGAAATCGTTCATCGCAAGATCTGAGCTCCAGAGCTCAGATCTCGATTTTGCGATTTCATCAATTCTCGCTCGTCGTATCTTGCCGTCACACGCAGAGACATCGTTCAAGCGATGTTAAATCTGGCGCGTTCAAGCGATATCTTTCAAGATATCGTAGCGTGTGACGGCCGCTTTATGTAATCTTATACCTGTGAGGCTTGTAAATCCCTTTTATTGTCGTAGCTTCGATTCTTCCGGTCTGGAGACCGGATTTGGACCAACTGAGCAGGACACGTCACTGGTGGGAGCAGGGCTGCCTCTCTGTGAGTGACAGCAGTCTGGGCACACATGCGCAGATCACACTTCACTCTCCTCTCAGCCTCCACCAGTGATGTGCCCTGCTCTGTTGGTCCGAAGCCGGTCTCCAGAGCAGAAGGTTCAAAGCAGCAACAACAACACTAAAGGTATTTATGAGCTTCTTAAGGTACACGCCGCTACAGAAGGTTAGAAACCACCATGTGTCGCATGTGCATGTTTCAACGTTTCCTAACGGTACCTGATACCGCCTTTACACGCCTCTACAAGGTGCTCTACAGTAGGGTTTTTCTATCCCTGGAAGCACCGACGGGTGCCGCAGGTTACCTTCTGTAGAGCACCTTCCCTGATTTACACGCTGCTACCACAAGGCAATATGGGAGGACCTGGGGCAGCGGGACAACACATAGGCGTGCTAGAGTTGTGGATTACGAGACGCTCGTACGATGATTGGACAATGCAATAGCATCATGATTGGCCAGCCAGCGCAGGAAGGCTGCCTAATACATGATGCTATTGCAATTGTGTAGTGTGACTGGTCAGCTCCTTAAATATGCCGCCCTATGCAGGGACAACCAATCGTAATGCAGGAGCTTCCACAAATGATCGCTGATGGGGAGCGGTATCCCGGAGGCTGTGTCACGCCCCAGGGAGTTCACTAGGTGTCGAAAATACCTTCCTGTTCCTCGATTACACGCCGCTACCATCGGGTTTAAACCAACCTGTTTTTGAGCACGGCTGAAAGACAGGTGTCGACAGTGACGGGTGGCAACAACCTGAATTACACGCCGCCACCTCGCGGTGTTTTGACGGTACAAGGTATAATTGTCTCCGACACCCGGTGGTTTCTAACCTTCTGTAGCGGCGTGTAAAGGTACCTTTAGAGATAAGATTATGGAGGGGGGCAGAGTAGGTAGAGGAAGTGGTCCGAATTCCGTCTCCAGTCGGGAAGATCAAAGCTACGACAACAATAAAAGTATTTATGAGCGTCTTGGAGATAAAATTACTGGAGTAGAGTAGATGGCTGAAGTAAATTGGGAAATTGTTAGTTAGGAAGGGTTAGGTCAAAGTCCTCTTTAACGTGACAACTGGATTTAAACAATAATTTTTGGGTGTAACATTCAATGTAAGTACATTACACGAGAGTTTTAACTTCTTTGCTTTATAACAGGTTTTGTTTATTTGGAATGTAATTTTATTGTGAATTATTAATGTTTCATTCGAATATATTATTATTTTACATTTCAGTGCTCTATGTAATATTTGTAGCTGTGTAAGCATGTTACTTAGCTCTCTTCCTATGAAGACTGCTAGCTTGTGCCACCCAAGCCGGATAGCTTTCTTCCTTCTGGCAGAGAGCTAATTTGCATACCCTTTTCCCATGGAGCATTGCATGTAAATCAGTCGCCATACACCGCTGTGTCTCTTTAATGGGAGCCAGTACCCCTCTTGAGCTTTGTGTTTTCTAAGATCTGTGTCTTTTATTCCAGGTGGTGTTACATACTTGTGTCCGTTCTTAATGATCGGTGATTGCTATGAAGAGTCCTGACTTTGTGACTTGGTCCGTGTATCTCCAAGTAGTGATTTAATCAGAAATCCTCTTCTTGTTTGTGATGAAGATGCTTCAAGCTGGACGCTCCACGTGTTCTTCACGCACTTGGGTGCCACGTTTTGACTACTAGACAAGTGGATCCTTTCCTGTGCCCTGTCGTGACCCACCTGTTTGCCTCGCCTGGATTTATAGCCCTCCCTGGTGCCTTCTTTTCCTTGGTCTATATTTTGAGCAACCTAAAGCTGCCAAGATGATGTGCGAAGTGATGCCCACCATCAACGAGGACAATCGTCGGGGCTCGACCTACAGCTCTGACGATGCCAACTTTGAGCAGCTCATGGTCAACATGTTAAATGAGAGAGAGAGGTTACTGGAGACTCTGCGGGAGACTCAGGAGAGCCTGGCCACGGCACAGCTCCGGCTGAGAGAACTGGGTCACGAGAAGGAATCTCTACAACGGCAGCTGAACATCGCCCTCCCGCAGGTGAGAGCACAGGGATCTTGGATCAGGTCCTTCTTTGATACCTGAACTCTTTGTGTCAGATCATTCTATTGCTTGTCATTTTTTTTAGATTTTTTTTTCATTTTCTCCTCTGAAGAAAACTTATTCTGAGACATGAGCTATTCTTGCAGCAGAATTTTTTTTTCTTAAATACTTAAAGGGTTTTTTCTGAAGAACAGTGTTCCTTTTAAAGTTGATTGTAATCAGTAGATCTTGAAATAATAATAAGTTCCACAATTGGATGTGTTTAATAAAAATGTTCCTGGGCTGAGATCATGTTATATATGTGTTCCTGCTATGTTCTGTGTAATGGATGTGTCTGACCGTACAGGAACATGGTCTGATCATACCACATCTCCTGTGCTGAGATAAATCTTATATATGCACTATCCTACGGCGGATTCAGTCTTTCCCACACACCCCGCCCCTCTGACAAACATGGCAGAGGTGTCGGCATACTTCTATCCAACACCTGCTCCTTCGCCCCTATTCCATTACCCCCATCTGCTTCGAAGTCCACTCTGTCCGCATCTTCTCCCCTGTAACCTCCAGCTAGCCATCATCTACCGCCCCCCTGGATCCATCCCTACCTTCCTGGACCACTTCACCACCTGGCTACTTCATTTCCTCTCCACTGACATCCCCACCATCATTATGGGCGATTTCAATATCCCCATTGACACTGCCCACCCAACCGCCTCTCAACTTCTTTCCCTGACCTCCTCCTTCGGGCTCTCTCAATGGTCCTCCTCTACCACCCACAAAGATGGCCACACGCTGGATCTCATCTTTACCCGTCTTTGCTCCCTTACTAACCTCTCAAACTCATCCCTCCCCCTCTCTGACCACAATCTGCTGACCTTCTCCTCCCTCACCTCCCCTACTACACCACCTCCTCTTCGCAAACTTGATCATCCCCGCAGAAACCTAAAACACATTGATCTACGCTCACTCTTTGAATCCTTTCTCCCTTTCGCCGACATAACATCTATACGTGACACAGACACTGCCACCACCCTCTACAACACCACATTAACCAAGTCCCTCGACATAGCCGCCCCCCTCACACACCACGCTCCACGCACTAACAGGCAACCTGGCACACCTCCCTCACTAAAGACCTGAGACGGGCATCTAGGGTCGCTGAGAGGCGATGGAAAAAATCACCTTCCACTGAGCATTTTGCGCTGTTCAAACAGTCCCTCACCACCTTCAAGACTGCACTTGCCACCGCCAAACAAACCTTCTTCTCATCCCTAATAACCTCCCTGTCCCGCAATCCCAAACAACTTTTCAAAACCTTCAATTCCTTACTCCGCCCTCCTGCTCCCCCACCCTCTCCCCTAATCTCTGCTGAAGACTTTGCCTCCTTCTTCAAAGAAAAGATTGACAGAATCAGAGACAGCTTTGATCCACTGTCCCCACAGCCTCCCCTCTCGCCTACACTGCCCTCTCCTTCCATCAACTGCTTCCCCCCCATAACTGAAGACCAGCTCTCCTCCCTCCTGTCAAAATCATATCTTACCACCAGCGCCCACGACCTGCTCCCATTCCACCTCTTTCCCGACCTCACCTCCGTTATCATCCCAGCCCTAACTCATCTTTTCAACCTCACTTACCACTGGCACCTTCCCCTCAGCCTTCAAACACTCCTTGATCACACCCATCCTCAAAAAACCCTCCCTTGACCCCACAACTGTCTCCAACTACCGCCCTATATCTCTCCTCCCTTTCGCCTCTAAACTACTTGAACAGCACGTCCACTCTGAACTGTCCTCTCACCTCTCCTCCTGCTCCCTCTTCAACCGCCTGCAATCTGGCTTCCGACCCCTCCACTCCACTGAAACAGCCCTGACCAAAGTCACCAACGACCTACTGAGCAAGCGCCACTACTCTGTCCTCCTCCTCCTCGACCTGTCTGCTGCCTTCGACACTGTTGACCACTCCATTCTACTTCAGATCCTGGAATCTCTTGGCATCATGGACCTTGCCCTCTCTTGGATCTCCTTGTACTTAAGGACTGGACCTTCAGTGTCACCCACTCCCACACATCCTCCTCGCCCTACGCCCTATTTGTCGGGGTCCCCCAGGGCTCGGTTCTTGGACCGTTACTCTTCTCAATCTACACTCTTGGCCTAGGGCAACTCATTGAGTGCCATGGACCCCAGGACCACCTCTATGCCGACGACACCACAATCTACCTGTCTGGTCCTGACATCGCCTCCCTTCTATCCAAAATTCCACATTCATATTTTGAACAATTTTAGTAGCTTTCCTTCTTTTTTGGGAATTTTCTCCCTCTGAGGAATCCTCTTTTTAGGAGTTTTTCTTTGGCATTTCTCTCCAGTCTTTCTCTGGATTGCAGGTTACAACTTACAATGGGAACACCATGCCCTAAATTACCTTGCAGGATTTGAGGTTTCACATGTGTGCTCATTTGTTTCTTAATTGTCAATGTATATATTATCTGTATGTCTTGAAGTCATTGTCATTGATAAAGTCTATCGAAACGCGTCTGACCGGGTTGCCCCCGCAAGATGTTGCTTTTAAATATTTTTTATATGAACACTAAATACAGGAATATCCATTTTTGAAGAAATATGGACCCAGTGTGCTGAACTTTCTTTGAAATTTGTCCCCAAAATTCCACAATGCCTGTCCCACCATCTCATCCTTCTTCTCTGCTCACTTCCTTAAGCTAAACATGGAGAAAACAGAGTTCATAGTCTTCCCCCCCCAAGACGCTCCTTCTCATTACCTGACCTATCCATTGTCGTCAACGACTGCTCTCTCTCCCCAGTCCCCCACGCCAAGTGCATCGGGTTTATCCTTGACTCTTCCCTCTCCTTCAAGCCTCACATCCAGGCCATCACCACCTCCTGCCGACTCCAGCTCAAAAACATCTATAGGATTCGCTCTTTCCTTGACCACGACACTGCTAAATCCCTTATTCACGCTCTCATCATCTCCTGCCTCGACTACTGCAACCTCCTGCTCACCGGCCTCTCCAATACCTCCCTTGCACCTCTCCAATCTATCCTGAACTCCACTGCCCGCTTAATAACATCTGTCTTCCCGCTACTCACCTGTCTCCCCCCTGTGCCAAGCCCTTCATTGGCTCCCTGCTTCCCAGAGATCCCGGTTTAAAACCTTAACCATGACATACAAAGCCATCCACAACCTGTCCCCTCCATACATCTCCGACCTGGTCTCCCAATACCTACCCTCACGCAACCTGCGATCCTCCCAAGAGCTCCTCCTCTACTCCCCCATCTCCTCTTCGCACAACCGCATACAGGATTTCTCCCGTGCTTCACCCAGACTCTGGAACTCACTGCCCCAACACATCAGACATTCTCCTACCCTGGGAACCTTCAAAAGAAACCTGAAGACCCACCTGTTCCGCCAAGCCTACCACCTGCAATAAGACCCGGTTCACCACACCGCCTCACGACTGGATCTTCCCCCTCCCACTGTATCCCCACCTGCCCCTCGTAGACTGTGAGCCCTTGCAGACAGGATTTTCTCCCATCTTGTATCTGTATGTCAGAATTGTCCACATTTATTGTTACTTGTATTGTTGCTATGTTACTTGTCCTAGTCTGTCCCTTTTTAGCATGTAAAGCGTCAAGGAATATAATGGCGCTATATAAATAAATAATATGTGTCACTGCTATGTACTGTGTAATGGATGTGTCTGATCTTACAGGAGAGACAAAATCTTACAGGGACATGGTCTGATCAAACCACATCTTCTATACTGAGATAATTTTATATTCAGTTGTGGCCAAAAGTATTGACACCTCTGCAATTCTGTCAGATAATACTCAGTTTCTTCCTGAAAATGATTGCAATCACAAATTCTTTGGTATTATTATCTTCATTTAATTTGTCTTCAATGAAAAAACACAAAAGAGAATGAAGCAAAAAGCAAAACATTGATCATTTCACACAAAACTCCAAAAATGGGCCAGACAAAAGTATTGGCACCCTCAGCCTAATACTTGGTTGCACAACCTTTAGCCAAAATAACTGCGATCAACCGCTTCCGGTAACCATCAATGAGTTTCTTACAATGCTCTGCTGGAATTTTAGACCATTCTTCTTTGGCAAACTGCTCCAGGTCCCTGATATTTGAAGGGTGCCTTCTCCAAACTGCCATTTTTAGATCTCTCCACAGGTGATCTATGGGATTCAGGTCTGGACTCATTGCTGGCCACCTTAGAAGTCTCCAGTGCTTTCTCTCAAACCATTTTCTAGTGCTTTTTGAAGTGTGTTTTTGGTCATTGTCCTGCTGCAAGACTCATGACCTCTGAGGGAGACCCAGCTTTCTCACACTGGGCCCTACATTATGCTGCAAAATTTGTTGGTAGTCTTCAGGTCTTCAGACTTCATAATGCCATGCACACGGTCAAGCAGTCCAGTGCCAGAGGCAGCAAAGCAACCCCAAAACATCAGGGAGCCTCCGCCATGTTTGACTGTAGGGACCGTGTTCTTTTCTTTGAATGCCTCTTTTTTTTTTTTTTCTCCTGTAAACTCTATGTTGATGCCTTTGCCCAAAAAGCTCTACATTTGTCTCATCTGACCAGAGAACATTCTTCCAAAACGTTTTAGGCTTTCTCAGGTAAATTTTGGCAAACTCTAGCCTGGCTTTTTTATGTCTCGGGGTAAGAAGTGGGGTCTTCCTGGGTCTCCTACCATACAGTCCCTTTTCATTCAGACGCCGTCGGATAGTACGGGTTGACACTGTTGTACCCTCGGCTGCAGGGCAGCTTGAACTTGTTTGGATGTTAGTCGAGGTTCTTTATCCACCATCTGCACAATCTTGCGTTGAAATCTCTCGTCAATTTTTCTTTTCCGTCCACATCTCGGGAGGTTAGCCACAGTGCCATGGGCTTTAACGTCTTGATGACACTGCGCACGGTAGACACAGGAACATTCAGGTCTTTGGAGATGGACTTGTAGCCTTGAGATTGCTCATGCTTCCTCACAATTTGGCTTCTCAAGTCCTCAGACAGTTCTTTGGTCTTCTTTCTTTTCTCCTTGCGCAATGTGGTACACACAAGGACACAGGACAGAGGTTGAGTCAACTTTAATCCATGTCAACTGGCTGCAAGTGTGATTTAGTTATTGCCAACACCTGTTAGGTGCCACAGGTAAGTTACAGGTGCTGTTAATTACACAAATTAGAGAAGCATCACATGATTTTTCTAACAGTGTCAATACTTTTGTCCACCCCCTTTTTTATGTCTGGTGTGAAATTATATCCAATTTGGCTTTAGGACAATTCTTTTTGTGTTTTTTTCATTGAAGACAAATTAAATGAAGATAATAATACCAAAGAATTTGTGATTGCAATCATTTTCAGGAAGAAACTGAGTATTATCTGACAGAATTGCAGGGGTGTCAATACTTTTGGCCACAACTGTATATGTGTCCCTGCTATGTACTGTGTAATGGATGTGTCTGACCATACAGGTACATGGTCTAATCATACCACATCTCCTCGGCAGAGGGGAAAGTAAAAGAATATACAGACATTACAGTATGGGATCATAGATGATTCTTTGTGAGGTTAGGCATTTCCCTACCTGATTTTAAAAAATGTTTGACCTCAAAGGAAGAATTGGGGCACCTTCACATAGGCGTTTTTTGATATCCGGCGAGATCAGGCGAAATCTGCATCTGTCTGGATACGGTTTTTGCCCTTAAACTGGATGAAACCGAACCAGTTATATGGCGGCTCCGTTATAACACCGGTATGGTTTCACCCATCCATATCCGGATCAGTTTGCCTATTTTGGGTTTGTACCAAACACGTGAGAATTCGGCACATACCCCAAATACGGACTTCACTGAGAAGTCTGTGATTAAAGCATTATACTCGCCTGTGTCGCCGCTGCAGTCACTTCAGCTCTGCACTGTCTGATGAACAGGCAATCACAGACACCCAGTCTTTGTTACAGCATCTGTGATTGGCTGTTGCACCCCACTCATTGCGCGTGTGATTGGTTGCTGGCACAGTGGGTGGGGGGCATTAGCCAATCATAGATGCCTTCAATGACAATGGGTGTCTGTGATTGGCTGTTCAGCAGCCAATGCAATGAATATTACATGAGGCTAATGAGCGGGACCAGCAAGTGACTGCAGCGGCGAGACAGGTGAGTGTAATTCTTTAAGCACAGACTTCTCAATGAAGTGTCTGGTCTGTGTCCGAACACTCAGGTGTTGAGTACAGACCTCCAAACTTTACGTGTGTGATGTCACCATACATGCTCAGTAGGCATGTTGGATCTGGTTTTAAAGGATCAGGATGATTCTGTAAAACCGGATCTGGCACCCGTTGACACACATTACAAATCATGCCGCAGTGTGCCGGATCTGGTCGGAAGTGTTTTTTAACAGAGCCCTGTCCTGTTTTTTGTGGGCTAGGTAAGCACACTGTTTTGGCTGGAGGCGGCAGCAGCAACCTGATGCAACGACAGTCCTGGAGTGCCCACTGAAAGTCAATGGATACAGACCGGATCTAGTTTGCATTCAGGTTTCTAAAAAGGAGATGGATCTCTGCTGGATTTAAACAACACATATGTGAAAGTGCCCTTAGCTGTGATCTGATCCTATGCTTGTCTGTATACTCTTCTGTGTCCTCACCAGACCCAGGAGATGTGGTATGATCAGACCATGTCCTGTATGGTCAGACACATCCATTACACAGTACATAGCAGGGACACATAGATAAGATTATCTCAGCACAGGAGATGTGGTATGATCAGACCATGTCCCTGTATGGTCAGACACATCCATTACACAGTACATAGCAGGGACACATAGATAAGATTATCTCAGCACAGGAGATGTGGTAAGATCAGACCATGTCTCTGTACAGTCAGCCAGTACATAGCAGGGACACATATATGTTTATCTCAGCACAGGAGATGTGGTATGATCAGGCCATGTCTCTGTACAGTCAGCCAGTACATAGCAGGGACACATATATAAGATTATCTCAGCACAGGAGATGTGGTATGATCAGGCCATGTCTCTGTACAGTCAGCCAGTACATAGCAGGGACACATATATAAGATTATCTCAGCACAGGAGATGTGGTAAGATCAGACCATGTCCCTGTACGGTCAGACACATCCATTACACAGTACATAGCAGGGACATATTTTTATATGAATATCTCAGCACAGGAACATTATTTTTTTTTTTTTTTTTTTTTAAAACACATCCAATAGTGGAAATTATAATTATTCCAAGATCTTATGATTAAAATCAACTTTGCGGGGAAAAAAAACTCCTTTAAATTGTGTCCCTTCTACAGCCTTTATGTATAACTGGCTGCAGAATGAGTTAAGATCGAATTCCATAAAGGCTGGGTTTGACACCTTTTATCTTTCTTCTGAGCTGATTTGTTTTGACCACATCAAAGTTTAACTTGGACGTGGTCATGAATCGGCTACAAAAGCAGAGAATATTGGCAGGCTGTTTTCCGGTGAATTAGATGGGGTGTGGGTCAGGCTGATACAGAAAGCGAGCTAATAAATCTATGTATATATTATATGTATTCGAGAGAAAGATCAAGCATGGCTTCCCGAGAACAGAGGTATTTTACTCTCATTACATATTTATATGACAAGTGTGCTATGTAAACTGATGGATAGAGAGAGGAGAGCGAGTGGCAGATTGCCGGGCCGATGAGAGTGCAGTTTATGTATCGATCCTCCTCAGTGATTTCGGATGTAGGATGGGTTTTCACAGAAACATGATATTGTGGCGTCTCTGGTAAGGGGACTTTATCTGTCCTGGGATTCTGTAGATGGCTTCTTTCCATCTAATATGGTCGCATCCCTTTTTATTTTGTTCACTTTCCCTGTGCCTTTGGTAATGAAGGGGTTATCCACCTGGAAACAGAGGCGACACACAATGGTCTGAAGAGACGCTCTTATTAGATCACGATTAAAATGTGATTGACTGTCTGGGTTAGCGCATTCCAGAGAATTGGTGCAGCTCGAAATAAAAAGTCTGGGTGACGGGATTGGTAGTCTCATACATTTGGAAGATGTTATTTTTAGATAATTTACAGAAGGGAAGAAATTATGGGAAGGTGCAGCACAGTGGGGTAGATTTAGAAGTTTATAGCATTTTAAATACTATTTTAGAGTGGTTGGGCAACTAGTTTAATGACTGGCACAGGGCGGAGGCATCAGTGTAGCTGTTGGAAAGGATACACCTGGCTCTCGCTTTCAGGGTTGCACTATTGGGTCTTTTTCTTATTGTTCTGTTTTCTCTGGGCTAGTAGGTGGTGACCGGCTGCTGTTATATCTCCCATACACAGCAAAACTACAGAACTAGTGCACCTTGACAAACAGGTCTTGGAGACTTGATTGGGAGGCTCGGAAGTTTGAAGGATGTTTATTGTAGATAATTTCCAGAAGGGAAGAGATTGTAGGTTGTGTCATCACAGGGGAGATCTTTGTGGGGTAGATTTTGAAGTTTAATTAGTATTTTGGTTCAGGTGGTCAACTAGTGCAATGACTGACACAGAGTGCAGGCATCAGTGTAGCAGCTGGAAAGGATGACGAGCCTTCAGTGTTCTTTGTATTAGGTCTTTTTCTAATTTTTTGTTGTCTTTTGGCTACTGGGTGGAGACGGGCCGTTATAATTTCTCCCATACACAGCAAAAACACAGACGTGATCGTTGTGGGGTAGAATTAGAAGTTTAAATTGTGTTTTAGCAAGAAGCACAACTTCATACCATTACTATTAGCTATAGGAGTGCATTGGAAACACCTTGGTCCCCCTACACTGAAGGAGTGGATTGATGAGGCTCATGATGTCTACCGCCTGGAAGCACTATCTAGTTGGAAGTCTTATACACATGAGAAATTTCTGACCACCTGGCTTCCGTGGTCTACAAACTCCTATAACCACTCAACACTTGTAGACCACCTCTGACCTGATTTGCCACCCAATGGACACTGATGAAGCTAGGCTGAGTCTTACACCGACTGTCTTTTATGCATAACCATGCCACAGTGATTGGACATACTCTATCGCCTTGTCTCACCTCTTTGACCCTTTAATATGTCCACCTCTGCTCACTCCTTGAGAGCTGAATTTTCTTTCCCATATAAGAAGTCTACCATCACATCACTATCACCCCCATTCCGACCTTCTTTGCTCTTTGTAGGGCTGGGATAGGTGCAATTTGCGCACCTGATTGTTCTATGTTACAGAGCTCAGGCTAAAGATCTCTTTTTGCTAAGAGATTTGCAGACTGTTTTTTGTAATTTGTCTGTTTGAAAATTTAAATAAAAAATTATTTTAAAAAATAGTATTTTATAATAGTTGGGTAACCAGTGCAATGACTGGCACAGTGTGAAGGCACCATTGTAGTTCCTGGACAGGGTGGTAAGCCTGGCTACTACATTCATGGTTGTTTGTATAGAGGAAGACTGTAGGGTCTTTCTTTAATATTCTGTTGTCTCTGGGTTAATGGGTGGAGACTGGCTGCTACTACGGTATGTCTCCCATGAACAGCACACACAGACGGATCGGTGTTCTGCTGACTGTATGTCGCACGTGATTGGTAGCAGCAGTGTCCTGGAGAACATTAGTAAAAAACATTTCAATAAGTGACGACAGCAGTGGAGTGTAAAATGGGGGTTAATTGGATTCCCAAACCATAATATACTGTGTATAAAAAGTCTGCATAATAGACACAAGCCTATAAAGATCATAGCCTTTCCTGGTGCTGTAAAGAGCAGCTTTTAATTTGCATAAAACTCGAGAAGAAACACTACAAAAACGCAACGTATGAACACAGCCTGATATCAATTCACAGAGTGCAAAGTCATAACTGAAGCGATTCCCCCAGGGGCGGAGAGCAGAGCAAATGATCCGGGATCTGTGAATGCTGAGCGAATGATCCGGGATCTGTGAATGCAGAGCGAATGATCCGGATCAATGCAGAGAGAATGATCCAGAATCCGTGAAATGACTCATCGGCTGGATGTGTATCGCCCATAAGAGCCTGGGGTACTCAGTAGCCGGGAGTCTTTCAGGGAGGTCACGGTGGTGGTGGCCCAATTCCGTGGCCCTGGCCGAGCAACTGAAGGGGGTATTTACAGGAGGTTTGTAGTCTTTATGTGACGCCACCTGCGGTGCCTGGTCAGGGACACTGTATGAGCTCTTGGGGATAGGTGGTATAGCAGCTCAGATGGAACACTTCCCATAGCTGAAGCTGGCCCTCAGGGGTTCAGTGTAAGACTCTTTGGGGATGATGGTGGTTATGGTGCCATGTGTAGCAATGAGGGCGCAGGAAATAAGCAGGAGGTCACAAAGGGTGCAGTTCTTTACTGATGAAACATAGTGAAGTCCTTGGGCACTGGTTACTAGGTCCAGGATGGTCCGGTCAGCCTGGAAGCAATCGGAGTCCACCCTGCCAGGTGGGATTGGAGGCCTCCCTGCTGAGGTTCTCAGTTTTGGGTCTCATTGCCTGTGAGCTAACATACGGTTTTTTTTCTCGACTTCTGCTCTAAGCTCCCAACTGGCAGACAGTGCGAACCTATATCTGGTACTGTGGTCTTGGTTGCAGATCCGGGCTCTTGTTATACCGTGGCACTGTCGGGTCCCTGCCTGCGGGCAGGAAACTTGCAGTCTTCTGTCCTCCAGATTCGGTTAGCGGGACGTGCAGTTCCCGTCTAACCCAGGACTTTGGCATCCTCCGTTGCGCAGCCTGGGGTGAGCTCTTCAACAGCTTTGCTCCCTAGGACCTTCTCCTTCTAACCTCCTTCTCCTTCCCTCTCGCACTCTTTCTAACCTCTCCCCCTAGCCAGAAAAGGCAGCTCCCCTCAAACTAGGGTGTAGAGCTGTCCCTTCAGGTCAGGTATCAGGTTTTGTTGTGTGCATGTGGGGGTTTTACATAATGTGGGGATCTCCTCCTGCTTATCACTACTGTGGCAATCGGACCCTAGGGGCGCCACAGATGCACGACCAACATCTGATTTCCATCCCACTTATAAATATATTGTAGTTTTTTGTTATTTTTACATTGCTCTTTGTGACCAGTGACCACTTACTCTGTGGCTTTAAGTGACAACATTTAGTATCAGCAGTCTGTCACATTTTCTCCATAATAGAGTAATAATCAATGTAGCGAGCGTGTTTCCAGCAGTCGGATCAGTCTGATATCCCGAACCGGAGCCCCGGTAAACGGCGGACTAAAAATAGTGCTGTAGGCACAGTCTCCATTGTGTCCTCCCTAGACCTGAATATGGAGTACGTGGGCAGATTAGGTTAGCAGTCTTGTGTGCCTGGAATGGTAATGACTCTGCTTACAGTTTGGCGCGGCCGGGCAGATTGAATTGCCTTATCCTGGATCCAGTTATTTAAATGGTGAATGAAGGGCTGAGCGTGAAGAAAGCCAAGGGGTTTTTTTGCAGCTTTTATAGCAGTTCCTTAGTACAGTATTTTAATTTTATTTCACAGCCCTTCGTCCCTGCGTCATTCCCTGTGTGCAAATATATGCGGGCAGCTTAGATAACGACTCACCACTGTTATTCTCCATGGGTTCTCTCCTTCCCAATTCGGCCTACACGTCTATTAACTTTTCATGTGTATTTGTTTTTTTCCTTTATTTAAGACGCGGGGGTAGACCTGCCTACAGTAGCAATCACCATACATTTAATAACTGACTCCAGGAACCACGCCCAGAAGCGCTGACACTGATAATCTCCACCTGAGTAAGTGCGCATGCGCACATACTCGCGCAGCTGCCATCTTTGCACACCTGGGTAGCAGCAGCATGACCCAAAGCATGCATACACCCTTACTCGCGCCACCACCATCTTTGTACACCACAAGGGGGAGAGAGAGTGCACAGAGGGGGGGAGAGACAGCACACAGCAGGGAGAGCGCACAAGGGGGAGATATACAAAGCACAGGGGGGAAGCAGTGATTCTGCTCCTGCCTCCTGTGACCAGCTTTGCGAGCCAAGTACACCTGGACCATAATATGCACCCTCATTCCTTCCCAACTTTGAGGAAAAAGAGCATCTTAGGGCGCCTTCACACTGGCGTTCCCCTCCGCAGCATTCTGCGGAGGGGAATCACCATGTGTACGCAGCGGCCGCCAGCTCCTATCTTTAGAATGGGAACGCACGGTGCTGCGCTTCCAGTGCATGACCGTGCACACCCATTCACTCCCATATGTGATCTGTGCGCAGGCGGATGCCTGCGCACAAGTCACACGCTCCCGCCCGCACCAGGGACGCAACATGTTGCATCCTGGTGTGGGCGGGAGTGTGTGACTTGTGCGCAGGCATCCGCCTGCGCACAGATCACATATGGGAGTGAATGGGTGCGCACGGTCATGCGCTGGCAAGCGCAGCACCGTGTGTTCCCATTCTAAAGATAGGAGCTGGCGGCCGCTGCGTACACATGGTGATTCCCCTCCGCAGAACGCTGTGGAGGGGAACGCCAGTGTGAAGGCGCACTTATAGTACAAAAAGTATGATCTGTATAAAATAAAAGGGTAGTTATCATAAACCTTTAGATATCCAAATAGTTGTTATACATTGGACACAAATTAATAAGCCATGCACACAGTGAACATGTCTGTAAGACAGAGTTCACACCACCAAGAGACTGAATCACAAAAAACAGTTAAACGTAGAAAAATATTCTGCTGTAATGGAAAACCGTAAAAAGCAAGTGCTGCTAAAAAAGAAAAGTGGTAAAAAACCCAGGGTATTTGGTTGTTTTTTGCAAAAAATGTATATGTGGCACCCCAGGGGTTAATGTGCCACAGTAACATCACAAGGGTTCACTCCCCACACAACACTGGACACTGCACTGGCACCTCTAGGCCAGAAGGGGGAGCTCAAGCAGCTCCCTGATATATTCTGGTCTGAGGAGGAAGTAGTTAGTTGATAGTTGACTGTTCAGTTTAGTGCAGGGAGCACTAGGAGGAGGACTTGTAAATGGGAGCAGTGCAGAGCTCATGACAGGGACCACTGACTACTTTCAGGCCTGAAGCCAGGGTCTGAGGAGAGGAGTACAAGAAACAGAGGAACATATCTGGGAGACTGAGTTACCTCATAACTCGCCCCAGAGGAGCGCGGAGACCGGATACCAGATCCGAATCTGTGACTGAAACACGCAGCACAGAAAACACTGGGATAGTGGAGGTTGTAGATCTACACTGTACCTCAGCGAAGCAACACAGTGGGGTCAGAAGCACACAGAAAGACTCAAGTTGCCTAGCAAAAGGGGGTACCTGTGAGGAGAAACAGGGCCAGCAGCCCAGCTAAAGCAGCAGCAGGGCCACACACAAGGCGCAGGAGTAGGAAGCTGAGGACCCAGTCAGGGTGGGAGCAACCCGGCCCCTGTACAGACTCCATGGACAGTACTCTGTGAATAACAACCGCAGTAAAGCCTTGGAAAACTTCAAAACCGTGAGTGTGTGTGATCCTTGTGCTCCAGTCCCTGCGTTCCCTCACAACTTGCCATCACCTCTACTACCACCCCTATCCTGCAACATCCATAGCACCATCTATAAACTATTACTACCACTGCCCCGGGGAACCCAGCTCTACTTGCGGAGAACCATTACATCCCCAGCTGCCCAACATCATTCCCGGAGGTTCTGCAGCAGCGGTGGTCACCCTGACCACAACCCGTGGGTGGCGTCACGACAGACTTCCATGTAAATATCGCCCCATTACTTGCAAGACTGCCGTGATATCCCCAGCAGTACCCCGGTCCGCTACCGAGTACCCCGTCCCATTGGGCTCCACATATATTAAGCCACTCTAGCAAACGTCAAGGTAACCCGTATCACAACAGTCCCTAGCTTTTGTATTTAAAAACCTGATCATATGTAGGGTACCTATATAAGCAGGATTTAGATGGGCTAATGTCCGATATGGAGAAGACTGCTTTTTATGTGCATGGCTTACAAAGGAAGGGGTGGGGAGCTCACTTATCTTGCAAAAATGAGAAACCAATTAGGCACAAAGTAATGAGCCATGCACACAGTGAACATGTCTGTAAGACAGTGTTCACACCACCAAGAGACTGAATCACAAAAAAAAGTTAAATAAATGTATAAAAATACTCTGTTGTAATGGAAAACGTTATACATTACAGAGACTGCAAAATGCTGCTGATAGGTGGTGGGCCGGGTCCTGAGACCCTCACTATTGTTCAAAACCCAGCAGCTTTAGCTTGAGGATGCTGTCCAAGCGGAGTTTGGGCTAAACATAAGATGTGTACGGACCCATATATTTAATATAGAACCCGTTCAATCAAAGAGCAGTGGATGCAGGGAGTTAGATGCATCTCAGCGGTGACCAGAGATGAGTAACTCGGGCGCAGGAGATCGAGCCGCACCAACTCTACTAGAGTATAGGCGGAGTCTTTGGCGGGGTTAGGTCTGGTGGACCTGATTTCCATTTTGTTGGCACATACATGTCCACTGTAGTCCATGCACTGTTGGCGTTTTCTGATGACACATTCCCTGTAAGATGAGAATGTTCCTCTATCTGTAACATAAGTCATTAGAAGCAGCAATCAGTGGTGAATGTATGGGGCGTTCTGGAATACTGCGGCTCCAGTAATGATCACTGGTGAATGGGAGCAGAGCTGGGACTCATTACCACCAATGCCTGAGGGCTGAGATTGCCCACCTAATAATCGTCCGTACCCAGCGGGGGTCCGGCCTGTGAAGCCCCCAGGTCTGGTGAGAAACGCCCTCCGCTGCAGCAAAGCTTTTTTTAATCAAAATGTTTAATTTTATAACCTCAACGAGTCGTGATGTGCAATCTGTGGCCCCACAGGTATCCTGTAACCAGGCACATATATGCAAAGAATATAGAATATTTTCTGGGTCACAGAAGAGCAAACCTCAAAACTTTACAGCCCTTACAAAGACATTTTCCTCCTATTGATGCCCCTGGATATCCCTTTCATTGCAGCCATAAGTGTAATGCCCCCCCAACACTGTATGATCCCCCGCCCCCACAGTGAACTCCTCCACAGTACCCTCCACACACAGCATGATGACCCTACTCCGCCCCTTCAATAAATGGTGACCCCCCAACACAGTATAGACCCAACTGTGACCCACACACAGCCCTCCATGTAGTATGATGGGCCTACATACAGTATAATTGCCCCCCACACCTCTTCACATTATATAATGACCCCCCACACACAGTCCTCTGCATAGTATGATGGACCCCACAAAATCCTTCACACTGTATAATTGCTTGTGTGGCGCCCCTACTGCCTCCCTCACTAGAGGTGATCTCATACTTGGAAGCAGGAGGGGATCCCCATGTGAGGTAACCCCCCCACATGCGTACACTAGTCCTGTCTCCTAGCCAGAAGGGGGAGCTCTACACCTGAGTTGAGGGGAGCTGCCCTATTTCTGGCAGGGAGGAGGGGTTAGAAGTAGGAAAGTGTGGGATCTAAGAGAAGGAGTTAGTTGGGGAGAAGGCCCTGGGTAGCAGAGGTGTTGATGAGCTCACCCCAGGTGGTGCAACAGAAGACACCAGAGTCCTGGGTTGTATTGGCACTGCATGTCCCGGGAACTGAATTTGGTAGACAGGAGACTGCAAGTTTCCTGGCTGCATGTACAGTCCCAACTGCACAACAGCTGAACGAGCGCCTGGAGCTGCAATCAACACGGCAGTGTCCGTTACATGTTCATGCTGTCTGCCGCTGGGGAGCAAGGGCTAGAAGGAAAGGGCCACAGAATAGATCACAGGCAGTTGGGACCCAAACGGAGAGGCACAGCAGGCAGGCCTCCAAACCCACCTGATGAGGTGGACTCCGACTGCTTCCAGGCTGACTGGACCCTCCTGGACCTGGTAACCAGTGCCCCCTGGACTCCATCATGTTTCTTCAGTAAAGGTAAAATAACTGCACCCTTTGTGTCCTACTGCTCATTTCCCGTGCCCTCCTTGCTGCCTCTTGCACTAAAACTATCACCACCCTCATCCCCCAAAGACTCTTTCATCACCTCCCAGGGACCTGCTACACCTATGGGGAGTTTTGCCATCCCAGCTGAAACAACTATTATACTCTGGGACTCATCCAAGCAGCGCTTGCCACCCCTGGTCAGATACCATAGGTGGGGTCACGTATAGATTACAAATCCCCTGTAAAAACCCCTTAATTTGCTCGGCCAGGGCCTCGGAGTTAGGCCACCACCACCGTGACCTCCCTGAAAGACTGCCGGCCCAGCTACAGCGTACCCCTGGCCCTTGCGGCCGTTGCACTTGCATACAGTATAATGGCCCTCAAATAGACCTCCATAAAGTATAAAGGCTCCCTCATATCCATCCAAATAGGATGATCAGCCCCCATAACTATCCATCCTTTAATATAATCACCTTATCGTGTCTGTCTGTCTCTCTGTAACGGAAATCCCGCATCACTGATTGGTCGCCGCGTTCAGCGGCAACGAATCGGCGACAGACGCAGTCCGGCCACAAATTAATTGGCGTGGGATTTGAACCATGCACGCCACCGCTACTGTCGGGAGATCAATGATTTAAAACATGCGACAAGACTGCTGATTGGTTGCCGCACACCGACACCGCCGCACACACAGTGTACAGCGGTGTCGGTGTACAGCCGTCCCGGAGTGCAGCCGTGTCGGTGAGCGCGGCGACCAATCAGCGACAGGCGCAGTCCAGCCGCGAATTGGCGTGGGATTTGAACCATGCACGCCACTGCTACTGTCGGGAGATTAGCGATTTAAAACACGCGCCAAGACCGCTGATTAATCGCTGAACACCGACACCGCTGAACACCGACACCACTGTAGGTATCTACTATATAATCGTCTAATTCTGTCTGTTTGTCTGTAACAGAAATCCTGCATCGCTGATTGGTCGCGCCAGCTGTCCTTGACCAATCAGCAACAGGCGGAGTCCGGCCGCGAATTGGCACGGGATTTGAACCACACATGCCGTCGGGAGATCAGCGATTTAAAACGCGCTCCAAGACCGCTGATTGGTTGCTGCTGAGTGCGGCACCACCGCACACAGGCACTGCTGTACACCGACACGGCCGCACGCCGACACGGCTGCACACTGGCACTGCTTTAGGTATCTACTATATAATTGTCTAATTCTGTCTGTCTGTCTAACAGAAATCCCGTGTCGCTTATTGGTCGCGCCAGCCGCCCGCGACCAATCAGCTACAAGCGCAGTCCGGCCACGAATTGGCGCAGGATTTGAACCACACTTCGCTGAATGGTCGCGGTCGGCCGCGACCACTCAGCGATATTGGCGCAGGATTTAAACCCAGCTTCGCATTGCATTATTCTTAAATCTTCAGAAATAAATAAACTACATACATATTCTAGAATACCCGATGCATTAGAATCAGGCCGCCATCTAGTATATTGTAAGGCTCCTCCATATAGTATAATGCACCCCCCATAGTCCCCCATATATTATAATACACTTCCATGTAGGGCTGGGCGATTTTGGGAAAAATCAAAATCTCGATTTTATTTAAACCTATGGACGATTTTCGATTTAAATCTCGATTTTTTTCTATTTTCTTTTTTGGCTTTTCTTTGATGAATAAAGAGAAAAGACTAAGAGGCAGTTTAACAATTTTTATTGAGCAGTATACACCATTACATGAGCGCCCATCACTGGGGCAGGTGAGCCGTATACACCATTACATGAGCGCACACCACCGGGGCAGGTGAGCAGTATACACCATTACATGAGCACCCATCACTGGGGCAGGTGAGCAGTATACACCGTACAGGAGGGAGCAGCACCCATGCATCCCTGGTTTCTGCATATGGTGGCCCTCGGTCTCACACACACACGTGGGGGAGCCCTCGGTCTCTCTCTCACACACGGGGGCCCTCGGTCACACACACACACAGACACACGGGGGCCCTCGGTCTCTCCCACACTCACACACACATACACACACACAGACACGTGGGGGCCCTCGGTCACACACACAGACACGTGGGGGCCCTCGGTCACACACACAGACACGTGGGGGCCCTCGGTCACACACACAGACACGTGGGGGCCCTCGGTCACACACACAGACACGTGGGGGCCCTCGGTCACACACACAGACACGTGGGGGCCCTCGGTCACACACACAGACACGTGGGGGCCCGCGGTCACACACACAGACACGTGGGGGCCCTCGGTCACACACACACGTGGGGGCCCTCGGTCACACACACACGTGGGGGCCCTCGGTCACACACACACGTGGGGGCCCTCGGTCACACACACACAGGGGCCCTCGGTCACACACACATACACACACGGGGGCCCTCGGTCACACAGACAGACACATGGGGGCCCTCGGTCACACACACACAGGGGCCCTCGGTCACACACACATACACACACGGGGGCCCTCGGTCACACAGACACAGACAGACACATGGGGGCCCTCGGTCACACACACACAGGGGCCCTCGGTCACACACACACACGGGGGCCCTCGGTCACACAGACACAGACAGACACATGGGGGCCCTCGGTCACACACACACAGGGGCCCTCGGTCACACACACATACACACACGGGGGCCCTCGGTCACACAGACACACACACAGGGGCCCTCGGTCACACACACATACACACACGGGGGCCCTCGGTCACACAGACACATGGGGGCCCTCGGTCACACAGACACACGGGGGCCCTCGGTCACACAGACACACGGGGGCCCTCGGTCACACACTCACACGGGGCAGCCTTCCTCCTCACATTACTGTCGTGTCCCTCACCGGAGATACTGCGCACACAGCAGGCTCATCCTCCTCCGGGGCTTTCTCCTTCGGTTTCCCCGCACAGGCTCAATATCGCGGCGGCCGTGAATCTGCCATCTTTTCCGGGTCCCCCTCGCCGCCTGTGAGGTCGGGGTCCCGGACCTGCTATCACCCCTGTCCCCCTGACAACCAACCCCCTGGAGAGTCCCACTGAACGCTTTCCCCTCCGGAAACTGCTATCTAAGCAGCACTTCCGGTCGGTGCGACTTCTATATCCCTCCGGCTGAAGCTTCCAAGTGCACAGTGTAGTCACGGCCACTTACCGCTAGTGCGCAGACGCGAAGAGCTTATTCATGGGAGTGACGTCAGGGACAGGCAAGACAATGATTGAGAGAGAACTTGAGGACTCGGTTGCTATAGCAACAGGTTGCCTGCTGCTGAGCGGTCTCCTAGGTTACGGAGAGCGGCGGCTCTAGGCCTGAGTGCGTCATCTCGCGAGGTTCCGTCTCGGCCCCGCCCACTGCCGCGAACACGCTCATAATTAACAGTAAATGGCGCCCGGATCTTCTAAACAGCGCTCCGGGCGCCATTTTAAATCGAATTTCACGATTGTTAATAAAATAACAATCGTGGACACAGCAGGGGGCGAATTAATCGAATTAATTCGATTAATCGCCCAGCCCTACTTCCATGGTTCTCCATATAGTATAATGCACCCCCATAGTCCTCCATTTAATATACAAAGCTGACTGTATGTATGTGTGTATGTATGTATCATAGCTCTGCCCCCATATAGTATAATGCACCCCCATAGTCCTCCATATTTTATAATGCACCTAATAGCCCTCTACATATTATAATGCACCCTTACAGTCCTCCATATATTATAATGCACCCCCCATAGTCCTCCAAACAATACATACATACACTCAGCTTTATATGTGTCATAGCTCCACCCTCTCTAGATCTCCTAGCCCACTTCACAGCTCTGCCCCTCCAGATAGCCCCACCAACTTCATAGCATTGCTCCGCTCCTCCAGATAACCCACCCATTTCATAGCTCCACCCCTCAAGATAGCACAGCCACACCAAATAGCCCCACCCACTTCATGGTACCATTCCTCAGGTTAGCCCCACCCACTTCATAGGCCCACAGTTACTTACTGTGCCCAGGCAATGCCATGCTCTACTATACTCTATAATACAGTGTTTCTCAACTCCAGTCCTCAGGACCCACCAACACGTCGTGTTTTCAGGATGTCCTTAGTATTGCACAGGGGTTTGAAATATCCCCAGTGCAGGTGATTAAACTAACACCTGTGCAATACTAAGGAAATCCTGAAAACAAGATCTGTTGGTGGGTCCTGAGGACTGGAGTTGAGAAACACTGCTGTAGTATAATATAATGGATTATACACTATAATGCACTCCCCATAGTCCTCTAACATAATGCACAGCCCATAGTCCTTCCTATATAATACGCAGCTCATACAGTTGTGGCCAAAAGTATTGACACCCCTGCAATTCTGTCAGCTATTACTCAGTTTCTTCCTGAAAATGATTGCAATCACAAATTCTTTGGTATTATTATCTTCATTTAATTTGTCTTCAATGAAAAAAACATAATAAGAATTGTCCTAAAGCCAAATTGGATATAATTCCACACCAAACATAAAAAAGGGGGTGGGCACAAGTATTGGCACTGTTAGAAAAATCAGAAACCAAATTGTGAGGAAGCATGAGCAATCTCAAGGCTACAAGTCCATCTCCAAAGACCTGAATGTTCCTGTGTCTACCGTGCGCAGTGTCATCAAGAAGTTTAAAGCCCATGGCACTGTGGCTAACCTCCCTAGATGTGGACGGAAAAGAAAAATTGACAAGAGATTTCAACGCAAGATTGTGGATAAAGAACCTCGACTAACATCCAAACAAGTTCAAGCTGCCCTGGAGTCCGAGGGTGCAACAGTGTCAACCCGTACTATCCGTCGGCGTCTGAATGAAAAGGGACTGTATGGTAGGAGACTCAGGAAGATCCCACTTCTTACCCCGAGACATAAGAAAGCCAGGCTGGAGTTTGACAAAACTTACCTGAGAAAGCCTACAACGTTTTGGAAGAATGTTGTCTGGTCAAATGAGACAAAAGTAGAGCTTTATGGGCAAAGGCATCAACATAGAGTTTACAGGAGCAAAAAAGGGTCTTCCAGCAGGACAATGACCCAAAACACACTGCAAAAAGCACTAGAAAATGGTTGTGAGAGAAAGCACTGGAGACTTCTAAGGTGGCCAGCAATGAGTCCAGACCTGAATCCCATAGAACACCTGCAGAGAGATCTAAAAATGGCAGTTTGGAGAAGGCACCCTTCAAATATCAGGGACCTGGAGCAGTTTGCCAAAGAAGAATGGTCTAAAATTCCAGCAGAGCATTGTAAGAAACTCATTGATGGTTACTGGAAGTGGTTGATCGCAGTTATTTTGGCTAAAGGTTGTGCAACCCAGTATTAGGCTGAGGGTGCCAATACTTTTGTCCGGCCCATTTTTGGAGTTTTGTGTGAAATGATCAATGTTTTGCTTTTTGCTTCATTCTCTTTTGTGTTTTTTCATTGAAGACAAATTAAATGAAGATAATAATACCAAAGAATTTGTGATTGCAATCATTTTCAGGAAGAAACTGAGGATTATCTGACAGAATTGCAGGGGTGTCAATACTTTTGGCCACAGCTGTAGTCCTCTATATATAATGTGAAGCCCATAGTCCTCCATATAGTGTAATGCACTCCCCATAGTCCTCCATATAGTGTAATGCACTCCCCATAGTCCTCCATATAGTGTAATGCACTCCCCATAGTCCTCCATATAGTGTAATGCACTCCCCATAGTCCTCTGCACCACTCTGCATAGTCATAATGCACCATAGTCCTCCATATAGTGTAATGCACTCCCCATAGTCCTCCATATAGTGTAATGCACTCCCCATAGTCCTCCATATAGTGTAATGCACTCCCCATAGTCCTCTGCACCACTCTGCATAGTCATAATGCACCATAGTCCTCCATATAGTGTAATGCACTCCCCATAGTCCTCCATATAGTGTAATGCACTCCCCATAGTCCTCCATATAGTGTAATGCACTCCCCATAGTCCTCCATATAGTGTAATGCACTCCCCATAGTCCTCTGCACCACTCTGCATAGTCATAATGCACCATAGTCCTCCATATAATCTAATATATAAAACTGAGTGTGTGTATGTATTATAGCCATGCCCCTCCACATAGCCCTGCTCACTTCACAGCTCCACCCCCCACATAGCAATACCCCTCCACATAGCCAGGTCCACTTCATAGCTTTGCCTTTCAAAAAGGGTGATATGTACAGGGGATTATTTACAAAGTTTGTCATGATGCCACCTGTAGTTTCTGGTGATTTACACCAGCGCCACCACAGTCCGCTGGAGGTCGATGGTATAGCGGCTGAGATAGTGAAGTCCTCCACAGGTAGGACTGGACCTCTGGGGCAGGGTCCCTGTAAGGAAACAAGTTCATTCAAAGAAAGCAAGCTGAGTCCAAAGTCACTGTTCCTCCAGGTACTTTACTGGCAATTGTATTAATTGCATACAAAAGTTACAGTGCAGCACTCCTGATGATGTGAGGACAGGTAGCTGAACAGGTGGCTGCAGGCAGATCTTAGGTGGTATGGTGGACCCTTGGTGTGCGCCTTCGTGCTCTACCCTCGGATATTCCTTTCCTGTTTCCCAGTGGTGGTGTGAAGTCTGGTTCCTTAAAGCCAACCTGACCTCCTTCTTTCTCTCTCCTTTGCTCCTGTCGGATAACCTTCTGCTGGCTGACCGCCGAACCATCGAGTGGTGCCTGGTACCCTCTCTTGGTCGCTCAGGTGCCCGGGAGAAGTGTAGACTCCACGGGTCTCCGGATTCTCTGTGGTCCTAAAGTATCCCACAGGTGCGGGCTCCGGGGCCCGGTAAGCTTTCAGGGTTGAATCTCGTCAAGTTCTTTCTAACTCCCTTTCTGGCTGTCTGCTCCTGGGATCTTTTCTCAAGCCCTCTCCTCCTCTTCCATCTCTCTACTCCCTCCAAGGCAAAAACCTAAACCTCAAAAGCCCTTCTTGTTCCCCCTAGAGGTGATTTTATTCCTTCCCGGGTAATCTCCCACTGTGTGATCTAGTGTGGGAGTGTTGGTTAATGGGTACCACCCACCATCCTATGATCCACCTGCAGCTGGAGTATCTGCACCTCTTTTATGGGTGCAGTATCCCTCTGTGAAGCCTGCTTGGCGGGGCGCCACACTCACTGCCCCTGGTATACAGCTGTGGGCCGCTCACTGCCCCTGGTACACAGCTGTGGGCCGCTCACTGCCCCTGGTACACAGCTGTGGGCCGCTCACTGCCCCTGGTATACAGCTGTGGGCCGCTCACTGCCCCTGGTATACAGGTGGGGGCCACACACAGCCCCTGGTATACAGGACGAGGCCTATTTACTATGCCCGGGCAACACCGGACTCTATAGCTGGTAATAATCTTTATATAGCGTCAACATATTTTGCAGCACTTTACAATTCAGAGGTTCATATACAATCATAATTAACAGTTCTAAAAAAAATACAATAATTTAAAGCAAAATAATGATGCCTGCTCATATAAGCTTGCAATCTACAATGAGATGGGGGTCACACAGAGTACGGAGGCTTATTTACAGTGATGGTCCAGCCATCTTGAGGAAATGAGGAATAGATAAGAGCTGCATGAGTGGCCACCAGCCATCCTTTGTAATGGTTTTGAGGCCGGTGTAGTGAACAGGTTATGTCTAAATGACTTTGACTAGAGAGCATTATGGGCTATATCTAAATGACTATGACTAGGGCGCATGATAGGCCGCCCCAAGAATATGTATTTTTAGGGAGCGCCTGAAACTATGTAAATTGTAGATGGTACTAATCTGTTGGGGTAGAGCATCCCAGAGAATTTGTGCAGCTCGGGAGCAGTCTTATAGCCGGGAGTGGGCGGATCGGATTAATGCAGATGTTGGTCTAAAGTCGCTCCCACAGTAAAGAGAATGTGTGGGGTGATAGAGATCAGGGTCGAGATGTAGGGAGGCGGTATAACAGATTGCGGCCGCACTCAAAAAGTTTGTGTATACCTTCATCCTCCCTCCCAAAACCCCTGTATGCCCACCACACCGATATGAAATAAACTTCATTGTTTGCACCAGGACCCGGTGAGTGCTGCTGCAATCTGTTATACTGCGACCAGGAAGTGATTTTAAAACCCGGATGTGCACCAGGGGACCAGGCAGGGCAACGTGGAAGCCGGTATGCGGAGCGGAGCAGCGTGACTCCCTGTGAACTGTGACCGTTGGGAGGCTCCGGTATAGGAGCATAAAGCAGCAGCAGTGCCCGGCAACATCTCTATGTAGTAAGAGATGTAGGGGGGGTGCTGCATTGTGAAGAGCTTTGTAGGTGAGAACAATTAATTTTAATTGGATCCTGTAGTGTATGGGCAGCCAGTGCAATGACTGGCATAGAGCGGATCCTATAGTGTATAGGCAGCCAGTGCAATGACTGGCATAGAGCGGATCCTATAGTGTATAGGCAGCCAGTGCAATGACTGGCATAGAGCGGATCCTATAGTGTATTGGCAGCCAGTGCAATGACTGGCATAGAGCGGATCCTATAGTGTATAGGCAGCAGTGCAATGACTGGCATAGAGCGGATCCTATGTGTATAGGCAGCAAGTGCAATGACTGGCATAGAGCGGATCCTATAGTGTATTGGCAGCAAGTGCAATGACTGGCATAGAGCGGATCCTATAGTGTATTGGCAGCCAGTGCAATGACTGGCATAGAGCGGATCCTATAGTGTATAGGCAGCCAGTGCAATTACTGGCATAGAGCGGATCCTATAGTGTATGGGCAGCCAGTGCAATTACTGGCATAGAGCGGATCCTATAGTGTATGGGCAGCCAGTGCAATGACTGGCACAGAGCAGCAGCATCCGAGTAACTTAGCCAGATAGGTGATCCTGGCTGCTTCATTAAGGATGGACTGGAGAGAGGAGAGTCTAGTGTGGGTGAGGCCAATAAATGGAGAATTACAATAACCAAGTTTGGAGTGGATCAGGGTCACAGTGAGGGTTTTTGTTGTTTCCAAGGTGAGAAAGGGGCGAATTCTAGAGATGTTATTCAGGTGCAAGCGGTAAGAGCGGGTGAGAGATTGTGTATATATGGGGTGAAGGAGAGATCAGAGTCAAACATAACACCCAGACAGCGAGCCTGCTGACTAGACGTCATTGTGGTGCCGCACACTGAGAGAGAGATGTCATATTTAGGGAGGTTAGTGGAGGGCGGGAGCAGAAGAAGTTCAGTTTTGGAGAGGTTGAGTTTCAGGTAGAGAGCGGACATGATGTTGGAAACTGCGGTTAGACAGTCATTGGTGTTCTTTATTAGAGCGGCAGTAAGGTCAAGGGAAGAAGTGTATAGTTGTCTGTCATCAGCGTAAAGATGGTGCTGAAAACCAAATCTGCTGATGGTCTGTCCAGTCGGGACCATGTAGAGTGAGAAGAGGAGAGGGCCAAGGACTGAACCCTGAGGGACCCCAATAGTGAGAGGAAGAGGGGAGGAAGTGGAGCCAGCAAAAGATACACTGAAAGAATGGTCAGAAAGATAGGAAGAGAACCAGGAGAGAGCCGTGTCCTTGATGCCAATGGAATGCAGCATAGAGAGTAGGAGATGATGGTCAACAGTGTCAAAAGCTGCAGAGAGATCAAGGAGAATAAGCAGAGAGTGGTCACCATTACGTTTTGCTGTCAGAAGGTCGTTGTTCACTTTGGTGAGGGCAGTTTCTGTAGAATGTAGGAGGCGAAAACCAGACTGTAATGTGTCTAGAAGAGAGTGAGTGGAGAGGTAACGGGTGAGGCGGGAGTAGACCAGGCTCTCCAAGAGTTTAGAGCTGAAGTCGAGATTGGAGACTGGTCTGTAGGGACTGGCCTGTAGTTATTTGTACAGGATGGGTCGAGAGAAGTTTCCATTAATAATGGAGTTGAAAAGGTTGCCCAATAAAATAGTTATAATTTCTTCAAAATGATTGAATTAACAGATAGGAGGTGACAGTTGGTGCTCATAAAGTTCTATGGAGAATTGCATGTTGATTCAAGAGAATGTCCGGCTCTGCCCCTAACTCTTCCTTTCTCCATAGAATATCATAAAGCAAAAACTGTCATCTCCTATCTCAGTTATGGGAAAATCTGTCTACACTGAATACAAATGTTGCCTATGAATTGAGAATTGTAAGAATAAAACATCAGTCCATGAGGAGAGAGAATTTCTCTAATATCATGCTATATATATGACAAAGTTTAATATTTTCATGTGTACAGCTAAAAATAGTTTTTTGCCATTGGGTTTTCTTGACATTTTTGCAGTCTATAGACTCAGTGTTGCACTGACTACTACTGGTTATATGGAATGAGTTAACTGAGGATCTATCAGTGAGCGCACTCTTGTAGTCTGACAGGGGAGTTTGTAATCTGTCCTTTGCTGAGCTTTTTTATGACCATAGACCACATCAAAGTTGAATGTGCAGTAAAACATAGAACCTATAAAGGCAAAACGGTGCAACATTTTTAATGAAATCCAATAGCAAAAATGATTTATGAAGATAATGATGACGAATCCTTAGGATAGGATGGCAATGTTAGATCAATTTCATAGACTGCTACACTCTGCATAGGCAGTAATAGCTATCACAAAGTGTGTTGGTCGCAAGGGCCAGGATATCCAGCAGTTGGGCCAGAGTTCGGTTCACGGTAGCCATGCCCAACAGCTGGGATCCTAACTGCACATGTAAAGGGGATACTAGTATGACACAAGTTGGGATAATCAGCCTGATATGGCTGGCACTGCAGGGGGGAAGGGGAACTCTGTGAGATAGCTGGTGACAGCAGTGCAGGTGGATAACCCTTCCAACTAGGGCTGGCTCTCAAGGGAGAGTGAGGGTGGTGGTGAAAGGTGTAGTGGAGGAAGTGGACAGCAGGAGTCAGTCTTTGCTTTACATTTTTACTGCAAATTTCTGTGCCAAGGTATACATCCACCAAAAGGCAGGTGGTCTGACCAGTCTGATGAGAACTGTAGTCTGCTCTGCTGGGTGAGTATATATTGATCTCCCTGTGACTTTTCCTGTACTTTAGGTTTTTTGTCCACTTTTGGAAAAAAAATGTATTTTTTTTTTAATATTTAAATGCATATATTTTTGACAACCCTTTTAAAACAAACTGGCTGTCCATTATCTAGTGAAGAAAATGAAATAAAAAATATACAGCAAGTGAAAAAAACCCCGATTTTAATACACAAGGTAAAATAACATCCTCTATTGTTTGTTTTTCTCTCTATTTTATTAACTGGAAAAGGTTTTTTTTATTTCTTTATCCTCCCGTTATCCTTAATTATTATACTTTAATTACATGATGACGGTATATTCTTCAGCAATGCTCTGAAACCAGAACGAACGTCCACAGCAATGCCAAGCAATTACAGATAAGAGGAAATTAAAGAAAATAAATAAGGAATACGTCCCGGAGTAAAAATGTGCCTGTCATATCGTGATCATGACTACTCCAAAACACCGGGACTGATGGTTTCTTAGTTGGAGAGAATCACGGGTGGTCGGGATCCCGGTCCTGTGCCCTGGTTATCATTTGAGTTAGATGGTGGGGAGGGAATATTTACAAGGGAACGTGACGCCACCTGTGGATCCCGGTAATATGGTACCGGCGCTGCAAGCTGGCTGCTGAAGTGATGGTGGGTGCAGCAGAGAGTGGTCCAGCGCCCCGCAGGAGGAGCTTTTACCTCAGGGCAGCGGGGATGGATGATCAGGGAGATGAGGGGAGTAGTTATTGCAAATGTTCTTACCCCTCTGGTGTAATACTGGTGTTGGTGCAGCAGCCCTCCGGGCACCGGCGAGGAGAACAACAGAGGCCAAGTCAAGTTTAACTCCAATTTACTGGGTACCGGCAGATTTTAGAACGGAATACGGTACAGTTTGGTTTACCGGGTGGATGTTGCCAGCTCAGGGTCCCCCTTATGGAGTCTCTAGATGCTTTTTCTCTTAGTCTTTCAGGGTCTAATCGTTTCTTCTTTGTCTCTACCACCTTCACGGTGCTCACCCGCCAGTCCTACGGCTTGTCACTAGCCGATCAGGATGGTCCCTTACCGGTACGGATCGGAGCAGCAGGAGCGCACAATTTCTCCCGCCACCGGAATTCGGTCCAACCACTAGTGTCCTCAACCGGTTTCAGTCCTGAGGGTTGAGGTGTCCTCATGGCGCTAACGGCAACCCGATTACTGTGGGCCTGCAGCTCTTTGGTTTGCGGTTAGAGGTGAACTGCTGACCACCTCGGCTTCCCGTGTTGCCGCCGGTGTCTTCTCCCAACGTGACCAACCAGCTCCAACCAGTCCTGGTCTGTTGCCTGCTGTCCTGGGCCCCAACTTAAAGATGGGGATCCCTCCTGTCAGCGGTACTGTCAGGCCTGTCCTTCCTGATTGCCTTCCCAGCACTGTCTGTCTTCCACTGTCACTCACTCTCACTACTCTACCCTAGGTTACACCCCCTTTTGGGACCTACTAAATTACCAGTAATCCCTATTCTAAGTGGTCTAATCCTAGGTGTGTGTGTGTGTGTGTGTGTGTGTGTGTGTGTGTGTGTAAAAACAGACTCCATAGGTTAAACCCTGAACTGAAAACTTAGAGATATCACGTTGTTTGTCAGAGTGCAATACCTCTCTGTGGCGCCTAGCCAGAGGGGCGCCACACTATCCCACAGCTCTCTGCATTCCCTTCCATTTGTATTTTTGAGAGCGGAGTCTTGATGGAGAGCTAAAAATATAATAGAGTTAAAAAAAAGAAAAAGAAGAAAACACAAATGTTATCCAACCCAAACTATTGTTTGTAGGTGTAATTGGACTAGGGTTTGGACAGAAGTAGGGTCTGGGATAGGCTTAGTCCTAGGTTATTGAGTAGGGCTAGGATTTAGATTTTGGACTAGGTATCTGACTAGGATTAGGATTCTGGCAAGTAGGAGTAGGGTTTGTTGTAGGACTAGAGTATGGTTTGAAGACTAGGATTCTGGAGTAAGACTAGGACTAATTTTTGGAGTAGGGCTAGGGTTTTTTGGACTATACTTTGGGCTAGGGATAGGATTCTGGCTAACGTTGGGTTTGCAGCAGAACTAGGGCTATTGTTTGAACGAAGACTAGACCTAGGGTCTGAGGTAGGGCTAGGTAGAGTAGGTCTAAGGTTTAGGACTAGCACTAGGGTTTGGACTAGACTTTGGTCAACGGTTAGGACTCTGACTAGGGTTTGTACAGGATTTGGGCATGTGGTAAGACTTGGGCCTTAGGGTCTGAGGTAGGACTAGGGTTTTGGACTATCACTAGGGTTTAGACTACACTATGGGTTAGGGATAGGATTTAGGCTAAGGATAGGTCTAGGGTTTGCACAGGATTTGGGTTTGCAGCAGGACTTGGGCTATGGTTCGAAGTAAGGCTGTGGCTAGGTTCTGGGGAAGGACTAGCACTAAGGTTTTTGATGAGGATGATGATGATGGTTTTGATGGTTTTGCCACTATGGTTTGGAATAGGATTCGGCTAGGGTTAGGATTCTGGCTAGGATTAAGGCTATGGTTTGGACTGGGGCTAGGGTTAAGCCTAAGGTTTGGACTAGGGCTAGGGTTAAGGACTTGGCTAGGTTATTAAAATAGTTACATACCAAAGAACAAACATGTAATAAAAATACGAATCAAAAACAAATTACAATATATATCTTGATTTTTTACATATATCTATAACCATAACTAGGATTAAGGTTAATTGTTACAAAATAGAACACAAAAATGTAATAAAAAAATACAAAGTAAATTAAAAATATGTAAATTTATACAATTTACACCTGTTACGGCCTTTTCTTGGATACTGGCAACCAGCACGAATGATCATTTTCTATTAAATAGTATCTTTAACTCTTCTTCTTGGTAGTGCACACCTCAGCTGCTGCAGAACCTGATTTTTTTTTTTTTTTCCGACAACATAAACTCTTTCCATAAGAATTCAGGTGATGATTGCTTTATATAGTCCGTCTCCATCATCTGCGCACAGCGGTTCTTCGTCACCTTTCTCAGAATCACTCGGGGCACTCCGGGTCGATCCACAGTTTTCCATGGCCTATAAATATTCATGGGAGTCCCTGGGGAGGCTATGTAAGTAGCAACATTCAGATTATTTTCTCTGGTGGACATGTAAAGGGTTAATAATATCTAATACTGCAGAGCATTTGTGAATTGTCCACATTAAAGGTAATAAAAAGTAAATCACCTAAAAAGCTATAGTAAAGGTCTAGTGAGGTGCCCGGTTACACAAAGCCGGCAGTGTGCTGAAGGGGTCTGTGCCGGACTCACTCCCTCGGGAGCGCTCTGAGACCGGGGTTACACAAAGCCGCCAGTGTGATCTTACTGCCGCTCTCACATCTCTTCCTCACCTTCGTGCAATTGGCAGAAAATTCACTTTTTTTCCTTCCTTCATCTGCTTCTCCATGAGACATTTTAAACCTTGTCCTCTACATGCGGGGACACCACGTATCGCTATCGCTCGGGAGAACCTACCAAATTCTCTGTACAACCGGTTGAAGGGCGTCAGATGGGTGTCCCTGAAATCTACACCTTTGTGAGCAGTTTTTTTTTTTTTTTATTTTCTAGGAACTTTTTTTTTTCTGATATATTTTAACATCAATTGTATTTTTTATTTTGTTTTTTTGTTTTTTTTTGTAGGAATTCGCTGCGCTCACGAAGGAGTTGAACTTGTGTCGTGAGCAACTTCTGGAGAGAGAAGAAGAGATCGCCGAGCTGAAGGCAGAGAGGAATAACACTCGGGTGAGTGGGGGACATGACGGCGGGGAGTGCCGGGGGCCGGTGGGAGCCCGGCAAGGGGCGGTCTCCTCTCTCTCCTCCTATTTCAGCCTCCGTCAGGGTCTGGTGCAGCTGGCATAGAGGAGAAAGGAGTTCTACCAATTGTATCAGGAAAAATATAGCATTGTACCGTGTTAACCAAAGTATAGGAATATATTAAAAAGGGAGAGTCTTCAGTGGTTGATACCTTTTAACTGTAACAAATAGCAGCTTTTGGGACTACCCAGGCATCTTCACCAGGCCTGCTACCATCACCAGAAGTACCAGACACCTGAGGAATCTGGAAAGGTGCTATTCCTTACCATCCTTTACGGTAAAAGGTATCAACCACTGAGGACTCTCAAACTTTAAGGGGGTGTCACACGCGTCAATATCGCCTGCACGATATCGGCTGCACGTGACGTTGCAGCGATATTGACGCGTGTGACATACTGCATCAACCAGCGATAAATCGCTGGTTGATGATCGCCAGGTTTCAGAACCAGCTCTGAAACCTGGCGATTGTCGCCCGGTGGACACGCAGCATCGCTGCGTGTGACACCGGGAGTAGCGATATTCCAGCTCCCAGCGCCTGTCACAAGCGCTGGGAGCTGGTCTCCAAGGTACACTGCGGGTAACTAGGCAGCGCGCGCTGCCTAGATACCCGACTGTGTACCTTAGTTACCAGCCTCCTCCGCTCACCGGGTGAGCGGAGGAGGCTGGTAACTAAGGTACACGTCGGGTATCTAGGCAGCGCGCGCTGCCTAGTTACCCGCAGTGTACCTTGGAGACCAGCCTGCTCCCGCTTCCAGCAGGCTGGCAGCGGGAGCAGGACATCGTGGAAACGATATTTAAATCGTTTCCATGATGTCACTGGTCAATTGATCGCTGGTGAGTCTGTCTGTGTGACAGCTCACCAGCAATCAGCCGTCAATGTCGTCAGCGATCATCTCGCTGACGACATTGACGCGTGTGACACCCCCTTAACATTTCTAAACCGAATTGTAAAGAATGTTTCATATGAAGATGTGCATTTAGCTAGATACTAAATCTTCAGCCTTATCTATTATCTACTTTATCATGTAAATGGTTAAAGAGGTCTGTCTGTCTGTGTCTGTCCGTCCGTAACACCAAGATGACAGGCATAATTCAACATTTCAGCTCAATATAGATCTCTCTCTTTGCCTCTTTTTATCTGGGTGTGTTTCTCTTAGTCTGTTATTGTCCCTCGCCCTCTCTCCTTTTTGTCCCTCGCCCTCTCTCCTTTTTGTCCCTCGCCCTCTCTCCTTTTTGTCCCTCGCCCGCTCTCGTTTTTGTCCCTCGCCCGCTCTCGTTTTTGTCCCTCCGCCCGCTCTCGTTTTTGTCCCTCGCCCGCTCTCGTTTTTGTCCCTCGCCCGCTCTCGTTTTTGTCCCTCGCCCGCTCTCGTTTTTGTCCCTCGCCCGCTCTCGTTTTTGTCCCTCGCCCGCTCTCGTTTTTGTCCCTCCGCCCGCTCTCGTTTTTGTCCCTCGCCCGCTCTCGTTTTTGTCCCTCGCCCGCTCTCGTTTTTGTCCCTCGCCCGCTCTCGTTTTTGTCCCTCGCCCGCTCTCGTTTTTTGTCCCTCGCCCGCACTCGTTTTTTGTCCCTCGCCCGCACTCGTTTTTTGTCCCTCGCCCGCTCTCGTTTTTGTCCCTCGCCCGCTCTCGTTTTTGTCCCTCGCCCGCTCTCGTTTTTGTCCCTCGCCCGCTCTCGTTTTTGTCCCTCGCCCGCTCTCGTTTTTGTCCCTCGCCCTGCTCTCGTTTTTGTCCCTCGCCCGCTCTCGTTTTTGTCCCTCGCCCGCTCTCCGTGTTTTTGTCCCTCCGCCCTCGCTCTCGTTTTTGTCCCTCCCGCTCCGCTCTCGTTTTTGTCCCTCGCCCGCTCTCGTTTTTGTCCCTCGCCCGCTCTGTTTTTGTCCCTCGCCCGCTCTCGTTTTTGTCCCTCGCCCGCTCTCGTTTTTGTCCCTCGCCCGCTCTCGTTTTTGTCCCTCGCCCGCTCTCGTTTTTGTCCCTCGCCCGCTCTCGTTTTTGTCCCTCGCCCGCTCTCGTTTTTGTCCCTCTCGCCCGCTCTCGTTTTTGTCCCTCGCCCGCTCTCGTTTTTGTCCCTCGCCCGCTCTCGTTTTTGTCCCTCTCGCCGCTCTCGTTTTTTGTCCCTCGCCCCGCTCTCGTTTTTGTCCCTCGCCCGCTCTCGTTTTTGTCCCTCGCCCGCTCTCGTTTTTGTCCCTCGCCCGCTCTCGTTTTTGTCCCTCGCCCGCTTTCCTCCGTTTTTTGTCCCTCTCTCTCTCCTCATGTCTCTCCCCATGTAATCCCTCTCCATGTCTGTTTCTCTCTTTTGTCCTCACTCTTGGTCTATCTTTGAGTTTTCTCTCTCTTCATGTCTCTGATGCTGTCCCTCTCTCTCCTTCTGTTTCTCTTTTTTTTTGACTCTGTCTTTCTTTCTCTCATCATGTCTCTCTCTGTGTTTCTTTCTCTGCATGTCTGTTTTTCGCTTTTCCTCTTTGTGTTTGTCCATCTGTTTCTTTCTCTCTCTTCATGTCTCCTTGTCTGTGTCACCTTCTTTAGGTACCGTTACACGGCACGACATCGCTCAAAAGTGACGTCTTTAACAATGTTGAAACGACATCGTTATTGTGTCGTTGCGTGTAACTGAACGATTCATCTACGGTAATTGGGCAAGTTGGAATTGCCAGGTTTATGAACATGTTCTTAAACCTGACAATCTGCAACCAGCCAACCTGCTGCATCGTTGTGTGTGACATCGTGATAACTATGTCGTTTACAACGTCGCCCCTTCACAGCAATGAGCAGGTATAGTTCGCTGGGTTGTGCAAATGTTACCTGCTCACAACATGGTTGGTGCGTCGTCCACGATATCTAGACCAGCGATTGTTGAAATGATGTAAAAAAATACCGCGTGCCCTCGAGATCGTTGCAACGTCGTGCCGTGTAACAGTGCCTTTTGTCTCTATGTTGGTCTTTCCTCTTCATGTCTCTTTCTCTATCGGTTTCTCTCTCTGTGGTGAAATCGGGCCACCGAACCTGGCAGCTCCACAGCGCCTCCTGTCAAACCCAGGTCAGTCAGAGTACTGCCTGAGGATAAAGAAGGGCCGCAGCTGCCCTGCCTGTGCTGGTTTATTGAGGCACCTCTCAGTGAGTGTGGTATATGCCTTCTAGCCCGCAGCCAGAAGCACATATAATCTCCTCCACTCAGTCACTGCCAGAGGCCCTGAATAACCCCAAGCACTAATGCTGCCACCAGCTTCTCGTTTAATATAAGTCCGGTCCGTGGTCGGGCTTATATTGGGTCAGAAACCAACCCAGGTAGCGTTATATGAGCACACGGACGTGGGAATCGTGATCAAGATAAAAAGAGCAACTCAAGATTAAATTTATATATTTAATCACACTAATGGTACACTAGATATATTTACAGTTATTATTAAGATGTTACTAATATTACAGTCAGATATGCCAATAAAAGGGTAAATGGAATACACAGAATTACATACACATGTGAGCAGTTACCTTAGTGCTGATGGCACCACA
This sequence comes from Allobates femoralis, assembly GCA_033576535.1. Lineage (NCBI taxonomy): Eukaryota > Metazoa > Chordata > Amphibia > Anura > Aromobatidae > Allobates > Allobates femoralis. The sequence continues at coordinate 83,960,111 of JARQOC010000009.1, forward strand.
TGGGCGGCGTGATGCCAATCTGTTCCTTGGGTAATCTCTGGCTTTGGTGGAATAATGCCTCTTCAGAAGAAATACAATATGAAGATGGAGCAGATGATTTTTATACATTATGGGCTGACCCCTGTCTCCACCCATCTCGCACCTCTGGGCTGTCTCACAACTCCCACCCCTCTGAGAGGAGATATAGACACCCAAATTCTATAATCTTCCCTAGCCTTGTCCATCGGCATCACAGATGGAAGACAATACTTTCATATTTTTAGTTATGATTTTATCTTCGTCTGGATGTGAAACATGGCTACTCTGAGAACACCCTACTAGCGATTATCATGTTTAGATGGCTTAGTCATCCTACATTCATATGAATACAAGCCTTATCACCGTCTAGCTGTCGCGATCACATATCTATGCTTGCCATGTTCATAGACAGCACGGCTCATGAAATATTAACGTTATATTCACGACTCCGGTTAGTCTGAGTTGCAGAAAAGATTTCCCCTCTACTGGCATTCAGGGGATTTGGAAGGGTCACCTAATCTCCATTTCCTAGGAAGTTCCATACACCTGGCTAAACGAAATCTCCCTAGCTGATTACCATATCAAAGGTGAGGAAGGTCTTTTGTGTGGCCAGTTGGCTGGCATCTACATGCTAATTGATCTACTACTGGCCAGAGATGAATGGCCTCTGGCCAGAAAAAGGTGTGGGCTTATCTCTTTATGAGTGAGATGTGTCTTATCAAATTGCTTTCTGGGAGGAATGAAATCTGGGGAATATGGCAATATTCCTTAGGCGGCCGTCACACGGTGAGATATCTTTAGCGATATTGTAAGCGATCACGTGCACGCGCAATCGCTTACAATATCGCTCACATCGCTGGTGAGATGTCACACAGACAGACTCACCAGCGATGTGGAGCCGCGATCTCGCTGGTAACTATGGTACACATCGGGTAACTAGGCGCCGCGCGTCGCTTAGTTACCCGACGTGTACCATAGTTACCATCTCCCAGCATAGGCGCGGTCGCTGGGAGATGGATCATCGTGGTGTTATACACCACGATGATGCAGATCGTTGCATCGTTCATCGCTAGATCTGAGAACCGGAGCTCAGATCAGCGATGTCACGATCAAGCGATTTACCATCGTAAATCGCTTGATTACATGCAACGATATCTTGCCCGATATCGCTTAGGCGATCAAAAAGGAGATTGCTTAAACGATATCGGGCAAGATATCGTTCCGTGTGACGGCCCCCTAACCAATACTGCTTATTCATCACACTCTCTTTTTGTCTTTTTCTGATTTCCTCTTTCTTTCCCATGCATTATTCACTTAATGATTACATTAATTGAACCTGTGGGATCAGCCCAGGATCTGTTGTGTGCGGCATACTGACCAACTTTCCTGGAGAAGAGTAGATCTCCCAATAGATCTGCCAAGTCTTCCTAGGCATGCAGGAGCCTCCAGGATAGCAGATCCCTCTTATGTTCTCTGTGCATGGGGTGCCGGTATGTTGCTGCACAGACTCCTCCACCGCGCAAAGGTGCATGTCCTACAAACCATATCAAGGGGTAGCAACACGGCAGGGAAACTGTGTGACCTGTATAAGGGGCCAACCTAATCTGAACGTTTGTCTTCTCTATGTTGCTGTGAACCAGAAATCCATCTGTTGTACTCTGTTAACCGTCATTTGTGAATGGGGCTAGGTTGACTGTAACGTTCCATTGGATTACTGTCGGTGAATCCTGCATAAATCCTTGCCTGACTGGTCTTTATCACTTATCTGCTGCCCTGAACACGAGAATTAGCAGCTCCTTTTATGACTCCTCCACGTTCCAGACTGTGGGTTTACTGCATGTTAAAAGTTTTTTTTTTTTTTTTATCCTTTCCATCCAAAAAATTGTAACCCGGTAATGTTTAATCAATAGTAGAGCGCGGCGACCCTCTGCACCCAAATAAATGTGTCGGTGGTGATATAGCGTTGACGTTACCCTCTGGGTTGACGATGCCCTTGTCTTAGATTTTTACGAGGTGTTGAAAGGTATTCTTTAAAGTCTCTCTTGGACTGATATGTTTCTGGCTCCCAGATCTTACATTATGTTGTCCACCCTGCCCATAAAAGCAAGCATGCCTACAAAATTGTCAGCTATGTCAGCGGCGTGGTTAACACCCTTATTTGAGTGCCAGAGTGGGTGTTCCTTGCAGAACACAAGAGATTACATAAGAAGCCCTTATATTGAGATTCTTCTCCGCGGTTGACTTGTTTGGGGCATATTTGCCCTTGAGGCTTTGGTTGAAAAGCTGAAGATGAGCTGATAGGTTTTTTTTTTTAATGTTTTGTCTGAAGAGCCTGATCCCAGAACGATTTATCAGGAATGCCAAATAGCTGCAACACCTTTCCTGGCTCGTCTTAAGGCGTTTTCTTGTCGTTCTGCAGAAGCAATAAGAAGGAGCCTTCTCTAGATACCTAATGGTCAGAATATGTATCTTATGAAAAAGTTGCAAACCACTGAGGTTATCTAGATGATAAAGGATAATATAGATTACCGCCTATCCATAGGGTATAAGGGATAATGCTTTTCCTTGTGGAGAGGGCCAAGATGTTGTAAGGAGTCTTATGAGCCATGAAATTCTACGCCAGGAGAGGACCTGAACTATGGGGCCACTTATTGGAAAGGCTTGTTAAAGGGTCAATATTAACTTTTAGGCTTGTTACTCCCAATAGTAGGCAGGATAGTTCCAGTCTTGCATATTTAAATGTTCAGGGGACTATTACATGGCCTTTATAAACCAACTTGGCTGTTGCGTTGGAGCGTACGGACGCCTAGTGTGTTTCACGACACAGGAGCGACAACCGGATGGTATATAAGGAAGGCCCTGGTGATAGGGAAAATGGAGAAGGGCACCTCTTGACACTGCCCGGTGTCTGCACCCTGAGCTCCCTAACATCCCTATATGGGTCCTACCCCTCATCACCCTCATGTGCCTTAGCCCTCACTCTCTCTGGACTCCCCATGGTTAGTGTGCAGGTCAGCGAGGACACTAGCCTCACTTCTACAATCTTTCTTTCAATGAAAAAATGTATTGGTTAAAAAAAAAAGAAAAAAATAATACAACACAAAGTAAGGGACACAAAACTCCTCAATTGCAGCAAAGCACTGCATCTGCAATTGTAATAACACTACTGCTTCTCCAGGGGCCAGCTCCTTCAAAGTGGTCAGCATATAGAATAAGATTTTATCACCAGCATTAGCTGATGAGACACTTGACTCTTTATAGTTGAGGGGAGTGGTCACTAATACTGCACCTGAGATTAAGGCTTACAAAGAGCAACCAGATAAGAAAGAGTCCTTAACCCCTGCAGCACCAAAATAAAGTCTATACAAGTGATAAACCCGCAATTCATACAGTGTTGTAACCTCCAGGTCCCAAACTCCTCAATGGTCTCCCTAGGGTGGGAAATAATTGTGACATTGACACTGTGCACATGGAATACACCAAAGTTAGGCATTACAGAGGATGATTTCAAAGCTTATCATCATCCCTCTACTTCATGGAAGTGAATGCTCACCAAATAAAATTATATCAGAAAAACACGGTGATTTTATGCAAAAAACGTATATAAATTTATTATTCAAATAGTTTAAAAATGTACAAATAAATAAGGTTTTTTCAGACAAAGTACACAAAATAGTGTTACATACAATTATATATTAATTATAAAGGTAATTGTAAAATCCATAGACAGCACCCTATAAACTAGGAAAACCCGTGATCTTCTTGTGTGATAAAAAACTAAAAAGACAACAACTCATAAACAAGTGTCAAAAAATTCATTAAGTTTCCATTAGTCACCTATCTCTCACATAGGAGACAGAAGAAAAAGTGATAGTGAAATAACCAATAGGTTTCTATAGGTCACCTATCTCTCACATAGGAGATCATAGAAACAGTGACAAAACTAATAACAAAATGTGAAAATCAATCTAAAGGGTGATTACCTGGTGTATCTACAGACTCTGCTGCACTCTACATGCACGTTTCGGCTTACGCCTTCATCCAGGAGTGAATACAGCTCCCAACTTCCACCATTATATAGTGTGGAATGACCTATCCCTGAACCAGCCACACCGCACCCGCCCCCTAAAACAGCTGACCGAGATCAGTGTTCATTATTCTGTGGGGGTAGAGAAACAACATGGTTGCGCCCATAAAGCGTCACAATCACCATGGTAACCTTAAGACGGCGCATGCCCGGCGTCCTGCGTCCGGATCCGACCACCTCAGCGCGTCATAGTGGTTGCCGTGGATCCGAGGATCAACATCCGCCCGATCGGCGGAAGTCGTCATCGGAGTCCCGGTGTTCACTGTGATTGACGCGCGGCTGGTCCTCTCCTAAGGCGCCGCCCCGAGCATGCGCACCAGGTCTCCCCACGGACTTATTACATAACAGAACACGGACGTAGCTGCAAAGAGCGGGCGCTATTTGAATGGCACAGGGGTAGTTATCTATATCCAAATAACATATTGTGAATCTTTTGCTCAAATTTAGAAATAAAGTAAATACAGTGCATTAATTTATGAATAAACAGTGAATAAAACATATGCATATATCGGGCTGTCATACATTGAATGGCTTATACTGGGGCACCTAACATCACAACAAAAATACCTATACATTTAATAGAGAAATTTCTCCTTTCCCACTACTATGACATTAATTATCGAGGAATAGGGAAATAGTGATATTCTTCCAATAATATATTCTTGCATTCAAATGGAAAACAAGACACATCTTCTCAAAGATCTCTCCTGCGGCAACATAGGAAATCGCAATGTCACAGTATCCCAATACTAAAAAGTAACGTAAAAAAAGAGACAAATTAATATCACAATTAAAAATTACTAAATATAAAAAAAAGAGAAAAAATTTCTCATAAAAACTTTAATGGTGAAAGTCTGCATAAAAAATAAAAATTAAAAATTAAAAAATTATAAACATAAATCAGTACTACTACTACATGGAAAAACGTTACCAATAGACCCTCTTCTAGATGCTGCTCACCCATCCAAATCCGTTCTCCTCCTTTGCGCTGAGGAGCAGCTCCACCCTGAAACATGTCTAAAAATGGAGTTTCTGTTTTAGCTTCATACCCTAACTCATGTTTTTTTTTCCTCTTCACACCGTTTACTGATCTGATTTAATTCACTTTGTTTTGATAGATCGAACTTCTACGAACACAGAGATACCAAATATGCATATTTTTTGTTTGTTCTTTTTAATGGGGCAAAAGGGGGGTTGATTTGAAATTTTGCATTTTTATTTATGTACTCATGTTTTTGAAAACAACCGCCCCACATACTTTTTATTGTATTTATTAGTCCCCTTAGAGGACTTGTAGATGTGATTATCTGTTTACTTGAGGTGTACAGAGCCGTGTACCCAGCGATCAAAGGAGGAGCGTACTGACAGACACAGGGGTCATCAGCTGACCCCCCCGACTGTAATGACAACCCATGGGCACCCCACGATCACATCACGGGCACGCTGATGGGAGCCGGGAATGAAGCACTCCACTTCTGGCTTCTGTTAAATCCCACTTGTCATGAAAACTTACTCAGGACCTGCACCTCTCTGGCGCCCCCTTATCCTGCTGGCCAAACATGGTATTGACAGAGGATAAACAAGTGAGCCCAGCTGCCATAATTTATGTCTACTGCGGTATGTGATGTATATTTACTACCAGTTCTTGCCAGAAATGTATATATACCTCGATCCAGTCATCCTCAGGCCCAAAATATCACATAAATACAAAAATTATGCTGCCACCACCGATCTTTCACGTGGATCCGTAACCTGTTTAATAACGTGTAAGAGCGGGCATGCGCATCAGCTTGTCATAGAACAGGAAGAACGAAGCTAAGTAAATTGATAACGTTTTACTCCAAAAAGTTGGCAGTGCTTACAAAAAGATATACAAGATATTACAAAAGAGACAATTTACATATATGCATAAAATAGTTATTAAAATAAAAGGAATTAAAAATAAGAAAGACTAAAACCTATGCCACCCGATGACAATTCGGATTCAGTGGGCTCCCCAGAAATAGTGTGTGATTTCTCCATACAGCGTTGTCGTGCTGCGTCTAACATCCTCCATTTTTCATATCGTTGGATCAGATGCACCCACGTCAAAGATATGTACATCAGGTTTTACCCTCGTGAATTTACATGAAGATTAATATCAAATAAGATATATCTGAGAGGTGTGTAAGGTCAGAACTCATTTCCCAGGTATATGATTGTTTCCCTGATATAAAAGATATATCCTCTCAACCAAAAAAGGTAAATATTCCAAAAATATAATTCATGAATTTGTGCCATGAATAGGTCTTATTACATTTGATGTTAACAGTTGGTGACTTAAGACAAAGGGATAGCGTAAGGACAAAACCAGATTAGACTAGCTGAATTGTGCTCAGCTCAGAGTTTATGGCTAGTCGTAAAACACTTGGTTGGGGGGAAGCACGATGACGTTCTCTGCAGCTACCTTACGAACGAACAGGGGGGTGGAGAGGTACGTCAGCTCTGGCTGTCTTTTTAAAATAACGAAAATAATTAATCTTTTCCTGACACCACTGTTGGAGACTGACAGCAGGATTTAAATGGTTGACTTCCATGGGTGGATCACTGATCCACCGCGGGTGTTAGAGGCACATGATTGCTAAATAAATCAGCCATGATGTGCAGGGAAAGATTCAGGTTCAGCAGCCACACGATCTTTGATGTATAGGTATGTCAAAGCTCATGAAGGAGTTAAATAGTAGTGGGGACCCGCACTGATTGCAGAACTGGGCACTTTTACCCCTGTTTTAATGGAGCAGCTGATAGGATGCCTGACCGCTGCTCTTTTATATTGTGTAAGGGGCTACGGGGAAAAGACTCAGCGCAGCGCTCATCGGTCCCATAAGATCATCTGTTCTGCCGATTAGTGTGGGTCCCAGTGCCGACAACTTTCACCGATAATCCCCCTTTAAGGTCCCCATACACCTGAGCTAGTAGATGACTAAGCTGTCCCTACACTTACACATGCACATTCATTTTGGCCAAGCATGCACGTACGAGGGCCAGTCAAATATATCTTCAAAGCATCAGCACAACAGAGAGACCACCATGCAACACTTGGCCTTCATCAGGTGATATGGGGACTGTCTGTTTGATCTATGTGCTAATGTGTTCACATAGCGTAAAGTGAACACAGCCTTAGGGAACCAGTGTTCCTTTGCTGTAGCGCTATAATTAAAGGTGCAGCGTCTCCCTCTGCCTTGATTGAAACTGTTATACATTAGAAATTAATTTAAGAAATGAATAAAAAACACATATCGATATTTATTTTTTTTCCTCCATCCAGTGCTTAGGTTATCTTAAAGTGGCAGAAATGCTAGTGGTACCTCCATTATTTGCACAGTGTAGTGAGTGTCCAATCCGGTCACTGTCAGTGCAGGGTCAGCTGTGACATTGCCTGTTGTGATTGATGGATCCTGTGTTATCAGTTGTATATAGAGGTGTTACCTGTCACTGAAATGCTGCCTCTGATGATAATGCGCCTGCTGAAAACTCTTCCTAAAAGTACACGAAGTTTGAGTCTACAAAACCCCTGGTGGCCAGTGTGAAAATTGTAGGATTACTATTTTAAAATAATTGTCATATGAAAAAGAAAAATCAGCAACATAGTTAATTTTCTGATGATATAATCCCCTTATACCCTTGTTTCTGCCTGTGTGTGACAGCCGCTGTATGAACTGCAATGCCTAGACCGACCATGGGTCTCCCGACCTGAACTACCAGACTGGCTTGCATGGCTTACAATTTGGGTTACATAACTAGCCCCTGATTAGTCCAGGCATTGCGTCCTGTACATGGACTGTCGGTGCAGGGTAATGAAATTGGATATAACCCGTGCTCCTGTAATATCCACAAAATCACTTTCAGATCAGTTCATGCAGATCAGATAATTTATTAAGTCAACGTGTTTCAGAGCCACTGCAGACTCCTTCCATGATGATTTGTCCTGATGAAGGACCCTGTGGTGGCTCTGAAAGACGTTGACATAATAAATCATCTTATCTGCATGAACTGAAGACTTTGCCTCCTTCTTCAAAGAAAAGATTGACAGAATCAGAGACAGCTTTGATCCACTGTCCCCACAGCCTCCCCTCTCGCCGATACTGCCCTCTCCTTCTATCAACTGCTTCCCCCCTATAACTGAAGACCAGCTCTCCTCCCTCCTGTCAAAATCACGCCTCACCACCAGTGCCCACGACCCGCTCCCATTCCACCTGATTCCCAACCTCACCTCCGTTATCATCCCTGCCCTAACTCATCTTTTAAACCTATCACTTACCACTGGCACCTTCCCCTCAGCCTCAAACATGCCTTGATCACACCCATCCTCAAAAAACCCTCCCTCGATCCCACAACTGTCTCCAACTACCGCCCTATATCTCACCTCCCTTTCGCCTCCAAACTACTTGAACAGCACGTCTACTCTGAGCTGTCCTCTCACCTCTCCTCCTGCTCCCTCTTCGACCGCCTCCGATCTGGCTTCCAACTCCTCCACTCCACTGAAACAGCCCTAAACAAAGTCACCAATGACCTACTAACTGCCAAAAGCAAGGGCCACTACTCTGTCCTTCTCCTCCTCGACCTGTCCGCCGCCTCCGACACTGTTGACCACTCCCTTCTACTACAGATCCTGGAATCTCTTGGCATCACGGACATTGCCCTTTCTTGGATCTCCTCATACTTAACGGACCAGACCTTCAGTGTCACCCACTCCCACACCTCCTCTTCACCCTACCCCCTATCTGTCGGGGTCCCCAGGGCTTTGTTCTGGGACCGCTACTCTTCTCAATCTACAATCTCAGCCTAGGGCAACTCATTGAGTCCCACGGCCTCCTGTACCACCTCTATGCCGACGACACCCAAATCTACCTGTCTGGACCTGACATTGCCTCCCTACTATCCAAAATTCCATAATGCCTGTCCTCCATCTCATCCTTCTTCTCTGCTCGCTTCCTTAAGCTGAACATGGACAAAACAGAGTTCATCGTCTTCTCCCCCCCCCCCCCCAAGCCGCTCCCCATCACAACTTGACCTATCCATCGTCGTCAATGATTGCCCCCTCTCCCCAGTCCCCCACGCCAAGTGCCTCGGGTTATCCTTGACTCTTCCCACTCCTTCAAGCCCCCCATCCAAGCCCTCGCCACCTCCTGCCACCTCCAGCTCAAAAACATCTCTCGGATCCGCACTTTCCTTGACCACGACACTGCTAAAACCCTTATTCACACTCTCATCATCTCCCGCCTCGACTACTGCAACCTCCTGCTCACTGGCCTCCCTGCTACCTCCTTTGCACCTCTCCAATCTATCCTTAACTCTGCTGCTCGCCTAATCCATCTGTCTCCCCGCTACTCCCCTGTCTCCCCCCTCTGCCAAGCCCTTCATTGGCTCCCTGCTTCCCAGAGATCCCGGTTTAAAACACTAACCATGACATACAAAGCTATACACAACCTGTCCCCTCCATACATCTCTGACATGGTCTCCCGATACCTACCCTCACGCAACCTGCGATCCTCCCAAGATCTCCTCCTCTACTCCCCCCTCATCTCCTCTTCGCACAACCGCATATAGGACTTCTCCTGTGCATCTGCTATACTCTGGAACTCACTGCCCCAACACACTCATAGACTGTGAGCCCTCGTGGACAGGGTGCCTGCCCTCCTGTACCTGTACTTCCTGATCGCCTAGATTTAGTGTACTTGTTCTTGTCTCCCTCATCCTCATGTAAAGCGCCATGGAACCTAATGGCACTATATAAATAATAATAATAATAATAATAATAATAATAATAATAATCAGACATTCTCCTACCCTGGGAACCTTCAAAAGAAGCCTGAAGACCCACCTCTTCTGCCAAGCCTACCACTTGCAATGAGACCCGGTCCACCGCACCGTCTCACGACCGACACCTCCCCTTCCCACTGTATCCCCACCCGCCCCTCGTAGACTGTGAGCCCTCTCGGACAGGATTTTCTCCCCTGTTGTATTTGTACGTCAGAATTGTCAATATTTATTGTTACTTGTATTGTTACTATGTTACTTGTCCTAGTCTGCCCTTTTAGCATGTAAAGCGCCATGGAATATAATGGTGCTATATAAATAAATGAATTAATAATAATAATAATAAATACTGATGTGAAAGTGTTTTTTTGGATAATACAGCAGCGCGGGTTGTGCTCAATTTTGTTATCCTGTACCAACATCTTTCCACTGGGGTTCACAGAAGCTGTCATACATGTATATGTTGGTTGTGCCTCATAACCAACAAAGGTGAGCCTCTCCTGCACCCATACTGCATTTCTGTATAAAAGATAAGACCCCACTTGCACTTTCTCTCCCTCCAGATTGATTTGTACACGGACTGCAAAATACTAACTTACGAATTTAGCCTTAGTGGAAATAGAATTACAGTCTGCACCAGAGCTATGGGATCAGTAAGCCAAACCTCCGACTCCTCAATTTCCCTGACTCCAGCTCCAACCGCCAAAATGGACACTGACTCCGACTCCAGATCCCTGTGGAGTCGGTAAGACAAACCTCCGACTCCATCTATGACTCTGACTCCTTAATTTCCCTGAATCTGACTCCAACTACATCTTCGACTCCACCAAAATGGACACCAACTCCATGACTTCCAATTCTGACTCCTCAATTTCCCTGAATTCAACTCTACCAAAATGGCCAACGACTCTTCAACTCCAACTCCACAGCTCTGGTGTGCAGTCAGTAAGCCAAACCTGACACCATTTCCAATTCAGACTCCTCGATTTCCATGAATTCAACTCCACCAAAATGGACGCTGACCCCCACAAAGCTGGCCCCACAGCCCTGGTGTGCAGTCAGTGAGCCAAACCTCTGACTCCAACTCTGACTCCTCAATTTCCCTAAGTATAACTCCACCAGAGTGGACACCGATTCAATTTCATGACTCCGACTCCACAGCCCTGGTCAGCGCCTGATACTGATGTCCAAGCTCATCCCATGGGTAAAATATACTCTGGTCTTAGCCTTAACAATGAATCCTCTGACAGGTGGAGTACTCACCTGTGTATCTGTATAACACATGCGCACTCTTTGTATCAATACACCTTGCTGTACCCTGTGAAGGAGCTATCTGTCATGACTGTGCATGCACCATTAATTGTTGTCTTACCTTTTGAACTCAGCTGTTTTGTTTGTGTCTGCTTCATAATTATAACTATTTTCCACCTGTGCATACACCCATTGTTAAGATGATGTACCTACGCGCGTTTGGGACTGGCACATGCACAGCTATGTTTGTGTTTGTACACCACACCTTTCCCCTTTGAATAAGCATAATTATGCAAGTTTCTTCTTTTGGCACTTTGATGCACAAGTGCATGTGGCTATGTTAGCTTTATTTGGCAGCATCAGCTTGGTATTTAAAGCTCGCATGTGCGACAGGTATTATAGCGCATGCGCACACTGATTAGATAACTCATTTCACACACATCTTATATTATATTGTTGCACTAGTGAGTTGGTACTTTGATGTGAAAGCGCATACAGCTTTCTTCACTCTGTTGAAGGGTGAGTGGTGCAGTAACTTATTGTCCCTGATAACTTCTGTGTCTCTGAGTTGAGGGAGTGGTTTAGGAGCGCCTCCGTCAGACATGTAAGCAACCATCCCACGCCAGGTTTCTTATTCTAATTACATTGGCTTTTACACTTGTGAACCGTTACTTAAGGCGGATTCACATTGCATTTTCTGACCCCTGAAGAAGCCGGCTTTTGGCGAAACCCATGAGGATCTTTGCCCCACTGGGATCCCCCTCTGTCTGCTACCTTAGCACTCGATATTTGTTGACCCTTCCTCTAGCATTCCCTTGTGTTTTTTTTCTACTTTGGCCATTTTTACACTTTTATTCCTACTTGATGTATTAAAGTTCATGAAGTTGATATGTCGAAAGGAGAAAACGTGGGCAAGAGTAAAGGCCTTCAAAATGTCGTCTGAACCCGCTATATGGAGGCTTGGTCAACAGTCTAAAGGTGTATGAGGACCTCCTGGATCTCTGTTGTCACATGAGGTCTGAGGTGATGAGGATTTCTGATTTGGGATTGCCGATCCCTTTGTTCTTGATGAGATAAGTGGAAAAATCCGGCTGCGACTCTCTCATATAAAACACTCTAACACTCAGGAGGGGTGGCTGCGAGGAGAAATATCGGCCAAAGCATCGTTCGGCCGTCAACTATGGGTGCCTCTTAAGGAGTGACTTTATTAAGGGACAAATTGAGGTGTCTAGAGGACATCTGTAAAAATGACAAGTCCTATGGGGCTTATATCTAGCAAAAATGGTCAAGATAACCGGTGCCATGGTCGTGGCCAGTGTGATTTATTGATGCCTGTGGGGTGTGACTGCTAACGTGTCTGGTTTCGGTCCAATCCCACAGAAGAGCAATGGTAGCATGAATTGCTAAAAAGTGACATCTGGCCCCACATTGGCTCCGATGCTGCGAGTCTAGACTGACTTCTGGGACTGACTAACTCCTCCCCTCAGGTCTGGATGTATTAAAGTGGAACTGACTTAAGGCAGCCAGTAGAGCTCCCCCTTCAGGTCTGGGGTGGAAGGTGTGGTGTGCTGTGCGAACCAAGGTGTAACTCCCTCCTTGCATCGGTGGATCCTGTGGCAATTTCCCGCAGGGGTGCCACATTTCCATCTCCAATATCCAATCATAATATATCGTAAATGTAATAATAATAATATTCGCAAACCCCACCAATAATCAATGTAGCACAATTCTCCTGATACAGCCATGTGTGTTACCTCATGTGCAGGCCTTTGCAGCTTAGGTATCCATGGTTACAATCCTCTCATATTGTTAAAGCTAGTTGGCTAGCTAGTTTCTTGTGGTCCTAACAATGGATACCTAAGCTACAAAGGCCTACACATGTAGTAATAACCATGACTATATCAGGAGAACTATACTACATTTCTGTTTGGAGGGATTTGCTAATATCGTTGTTATTATTACACCTAGTACATAATGAGATAGGATCTTGGAGATAGGAATATTCCTTTTAATGGGAGCCATGATAGCTGACCCCCAAGGCAGAGATGGATAAAGTGGAGTCTATGGTATTGCAGATGCCACCATGGCGGTCGTAGCAGACAAGGCACGGTACAATCACTAGTCTGGGCAAACGTAGTCTTTGACAGGGCAGATAGGAGTGCAGCAACAGGTGGGTACAAAGCAAAACCGATACAGGGATAGACCAGGCACAAGGAGACCTGACCTCTAACTAGCAGACAAAGACTGAACTAACTAGAGGCACTGATCAGGCACCTCCCCTAGTAGGAGGATTCCTTACATACCCAGTACCACTCAGCCATAGGCTGGATGGTATTTCCTGAAAATAGTACACTAGCCCCCTAAATGCAGGTAAGAAGTGTGCCCCCGCACCTCAGGAGCATTCCCAGGAGACCTGTGGGGCTCATTAGTGAAAGATCACAGAGGCCCTTGTGGATGCCCGAGGAGGGGGCAGGAGGCATGTTTCCGGGCCGAGATGGTGAGTAAGCAGTCAACCCTTCTGCAAGGAAGCAGCATAGCCTGGAGACATCGGGCTTACAAGTGCGCCAGGATGAAGACCAGCTAGTGGATGCAGTGTGATAATATGGGAAATCTTGGGTCCTGGCATTCCTGTAGATGTTATTTTGACATGTACCATCTACCTCAGAGATCTCAAACTTGAGGCCTCGAGGGCTGCTAACAGTGTAGGCTTTCATTATTTATTTAGCATTGCACAGGTGATAATTGAATACACTGGTGATGATTCCAACTCTTGTACAATGATGAGAAAAAGATGAAAACATGCACTATTTGAGGTCCTCGAGGCCTGGAGGTTGAGATCCCTGAGCTACCTAAACATTGTACGACCCAAGTCCACCCATGCATTTCAACACTATTTCTCTTTTTGCTTAGTAGAAGGAGCTTCTTTTAGCTGAATGTCCATCACGTTCAAACAGGAGAGAGAAGAAGATGGAAGTGACAAGGGGGTGGGGTTTATCATCCTCTTATAAACAAAGGAGATCCTACCTGTGACACCCTAACAGTGAAGGGGTCCCAGATCTTACGTGGCACCATAGGCCTAATTCATCATTTGCATTCTTTTTTAAGTCACCTTTGTTATTTTGTCTTATGATTTTCATTTGTTCTTAACACCAAAAACTTCAAAATGATGCTTGCGATTCATAAATTTTATATGAAATTAAAATATGAAATTTGTGACGTGTATTTGCATTCAGCCCCCTGTAGTCCGATTCCCCCAAATAAAATCCTGAGTGACCAATTGCCTCCAGACATCATTAGTAAATTGAGTCACCTGTGTGTAATTTATTCCCAGTATAATTACTGCTGTCCTGTGAAGGCCTCAGAGGTTTGTTTGAGAACATTAGGGATCAAACAGCATCATGACAACCAAGGAACACACCGGACAGGTCAGGAATAAAGTTATGGAGAAGAGTAAAGCAGTATTAGGTTATTAAAGAAAAACAAGCTCTGAACATCTGACTGAGCACTGAGCAATCATCCAAAAAACAAAGGAATATGGCACAACCGCAAACATATGCCATCCACCAAAATTGGCATCCCAAAAAGGAGAGCAGTAATTGGAGAAGCAGTTGAGAGGCCAATGGTCACTGGAGGCACCAGAAACATTACAGCTCAGGTGGGAGAATCTGTTCACAGGAGAAGGATTCGTTATATACTCCAAAAATCTGTCCTTTACAGAGGAGTGGAAAGAAAAAAAACACTTTTGAAAGGAAGTCATAGGATGTCCTGATTGCAGTTTGCAAAAAAAAATGTAGTGGACACAGCGAGTTTGTGGAAGAAGGTGCTCTCGTCAGATGAGACCACAGGAGAACTGTTTGGGCCAAATACAAAACGCTACATTGTAGAGGAGAACTAACCCTGCACATCACCCTGAAAACACCATCCCCACCATCTCACATGGTGGTGGCAGCATCATGCTGTGGGGAGGCTTTTCTTCATCAGGGGCAGGGAAGCTGATCAGAGGTGATGGGAAGGCGGATGGAGCTTAATACAGGACAATCTTGGAGGAAAACCTCCACATATTAAATATACTTTAAAAAAACATAAAATAAGGGAAAAATGCCAAAACAATAATAATAATAATATTTATTCATTTATATAGCGCTATTAATTCCATAGCACTTTACATATATCAGTAATGCTGTCTCTCTTGGAGCTCACAATCTAAAATCCTATCAGTA
This sequence comes from Allobates femoralis, assembly GCA_033576535.1. Taxonomy (NCBI): domain Eukaryota; kingdom Metazoa; phylum Chordata; class Amphibia; order Anura; family Aromobatidae; genus Allobates; species Allobates femoralis. Next base: position 83,975,486 of record JARQOC010000009.1, read on the forward strand.
TGTCTCTACAATGTGGGAGGAAACCGGAGTGTCCGTTGGAAACCCACGCAAACACAGGGAGAACATACAAACTCCTTGTAGATGTTGTCTGTAGTGTCCTTGTTGTGAATTGAACCCAGGACCTCAAGACCCCAGCGCTGCAAAGGCTGCAGTGCTAACCACTTGAGCCACCGTGCCGCCCAAACTAGACCAAAAAGAAGTGCTAAGGCTGCCTTCAGACTTGCAGATGCATCTGCAGCGTTTTGCAGATGCATCTGCAAGCAGACCACGGCCCCTATGTTTATAATGGAGCGCACGGCAGTCTGCAGATGCTTGCAGACCGCCGTGCGCTCTCATTGCCCGCCATTAGTGATCTGTGCGCATACGGATGCCTGCGCACAAATCACACACTCTCGCCCACACCAGGGACGCGACATGCTGCGTCCCGGGTGCGGACGCGGGACACCGGAAGGAGCAGATATGGTCCGCATCCGCACCCGAACGCAGCAAACGCTGCCAAACGCAGGCACTATGCGTTCCTATGTTAAACATAGGAACGCAGTGCGCATGCGTTTGAATGCGTATGGGAACGCAGCATAAGCTGCCTAAGGCTGCCTTCACTTTTGCGTATGTGAACGCAGCTTATACTGCGTTCCCATACGCATTCAAACGCATGCGCACTGCGTTCCTATGTTTAACATAGGAACGCATAGTGCCTGCGGTTGGCAGCGTTTGCTGCGTTCGGGTGCGGATGCGGACCATATCTGCTCCTTCCGGTGTCCCGCGTCCGCACCCGGGACGCAGCATGTCGCGTCCCTGGTGCGGGCAAGAGTGTGTGATTTGTGCGCAGGCATCCGCATGCGCACAGATCACTAATGGCGGGCAATGAGAGCGCACGGCAGTCTGCAAGCATCTGCAGACCGCCGTGCGCTCCATTATAAACATAGGGGCTGCGGTCTGCATGCAGATGCTTGCAGATGCATCTGCAAAACGCTGCAGATGCATCTGCAAGTCTGAAGGCAGCCTAAGTGCTAGAGTTCCCTGTACAGCTGTGTGGCTAGAAAGGAAAACTCAGAAAGGGATACAAAAAAATATCAGCTCAGCTGGATCGTCATGTTCAGGGCTGGTCAAGGCCCCAGAGGTTGAATCTGCATCGATTGATATACCACCCCTTTATAAGATAAATATACCTTTAAAGGCTATGGACACCTTTTATGTAGTAAATAGTGCTGTCATATATGGCCCAGCCATCAAGGGATGATATTCAGAGGAAAACTTTATAAAGGGCAGAATGGGAATAGTCAGATAAGTGAGCTAAGATGTTATGCTAGTCTACTAGTCTACCGAAATCCCCTTATTTTTAGGGCACGCTTAAAACTATGGGAATTAATCGAATTGTTCTTGGTAGTGCATTCCAGAGAATTAGCGCAGCTGGTGAGAAGTCTTGAAGACGGGAGTAGGAGGGTTCAGATTATTGAGGATATCCGTTTTTAGGTCATTAGTGGAATGGAGGGCATGCGTAGGATGATAGACAGAGATGAGGGTGGAGATGTAGGGAGGTGCAGAACTGTGGAGGGCTTCATTGGTGAAAGCGATAAGTTTATATTGTATTCTGTAGCAGATGGGCAACCGGTGCAATGACTGTCACAGGATACAGGCATTGGTGAAGTGGTTGGGGAGGAACATGATCCTGGCTGCTGCATTCATGATTGATTGGAGAGGAGAGAGTTTTAAGTAAGGCTGCCTTCACACTGTGGTCAGGTCCGGTCCGGGGCTGTCAGGGGTGAACCTGACAGCCCCGGACCGGATCAGCACACAGAACCGGAGGGCTAATATGCTCTCCGGTCCGGTGTGCAGCCTGACGCAGCCGCCACTGCTGATGATTCAGGACCGCGGCTTGCAGGGAGCTAGCCGTGGTCCTGAAATAACAGCGTCTTGTAGCCACAGATGTCCGGTTCCCGGATCCTCCTGGATCGGGGCAATCCGGCCCCATAAGCTCCCATGTTAAGGGAGAGCCGGATTGCCCTGGGAGGATCCGGGGGAATCTGGGAGAATCCGGTGGATCCAGGAGACGCCAATTTTGGGGAGATTGTTCTCTCCGGACACAAAAATCAAGCAATGTTTTTGTGTCCAGGAGAAAAAACCCACTTCTCCCGGATTCTTCTGGAAAGATGGAAGTCGGATGGCAGATCGCTGCCATCCCGACACCATCTCGCCCCATAGGATACTATGGGGCCAAAATCTGGTCCGGGGCTGTCAGGGGTGACAGCCCCGACCGCACCTGATCGCAGCATGAAGGCACCCTAAGAGGAAGACTGATTAGTTGAAAGCTGCAATAGTTTAGACAAAAATGAATAAGAGCAACAGTAAGCGTTTTTGCCGAGTTAACGATAAGAAAGGGTTGAATTTTAGAGATGTTCTTAAGGGGTAGGTGACCCGAGCGAGTGATTGGATGTGGGGAGTCAGTGAAGGAGAGATCTGAGTCAAGTGTAACCCAAAACAGCGGCGAGCAATGATAGAACCACACACAGAAATGGCAATATTAGGTTTATGAAGCTTAGTGGAGGGAGGAAACACGATAAGGTCAGTTTTTGAAAGATTCAGTTTTAGGTAGAGGGAGGACATGATGTTAGAGACAGCAGACAGACAATCACTGGTATTTTGTAATAATACAGGGGTGATGGCAGGAGAAGATGTGTATAATTTTGTGTCATCAGCAGAGATGGTGCTGAAAACAGAATTTACTGATGGTTTATGGTAGAACCCTAGAATTGCCATCAGTTACAATGGGGGCCGTCATCATGTATATTCAGTAAATAACCTTACTTTTTGTGTACAGCGACTACGACCAGCAGGTTTCACTTCCCACCTTTCAGATCTCTTTGCAAAGTGACGGCACATTTACCGATTCTGGCTAAATAATCACACCAGCAGGGACACGCCATTAATTCTGTCAGCCCTCATGTTGTGCAAGAAGCCAAGCAACCTGACACGACTGGAGGAAGCGTGCAGTCGGTAACAACTGGTACCAGCATTATCTACGTTTTTGCCGGGCTGCTTGCTATTTCTTCTATTAATTGATGGAAGATAAAAAAGGGGCAGCCATGAACGTGAGCCGGAAGCTGCTATTTTGGGGGCAATGGAAGATGTCGCAATCCTTGGCGCTTAGCGAGCGCCTGATTGGCATTCTCTGACGGTGGTGTAAAGAGTTAACGACCCATATGATATAGGCTGCCCTCTTTTCTGTTAGGTTGGGAAGTCGCTATAAATAAACACACTTCTCGGTGCGCCTTCATGCCATGGAATAGTGCCGCATCAAAGTCGAGGACACGTAGGAAGTGCCTGTCACAGTAAATGCGGATGACAGCGTGCCACAGGCAAAACGAGACGATGTGAAGGAGCGTCGTGTGTTTTCACTGTGAAATTACCTTAGTGAGGACTTATCAAAGAACAAGACGGCGATCAGCCAGCAACGTGGATGCAGATAGCGGGCAGGCGTGGTGGGTTCAGATACACTCTAGATCTAGTGGTGTCAGTATAATGTAGGGTAGATGAGATAAACATCGAATGGGAAATTTAAAGAGACACGAAACCTTTGATTGGCAGCTTAAAAAGTAGCACGTCTACTAATACCCATCACGTATGGAGCTGGAGAAGATAAACAAGCTGGGACTACCAAACTGGTTTACACTACATAAATGTCCACCGATTGTCTACATGTTTGCCGATCCGCGTAATTAATTAGTCTGGCCTGTGTGGATCAGTCTAAAACAATCAGTATAAGATTCTTCTGAAAGCGTATGTGTTATGCCAAGGTGAGGGAACGTTCAGCGTGTGGCACAAAAGGGTGGTAAAAAAGGGAAGAAATAAAGGGGAGCCCTGGCGATAGGGAGAGGGTTCACCACTAGTGATGAGCGAGTAGTAAGATATTCAGAGAGCTCTAACCGAATACTTTGAAATGTTTTTAAGTATTTGGATCCGAGTGAGTTCCACATTGACTCGCATTGGATGAGTATTTGGTTAGAGCTATCCGAACTTGAATATTTCACTACTCGCTCATCTCTATTCACCACCTACACTCACCTGTGGCTGATCCCTGTCCTCCATAACGTCCCTAGATGGGTCCTTCCCATTGTGCGCGATCACCTGCCTAGGCCCTGGCAGGCCCTGGACTGGCCCTTACTAGTGAGCAGACCCATAAGACACTATTCTTACTATTAAAATAAAGACAACATGAGGAAGGAGAGACAAACAAAGTGAACAGATACAGCAAAAGAACTTAAATTCTTCCACCACATCCACTGGAAAGTTACTACATCTTACTAAACAGACAACGCCTTCACAGGTCAGCATAGAATGAACTATAGCCGTCTAAGGAAAGAGTAAGGAAAGGGTTTATATAGCAGAAGGGAATGGCTGCAGCTGAGATCACAACTACCTGTTAATCACAGCAGGCTAGAAAAGGACCCTTAAACCTTTCAGCATCAAATGGATTAAAATAAGCTCACACTGAAGATAAATGACGACAAGCAGGTTCTAAAGATGATCTGGAATCAACTAAACGCCGTAACCTTATGATTCCACATATCCCAAGGTCTCATCAGCTACAACACACTCTTGACAGTATGCTATTGTGAACTTAAAAATCGTTTTACACAATAAACATCTTGTGAACAGCAGCCTGTTTACCCTGCACCTAGGGGTTCATCTCAATAAATTAGAATATCATCAAAAAGATCATTTATTTCAGTAGTTCAATACATAAAGTGAAATAAATAACATGCCACCATCACGCCCATTCTGAAAAAGCCAAACCTTGACCCGACTGCTAGGACGAGCTACCGCCCCATATCGCTGCTCCCGTTTGCTTCCAAACTCCTTGAGCAACATGTCCATGCTTAACTTTCCTCCCACCTGTCATCTAACGCTCTCCTCGACAATCTACAATCTGGTTTCAGGCCCCACAACTCCACTGAAACTGCCCTAACCAAAATTACCAATGACTTATTCTCAGCCAAAGTTAACAGACAATTCTCCATCCTCCAGAAAATATGGGAAGCAAGGTGTACCACAGTCCGCGCCGCTGACTCCACAAAATCACCTGGGATGCAAGATGTTGTAGCAGTATACGTCTTTATTCTTCCTACGCGTTCGGCGCCCTTCCTGGCACCTTCCTCAGGGATATTACATCAGTCATAGGAGCAGGGAATTTATAGCCCCTTACATTAGCAATTATGGGTGTGTTCTGTTTACATTTGATGTCATAATGGTCATCACTGGGGGAGGGGCCAGCAATTTTTGGCGGAATTTCACACAAATACCATAAACTGTCTCCTCCCTATATCTTTGAACTAATCTCCCACTATCTTCCCTCACGTAATCTTCGATCTTCCCAAGACCTCCTCCTCTCCTCCACAGTTATCCATTCCTCACACAACCGCCTCCAAGTTTTCTTCCGAATATCCCCCATCCTCTGGAATTCTGTGCCCCAACACGTCAGATTATCCACCGCGCTCAGATCCTTCAGACGGAAATTGAAAACCCATCTTTATCTCTATCTATGAGAGGCACCAGACCCAACAATGCAGACAAGCTGAAGGCTACTGTCAAAGCAACCTGGGCTTCCATAACACCTCAGCAGCTACAGGCTGATCACCTCCATGTCACGCTGCATTGATGTAGTAATTCATGAAAAAGGAGCCCCGAACAAGTACTGAGTATTTACTGTACTGACTTTTCATTTATGAATTAAAAATCATTATTTCAGCCGTTCTTATATTATATTCTAATTTTCTGAGATAATGACTTTTGGGTTTTCTTTGGCTGTAAGCTGTAATCATCAACATTAACAGAAATAAAGACATGAAATAGATCCCTCTGTATAATATATGTGTTTCACTTTATGTATTGAATTATTGAAATAAATGAACTTTTTGATGATATTCTAATTTATTGAGATGCGCCTGTACATCGGGAAATGAGCATTCTCCGGAGTACTCATGGCCGATACTTATGCCGTATGAAAATACACTTGGGTTATGTTCAGACTATTTTTTTTTGTTATCACATCTTGGAATCTGATGGATGGCATCTGCTCCAGATTAGGCATCAAGATAAAAAAGGCTGCAAAAACTCCAATATAAAAACTCTTTGAAATGGTTTTATGGGGTTTCTTCAATATGTATGCAAATCGCATGTGATTAATGCTCGGACGCCATTTGTGCGTTCCCGGTGCGGCGAGAGTGTAGTTATCTGTAACGTCACGTGCATACGCCCGCGCCAACAGGAACGACCATTTAAATGGAGTGAATAGGTGAGTAGCACATCGGGCGTTACTGCACAGAGCATCTCCATCAACGCCGGAGGCACTCATTAATAAACATATCGGCTTGCCGTTCTGCATCGCATGACGTTGCAAATACCTCACTCCCCCCGCAAAAACGCGTGCGGATAGGCATCTGCAAATCTGAATGCAAGACCTTAAGTGATTCAGGCAACAGAAAGCTCAGCATGTACTAGTTTTTTGCATACCTTGAAGAAGACTCTCCTAAATCAGGTGTACAAAAAAAAAATCTGATTCCATATAGATCATGGATATAGTGTCCGATTTTTATGGATACATTATCATTATTAAACTAGGAAACTGCATTGATTATGTAAAGTGTTGATGTATAGTTACAAAATCCCCCAGAAGGCATAAGCATGTAAAATACAGACGCACGTGGATGACAATACAGATGAAAATCGGGGCACTGGCTGTAGGGGTGGGATTCCATCTCTGTGCCCAGCTTGTTACATGAAGTTGGGGGTCCTGGCTGGGTGTGTGGACTTGTGCAGTGGGGGCACTCCCCTTCACAGGCCGCATGATGCCATTGACTTTGGCTGGGCAGGACCAGATGTTGGAGAGTTCAATAAAGGACACCACCATGGCAAAATAAACTCTATACTGAACTTAACTTGGTAGGCATTATGTACAGTAGATAGCGGGTGCATGTCTTCGTAAACATTTCCTTTCCAACATGGATCATTCTCATCACCATTCTTTGAGTCACTATTTCTCAACCTGCCGTTCCGTGTTTTTTCTTCCCTTTAGAGTCTCAATTTGCCAATATAGACTGTTCTTAACTCTCTACTCTTGATGCTTTGGTAGGTTTAAAGTCCTCAACACACCCACACACTTAGGGCCCAGGGGACCATGGGCGAACCTGGAGGGGGAGGGCGCAGTGGGACAACAGGGGTAGAGAAGTGTAGGTGTGAGGGAGAAGGAAGAAGAGAGTTGCCAAGTGTAGAACAGAGAAAGAACGTACGGAGTACTGCAGAATGCGGAGAGTGGAGACGTCCAGTTGAGTGAGGAGAGAACAGCTATACTGCAGAGAAGGGGACTTAAGTCTTACTGTGCTTGTCCTGGGAAACTGAGAGGGAAGGAACCCTGGGGGCACCGGCGGAGCTGAAGCGGCCCGTGCGCCTGAATCCGGGACTGGTAATAGCAGACGGAGGGGTTGTGGTCTAGAAACAGGGACCAGCACCTGAACATGGCACGGAGATCCAAACCTGAACTGTTGAACCGGAGGCTACAAGCTTCATTGGAGTTGAGGTTCACACACCTGGTAATTCTCAGAGAAGGCAGCTGGACAACGATCTGGGGACAAGGTACCAGTCGCCCACTAATACCCGAGGCTGCCGCGTCAGGGCTCTACGCACAGAATGCAACGCTGAGAGACAGGACCAGGGAGAGGCAAAGACAGGCACACCACCGAGGATATTATACCTGCTGCCTCGATCTCTTCAACACTACACAGGCCTGGACTTGTCTGAGAGAGTGTAACATCTATGACCTGTTGAAACCTAACGCTTGCTGTGAGTAAACCCGGGTACAGAATTGCAGAACTGTGTGGGACTGTGTTCATCTCACAGTGACTGCCTGTGAAGGCCACTGAACAAAGGTAATGAGGCCTAAATTAATCCCTGCCTGCCGGAGACTACCAATTACTCCATCCGCTGCCCTGGGGACCCTCTCCACCCATGGGGAGCCACTCCATCCCAGCTGATCATCCATCTTCCCCAGAGGTTCTGCAGCAGCGGCGGCCACTCATAGCCACATACCACGGGTGGCATCACAAACAATTCTTTCTTTTAAACCACCCTATCCCTATACACTCCCTAAGAACTCTTTGGCACTGAACGTAGGATCACAGAGCCAGGTCTCGACCCCTGTGACTCCCCAGAAGCATTAAAGCCCAGTTTCGAGTACCCCACGGCTCGACATCAAAAAACCCTGCACTAAAAAAATCACAATGAAAAAGATGCAAGTAACCTAATTTGCATAATAGGTTAAGAAACTCGGCAACATTAAAAACTCAACAAACACTCATCGTGGCCTTAGCCCCTTCACGACCAAGGGTGTATATCTATGCCCTTGGCAGCCTCCCTCCTTCTGTTGCAAGCTCACACGCTGAGCTCACATTTATCTGATCAGCTGAAAAAAACAATACAAGAAAACAATGGACAGTATGAACAGCCCTGTAGGCTGTAATGGTTATGTGTTTATACGGGAAAACCTCTGATGGAACAAGTATGAGAACACCGGGCGTTGCTTCACTGGTCAGTATTGCAGAGCAGCCTTAAATCCCGCCCCAGAGGATCCTGTAAGCCACACCTCCTTGAAGAAGATGAAGAAAATGATTACTAAATGAAAAGGCTCATATCGCTGAAACCATACAGTGGATTTAAAGTAATAAAAACAGAAAGCGGAATAATCAGGATCAGCAGGAATTAAAAAGCATAAGAACTGGAAACTTCTGACCCAAGGACAGGTCCTCTTTAATAGTTTTATCAATTGTTTTTCTCCATGTACATTGTGTAGACCTGAGTAAGAAAACAACCACTGATTAACTGGATATATCGATGATCATCAATAGATATGGAACATCTCCCTTAAGGCACCATCACACGAGGCGACGGTGCCGCCGATTTATTAGGCAATGCATGGGCGTGGCCTATCGGCGCCAACATCACCCCTGCATCGCCTAAAGTAAATGGGCAAGGGCGACGCCATTTACTTGTCGCCTGGTTTCAGAGCAGTGCTCCCATTGTCCTGCATCGTCGCTGGGGTTTTGTTGCAATCACACCTGGGCCCTAGAGTCTAGGGGGGCCCCAAATGTTCCTTTGGCTTATAGAAAAAGACTACTACTATTAAAGGTTTGCAATAATTGGGGGCCCTGTTGGAGATTTCACATCGGGGCATATGAGCTTCAAGGTACGCCGCTATTTGAGATGTTTTTGCCTAAAAAATAAAAATAGCGTTTTATTCACTGCCTAATGTATTTCATAGCAAAATAAGAAAATTTCCTAAAAAAAACCACACCTAAAAATGGTCAAAAAATGCCTGAAGAATAACGTTATCAAAACCAATTCAGGGCTTTCCCCAAAAAACTGGTAAACCTGAACAGAATTTTATCAGTTTGACAACTATTGTGTTATTGATCAAAATTATCAAGACGGACAACCAATCACAACACAGCTTCCATTTTACCAGAACAGTTTATAAAATGAAAGCTGAGCTCTGATTGGTTGCACCAGGGTTTGTTTGTCAGACTGTTTGGATCTATATGTCCTGTGATCGTGTGTTGTCTTGCACCCCCCTCGTAGGAACATTGATGTTTCATGAACGCTTCTTTGATAATTGCTCACAATGTAATCACCATGGAGCCTTGGCCTATTGCGGAATAAAAGCCTATTTAGGGTTCACAAAATGAGGAATAATAATAGCCATAGAAATCAAATTGTTTCACGTTAGAAAAATGTCAGTGACCTGGGTGGCTGCGACACCTGTGGGGGTTGGCAAAGAAGCTTTATGTAAAATATTGTGGTCTTTGTTAGCCGTCCCTCGTGGTGCCGTCCTCAGGAAGCCATTAACTATAATCCCTTGGTGCATTGTGAAGCTGTTAGTCTTTGATATCAGACATGCAGGAGGTTAATAAAAAAGTGTTTGGTCTACTGAGATTATATTTTCTTCGAGTACAAGTAAGTACAGAACAGACTGTTCACTCGGTAAAATCTGTTATTGCAGCGCCAAGCTTCTGGCAAAGAATGATTACTAGATATTAGAAAATCTCCACTGCGAGATATTGCGGCACAGATCTGGCTGCCATTATATTAAAGGGTTTTCCAGGGACAATGTGTCGTCGGTCCGCGCGGCCACAAAAAACTGAATCAGAAGTTCACTCTATACCTTTATTTTGGATCCATCCAACGCGTTTCGGAGCCTGCTATGCTCCTTCATCAGGGAGTGTATTGATACACTCCCTGATGAAGGAGCATAGCAGGCTCCGAAACGCGTTGGATGGATCCAAAATAAAGGTATAGAGTGAACTTCTGATTCAGTTTTTTGTGGCCGCGCGGACCGACGACACATTGTCCCTGGAAAACTCTGGAATCTGACCACATAGCACGTGGAGGTGTGGGTCCAGCAGCAGCCGCTATTACATGCTTTTAATACTGGTTGTGTGTCACACAACTAAACCAGGTGAGCAGTGTTCATTACGGCTCTTAAGCCGCCGATTGTTAAAAAGATAAGACCCTATCTGCGCTTGCTTCCTTCTTTTAGTTCATTATATTAAAGGGGACCTTTATCTGAATTTTTTAAATTTAAACTCAGTTGCTTCTCCAATTCCTGCTATCCCACTGGTTCTGGAACAGTTTTTCTTTTTATTCTGCGTCCCTCCATTCCAAAGTTATGCCCCCCGGTAATAAGACTGTACATTTCCCTTTAAGATTCTATTACAGAACTCCTCTGTGGGTGTTGGCTTTTTCTCCTCTGATACCGGCCAATCAAAACATGGCCACGCCCACTGAAGTTCTGTGCACTACAAGTTGGTTGAAGGAAAATTTACATCCTCATTGCCGAGGGGTATAACTCTGGAACGGAAGGGCGCAGGAAAAAAATAAAAACTGTTCCAGAATCAGTGTAACTGTCGGAATTGGAGGAGCACTCAGTGTAAAATTTTTAAAAATCCTGTAAAAAGTCCCTTTTAATGTTCATAACAGTCAAGCCGTGGATTTTTTAATGTTCTTCTTTGCTGTAATCTTCATCTCTGAATTGTCTACTCTTATTTTTTTTTATTTTAGCTCTTGTTGGAGCACTTGGAGTGCTTGGTGTCCAGGCACGAGCGATCACTAAGGATGACTGTGGTAAAGCGACAGGCACAATCGCCTGCCGGGGTCTCCAGCGAGGTAGAGGTTTAAAAGCTCTGAAATCCCTCTTTGAGCACCACAAGGCTCTCGATGAAAAGGTAAGAAATCTCATGATTTAGTTATAACAATGTCCCCAATACTCATATAAGGAGTTCAACTTGCAATACCTAACAGTATTTTTGCATCACAACACCAGCCTTATTGCACTCACAGTGAACCACCCAAAGGAACAACTAGGAATGCCGTTTGACAAAAGTTGCTTTGGTACAAGCCCCCTAATGACCCCCTTTCACCCGAGTCTATGTAGATGTCCACCATAGATGTACCGTAGGAAACAGTCGCTTCCCAGGTGACCCACACTAAGCAGGGGTCGAGTACCGATGCAGGGGCAGTCCCACATTTATGCATCCTAGACCGAGGTCCCAATTCTCACACTCACGATCTGATGGTGACCCAGAGGGTTGTGTCGAATTATATCATGGGCTCCTCACTTCTATGCCTCCCGCAGGCACAGCACTTGACTTTTCGCATGAAAGCTTCAGGCTCTCCTGTCTAAACATGTCTGACACCTATGTTTATAACTCCTACACTCCACCCCTAGTGGGTGCACTCGCCGGCTACACTAATAACACTTTCATATTCACTTCTAGAGGAAACCCATAACTCCACCCTTAATGAGTTTACTAGCTCACTTGCTAATTTAACCATAGTTTACTTGAAGTACCAGGGAGCAGCCTTTTTACCTTGACCACAAAGTAGGTGCATACACAAAACGATATATACACAAATCCATAACACATTCATATATGTACAAAAGCACAGCACTCCCCCAGGACAAGGGTAACAGAGCCATGGAACCCCTACACACTGATTCTGGAGCAATTTTTCTACTTCTTCTGTGCCCCTTCAATCAAAAGTATTGGTCCCTGGTAATAATAGTGTAAATTTTCCCTTCACCCAACTGGGCGTATACCACAGAATTTAACTGTGGGTGTAACCATGTTTTGATTGGCCAGCATCACAGCAGAACTAACATGCAAACACCTAGAGATGATCTGTGGTACACGCCCAGTTGGTCGAAGAGAAATTTTGCTTCTCTATTACTGGGGGCCACAACTATGGAACGGAGGGGCGCAGATGAAAAAGAAAAACTGTCCCAGATTCAGTGACACAGTGGCAATTGTTTGTGGTACTCTGTTAGCTTTTAAATCATTCGAAAGGCTTTCTTTAACCCCTGGCAATCAGTTGTGAATGACTGGGGACGCTACGGAAGGTTCAGAAGAAAATTTCCATGAAGCATGAGTGCTCTCAGATCGGAATGATACGCAGAATAAAAGGGGTTTGTCCCTTTTTAAAATAAAGACCCCCCGCCACCCCCGGCAATCAATTGGATGTAATGGGTCAGGCTTTTTTTTTTTCTAACCAATGACAGCTGTCTTTAGTAGGATGCACTTGTCATAGCCACCCATCCAACGAAGATCCAATGTTATGAGATGTATGGGCCCCATTGGGGGTGGTTTAGGTGACAACTCCTTTGTTAGTCAAGATTCACACATCCGTGTATTGTGGACTGGTCGCGAGTCTCTTGACCAAAACATGACCGTTTCATGAGTGAGGCGGTTTTGTTCAGGTCTGAGGACTCTCCACCGGTCCAAGAATCCTGGATTGTAACATTTGGCCTAACATTGAGAGTTTATGAAATTGCCACTCGATTCTAGGCACAGCTCTGATTAAATCAATAAAACCGTCATTGACAACTATACATCTGTTTTGTAAAGCGGTGGTGTTCCAAGATGAAAGTCTCGAGCCATGCCCTCATCACATGTATCAAAGACATCACCATTCGGAAATATATATATTTTTGAATAACTCTTAATGAGGATGAGACTTATGTCACTCTACATTTTCCCCATTCCTTCTCTGTATTTACGTCTTGTTCTATTTGCCAAGGGGGTGTGGCCATGACTCTTTTTTTTTTTTTCTATAAGAGTCTTTTTCAAGACGACGCACCCATGGCTAAGAAAACAATATTGTCATACAAGGATATAGGACACCATATCTCAAAAATAGAGAGGCGCACGATCCAAAGATAGACAACGTCAGAATCGGGAGGACAGCGGCATTACAGAAAGAAGAATTAGTAGTGTTAGCAATTGTAATCTTTGTTTAATGAAGTGATGGCATATCCACAGACACTGGTTCTGCTGCAGCACAGACTCGCACTTTCATCCTACATGGACGGGTCTTTCCAGTTCTGCAATGGAATATGTTGCGTGCAGCTTGGCAAAAAAGGGATCAGTTTATGCTCGGAGTAGGATGAGTACACAACAGCGCCCTTTGTTGTTTACTGCCTGCCGTGATCCAAGCACCTAGAAGCACGGGGACTAAGGAACTTCATCAATATTTTACCCCCTTAGGTTATACAGCCTGCCAATTCATATGTATCTGGCAACAGCTCGGAGCCGCTTGTGGCGCGGGTTCCCACTAGTCAAACATAAGACCTCATTGTCATGAATGTTGGCTCAGATTTTCAGGTACAGAAATAGATTTCACCACTGTTGGTTCAGGTCAAAAAATGCCTATCTCTGCCGTGTGCGAACGCCTCTGACATCATAAACAATGGGCAATTTCTTAATATATGGCTTTTAATTAAATTGCTCCTCCTCATGAACTGGTCAAGGTGAAATCATAATCTTATTAAAAAATCTTTCTGCCAACAGGAGTAATTTTATTCAAAGGGAATCTGTCAGCAGGTTTTCACAACCTCATCTGACAGCAACATGATGTAGCCAAAGAAACCCTGAATCCAACAATGTATCATATAGATTACTGGCTGTAGTCAAAGAACTTATTTCCAGGAACACAGCAGAGCTGGGAGAGCTTCCCCCGCCCTCACCAGGCTCTCTATAGAGATTGTGCACTGACCCTGAGGTGTCAATCACAGCAGGAGGTGTGGCAGACTGGAGTGCTCCTGACATTCTAGTCCTGCAATGTTATTCACAGGGTAATAAATCCATTAAAACCAAACGAAGAAGGGCCAAAGTATATGCGAGGCTCAACAACTAGGACACAACCAAAAGGGATCCCACTAAATGGGTTTGATCCCATTTTGTGGGATCCCTTTTGGTTGTGTAATAAATCTGTTTGGTTTAAGTAAACAATTGCACAGACCCTGATAAGAGAAGCACAGTTGCTCTTTGTTTTTTAACTTTTAAGGTACCGTCACACGGGGCGACAGGGATGGGGATGTCATCGGCGACTGGTGGGCGCGCTCACGATTTTGACGCCCCGCCAGCGTCGCTGTCCCCCATTTACACGGGGTGACATTTCCAGCCCCGCGCCGGCGAGCTGTCAGGCGGCATCGCTGCCGGGGTGTCTGAAAACCCCAGCGGCGATGCAGGACAATGGGAGCCTATGGCTCCCATCGCCTGACAGGTCGCCGGCGGCCGGTTGCATGGGGCGATGTGTGCACATCGCCCCAGATCGGTTGCCTGGTTTGACAGCACTGCTCTGAAACCGGGCGACCTCCCGGCAGCGCCGACATCGCCCCTTTACATGAGGCGACGTAGGGGCGATGTCGCCGCCGATAGGTCACGCCCCCACGTCGCCTCTGTAATGGGTGGCGATGTCGCCCCGTGTGACGGGCCCTTTACAGCATGGTGTCCTCCCCGCTGACAGACTTCCTTTACAGGGGATAGGCAATAACTTATTGATTGATGGAGGGTTGACTGCGGGGACCTACACTGATCGGCAGAACTGGAAATATTTTTTTTCATGTGCTAATGGGATCTTTTATCACTGTTTGGGCTCATTCAGAATTCTGATTTTTCCATGTACGATAAAAATGGATTTATTCTGATCAGAGTTTAATGATAGTGTGGTACGAGTGTCATCCGATCTTCTCCACTCCATTATAACAGTCCTGATGTCACCCGAGCATGGTCCCATTTTTTTTTTTCATGGAACCATAAACTTACATTGCGGATTTCGATCAGACACGCGTATCAAAATCAGACACGTCTCCAAGATTTTGCATGGACCTGTTGGTTCACGAAAAATCACGGACATATGAACGGCCCCATAGGCCGCGAAAATCGGACGTGTGAACGAGGCCTTGGAATCCGATGCCCGACCTCCGTTCTATGTGTTCTTTGCAGACCTGCTGGAAAAAGCCAAGAGAAGCGCTCTGCAGACCCGAAGGGTATGAATGGAGCGGTGGTCGACTGTACCCTTTCCTGCCACTTGGTGCGGGTCCCATTGGTTGGACCTCACAATCCATTCAGTTATTACCGATCTTGTTTTCACCCTGTTTTTAGGGTTAGGTGGTCATAAGCCATATTGGTGACTTCTGATTAATATTGGGGGGGGGACTCGATTTAGGACCCTCACCTCTTTGGCCAAGTGAAACACTGATCTTGGGCGTTTCTCCTCTACCGGACCCGCCCTCTCCTCCATTGCTTTACGCCACTATTCAGGTGCCTCTTAGCAAACAATTTGTTGGGGGGGCTTCATTCCCGGTGGAATAGTCATATAAAGAATTGATAAGCTATTGGTTAGGGGACGAGTTAGTTGCGCCTTCTTTGCTCTCCATATAGTCTAGTCCAGATTACATGCAACGAATGAACAATGTTCAGACTAATCGGGTTCTAACTGATAACTGGTCATTATTTTCAATACTTAACCCCTATATATACTTAGTAACTACATTTTTTTTCTCTTCCAATACAACAGGTCCGAGAGCGCCTCCGTGTGGCCCTTGAACGGGTGGCGGTTCTGGAGGAAGAGCTGGAAATGTCCAGTCAGGAGGTGAGACCATCTTCAGCTTGCTCTTCATCATCACAGTATCTCAGTGTTAGAGATATAATGTCTGCCTCTCCTCTTCTTCCTCCAGTCTCTCTCACTACGAGAACAGCTTGCAAGGAGGAGGTCAGGAATCGATGACGGCAGTAAAGATGGAGACCTGCAGAGCTCTGTAAGGATCTCACAGTCATTCTCTTTACATAGAGAAATGGGAATATCAGGATAAGAGAAGAATAGAGCTATGTCCTAAGTACACATAGATAACGGTAGAAGAAAAAAGTGGTCTTCATATAATGTAAGGAGAATAGTATTGGATACTTGTGATCATTGAATTCAAGTCCTATTTCCCCCCCCGGTGTATAACATCCAGCCCCTCACCCCCAGTGTATAACATCCAGCCCCTCACCCCCAGTGTATAACATCCAGCCCCTCACCCCCAGTGTATAACATCCAGCCCCTCACCCCCAGTGTATAACATCCAGCCCCTCACCTCCAGTGTATAACATCCAACCCCTCACCCCCAGTGTATAACATCCAACCCCTCACCCCCAGTGTATAACATCCAGCCCCTCACCCCCAGTGTATAACATCCAGCCCCTCACCCCCAGTGTATAACATCCAGCCCCTCACCCCCAGTGTATAACATCCAGCCCCTCACCTCCAGTGTATAACATCCAGCCCCTCACCCCCAGTGTATAACATCCAACCCCTCACCCCCAGTGTATAACATCCAGCCCCTCACCCCCAGTGTATAACATCCAGCCCCTCACCCCCAGTGTATAACATCCAGCCCCTCACCCCAGTGTATAACATCCAGCCCCTCACCCCCAGTATACAACATCCAGCCCCTCACCCCCAGTGTATAACATCCAGCCCCTCACCCCCAGTGTATAACATCCAACCCCTCACCCCCAGTGTATAACATCCAGCCCCTCACCCCCAGTGTATAACATCCAGCCCCTCACCCCCAGTGTATAACATCCAGCCCCTCACCCCCAGTGTATAACATCCAGCCCCTCACCCCCAGTGTATAACATCCAGCCCCTCACCCCCAGTGTATAACATCCAGCCCCTCACCCCCAGTATACAACATCCAGCCCCTCACCCCCAGTGTATAACATCCAACCCCTCACCCCCAGTGTATAACATCCAGCCCCTCACCCCCAGTGTATAACATCCAGCCCCTCACCCCCAGTGTATAACATCCAGCCCCTCACCCCCAGTGTATAACATCCAGCCCCTCACCCCCAGTGTATAACATCCAGCCCCTCACCCCCAGTGTATAACATCCAGCCCCTCACCCCCAGTATACAACATCCAGCCCCTCACCCCCAGTGTATAACATCCAGCCCCTCACCCCCAGTGTATAACATCCAACCCCTCACCCCCAGTGTATAACATCCAGCCCCTCACCCCCAGTGTATAACATCCAGCCCCTCACCCCCAGTGTATAACATCCAGCCCCTCACCCCCAGTGTATAACATCCAGCCCCTCACCCCCAGTGTATAACATCCAGCCCCTCACCCCCAGTGTATAACATCCAGCCCCTCACCCCCAGTATACAACATCCAGCCCCTCACCCCCAGTGTATCACATCCAGCCCCTCACCCCCAGTGTATAACATCCAGCCCCTCACCCCCAGTGTATAACATCCAGCCCCTCTCCCCCAGTGTATAACATCCAGCCCCTCACCCCCAGTGTATAACATCCAGCCCCTCACCCCCAGTGTATAACATCCAGCCCCTCACCCCCAGTGTATAACATCCAGCCCCTCACCCCCAGTGCATAGGCGCACCCAAGGGGGGGGACCTACGTGTCTGGACCCCCCCCTTTGGACGGCCCTGGAAAGTGGTGCAGTACACAAGGAGCTGGGCCCCTATGTCAGGAGACAGGAACAATTACACAGCACCCAAGGGCCCACAAAAGAGGCTGCTTTTAGGGGGGCTTCGCTCCCCCAAACCCCCCCACCGGCGGCTTTGCCCCTTGGAACCCCGCTGGGGGGTGACACCCCCCTTTCAGGGTCGGTGTGTGTTTCTTGGACCCCTACCTTGGGAAATTTCTGGGTGCGCCACTGCCCCAGTGTATAACATCCAGCCCCTCACCCCCAGTGTATAACATCCAGCCCCTCACCCCCAGTGTATAACATCCAACCCCTCATTCCCAGTGTATAACATCCAGCCCCTCACCCCCAGTGTATAACATCCAGCCCCTCACCCCCAGTGTATAACATCCAGCCCCATCACCTCCAGTGTATAACATCCAGCCCCTCACCCCCAGTATACAACATCCAGCCCCTCACCCCCAGTGTATAACATCCAGCCCCTCACCCCCAGTGTATAACATCCAACCCCTCATTCCCAGTGTATAACATCCAGCCCCTCACCCCCAGTGTATAACATCCAGCCCCTCACCCCCAGTGTATAACATCCAGCCCCTCACCCCCAGTGTATAACATCCAGCCCCTCTCCCCCAGTGTATAACATCCAGCCCCTCACCCCCAGTGTATAACATCCAGCCCCTCACCCCCAGTGTATAACATCCAGCCCCTCACCCCCAGTGTATAACATCCAGCCCCTCACCCCCAGTGTATAACATCCAGCCCCTCACCCCCAGTGTATAACATCCAACCCCTCATTCCCAGTGTATAACATCCAGCCCCTCACCCCCAGTGTATAACATCCAGCCCCTCACCCCCAGTGTATAACATCCAGCCCCATCACCTCCAGTGTATAACATCCAGCCCCTCACCCCCAGTATACAACATCCAGCCCCTCACCCCCAGTGTATAACATCCAGCCCCTCACCCCCAGTGTATAACATCCAACCCCTCATTCCCAGTGTATAACATCCAGCCCCTCACCCCCAGTGTATAACATCCAGCCCCTCACCCCCAGTGTATAACATCCAGCCCCTCACCCCCAGTGTATAACATCCGCCCCTCACCCCAGTGTATAACATCCAGCCCCTCACCCCAGTGTATAACATCCAGCCCCTCACCCCCAGTGTATAACATCCAGTCCCTCACCCCCAGTGTATAACATCCAGCCCCTCACCCCAGTGTATAACATCCAGCCCCTCATCGCGTGTATAACATCCACCCCCATCAGGTGTATAACATCCAGCCCCTCACCCAGTGTATAACATCCAGCCCTCACCCCCAGTGTATAACATCCAGCCCCTCACCCCAGTGTATAACATCCAGTCCCTCACCCCCAGTGTATTACATCCAGCCCCTCATCCGCAGTGTATAACATCAGCCCCTCATCCCGTGTATAGCATCCGGCCCTCTCCCCAGAGTGTTAACATCCAGCCTTCACTTCCAGTGTATAACATCTGGCTCTCACTCCTCAGTGTATAACATCCTGCCCCTCCCCCCAGTGTATAACATCCGGCTCTCACCCCTCAGGTATAACATCCTGCCCATTCCCCCCAGTGTATAACATCAGCCTCTCAACCCTAAGTGTATAACATCCAGCCCCTCTCCCCAGTGTATAACATCCGGCCCCTCTCCCCAGTGTATAACATCCGGCCCCTCACCCCCAGTGTATAACATCCAGCCCCTCTTCCCCAGTGTATAACATCCGGCCCCTCACCCCAGTGTATAACATCCGCCCCTCACCCCCAGTGTATAACATCCAGCCCCTCACCCCAGTGTATAACATCCAGCCCTCACCCCCGTGTATAACATCCGCCCCTCACCCCCAGTGTATAACATCCAGCCCTCTACCCCAGTGTTAACATCCAGCCCTCTACCCCAGTGTATAACATCCAGCCCCTCACCCCCAGTATATAACATCCAGCCCCTCTACCCCAGTGTATAACATCTGGCTCTTCACCCCCTGTGTGTAACATCCATCCCCTCGCCCTCAGTGTATAACATCCAGCCCCTCACCCCCAGTGTATAACATCAGCCCCTCCCCCAGTGTATAACATCCAGCCCCTCACCCCAGTGTATAACATCCAGCCCCTCACCCCCAGTGTATAAATCAGCCTCACCCATTGTATAACATCCAGCCCTCATCCACCAGTGTATAAACCTCAGCCCCTCACCCCAGTGTATAACATCCAGCCCCTCACCCCCAGTGTATAACATCCAGCCCCTCACCCCCAGTGTATAACATCCGACCCCTCACCCCCAGTGTATAACATCCAGCCCCTCACCCCAGTGTATAACATCCAGCCCCTCACCCCAGTGTATAACATCCAGCCCCTCACCCCAGTGTATAACATCCAGCCCCTCACCCCAGTGTATAACATCCAGCCCCTCACCCCCAGTGTATAACATCCAGCCCCTCACCCCAGTGTATAACATCCAGCCCCTCACCCCCAGTGTAAACATCCAGCCCTCACCCCAGTGTATAACATCCAGCCCTCACCCCCAGTGTATAACATCCAGCCCTCACCCCAGTGTATAACATCCAGCCCCTCACCCCAGTGTATAACATCCAGCCCCTCACCCCCAGTGTATAACATCCAGCCCCTCACCCCCAGTGTATAAACATCCAGCCCCTCACCCCCAGTGTATAACATCCAGCCCCTCACCCCCAGTGTATAACATCCAGCCCTCACCCCCAGTGTATAACATCCAGCCCCTCACCCCAGTGTATAACATCCTGCCCTTCACCCCTGTGTTAACATCCATGCCCCTCCCCCAGTGTATAACATCCAGCCCTCACCCCAGTGTATAACATCCAGCCCCTCACCCCACAGTGTATAACATCCAGCCCCTCACCCCAGTGTATAACATCCAGCCCCTCACCCCAGTGTATAACATCCAGCCCCTCACCCCCAGTGTATAACATCTGATCCTTGTTCTCTCCCCATGCCTACAGTGTATAACCTCAGCCCCTCACCCCCAGTGTATAACATCCGACCCCTCACCCCAGTGTATAACATCCGGCCCCTCACCCCCAGTGTATAACATCCGGCCCCTCACCCCCAGTGTATAACATCCAGCCCCTCACCCCCAGTGTATAACATCCGACCCCTCACCGCCAGTGTATAACATCCAGCTCCTCACCCCCAGTGTATAACATCCGACCCCTCACCCCCAGTGTATAACATCCAGCCCCTCACCGCCAGTGTATAACATCCAGCCCCTCACCCCCAGTGTATAACATCCGACCCCTCACCCCCAGTGTATAACATCCAGCCCCTCACCCCCAGTGTATAACATCCGACCCCTCACCCCCAGTGTATAACATCCAGCCTTTCACCCCCAGTGCATAACATATGGCCCCTCGCCCCCCTGGTGTATAACATCCAGCCCCTTGCTCCCCTCCCCCCCAGAGTACAACATACAGCTTTTCATTCCCCCAACCCCTCTTCTCCCGGTGTACAACATCCGGCCTCATTGTACAATGTACATCCAGCCCATGCCCCACAGTGTAAATTATCCAGCCCTCTTGTATAACCTTTGCACTCCCCATGTCGTCTGCTTTACTAACATGTGACAGAGCTGCCATTGTGCGGAGCTCACTGATACCTGCACGGTCCTGTAATAGGAGACGCCAGGGTAACAAGTCCGCTCATGACATTTCTCCCTCTTAAATCTTACCCATCACCTGTGAGTGATATTGTTGAGAAGTAGAAGGAAGCACAGCAAGTCAGCCATGAAGTGGAGACTCCGTAACATTACAGAGCCTTGGGGCCGAGTGCTGAGGAGCTGAGGTAGAAAAGTCCCTACCGCTCTGCTGCCCCCATAACTGCAGAGTCCAGACCTCCTCTGTAACATCAGCACAAACTCTGCGCCCACCGGGAGCTTCATGGCCGAGCAGCTGCAGCCATACATCACCAAGCAGAATGGCGAGCAGCTGCAGCCATACATCACCAAGCACAATGTTGAGCAGCTGCAGCCGTACATCACCAAGCACAATGTTGAGCAGCTGCAGCCATACATCGCCAAGCACAATGCCGAGCTGATGCAGCCATACATCACCAAGCACAATGCCGAGCATCAGGTGTAGCGGTGTAAAGCTGTACATCACGAAGCACAATGCCGAGCATTAGATGGAGCGTTGTAAAACCACCACCACTGGACTCTGAAGGAGATGTGTTCTGTGCAGTGATAGATCACACTTCTCCATCTGCGTCTCATGGACAAGTCTGTATTTGGCGAATACCAGGAGAACGTTACATGCCTGACTGCATTGTGCCCGCTGTAAAGATGATGGAGGAGGATAAAGTTATGGGGCTGATTTTCAGGGTTCAGCCTTGGCTCCTTAGTTCTAGTGAAAGGAAATCTTAATTCTTCAGAATATCAAGGTATTTAGGCAATTGTATCTTCCAGCTTTGTGGGAACAGTTTGTGGAAGACCCTTTTGTGCCCAGTGCACAAGGTCCATACAGACATGGAGGGAGAGTTTGGTGGAAGAACATGACCTGGTGGACGTCAGCACCATCCGACACCTTTGGGATGAACTATAATGGAGATAGTGAGCCCAGCCTCTCCCCAACATCACATCCTGACCAGAAGTATGCTGATCTGGATGAAGCGGCAAAAATTACCCCAGACCCCTGCAAAATGTAGTAGAAAGTTTTCCCAAAAAGTAGAAGCTGTTATAGCTGCATTAGGATTAACTCCATATTCATGCTCCCATAGATTTGGTTGATAGGTAAATGCTTCTGATGAAGGCTTCTATCTATTTGAATAGGTCCAAGAGGATCTTTGTGACGTGCCCCAGGGCTCTGGGGTACTAGGAGCCGGACGTTTAATGCCTCCGGGAGTGTCACAGGGACCGAGGGCCCGGCTCCGTGACCCCGAATGTCGAGTCAAAAGCGCTGGGGGTAGTGACTTAGGGGTGGTTGTCGTGATGCCACCCGTAGTATTCAACTATTAGTGGCCGTTGCTGCGGAGCGGATTTTCTGGGGATGATGGGAGTGCAGCGGTGATAATTTCACTCCCCACAGGTGGAGCGGATCCCCAGTGCAACCAGGACAGTCTATGTCGGTGGTAGGCCATTGGGGGTGCAGGACTGAGGGCGCGGAATAATCGACAGACACACAGGTTGAAGTCTCTGTTACCTTTACTGGTAGAAGTAGCAGGTTTAGTCTAGGGTACCGTCCACAAGAGATGTTGGGATTCCCGGTGGCCTAAAAGCTAGTTGGGGATCTCCTCAATTGGGGAGTTCTGAGGCTTCCCTGTTGCGCTACTCTTGGTTGGTCCTGGCTGCCTGTAGCTAGCTGCGACCCTCTCCTCCAGCGTACAGTCTCTCACCCGTATGGCAGGCAGCTCCAGCCCTTCCCGGGTACTACTCTTCTCGCTACTGTCCCTGAGCTCTCTGGTGCTGCTGTGCCTCCTGGTCTTCAGTGTGGACAGAAGACTTGGAATCTCTCGCCCTCCAGTTTTGGCTGCTGGGTCTGAAATACCCTCACAACCTTGGACTCTTGTTTCCACTTTGGGCGCTCTGCACTGAGGTGAGCCCGGCAACCGACTCCACTCCCCAGACTGTCTTCTCTGCCTTCCTCAGACCCTCTCCTACAGGGCCCTCACGCTGGCTAGTCTCTGTCCCGGGCCGAGCCTCACTCTGCTCCAGTCCATGGGACCTCTTCACAGTCCTTCTAGGAACTGAACTCCTAACCCTGCCCAAGGCCAGAATTTATGGGGGAGTTTCCCTTAAGCCAGGTTAGAGCTCCCCCTTCTGGTCTGGAGTCAGGAAAGGTGTTGTATGTGTTTGGCTTACCTGATGTGGACACCATTCCTTGCCTCCAAACACGACATGACCCCCTGAGGGATGCAATGTTATTGTGGCAACCGGGCTCTTGGGTGCCACATTTGCCTTAATGATCTGTAATGTTACTAGTGCAGGCAGAACTCCTCTGGATACTATACCTTTTCTACTATATGTTTGTGTTGAGTTTGATATCCCCACATTAGTAGCTCAAGTCCATGGAAGCAATACATTTGATCATTTTTGTTCTTATGATTTCAGACCATCTTGAATGGCTCCACTCACCTCGACCTCAGAGGAGGACGGGAAACTGAACTGGAGGAGATGTTGGAGAAGCAAAGGTTAGAGCTGTGCCAGCTAAAGGAACGCTTGACCATGATGTGCCGCCAAATGGCCGAACTGGAAGAAGAGTTAAACACTGCACAAAAAGACCTTATAAAATCCGAAGAGGTCAGCGCCAAACTGCAGCGTGACCTCAAAGAGGTAGGTAGAGGATAGTCTTAACTTTGCACCTCAACTCATGGTGTCTCCATAATTCAGCACGTCTTCATAACAGCAATTAATTGCATGTTCCATCTATCTATACGCCATGTTTTTTGGTTGTTTTATTCAGCTATATTTCCTGCTTTCAGGCTCTGGCGCAACGGGAAGATATGGAGGAACGGATTACCACGTTAGAGAAGCGCTACCTGAGTGCGCAGAGAGAGGCCACGTCACTCCATGATGTCAACGACAAGTTAGAGAATGAACTTGCCAGTAAAGACTCCCTCTACAGACAGGTAAAGTATGGTGGAAGTTATCAATCTCTTGTTAACATTTTCATAATAGGCCAAATCACTGGGTGCACGACATTTGGGCAGTCACTTTTTTCATAGGAGCCCCCTAAAATAATATGAGCACAGTGACTCCCAGTGATCAGGAACTTTGTAGAAAGTGTTCCAACTGGTTCCAACAACTTTTGACAATATACATCTAGTGTATATGACTAGAGTAAATACTCCCACACACATTAGATGAAAGTTGACCATCTGATGCATATGGGAAACACTCAATGTTGTCTGTAGGAGTGAGCCATATCGGGTAGTTGAAATTTTAATGTCCCATAACTTTTCGTTGAGTCTTAGGATGGCCATACAGACTTGAAGGTTGACCGCTGAAGGATGTTTTGGCCGATTGTTCAGCCGGATGCCATTTCATCCTTCCATCCCACACACAGGAGATCCCGCTCGGCCAAGCACGCCTCTGTTCTTTATAAAAAAAAAGCCGCTAACTCACACTTTGTCCGGTGGCTTATATTGGGGAGAACAATTCAATTGGTAGTCCAAAGTCAGACATGTCCGATCGGCATCCCTCCTTACCATCGGTTGGCTTGTACCCCCATACACGAGGTCTATGGCCAAACCGTCCATATTGGCAGGTTCCACCACATTTCACAAATGTGTATGGTGGTCCTTACAGTTGTTGAAAGCACAATGAACACTCTGTGGGAGAGATTGCTTCTGCTTAATGAACCATTCATCCAGCATTTATCTAATGTATCTTAGCTAGTTTGCTTATGATTGCAGATAAAGGAGCTTGACATTTGCTCCCAAAGGCCCCCATCCACATTAGATGTTAATCGGACGATCATTAGGCCAACAGACCTCTCAAACAACTCTCCAGATCACAGGAACGCTTGTTTAGCTGAGCGCTCTGTGTTCTCTATGAGAAACGTTTCGGCTAATATGGCGGCCATTGGCCTATCTCCCAAAATCTTGGCAGTCCGAAATGCCTGATAGACATCCCCCTACCAGACGGTCAGCACTCCTATACACATATTAGAGTGTTGTAGATCCCATCTATGGATTTGGCCGACATTTGCCTGATGTACGTGGGGGGTCTTGTGCTGGCTTCTAGACCACTTGCCTTTGGTCTCCAGTTTGCAACTATTTAGTAATTAATGACATCATACTAGTCATATGAGATCACATGCCTTCTGCTGTGCACAGTCTTTATTCCCCATCAACTGCAAACCGACATCTCCATTATTCTGGATCTTTATCTGTAAGACAAACATTGGTGGAGGGAGGGAATGTAGTTTGGTGGGCCTTGGATGTCCCACTTCTATTGTAGATGGTAGGTGGACATTATATTGATGACCTTAGATTATATGCAGGGGTCCAGGTCATTGCCAATAGATTCTGACCTTTATATTAGAAGTCTTCACTGTGATATTGATCTGTCTGCTGACTAAAGGGAAATTAGTCATGGTGCATTAGAAATGATGACATAGGGTCTCTTCCAAGCAGTCTGTATTTATGGGGCAGTCGCTACTTTATCCTTGACCTACTAACTATTGACCACTCACTTTTTTCATTGCTGACTTGTTTCGCCTCTTTGCAGAGTGAAGAGAAGAACCGGCAGCTGCAGGAGTGGCTGGAAGATGCCAAGCAGAAGCTGCAACAGACCCTTCAAAAGGCGGAGACCTTACCGGAGATTGAGGCTCAGCTGGCGCAGCGAGTGGCAGCTCTCAGCAAGGTATCTACACTTACACACTGCCTAATCAGAGCACACAGCGGGGGCCAGCGGTGAGAGGACCCCATGGCTTTCTTATTCAGTACTCTACATTGTGATAGATGCGTGGATTACAAGTCAGAGTTTTTTATAAATAGCACAAAATTGCATATATTAAGACAAGAAGATAATGTTTACAACACAACACCTAGAGGGGTCAAGATGTGTCACCGTCAAGAGTCTAGACCCTCATCTCTCAACCCTAGTGTGACACTAGTCACTAATGACAGGTTGTGAGGCAAGCGTACCTAGAGAATACGTCAAGGATTAAGGGGGTAAACAGAGGCGTAGTCAGATAACAGTCCAAAGTCCCAAATACCTGGAGGGTAGCAGAAAAGTTCAAAGGAACAAAACAAACGGATGATCAGAACAAGGTCCAAGGTCAGGCAGCAATAGATCAATCAAATAAAGCAAAGGAGTGCAGGCCAACAAGCACCACTGAACAGAGTGGTACAACTGGTAGAGTTCTGGGGGAAACTGCTCAGCTACGTAGCTGGGCAATCACTGACAACATGGGACACCTGAATAACCCAGCACCTCCCAGAATCAGATTGGATGATGGAGCTGTCACTTCACACACCAACAGCTCAACACAACCCAGTACCAGAGTGGATGACTAAGCTGTCACTCACTGACAGCTCAGCTCACCCTGAATTCCATAGACGCACTGAGCAAAGGAATCATGACACTAAGAGGGGATCCCTATCCTCTGTCTTGCGGTGCTGTGAGCAGAGAGGTGACTGCGCATCTACAGATCATTCCGTTCACTCCTATGGGGCATGCTTAGCCACCATGCCATCCACACCGGCTGACAGACTGGGGTCAAGTCCTTTCCTAAGGCGAAGTCTCCAAAATATATTCTTAGCCCTTACCTTTTAGATGTCAGCAGCAGTAACACTTGTATTGTTCTCAAAATCGATGGCAGTCCCAGACAGCCATCAGTAACTTATCACCTATGCCATGTATAGGGGATAAGTTCAGAACTTTGAACAACCCCTTTGAGCAAAATTGGCTTTGACTACTATATTTTTTTTTCTAATAACCAGGCAGAGGAGAGACATGGGAACTTTGAAGAACGGCTTCGTCAACTTGAAGCCCAGCTAGAAGAGAAGAACCAGGAACTACAGGGGTAGGAACAACTCTATGGTCAACAACTTATACCCATCCCATATAAAGCTGCTCCTCGTGGGCGGACCTTCCACATTGTACTCCTATTCTGCATTCACAGTGGTTGTTCTGTACTTCATCCTATAGATTTGTAGTTAGTAATTCAGAATTGATTGTCCATGCGGACCACTGATGCGATTTGCTTGGAGAATGTATAAGGACCAAGGTCTAGAGGTCACACTCCTACTTGTGCATGCTGAACGTCTGCTGTCTCCTCCAGGCCCGTCAAAGGGAGAAAATGAACGATGAACACAATAAACGTCTGTCGGAGACTGTCGATAAACTCCTGTCTGAATCTAACGAAAGACTGCAGTTGCATCTTAAGGAGAGGATGGGAGCCCTGGAGGAGAAGGTAATGCATCCAGGCCATAAGGTTGACCGATGGCTCCTTTCATCATGTTCTGTTTTTCTTAGTCGTAGCCTGTGACAGAGACATGAGCCTGCGGAAAGGCTGCGAGTCGCCAGATGCCACAAGACGCTGTGTATATTCGCACCTTGTGATTTGTATTCGAGCGTCCAAAGCCCGAGAACTTGACAACTGATTTATCTAAAGAGTGGCATCTTTGTGACAATACACCCCCCCTTTACATGATTGATATCACTGTGATTCTCTTTTTATTTATGATGGATCACCTGAATGGACCTGAGTGTCAAAGCAGATACCAGTCATGGACAAAAGGTGGCGCTATTTGTAGCAAAAAGCCTAAAAGTGAATTCAGACAGCCCCTTTAAGCTTGTAATTGAAGCCATAGACTGCAGGTTGATTGGACCTTTAAATGGTCACTTCTGTTTAAACGTAGCCTCGTCTGATGGCAAAAATGTACATTATCCACCCAAAATGATCCTGACTGCATAACTTGCTGTTCACTGACTGTTGTCAGGTGTAATCCATCTCCAGCAGCAAAGATAATGAGACGGATTACAGAAGGTGGGAGAGTGTTTGTTTGCTCCTGCTCTCCTGTCAGACTGCAAACAGGCATTACAGGTAGGCGGATGTACAGGAAAGTCATTGCACAGTGCAGGAGCGATTTATGATGGAAGGTCAGGGAGAGGATATTCCCGCATCCATAATGTGAATGACTTGAATTGTAAGACGCCTTTTCTTAATGTTTCTTCAAGCCTATCAAGATGTTGTTTCAGTGTGTATCTTCAAAAGGGGTTACTGAACTGTACCGCATGGATATTTGGCTAATCATAGTTTTTCTAATATGGTTTCAATAAAATATTTGCACCCTTTGACTCTTATAGCCTCTGTGTTTCAGCTGGCTGGAGAATGAGTTAACTGAGAATCTGTCGGTGAGCTCGTCCTGACTGTCCAGTGTTTATTAGCAGATTTATGATCACAGAATACATCAGAGTTAAATGTGCAGGAAAGCAAGGAGCCATGAAATGGTACATGGTGCAAGATTCGTGATGGAACCCAAGTGCTAAAATTATCTTTAGCCTCTAAAACATGCAGTAAAAGAATGAATATATATATATATATACATATAATATATGTTTATATATATACATATATATATATATATGCACAGGTGCACCCTAATGGATTAGAGTGTCATATAAGAATTATTTTTTTCAGTAGTTCAATACATAAAGTGAAACACATATATTGTATAGAGTTATTACACACAGAGGAATCTATTTCAAGTGTTTATCTCTGTTAATGTTGATGATTATGGCTAACAGCCAATGAAAACCCAAAGGTCATTATCTCAGAAAATGAAAGTAGCGAGGATGAAAGGTTAGAAACTGCGCTGCCATATTCCACAAGACATCAAAGGGTGAATATAACATTGATTCATTAGTCAACGTGTATCAGAGCTCCCTGGATCACCCTGAAACATGGCAATATGATCTTGATTTGTCCTGAGGAAGGGGCCAGGGAGCCCTGAAACGCGGTGACTAATAAATTAATATTATATTCACCCTTTCATGTCTCGTGGAATACGGCAGCGTGATTTTTAACCCTTTATCCTCCCTTTTCTATATGCACCACGCTGGGGATTGCAGCAGCTGTGATCTCTCACAACCACACAAGGTGAAGCCTCTGATACCTATTTAGGTCATATTTTATCTCTCACACCCTTCATCCTCCATACTTAAATTTTCTGAGATAATGACCTTTGGGTTTTCCTTGGCTATAAGCCATAATCATCAACATTTACAGAACTAAACACATGAAATAGATCCCTCTGTGTGTAATGCCTCTATATAATATATGGGTTTCACTTTATGTATTGAATTACTGAAATAAATGAACTTTTTGATGATCTTCTAATTCACTGATATGCACTAGTAGATAGATTGATAATAAGCATAATACAGTATAGATCAAGTATTTCTTCCAGAAAATGATAGCAATCACACATGTTTCCTTATACACATGTTTGTGTCCTTTGTGTGTATTAGAACAAAAAAAAAACACAGATAAAAAAAAGGCAAATTGGACCTAATGTCATCCAAAACCCCCAAAGTGGTCCGGACAATATTGTATTCCCCCTCACCTTAATATAATTTATTTCCCCCTTTGTAATAAATCCCTGCAGTCAGTCTCCTCCTATAACATCCACAAGCTTTTTCTCCTGGATTTTGGCCTCTTCTTTATAATCTGCTCCCGGTCTCTCGTCTTCTCCCAATTTTCAGATCTCTCCACAGGGGATCAATGGGATTTAGATCCAGACTCATTGCTGCCACTTCAGATCTCTCCACAGATGATCAATGGGATTTAGATCCAGTCATTGCTGCCACTTCAGATCTCTCCACAGGTGATCAATGGGATTTAGATCCAGACTCATTGCTGCCACTTCAGATCTCTCCACAGATGATCAATGGGATTTAGATCCAGACTCGTTGCTGCCACTTCAGATCTCTCCACAGGGGATCAATGGGATTTAGATCCAGACTCATTGCTGCCACTTCAGATCTCTCCACAGGGGATCAATGGGATTTAGATCCAGACTCATTGCTGCCACTTCAGATCTCTCCACAGATGATCAATGGGATTTAGATCCAGACTCATTGCTGCCACTTCAGATCTCTCCACAGGTGATCAGTGAGGATTTAGATCCAGACTCATTGCTGCCACTTCAGATCTCTCCACAGGTGATCAGTGAGGATTTAGATCCAGACTCATAGCTGCCTCTTCAGATCTCTCCACAGGGGATCAATGGGATTTAGATCCAGACTCATTGCTGCCTCTTCAGATCTCTCCACAGGTGTCAATGGGATTTAGATCCAGACTCATTGCTGCCACTTCAGATCTCTCCACAGGTGATCAATGGGATTTAGATCCAGACTCATTGCTGCCTCTTCAGATCTCTCCAGCGCTTTGTTTCCATCCATTTCTGGGGTTCTTGATATTTAGGGTCATTGTCCTGCTGGAGACCCCTGACCTAGGACGCCCCCAGCTTTCTGACACTGGGCTCTACATTGTAACCCAGAATCCTTTGGTATCTTCAGAATTCATGATGTTTTGTACATAGTCCAGGCCCCCAGTGTCAGAGGCAGCAAAACAGCCCAAGATGTTTTTGAGTCTCCACCCTATGACAGTAGGTCCTGTGTTCTTTTCTCAGACCTCCCCCCATATGTAAAACTAAACATACTGACTCAGGTCATGGAGAGTTTCCAACCCAATAATTTTGAGCACAAGTTTAGCTGCTTTTTCATAAAGATGCTTTTTATTAATTCATCAAAAAGGTTAAAATGCAGATATAAAGTGCTCAGACATATAAAAAGAAGTTAAATATGGATCTGGATTACAGAAGACACTAAGGGGTAAGGGTCTTTTTGTCCCCAACTACAGGACCTAATTATGGTAGCAGTTTCCAACAATAACCATTGTGCCGTCTTAGTTTAAAAGGGCCAAGAACTGCAGCTTCTAGTGTATACAGGGTATAGAGGTTTACAGAGGGTTAATTACCATGTTATCCATTAACACATATACACATATACTGACTATTGTTGCTAACCCATTAAACATTGTATGGTAATTGAGTCCAGCTTACCCATAACAGTACCAGAGGTGGAGATGACCACTAGGGGACGCCCCAACGCGTTTCCCTGATGCTTCCTCAGGGGGCATGTTTGACCATGTCTCCTGTGTCCCTATATACCCCCCCCGCACCCCCTCTCTCCACCTGCCTCTAATTCGCGCTGCTCCACGCCGCAAATGAGCGGCCCGCGCCGCCCGAGCAGCGGCTTCCGGCCTTCACACACAGGAAGTGCGTCAGATTACGCTCCTTCCTGTGTTACTGAAGCCTTCCACCGCAGCCCGAGGCAGCCCGACCGCGCATGCGCGGACCGCAGACGCCATTTTAGAAGAGGGCATGAATGCCCTACTCTATCATGTATACTACCCGGATTAGATGACAAGTTCAGGTGAATAAATATACTTTTGTGACCTCACTTGGTGACCCTGAAGTAAGGGTCACGTAGATATTATACAACCCCACTATCGTTTAATGACCCGGATGCCCCCAATACATAAGTTCGTATATTGACTTCTATACAAGGATACCATATAGGCATAACATCTTTAAGACACACAGAGTTATACATATACAGAAAAGGTATTCATATATGCCGCTCTCGTTATCCATATATTCAGATGTCCTCCTTCATATAGCCATCACTAGGGGCGATGCAGGTTAGCAGTGTCCTAGCGCCACCGTGAGGGTCCACCTCGAGGTGCCATCCAGATAATAAAGTGCGGGTGTAGATTGGGGGAGGGGAAGGATACAGAACAACTAAAAACACGAACAAACAATAAAAAACAGTTAAAACCATGTTAAGAAAATACCAAAAGGAACCCCCATATGTGACTGTAGGTCCTGTGTTCTTTTCTCTGACCTCCTCCATATGTGACTGTAGGTCCTGTGCTCTTTTCTCTGCCCTCCCCCATATGTGACTGTAGGTCCTGTGTTCTTTTCTCTGACCTCCTCCATATGTGACTGTAAGTCCTGTGCTCTTTTCTCTGACCTCCCCTATATGTGACTGTAGGTCCTTTGTTCTTTTCTCTGATCTCCCCCATATGTGACTATAGGTCCTGTGCTCTCTTCTCTGACCTCCCCCATATGTGACTGTAGGTCGTGGGCTCTTTTCATGACCTCCCCCATATGTGACTGTAGGTCTTGTGCTCTTTTCTCTGA
This sequence comes from Allobates femoralis, assembly GCA_033576535.1. Lineage (NCBI taxonomy): Eukaryota > Metazoa > Chordata > Amphibia > Anura > Aromobatidae > Allobates > Allobates femoralis. The sequence goes on from JARQOC010000009.1 coordinate 84,007,998, forward strand.
CCTCCCCCATATGTGACTGTAGGTCCTGTGCTCTTTTCTCTGACCTCCCCCATATGTGACTGTAGGTCCTGTGCTCTTTTCTCTGACCTCCCCCATATGTGACTGTAGGTCCTGTGCTCTTTTCTCTGACCTCCCCAATATGTGACTGTAGGTCCTGTGTTCTTTTCTCCGATCTCCCCCACATGTGACTGTAGGTCCTGTGTTCTTTTCTCCGATCTCCCCCACATGTGACTGTAGGTCCTGTGTTCTTTTCTCCGATCTCCCCCACATGTGACTGTAGGTCCTGTGTTCTTCTCTTTGTAGCCTCATTCTGTTTGTGTAAACAGTAGAATGATGTGATTTACCAAAAAACTCTATCTTGTTTCATCTGTTCACAAGACAATTTCCTGGAAGGATTTTGGTTACTCATATACATTTTGGATAACTGCAGTCTAGCTTTTTACTGTCTCTTTGTCAGCAGTGGAGTCCTTCTGGCTCTCCTCCATAGCAGTTAATTTCATATAAATGTGGATAGTTCATGCTGACACTGATGCCCCCTGCGCCTGCAGGACAGCTTGAATTTCTTTGAAACTTGATTGAGGCTTATCCACCATCCGGACTATCCTGCGGTGCAACCTTTCATCAATTTTTCTCTGCCGTCCACGTCCAGGTAGATTAGCTATAGGGTCATGGGTTGTAAATTCTTGATTATGTTGTGCACCATGGACTAAAGAACATCAGGATCTTTGGAGATGGACTTCTAACCTTGAGATTGATTATATTTTTCCACAATTTTGTCCTCAGACAGTTCTGTTCTCCTCTTTCTGCTCTCCATTCTGAATGTAGCACACACAGACACACAATGGAAAGATTGAGTCAACTTCACCCCTTTTTATGTGGTTTCAGGTATGATTGTCATATTGCCCACACCTGTTACTGCCACAGGTGAGTGAACGAGCATCACATGCTGGACTGGGAACACAATTTTGGAAAGGTTCCAACAATTTTATGCAGCCCATGTTTTGAGCTTTGTGTGAAATTAAGTCCAAGTTGCCTTTTTTTTCCTCTTTTATTTTTGTTATTCCAATGTGTTGTTGGAACACTGTATTTGCACCTAACATCTTATCCCATAGATAGCCTAGCTGTTGACTGCAGCTAAGAGAGTTGCGCTCCAATGGAGAACTAATAATTTCCTTTCTTGCTGATTTACACTAACCTCTCCCCTTCAATCCCAGTAACCAGCGCTCCTGGCTGTCCTCACTATGCGTTTCTTCTGCTCGCTGTATACTCACTATATACTGTCTTCTCCTGTTTTCTTGCTTCCTCTGTCTCAGAACACTCTTTCAGAAGAGATAGCTAACATGAAGAAGCTTCAGGACGAGCTTTTGATCAATAAGGTTTGTACCAGTCATACTTACAGATGACCACTAGAGATGGGTGAACTCACAGATGTTCAGGTTCTTTGGGTGGCTTTGGGACCAGACTTGACCCAAACCCCCTTTAAGTCTATGGGGACCCAAACTTTAATGCTATAAAATGGTGTCTAGAGGGCTGAAATATAGCTATCAAAGCAGGAGAATTATACTTAATGAGGACCGCACCCCTGTAACACTACTTCCGGGTTTGCTCATTAAGCCTCATGTTTATTCACTGCTTCCCTCACCCATTCTCTGTGACAGCCCCTGTGATTGGCTGTTGCAGTCAGATTGCGCCCCCACCCTCTGTGCCGGTGACTATGATTGGTTGCCATACACATTAGTTAAACTAATAGTTAAAAAACCAAGTCACAAAATAAATTCCTCTGTTTGACAGGTCTGATGGTAAACCACGAGGCCCTTCAGTGGCTCACTCTGCTACATCGCACTGCGCGGTGGCATTAAAACAACTGCTCAGTGCAGGCACTACTCTCACAGGGCTGTCAGGGCAGTCAGTGTGAGAATGGCACTCAAGCTGAGCGATTGCTGTAATGCTATCGCTCAGCATGTTGTAGCAGAGCCGGGGGGTGCCATCAGGGGGACCTTGTGGATTACCATCAGCGTGCCCTACGATGGGACCATGTCTGTATTTTTTTAATTATTTGCTTACAGGATTGGTAATGTGGAGTCTCATAGAGACTGTACATCACTAATCCAGGGCTTGATGTTAGCTGTCAACTTACAACTGTCAATAATTCTTGTATTACCCCAATTTCCACCGAACCAGGGTATTTGGGATGAGTCGGTTCCTGCTCCAGAATTTGGCACAATTAATGGAAGCGCCATTTCAGGGTCGGCTGAGGGTTGGTATTTTTAGCCTGGGGGAGAACAATAAACATGGGCCTCCCCAGGGTGAGAATACCAAGCCCAAGCCTTGTTCTTATCTTGGCTGAGTATCAAAATTGGGGGACCCCACACTATCTCTTTCAAATATTTATTTACTAGCTGTAGAGCCCGGCGTTGCCCAGGCATAGTAACTAACTGTTCTTAGTTATAAGCTGAGTGTATGTCTGTGTGTTATGTATGTCCATCATACGCATCAAACCAGCCCTCCCAACCCGCCCCATCCATCCACACTTCCGCCAAACCTAGCCCTCACCCCCCCTGCCACCACCCCAAAACTTCCCTACCCCCAAACCTTACCCCCATGCACCCTCCCCAAACCTGCACAATCCACCCCCCCCCTTAAAAATGCCCCCCTTGCTCCCCTTAACCTGCACCCCACCAAGTCCGCCCCTCCAAATAAACACCCCCGCTGCACCCCTACCCTCAAACCTTCCCCCACATCCGCACTGCCTTGTATAAACCCTAAGTTCAATTGGGCGTGTGTGTGCAAAATTTTGTGATTGAATTTTATAAGCTAACATTCTACATTCTATAGTGACATTACAATAATGGGGCGCGGCAATAAAGGAGACAGCGCTATGAAAGTGGATGGGGCTATACGAAGGGATGGAGCAATGGAGTGGGTGTGGTTTTGGGGAGATGTGGCTGTTAAGTGGGCGGGGGCTTTTGGAGTGGGCGGAGCTATAGAGGAAGCATGGCTTTGTGAAGATGTGCTGGGAAGTGGGTGTGTCCATGTGGATTAGGTGGAGCTTGATGCATACCACATCTTTGTGGAGTGGGCGTGGTTATGTGAAGTGGGTGTTGCCTTGTGGAGTGGGCAGGGCTTTATACACACACACAACTCAACTTTATATATTAGATTTTTACATTAATATGATGGCAGCTTAATGTGCACAGAGAGGGGGTGCAGTCTGACTGCAACAGCCAATTACAGACACTGTCACACAGAATGGGCGGGGGAAGCAGTGAATAAACATGAGCTTAATGAGCGGACCAGGAAGTAGTGTTACAGGCGTGCGGTCCTCGGTAAGGTATAATTCTGCTTTAATTGCTGTTTTGCGTAATTTTTCAGCGCCTTTAGCTGAACCGAACAGTAACTCAGGAACAATTCTCAGGAAGTCCATGCTTGGCATGCGTGCAAGAAAGAACATTAACTATTTGGTACGGACCCCAAACTAAACACTTCACACATTGCTAATGACCACCAGAGTGAGTGGTGTCCCCAGTGTGAATAGGCCCCCTAAAGTTAATAGTACAGTGTCCCCTAAGATTTCCATGTCAGGTCGGGTTCATATTTCACAATGTGTATCCATATTACATTGCATAAACTGACTCCGGGTTTCCTGTTACAGCCTACCGTTATATAGGCAAATAAGTACCAGTGTAAAACAATAAAAACCTGTAAAAAGTACATATATATTATATATATAAAATATATATATTTATATAGTGCGTATGTGCGTAACAGTACATATATATATATAAATTAAAAATCCCCATTTTTTTTTTTTCATGAAATACCTTTTATTGCACACCTATGACAAAATAAAACAAAAAATATGTGCACATATTAGATATCCATACAACTAATAACATGGAGAATTCATATGACAGGATATTTGATATGAGATGTGAATAATAATAATAATAATAATAATAATACAAAAATTACATTGTGTCATACATAAAGCAAAATCTTAATACAGTCGTGTCAATGAAAAGATGAAAATTTGAAACAAAAATTGCCTTGAATCTGTCACCTGGTTTTTGCACCTAATCTGAAAACATATTGAAGAGAGAGAACCCCTAATTTTAGTTAGTTAATTCTGGGCTGCTTGATGTAGTTTAGATAAAATCACAGATTTAATAGCAGTAGATTATCATTACAGGACTCGTAAACCTGCTCCTGTGAAGGATAATATAGGTTAGGAATGCTAATCAATGGCACTAAGAGGGGAGTTTTGAGGGCCCCTCCATGGTCAAAGCTTTCTGAGAACCTTGGATAAGATCTGAGGCTGGAGAATAGCAATGTACATAATATTCCAGGTGAAACGTATTAGTTTATATGGAATTCATGGGGGAATCCCCTGCACAGGGCAACCTGCTTTATGATCCAGAATGTAGAGATGCTCCATATCTGCTGCTCCCGATCTGAAAGACTTGAGTGGATTCCCCTCCAAAAATTATGTTAGGAAAAGAACCAGGCACAACCACGTATATGCATTGGGAGCAGGACCAGGGTGATCCGCCATTTGACAAGGAACTAGGAGTTCGACAAGGGACAATCAGCCATTTACCTAGGGTAATGGGAGCAGGAACAGGGGTCATCATCTATTTACCTAGTGTCCTGGGAACAGGGCGAGGGGGTGATCATCTATTAACTTAGGGTCCTGGGAGCAGGACCAGGGATGATCATCTATTTACCTAGTGTCCTGGGAGCAGGACCAGGGGTGATCATCTATTTACCTAGTGTCCTGGGAGGAGGACCAGGGGTGATCATCTATTTACCTAGGGTACTGGGAGCAGGACCAGGGATGATCATCTATTTACCTAGTGTCCTGGGAGCAGGACCAGGGGTGATCATCTATTTACCTAGGGTCCTGGGAACAGGGCCAGGGGGTGATCATCTATTAACTTAGGGTCCTGGGAGCAGGACCAGGGATAATCATCTATTTACCTAGTGTCCTGGGAGCAGGACCAGGGGTGATCATCTATTTACCTAGTGTCCTGGGAGCAGGACCAGGGGTGATCATCTATTTACCTAGGGTCCTGGGAACAGGGCCAGGGGGTGATCATCTATTAACTTAGGGTCCTGGGAGCAGGACCAGGGATAATCATCTATTTACCTAGTGTCCTGGGAGCAGGACCAGGGGTGATCATCTATTTACCTAGTGTCCTGGGAGCAGGACCAGGGGGTGATCATCTATTTACCTAGGTTCCTGGGAGCAGGACCAGGGATGATCATCTATTTACTTAGGGTCCTGGGAGCAGGACCAGGGATGATCATCTATTTACCTAGGGTACTGGGAACAGGACCAGGGATGATCATCTATTTACCTAGTGTCCTGGGAGCAGGACCAGGGATGATCATCTATTTACCTAGGGTACTGGGAGCAGGACCAGGGATGATCATCTATTTACCTAGTGTCCTGGGAGCAGGACCAGGGGTGATCATCTATTTACCTAGTGTCCTGGGAGCAGGACCAGGGATGATCATCTATTTACCTAGGGTACTGGGAACAGGACCAGGATGATCATCTATTTACCTAGTGTCCTGGGAGCAGGACCAGGGGTGATCATCTATTTACCTAGTGTCCTGGGAGCAGGACCAGGGATGATCATCTATTTACCTAGGGTACTGGGAGCAGGACCAGGGATGATCATCTATTTACCTAGTGTCCTGGGAGCAGGACCAGGGATGATCATCTATTTACCTAGGGTACTGGGAGCAGGACCAGGGGGTGATCATCTATTTACCTAGGGTCCTGGGAGCAGGACCAGGGGTGATCATCTATTTACCCAGGGTCCTGGGAGCAGGACCAGGGATGATCATCTATTTACCTAGTGTCCTGGGAGCAGGACCAGGGATGATCATCTATTTACCTAGGGTCCTGGGAGCAGGACCAGGGATGATCATCTATTTACCTAGGGTCCTGGGAGCAGGACCAGGGATGATCATCTATTTACCTAGGGTACTGGGAGCAGGACCAGGGGTGATCATCTATTTACCTAGGGTCCTGGGAGCAGGACCAGGGGTGATCATCTGTTTACCTAGGGTACTGGGAGCAGGACCAGGGGTGATCATCTATTAACTTAGGGTACTGGGAGCAGGACCAGGGATGATCATCTATTTACCTAGTGTCCTGGGAACAGGACCAGGGGTGATCACCTATTTACCTAGGGTCCTGGGAGCAGGACCAGGGGTGATCATCTATTTATCCAGGGTCCTGAGAGCAGGACCAGGGATGATCATCTATTTACCTAGGGTACTGGGAACAGTACCAGGGGTGATCATCTATTTACCTAGAGTCCTGGGAGCAGGACCAGGGGTGATCATCTATTTACCTAGGTGTCCTGGGAACAGTACCAGGGGTGATCATCTATTTACCTAGGGTCCTGGGAACAGGTACCAGGGGGTGATCATCTATTTACTAGGTCCTGGGAGCAGGACCAGGGGTGTGATCATCTATTTACCAGGGTCCTGGAGCAGGACCAGGGATGATCATCTATTTACCTAGTGTCCTGGGAACAGTACCAGGGGTGATCATCTATTTACCTAGTGTCTGGGAGCAGGACCAGGGATGATCATCTATTTACCTAGAGTCCTGGGAGCAGGACCAGCAGAGATCAGCCATTTGCCATAAATGCTTGGAACAAGGCATGGGACAATCAGCTGTTTGCCATGGATGTTAGGAGCAAGACCAGGGGCAGTCAGATATTTGCCAATGTTTTTGGGAACTTGATTAGGGGCAATGAGTAGTTTGCCAAAGGTGCTGGGAGAAGAACTAGGGATGATTACTCTTTTGCCATGAATGCTGGAAGCAGGACCAGGGGGTATCACCCATTTGCCATTGGTGCTGGCAGCAGGACCAGCGGAGATCAGCCGTTTGCCATGGGTGTTAGAAGCAAGACCAAGGGCGTCAGTGTTTGCCAGTTTTTGGGAGGATACAGTGGTGAGGAGAAACCTGCCACGAGGGCTACAGTCTAAGGGATGGGTGAGGATACAGTAGGTGAGGAGAGAGGACCCTGCCCACGAGGGCTCACAGTTACAAGGGATGGGTGAGGATGACAGTAGGTGAGGAGAGGAGGAACCCTGCCCATGAGGGCTCACAGTCTACAAGGGATGGGTGAGGATACAATAGGTGAGGAGAGAGGACCCTGCCCACGAGGGCTCACATCTACAAGGGATGGGTGAGGATACAGTAGGTGAGGAGAGAGGACCCTGCCCATGAGGGCTCACAGTCTACAAGGGATGGGTGAGGATACAATAGGTGAGGAGAGAGGACCCTGCCCACGAGGGATGACAGTCTACAAGGGATGGTGAGGATACAGTAGGTGAGGAGAGAGGACCCTGCCCACGAGGGCTCACAGTCTACAAGGGATGGGTGAGGATACATAGGTGAGGAGAGAGGACCCTGCCCACGAGGGCTCACGGTCTACAAGGGATGGGTGAGGATGCAATAAGTGAGGAGAGAGGACCCTGCCCACGAGGGCTCACAGTCTACAAGGGATGGGTGAGGATACAATAGGTGAGGAGAGAGGACCTGCCCACAAGGGCTCACGGTTACAAGAGATGGGTGAGGATACAGTAGGTGAGGTAGAGCCAGTTGTGCAGCAGTTTAGTAAACTGAGGCTCACTGCAGGTTGCAGGGTTGTCAAGAGAGGTGGGTCTTCAGGTTTCTTTTGAAGGTTTCCATGATAGCAGAAAGTCTGATGTGTTGGAGCTGAGAGCTCCCGGAGTATGGAAGATGCACAGGAGAAATCTTGTATACGATTGTGTGAAGAAGAGATAAGAGAAGGAGATCTGAGAGGATCGACAGGTTGTGTGTAGATAATTACCAGGAGACCATGTCACAGGTGTATGGAGGGGACAGGTTGTGGATGACTTTCTATGTCAGTGTCAGGGTTTTGAACTGGAGTCTCTGGGCAATGGGAAGCCAGTGAAGGGCTTGGCATACAGGAGAGGCTGGGTTTCACAGGGAGACAGGTGGATTAGTCAGGCAGCAGAATTTAGGATAGATTAGAGTGGTGCAAGAGTGCTAGAGGGGAAGTCAGAGAGCAGGAGATTGCTGTAGTCAAGGCGGGAGATGATTAGGGCATGTAAAGTGTTTTAGCAGTTTCTTGGTCAAGGAACGTACGGATCCGGGAAATATTTTTGAGTTTGAGTCGGCAGGAGGTGGCGAGGGCTTGGATATGTGTTTTGAAAGACAGGGCAGAATCGAGGATCACTCCCAGGCACCGAGCATGCTGGGAATTGCAGTATTCACTATTTTGGTCCATTTTTCAGATCAGACTTGCCCCTTATAATCAATGGGAGTGTTAAAAAATGATACCATCATCCGGCATCTGATAATCCAGAAAGTCTAATAATGTGATGCAGAGAAGCATCTGATTCTAGGGAGACCTAAGGTTTTGCTCGATACAAGTGCAAGGGATCTGAATGTGGCAAACCATACTACCGCCATATTGCTGTGATTTTCTGCTTCCACAAACACCTTTTACCATGTAAACCTTACTAAATGATCCTTTCCCCCTGTTCTTCCTCTAGGAGCAGCTCGTCACTGAGATTGAGCGCATGCAGTTAGAGATCGACCAGCTGCGAGGGCGACCCTCTCCACATACTCCAGGTGAATCATTTTGTCATTTGGTCGGTTCTAGAAGCTCAATCTTAACATAGATGAGCAAAAATATACTACAACAAGCATATGATAAAGAAAGTGCAGGCAGAGATATTATTACTACAGTGCACTTCCCGGAGCAGCCACCGGGGGAGCAGTTATAAATAATGCTGATCGAGGCGATCACGAGGTCTCTTCTTACAAGTCACTATATGTCATTTATTATCAAATTATGACTTTGATTTAATAACCAGATTGTTATTTTCATGCGTTTTCCTTTATGTGCCCAATCACTTTTCTCTCTGAACCAAGGCACTCTGCCATGGGAGGACAATTTATGTAAAGCAATGCAGAATACATCTGTGCTGTATCAATGAATGGTATTTAATGCAGATTTTTAATCAATACTGCATTGTGAAATGCCTCTGTTATTCCTCCTGAAAATGATTTATGAAAGGGAACCTGTCTCCAGGTTTCTGTAGAATAATATAGGACCTGAGATCCTGCTTCCAGCGATGTGTCACTTACTGGGCTGCTCAGTGTAGTGTTGATACAATCACTATTTAATTATCTGGAGATTATCATTACTCTGGTAGTCCGGAATTTTCACAATCTGCTAAATCTGCAGCAGAGAAAGCACTAAGTTTATCGAAATGACAGCAAACAGCTCAGTAAGTGACACATCGCTGGAATCAGGGTCTCTGTCTCTACATTATGCTGCTCTCAGATGGGATGGTAAAAAGCTGCTGACAGGTTCCCTTTAAATTTTCCCGATTCTGAACAATCTAAGTGTCCAGTTGATGCTGTGAGCCTCGGAGAACATACTACAGTATAATCAAGAGGAATGGTAATGATCACTGGTCACTTCATGTATTTCCAGGAGGAATAACAGAGGACAATACAGAATTATCAAGAATTGTGCTCAATTATCTTTCTTTGATAGGGAATACAACCAGGGGCCGGCTGTCTGATCTTGCCCTGGGTGTCAGTCCAACAGTCAGGGCCAATTGAGGTGCAGGAAAGGGGGAGGTTGCTGCTGGGGCCAAGTGAGGACTGGGGGGGGAGTGTTGGGGGAGGGGCTCTGCTTTTAGCCAAGTGGGGGGGGATGTGTAGCTGGAGACTGCCTCCGCTTCAGTCCCAGGACTGAAGTTATCTTGTTTTTGCTGGTAAAACCCAGATTAAAAAATTATATATATATATGTACACTGTGTTCCAAATTACTATGCAAATGTTCTTTTTCTCAGATTTTCCTAAAAATGGTTGGTGCAAATGACAGTCAGTGTAATAAAAGTCATCACCCGTTAGAATATACACCAAATTTTATTGAAGAAACTTCCCAATGATAACAGTGTAATCTTCAAAATTAAAAAAACTCTAAATGCACTGATCCAAATTATTAGGCACAGTAGAGTTTGTAAACATTTGATATGTTTGAAAGAACTGAAAATGCTCATTTGTTGAATTTGCAGCATTAGGAGGTCACATTCACTGAAATAAAAAGCTATTTAACTCCAAAACATCCTAACAGGCCAAGTTACATGTTAACATAGGAACCCTACTTTGATATCACCTTCACAATTCTAGCATCCATTGATATTGTGAGTTTCTGGAGAGTTTCTGCTTGTATTTCTTTGGATGATGTCAGAATCGCCTCCCAGAGCTGCTGTTTTGATGTGAACTGCCTCCCACCCTCATAGATCTTTTGCTTGTTTATACTCCTAAGGTTCTCTATAGGGTTGAGGTCAGGGGAAGATGGTGGCCACACCATGAGTTTATCTCCTTTTATGCCCATAGCAGCCAATGGCACAGAGGTATTCTTTGTAGCATGAGATGGTGCATTGTAATGCATGAAGATGATTTTGCTCCTGAAGGCACATTTCTGCTTTTTGTACCATGGAAGAAAGTTCTCAGTTGGAAACTATATACTTTGCAGAGGTCATTTTCACACCTTCAGGAAACTTAAAGGGGCCTACCAGCTGTTTCCCAATGATTCCAGCCCAAAACATGGCTCCTCCACCTCCTTGCTGATGTTGCAGCCTTGTTGGCATCCACCAACCATCCACTACTCTATTCATCTGGACCATCCAGGGTTGCACGGCACTCATCAGTAAACAAGACTGGAAATGAGTCTTCATGTATGTCTGGGCCCACTGTAACTGTTTCCGCTTGTGAGCACTGTTTAGGGGTGGCCGAATAGTAGGTTTATGTACCACAGCAAACCTTTGAAGGATCCTACACCTTGAGGTTCGAGGGACTCCAGAGGCACCAGCAGCTTCAGATATCTGTTTGCTGGTTTGTACGGCCTTTTTTAGCAGCTGCTCTCTTAATCTGATGAACTTGCCTGGCAGAAACCTTCCTCATTCTGCCTTTATCTGCACAAACATGTCTGTGCTCAGAATCAGTCACAAATCTCTTCACAGTACAATGATCACGCTTAAGTTTTCGTCCCTTGTCCAAGGCATTGCACTATTTGTTGCTTTTCGACAGCAGAGAGATCCTTTTTCTTTCGCATGGTCGTTGAAAACTTTGACCTGCTTAATATTGTGGAACATCCAGTTTTCCTTTTATTGGGCTCACCTGCCAAAATAATTATCACAGATATCTGAGATTGATTTCAATGATCCAAAGAACCCTGAGACACAATACCATCAATGGGTTTCATTGAATAAAAACAAAAAAAGGGATCCCTATGACACTTGAAACCAATTTGCATAATAATTTGGAACATGGTGTGTGTGTGTATATATATATATATATATAATACAGTGTTGGCCAAAAGTATTGACACCCCTGCAATTCTGTCAGATAATACTCAGTTTCTTCCTGAAAATGATTGCAATCACAAATTCTTTGGTATTATTAGCTTCATTTAATTTGTCTTCAATGAAAAAAACACAAAAAGAATTGTCCTAAAGCCAAATTGGATATAATTCCACACCAAACATAAAAAAGGGGGTGGACAAACGTATTGGCACTGTTAGAAAAATCATGTGATGCTTCTCTAATTTGTGTAATTAACAGCACCTGTAACTTACCTGTGGCACCTAACAGGTGTTGGCAATAACTAAATCACACTTGCAGCCAGTTGACATGGATTAAAGTTGACTCAACCTCTGTCCTGTGTCCTTGTGTGTACCACATTGAGCATGGAGAAAAGAAAGAAGACAAAAGAACTGTCTGAGGACTTGAGAAACCAAATTGTGAGGAAGCATGAGCAATCTCAAGGCTACAAGTCCATCTCCAAAGACCTGAATGTTCCTGTGTCTACCGTGCGCAGTGTCATCACGAAGTTTAAAGCCCATGGCACTGTGGCTAACCTCCCTAGATGTGGACAGAAAAGAAAAATTGACGAGAGATTTCAACGCAAGATTGTGTGGATGGTGGATAAAGAACCTCGACTAACATCCAAACAAGTTCAAGCTGCCCTGCAGTCCGAGGGTACAACAGTGTCAACCCGTACTGTCCGTCGGTGTCTGAATGAAAAGGGACTGTATGGTAGGAGACCCAGGAAGACCCCACTTATTACCCCGAGACATAAAAAAGCCAGGCTGAAGTTTACCTAAACTTACCTGAGAAAGCCTAAAACGTTTTGGAAGAATGTTCTCTCTTTTTGGGCAAAGGCATCAACATAGAGTTTACAGGAGAAAAAAAGAGGCATTCAAAGAAAAGAACACGGTCCCTACAGTCAAACATGGCGGAGGTTCCCTGATGTTTCGGGTTGCTTTGCTGCCTCTGGCACTGGACTGCTTGACCGTGTGCATGGCATTATGAAGTCTGAAGACTACCAACAAATTTTGCAGCATAATGTAGGGCCCAGTGTGAGAAAGCTGTGTCTCCCTCAGAGGTCATGGGTCTTCCAGCAGGACAATGACCCAAAACACACTTCAAAAAACACTAGAAAAAGGTTTGAGAGAAAGTACTGGAGACTTCTAAGGTGGCCAGCAATGAGTCCAGACCTGAATCCCATAGAACACCTGTGGAGAGATCTAAAAATGGCAGTTTGGAGAAGGCACCCTTCAAATATCAGGGACCTGGAGCAGTTTGCCAAAGAAGAATGGTCTAAAATTCCAGCAGAGCATTGTAAGAAACTCATTGATGGTTACCGGAAGCGGTTGATCGCAGTTATTTTGGCTAAATGTTGTGCAACCAAGTATTAGGCTGAGGGTGCCAATACTTTTGTCTGGCCCATTTTTGGAGTTTTGTGTGAAATGATCAATGTTTTGCTTTTTGCTTCATTCTCTTTTGTGTTTTTTCATTGAAGACAAATTAAATGAAGATAATAATACCAAAGAATTTGTGATTGCAATCATTTTCAGGAAGAAACTGAGTACTATCTGACAGAATTGCAGGGGTGTCAATATATATATATTAGAATCTGAGAGTCCTCAGTGGTTGATACCTTTTAATGGCGAACTGAAAAGATGGTAAGAAAAAGCAAAGCAAGCTTTCGGGACACTAAGGTCTGATAATGACACAAATTCTGAAGACACACACATATATACATAAGCAGGGTGAGATGATGCAGTATATATGACATGTGATGTAAATCAGAGTCAGGCTAGGGAGGGGTAGAGGAGCTGGGGAGGTGAAATAAAAATTCTGAGATAAGAGGAACATATTGTATTATTGTTCTATGATTAGTGTTCTGTGGAGACCTGAAGATTCCTCATTGACTGTAGAAAGCTATAAATGACGTAAAAAGTGTGAAAGGTTCATTGTCCTTTAACTGGAGTCTGTTGGAAGATGTGATGTCTCCAAATGTCCTTTCAATTGATGTAAAAACGCATGAATCCATGTGATAGATTTAGTCCTGTTTTGAGTGTGTTGAAGGTTGTTATCAATTTGTATTGCCAAATTCTTCTCTCTCTCTGAGATCTGAAGTTACTTTTTAAAACGAGCAGCCTCATATCTGATTCACTGCTGTGGTCAGAGCTGCAAAACTGCTTTGCTACAGGTAGGTCCATACGCTTTTCTTTTATTGAGTGGTGATGAGAATTCATTCTTGTTCTGAATTTTTGCCCTGTCTCCCCTATGTACATACCACCTGTTGGACATTTAGTACATATAATTAAATACACCACATTGCTTGTAGTGCAGCTGAAGTTACCTGGATCGTGTAGTCCTGATGTGTCCCAGGAATCCTTATCTTGTCGGTTGTCATTACAGATGGAGGTTTTGCACCTGTTCTGGTTGCAGGGAAAGGTTCCTGTTGTTGCTGGAGAGGACAGGGGCTTCTGACAATGATGTTTTTTAGATTCAGAGGTCGTCTACTCTAAAACACAAGAGTGGGGGATCTGGAAATATAGTGTCCCATAGAGTCTGGAAAGCTTGCTATGTTTAACATCTTTTCAGTTCGCCATTAAAAGGTATCAACCACTGAGGACTCTCAAATTCTAATATTTCTCTATCTACTGGCTAACACTGTATAAACATTTTTTACTTTATCAATATATATATATGTATATAGGGATTTAATCATTATCCTTTAAAAGGTTGTGCATCTTTCTAATATACTTTGTCTTTCAGTCGCTCAAAATATTCAATCTCTGCTTGCTGTCAGTATCAGACATCCCATAAATGCTAACTGTGGCCCCGTACAGGTGTCGGGTAGATCAGGGGGCCCATTGCTTTCTTAAGCATTTTTTTTTAAATGCATATATTTGCAATTGGCATCATGAGTAATGTTGCATCGTTTGGCTTTTTCAGAGTTTTTTTTATTCCTTGTGTCCCTGCACGTTTAACTTTAATGGCGTCTAAGGTCATAAATAAGCGGAGACAGATAAAAGACTTAGACCATAAGAAAGAGCTCACTGACTGATCCTCAGTTAACCCATTTTGCTGACTGCAATAGACAACGCAGCAGAGAGGGTTAAAAGCCAACATTTTTAATGAAGCCTCCTTGCATATTATTATTATATTATATTATTATTATAATACATATATTTATGAGGAAATAAAGAAAAGGGGGAAATGTAAGTGAATAACATTCAAATGCCGGGTGTAACTGCACAATCTCCCAGCTCGGCACAGGCGCTGTCGTGCTACATTAAATCAAGAATATTTGCAAAGTTACATTTTTTTCTCTAAGTTGATTGTTAATAGTCGCAAAGATGGAAATACCCTTAAAGGGATATTGTGATCAGAGACATCTATGGTGTATCCACACGATATAACAACTGATGTTGGGTGCACTTCTGGGACATATATATATATATATATATTAGACACACCCACACACGACTATCCTCCCAGCAGTGAGGCTGTCATTGGCCGCAGAGTATATGGAGGAGAGACCCTTCCCTCCATTCACTCCTATGGGGACACCCTTACGTTTTACCCTCCGTAGAGGTGAATGGAGAGACCAGGCTCCAGCCATTCGTCCCCTGGATATTTGGGTGTATATACCCCGTGGATATGCTGTAGATGTTCAGGATCGGAATACCCCTTTAAACTCTCCTATCACTGGTATCCTATCTTTGCTTTATCATGTCTTTTGTATACCCTTCTATTCATTGCTGCACTCTATCTTTTCCCTTATACCTCCGCACTCCACAAGTATCTGCTTCAACTATGCATTTTGTAAGTGTGTACGCCACCAATGTTTGACTTAACCAAAAAAAAAAATAAAACCCGAGTTTGCTTGTCCGATGCTGTGGCCAGTACGAGGGAGCGCAGGAGTTGGAGTCTGTGGCCTGTGTGTTTTGGTGTCCATGTCTTCTATGTGTGATACATGTCCTAGGCCTCCCGTCACTGAGCGGAGGACACCACTATGGGGAATGCTCCGCATCCGTCCGTCTTGTTTCCCGCAGCTTCACGCTCAACGCTTCATCAATTTACCAATGAATTACCAAAGATTTCCAATTGACCACACGATGGTGCGAAGCTGCAGGAACGGGGGCACAAATGTAGAAGCACAGTAGTAGCTTTACTTCTCGTGTGTCATCTTAATCACTGTGTATTCTACACTTATGGACTGGTTGAAGCATGTGCATCACGTTTTGCATGTACCGTACATGTCCGTAAAGCGAGGACAGGAATAAAGTGCATACTGGCGTTAATGGTGGCCATGCTCAATGTGTTGCATTTTGTTGCCTTCCATTTTATAGATCTCTTCCTGGCAGTGCCCTAGAGCTGCGCTACTCCCAGGCACCGACTCTACCCATGGGCAGTCACATGGATCACTACAGCAGCACGGCTGTCATTAGGCGGCCCAAGAAGGGGCGCTGGGCGGCACTGAAAGACGATCCCACTAAGGTACTGTATGCAAAATTCTGGGGGGTCCTCAATCCAGCAGCTTGGAATTTTTCCTGGAGTGCTGCCTTCATTATTTTTCTGGCTATATAAATGTAAATATATATATTGATATATAGTGTATAAAAAAAAATATATATATATTTGCCAAATCGCAGAATAATGAGAGACACAAAATGTTCTAGGGCATTTGTATTACTGGGAACAGCACCTGTCTCCTTCCTGAGTGGTATGATGGCTGAACATCCCATCTTGGTTTGTTCTTGCATATAACTGTTTGCACAAATGAACGGGCACAGGCACCTAGGGGTATCTGGAAATTGCAGCCAAGATGAATAGTCTTTATGCAAGTCCACAATTCTTATTAATAACAATTAAATATATTTTATTAATAATACACATAATGACATAAAAGTATTCATTAAAAATAAAATGGTGTCTCCTATGTGAAGGGACAGGCTTTAAATATCACTAGCTATACAATGCCACAAGCTAATGACTCCAAATACAAGAACCATTTTGCCTGAAGACAAAGTACCCAAAACAGTCATGAAAGTTACCTTACTTTATCTGGTGAAACGTCCTGGAATGTTAGAGTGACAGACCCAGGTCCCTCAGCCCCGACGCATGTTTCGTTGTCTTTTCTCAGGGACTATTGAACATCGGCTATTCCT
This sequence comes from Allobates femoralis, assembly GCA_033576535.1. Lineage (NCBI taxonomy): Eukaryota > Metazoa > Chordata > Amphibia > Anura > Aromobatidae > Allobates > Allobates femoralis. The sequence continues at coordinate 84,024,561 of JARQOC010000009.1, forward strand.
TCCAACCCCTCGTACACATGCACATTGGCAGAGGAATAAGCTGCTGTCCAACACTCCTGGCAGTGGCTTATTTCCACCTAAAAATAAAAGGATTGGGCAGTGAAAACCGCATGCCCGATCCTTTTGTCTCCATACATAAGGCATTTGACAGTTGACTTTAGAGGAGTTTTGCATGAATTTTTGGGTCTTTCGCCTTGATGTAAATCATCCTCTTTCTTTGTTTTCATGCTATTTCCCTGGACTCGCCTTTATGTAAGTACCCTTGTTCCTTGTACTACACGTCTACAGTAAAGTTGGGTCGTCTGAGTGTAGATTTTTCTCCAGCAGAACATGGTATTGGAGTAGTAAATTGCACATTATCCTGTGTAGCAGGCTCCGGGGGATAATCAGCACTATAAACATGAATAGTTTGTATAGGCTGGATATAGAAGAGATGAAAAAAGGACAAGTGCAGGACAGGAAGGTGTCAGTCAGCGCGGACACTTGGCCAGGAATCCTCTCTTTAGTGCTGCCTCCAATAAGGTGCACGTCTGACAGATATATCCTGGCCTGTTCAAAGGAAACAGCTGTACTGCAGCCGCTCACCGAGAGGGGAGGAGGGGGTGTTTAATTTCCCATAGAAAATATTGGAAAGTCTTTTCAAATGAATTGCCTTCAGTATGTAAGTGCTGAGTATTGCATTAAAGGGGTTGTCTTGTCTTACAGGGGTACAACTGTGAAAAGTGCTTGTAAAAATGAGCAACTTTGAAATTCACTTCTTATTAGAAACTCCTCTCCGCTCTCTAAACTCATGTTCTCCGCTACGTTCTTATTCAGTCTAATAGTGGCGGGAAGGAGCTCAGCACTTACAAGCTCTTTTCTGTAGAGTTTGTAAGCTTTGAAGCTGGCAGGATCACTGGATATGATCATCTATGCTCTTGCAGAGGCAAGACTGTCTGTGTTAACAGCACGGTAGAGTGCTCAGTTCCAGCCGGTGGTGCAACAGGTCTGAGCTGTCAGTCATCAGGAGCGCACCGCCTCCTTGCATACAGGAAGTAATGGACAGGGGAGCGGCGCGCTCCTGAAGACCGAACATGGGAATAAAACTCTTATACTACCTCTAATAACTCTTACACAATATCACAGTGGTATTGTGCATGGTAACGGTGAGTGCTCAAAGAGGGAACTTTTCAATTAAGTAATGTTACCTGCAGTCAGCATCATATAAGGGGTAAGTTTTATTTATAGGTTCCCCAGCAGTCATATAGGTCTGATCACTGATCACATTCAGCGCTTAATGCCTTTTCCCACTGCAAGCTGTAAAGTGGACAACCCCTTTAAGTGAGTTAGTGCATAGCGCCTGAAGGAAAGCAGCACTAGAGCAAAAATGGCAGCAGTGAGATTAGCTATGGGTTCGGAGATAACCAAGTGACCCTCTATTGGGCCCTATTCTGATGCTTGAATACTGTGGAGCCATTGTTATCCCGGATGGAGGATATCGGAGGCTGCCGTAGACGCCTTTTGTTCTACATTGGGATGATTCTCCTTTAAGAGGTCGTTTCTGGCTAAACTGGAGATTGGTGTAAAGCTCCCCCCGGGATGACAAATGGCTTCCTCTTCCTTTGCTCTTATTATTAGTTAGATGTTTGATTTGCTGTGTTCTTTCCAAGCATTTATTATTCCCCCGTAAAACTGCTATCCCGTTTGTCAGACATGTGGGCCCCGGCCAGGGTAAGGCACTTTCTCATGACACCAATTACAATAACATGTATAACCCTTTCCATTGCAGATTCGAACACTGGACGAGCAGGACTGGGAGCGGGCGCAGCAGGCCAACGTGCTGGCCAACGTGGCACAGGCGTTTGAGAGTGACTTGGACGGCTCGGATGAAGATGACCGAGAAACCATCTTCAGCTCGGCGGACCTGCTGTCTCCTAGCGGCCAGACTGATGTGCAGACGCTGGCAATCATGCTACAGGAGCAGCTGGAAGCCATCAACAAGGAGATCAAGTAAGCGGGGCTGCGTTCTGCGCCACCGTGCTGCGCCCTGACTCCCTCTCCCTCATTCCTCTGCGCTTCCCTGTTAAACTGCTTACTCTCCGCAGGTTAATACAGGAGGAGAAGGAGACCACCGAGCTGCGAGCTGAGGAGATAGAGAGCCGAGTCACCAGTGGGACCCTCGATGGGTCTCTTGGACGTTACCGCTCCGCCAGTTCCATCCCAACATCCGTCACCACGTCTACACTGGCCAGTCCTTCTCCTCCCAGCAGCGGGCACTCCACCCCACGCCTCACCCCTCACAGCCCGGCTAGGGAGGGAGAGAAATTTGTAAGCACTTTTTCCATCTACTTTACATAGATCTTTTTGCCTAAAAACAAAAGATCTTTCATGGAACCATTATGATTGATCATCGGACCCAAACAACCTGAAATAATCAGAATGTAAATATGTCCAGCATCTTTGCAGACGATCACGAATCATCTGAAACCACGATTAGTTGTCAAATTACACCTAATGTTAAAATTAAGGCTTGTCCACCTTACCTGCATGTATTTGGGGACAAAAATAATTTTTGCAATTGGAATTTTATTAAAAATTTTGCGCGGTTTGCCGTCTGTAGCCTTTGTGATGTATTGGCTAAGATTTGCTGCAGAATGATTTAACTGAAAATCCATCAGTGAGCTTGTGTCATGAGTGTATCAGGAGCAGGGGCGGACTGGCCCAGGTGACAGGGAGGCATTTGCCCCCAGGCCGGTGGTATTGCCCTAGTTTAGGGCCGCCCCCTGCAATGATAGGGGCCGCACGGCTGCGCAACGACAACGGGACCCGTGAAGCAGGCAGCGGGACCCGTCAGGCATTGTGGTGGAGGCTGGCGAGTGGCACCAGCAAATCGCTTCACCACCCCCCCCCCCCCCCCGCTCTTCACCTGGCTTGCTCCGACAGCACCCCGAGGTCCTCACTTGTCACTTGTGCTCAGGCTGGAAAAGTTGACTGTCCCGCAGGGCAAGATCTGCCAGCCAGTCCCCTGATCAGGAGACGTGGTCAAGGTTGTTGGGGCCACTCGCAGAAGGTTACAGCGTCTGGCCAAACAGCCAAAATCCTGAACTGTTGTCCTGTCCCTTTAGGTGGTGCTTGCTTGGTAATAGCTGGAGGTTACGAGGCACCATCAGGTCTCCTACCTGCCAACCTTTCAGCTGTCTCTATTTATACCCTTTGACTCCCATAATGCATTGCTGGTGATAGCATGTTTGGAGATGGTGTTGCTTCCTGGCTTTGCAGTGCATCAAGGATTTCCAGTGTAGTTTGATGTCTTTCTGCTCTTTCAGTGTTTCTCCCTCTCCTCCTTGTTTGTCTCCTTGGTGTTTTCCTTTCGTTAGCTGGGTTGTCCAGTGTTCACCCTGTCTGATCGCTAAGTAGTCTTAGTTGAGGGATAATAAAAAGGGAAATGGAGCGCACATAGAGTAATTTCCTTTTGTACAATTATCCTCAGTGCCCCCCTTTAGTGGAAGGACTCACCTGATTTGGTTGTGCAAGTCACAACCAACTAACTCCGCTCTCTGTTATGGTCGCAGCAGGTGCCCAGCAAAAGTAAGGATCCAAAGGGTTAACAGAAAGTGCTGGGTTTCATAGATCCACCGCGCTGACCTCCAGTGAAGACAAACAGAGTGATGTATAAAACTCTGTTTAATGGGTAATTTGCCTACCGGTTTCGTGATTTCAGTTATCACTTCCTCAGGGCATAGTTGAGGGATAGACAGGGAAGAGGTATCCTGCTCGGCGACAGTTCTGGAAACTATACAGGGACGTTAGGCGAGCCAGGTGTCAGCGCTAGTGTTTCTAGGGGTCACCATCTCCCTTTTGCCCTTAGCATCAGGGACTCCTTTTCCCCTCGTCATCCTGCACTAGGTGTCTCCCTACACCCAGCGTGACAGTTCGATCTTATGGTTTGGCAGTGAGTTTCTAGCTTTTCTCTATTAGTTGATTTTTGACCACAGACCACATCAAAGTGGAAAGTGTAGAGAAAGCAAGAGACTGTAAAAGCAAAAAAATGATACATTTTATATGAAATCCAGTTGCAAAAATGATTTTTAACCACAAATGCATGCATTTAAGTAAACAAAAGCTGTCCCCAGTGGTGACAACCAATCAATATGCTGCTGGTTTGCAGATCTACATGGATCTATGTAGATATGTGGATATAGCTGCCCGCTGCAGTAGATATATACATCACAGGACATGTGAGCAGAGAGACTTGTCATTTGTGGTTATGGCCACCTAGTGGTCGTATTTGGAACTGCAAGACAAGTCCGGAATTGTCAAATTTTGCCCCCAGAGGTCTGATTATTTGCATCCTTTTTCCAATTAATTTTTTCTTTAGAATCACGTCCCTAAAGAGGACAGCAGAGACGAGAAGGCCTTAATGCAATGTGAGACAACTCCACCATTGACCCCTCGCGCTGTACGACTGGAAAGAATGACCCAGGCTCTTGCACTACAGTCCACCTCCTTAGAGGATGGAAGAGAATCCAGAGCAAGGTAAGGAGTGGTTGGATGACAGGCCTCACATACAGGCAGACCAAAACTGAGTATGTGATTCATTAAACTAATTCATTACTTAGTCATTTTTTAATGTCTAATAGTACAATCTGGTTTCAGTGATCTCCAATTTCTAGCTCTGACTCCCAGCAGGACCTTGCAGCTTGTTATAGTCAAGTTCCGATGGGAGTTGTAGTTCTACAATAGCTTTGGTGCCACAGGTTGGGGATGACTAATCTATTGATTGATACGTTCAGGGTGTGCTTTTTATTTTTATTAAAATCTAAGAGCCCAATGAACCCTGACAGTTTGTAATATGCACAATGTTAGGATCCTCCTCTATTGTCAGATTAAGGGTTGTCCTGTGACCACCAGGTTGATAGTTGCATACCGGCAGTCATATCTAGACCAGATTCTCTTCTGCTTCTCTCAATAGCTCTAGAGCCAACTACATTCTCACCTGCTTCTCAGTAAAAGATCTAGTGCCATCTAGATTCTCACCTGCTTCTCTCAAAAGAAGATCTAAGGCCGACTACATTCTCATCTGTTTTTCTCCACAGAGGATCTAGTGCCGACTAGATTCTCATCCACTTCTCTCAAGTGAAGATTTAGTTCCATCTAGAGTCTCATACGCTTCAATAGAAGATCTAGCGCTGTATAGATACTCATCCACTTCTCTCAATAGAAGATCTAATGCCGACTGTATTCTCATCCACTTCTCTCAATAGAAGATCTAGTGCCGACTATATTCTCATCTCATCCACTTCTTTCAATAGAAAATCTAGTGCCAACTATATGGTCATCCGCTTTTCTCAATCGAAGATCTAGTGCTGACTAGATTCTCATCCGCTTTTCTCAATCGAAGATCTAGTGCTGACTAGAGTCTCATCTGCTTCTCTCAATAGAAGATCTAGTGCTGACTAGATTCTCATCCGCTTCTCTCAATAGAAGATCTAGTGCCGACTACATTCTCATCCGCTTTTCTCCACAGAGGATCTAGTGCCGACTACATTCGAATCCACTTCTCTCAATAGAAGATCTAGTACTGACTACATTCTCATCTGCTTCTCTCAATAGAAGATCTAGTGCCAACTACATTCTAATCCACTTCTCTCAATAGAAGAACTAGTGCTGACTACATTCTCATCTGCTTCTCTCAATAGAAGATCTAGTGCCAACTACATTCTAATCCACTTCTCTCAATAGAAGATCTAGTGCCAACTACATTCTAATCCGCTTCTCTCAATAGAAAATCTAGTGCTGACTAGATTCTCATCCGCTTCTCTCAATAGAAGATCTAGTGCCGACTACATTCTCATCCGCTTTTCTCCACAGAGGATCTAGTGCCGACTACATTCTAATCCACTTCTCTCAATAGAAGATCTAGTGCTGACTACATTCTCATCTGCTTCTCTCAATAGAAGATCTAGTGCCAACTACATTCTAATCCACTTCTCTCAATAGAAGAACTAGTGCTGACTACATTCTCATCTGCTTCTCTCAATAGAAGATCTAGTACAGACTACATTCTCATCTGCTTCTCTCAATAGAAGATCTAGTACTGACTACATTCTCATCTGCTTCTCTCAATAGAAGATCTAGTGCTGACTACATTCTAATCCACTTCTCTCAATAGAAGATCTAGTGCCTACTACATTCTCATCCGCTTTTCTCCACAGAAGATCTAGTGCCGACTACATTCTAATCCACTTCTCTCAATAGAAGATCTAATGCTGACTACTTTCTCATCTGCTTCTCTCAATAGAAGATCTAGTGCCAACTACATTCTAATCCACTTCTCTCAATAGAAGATCTAGTGCCAACTACATTCTAATCCGCTTCTCTCAATAGAAGATCTAGTGCTGACTAGATTCTCATCCGCTTCTCTCAATAGAAGATCTAGTGCCTACTACATTCTCATCCGCTTTTCTCCACAGAAGATCTAGTGCCGACTACATTCTAATCCACTTCTCTCAATAGAAGATCTAGTGCTGACTACATTCTCATCTGCTTCTCTCAATAGAAGATCTAGTGCTGACTACATTCTCATCTGCTTCTCTCAATAGAAGATCTAGTGCCTACTACATTCTCATCCGCTTTTCTCCACAGAAGATCTAGTGCCGACTACATTCTAATCCACTTCTCTCAATAGAAGATCTAGTACAGACTACATTCTCATCTGCTTCTCTCAATAGAAGATCTAGTACTGACTACATTCTCATCTGCTTCTCTCAATAGAAGATCTAGTGCTGACTACATTCTAATCCACTTCTCTCAATAGAAGATCTAGTGCCTACTACATTCTCATCCGCTTTTCTCCACAGAAGATCTAGTGCCGACTACATTCTAATCCACTTCTCTCAATAGAAGATCTAATGCTGACTACTTTCTCATCTGCTTCTCTCAATAGAAGATCTAGTGCCAACTACATTCTAATCCACTTCTCTCAATAGAAGATCTAGTGCCAACTACATTCTAATCCGCTTCTCTCAATAGAAGATCTAGTGCTGACTAGATTCTCATCCGCTTCTCTCAATAGAAGATCTAGTGCCTACTACATTCTCATCCGCTTTTCTCCACAGAAGATCTAGTGCCGACTACATTCTAATCCACTTCTCTCAATAGAAGATCTAGTGCTGACTACATTCTCATCTGCTTCTCTCAATAGAAGATCTAGTGCTGACTACATTCTAATCCACTTCTCTCAATAGAAGAACTAGTGCTGACTACATTCTCATCTGTTTTTCTCCACAGAGGATCTAATGCCAACTAGATTCTCATCCACTTCTCTCAAATAAAGTTTTACTGCCATCTAGAGTGTTATCCGCTACAGTAGAAGATCTAGCACCAACTAGATTCTCATCCGCTTCTTTCAATAGACGATCTAGTGCCGACTACATTCTCGTCCGCTTCTCTCTATACAAGATCTAGTATTGACTAGATTCTCATGTTTTTTCTCAAGTGAAGATCCAATAGAAGTTCTGGTGCCAACTACATTCTCATTTGCTTCTCACAGTAGGCTTTTGAGATAATTGGTTAAGAATCTAGTCTGCACTTGATTGCAGAAATCTGGCTTAAGCCTGGAAATCCCCTTTAAATAACTGCCCATTCAGTTTGGATCAGAATGCAAGTGTTCTGTATAGGGAGAGGGAGTAAGAGGCGTCAGACACTTCTCGCTTACAGCTTATCTTTCCTGAGAACAAATGATCGAGCATGTAGCATGCCTGATCCTGTGTCTGTCTCCTATTGGCCAAACATGTCATTCACTTTGGGTGGGATTCTATTTAACTCATTGAAATTGTCAACCAACAATCTGAATGGCTGATCTGCCACTTCTGCCAATTACTCACTGGGTAAATGCACATGCGCGCTGGGCCACGCCTCCGCTACCTTTGTACACCGCAGGGCAGAGAGACAAAGTGCACGGGGCAGAGACAGTGCACAGAGGGAAGGTAGGTCAAAGGAGAGCACACAAGGGGAGAAGACAACACGGGGGAGTGTGCACGGGGGGAGAGGCAGCGCACAGGAGAGGGCACAGAGGGGAGAGCGCACAGTGGGAAGACAGCTTAAAGGAGAGAGCACACTAGGGGAGAAGACAGAACACGGGGGAGTGTGCATGGGGGAGAGAGGTAGCGCACAGGAGAGGGCACAGGGGGGAGACAGCTTAAAGGAGAGAGAGCATCAGGGAAGAAGACAGCACATGGGGGAGACAGGTAAATGGAGAGAGTACAGGGGGAGAAAGACAGCACACCGGGGAATAGCGCACAGGGAAGGAGAGACGGCCACCACCCCTAGCACCACAGAACCCGCCCCCATAGTGACGTCACCGCCCTCCCGATGCGATAGCATCAGGCCCACATCTAGTAGAAGATATAACTACGAACAGGAAGGATATGATTTTATCCATCATTTTGGACACTTACTTGCCCCCCCTTATGGTTGTGAAAGGTCTAAAAGGTGCACACATGGCTCAGCAGAGAGATAAAGGAGCGACGAGGCCTGGAGCCACTGCACGTTCCTCGCTCCTTATATTCATCATTCTCGCACATGTAATAGGGACTTAACAGGCAGAAGTCAAGCTGTTTGTACTGTGGGTGAAGTCATTATCATGTGTACTCGACCACAGAGCAGCTTTTAGAGGATACGATGGGTTTTCCAGCTTGAATCATCTTTTAAACTAAAAGTTTTCAACCTTATTCCAGCAAAAGATCAAGATTGAATGGGTCGTGCCAAGAAAAATTGTCCAACTGAATTATTAGATCTTAGAATAAAAATAAGTTCTACAATTGGATGTTAAAAAAAATGTTCCTGTCCCGAGATATTCTTATAAATGTGTCCCTGTGTAATGCATGTGTCCAACAATGCAGGAACTGGTCAGATATACCACAGCTCCTGGGAAGGGGAGGACGTAAGAGTGTATACAGACATTACAGCTGGGATCACAGAATATAAGAGGATACAGACATTACAGCCAGGGATCACAGAATATAAGAGTATACAGACATTACAGCCAGGGATCACAGAATATAAGAGTATACAGATATTACAGCCAGGGATCACAGAATATAAGAGTATACAGACATTACAGCCAGGGATCACAGAATATAAGAGTATACAGACATTACAGCCAGGGATCACAGAATATAAGAGTATACAGACATTACAGCTGGGGATCATAGAATATAAGAGTATACAGACATTACAGCTGGGGATCACAGAATATAAGAGTATACAGACATTACAGCTGGGGATCACAGAATATAAGAGTATACAGACATTACAGCCGGGGATCACAGAATATAAGAGTATACAGACATTACAGCCCGAGATCACAGAATATAAGAGTATACAGACATTACAGCCGGGGATCACAGAATATAAGAGTATACAGACATTACAGCCCGAGATCACAGAATATAAGAGGATACAGACATTACAGCCAGGGATCACAGAATATAAGAGTATACAGACATTACAGCCAGAGATCACAGAATATAAGAGTATACAGATATTACAGCCAGGGATCACAGAATATAAGAGTATACAGACATTACAGCCAGGGATCACAGAATATAAGAGTATACAGACATTACAGCCAGGGATCACAGAATATAAGAGTATACAGACATTACAGCCAGGGATCACAGAATATAAGAGTATACAGACATTACAGCCAGGGATCACAGAATATAAGAGTATACAGACATTACAGCTGGAGATCACAGAATATAAGAGTATACAGACATTACAGCTGGGGATCACAGAATATAAGAGTATACAGACATTACAGCTGGGGATCACAGAATATAAGAGTATACAGACATTACAGCTGGGGATTACAGAATATAAGAGTATACAGACATTACAGCCAGGGATCACAGAATATAAGACTATACAGACATTACAGCCAGGGATCACAGAATATAAGAGTATACAGACATTACAGCTGGAGATCACAGAATATAAGAGTATACAGACATTACAGCTGGGGATCACAGAATATAAGAGTATACAGACATTACAGCTGGGGATCACAGAATATAAGAGTATACAGACATTACAGCCGGGATCACAGAATATAAGAGTATACAGACATTACAGCCCGAGATCACAGAATATAAGAGTATACAGACATTACAGCCGGGATCACAGAATATAAGAGTATACAGACATTACATTAAGGGCCATATCTCAGGAACAGAGAGGCGCAGGATCAAAAGAAAAACAACGCCGGATTCAGGAGAAGAGCGGCATTTACACCAGGCAGCAAAATTCTTGATTTATGACAAGACTGGCGCTCTTTAAAGCTGTCTCTTATCAGAATGCTCTATTTTGCTTTGTAGGGGACACAGTCATTAGGGCAGGTCTGGCTCTGCTCACTGGGATGATTTTTTGCAGAATGAAGATGTAATCCATTTTCCAATGTTTAGTTTCAGTTCATTATTTTTCTTTTAGTATCTCTGCTTGCTGTCTACCAATAGGACCGATTGCGGTTTACTTCAAGTAGATAAAAATCTGCTCCTGGTCTTGTGATGGATACACAGGTATATAGTTATAGCACAGTTATCAACATGGACAGGGCAGAACCTGATATCCCACATGTGGGGTTTCTATTGTGTCACAGCAAGCAGAGGTAGTGAGTTAAGACAGGGGAATTGATATACAAAGTGTATTTGAAAGTTGCATATGTTTTCATTACAAGTCCTCTAATTGCAATGCGAGTATGGGGCACAATGTCTCCCAGCCCACACTCATCAGCCTGATATATGCCTAGACGGCTAGTGGGTATGTGTCAGGAGACACGTGACCCGTCCTGGTCAGACCGGCCTTCAAATCTACAGAACGGGTGAAGAAAAGAGTCCCAATCTGAACATTACAATGGAGGATTTTCCTGTATTCTTCATTATTGTGCAGATCAGACATGACCATCTTTCTTTTTCTCCCAGCTTGGGCGCCGACGGCCTAGGAGGCACAAACAGCGCCAGCCAGGACTCCCTGCACAAAGCCGCTAAAAAGAAAAGCATCAAGTCTTCAATCGGGCGCTTGTTTGGCAAGAAGGAGAAGGGACGTATGGGACAGATGGGGCGAGACTCCTCGTCTCTGGGTAAGACACCATCCCACCAGGGGCGTAGTTTAGGGACTCCTGTGTGTGCTGTCATTCATCATCACTTGTCGGGCGGAGGGTATTTAGTACGGTATTTAGTATGCCTTCTGACCCCCTATACACATTATTCCGCCCTTTCTCCCATGAGAACAAAAGATTGGACATATTGGAAAGTCAACATACCCAATCCTTGTTTCCACCAACATCATCTGTCCCCCTACACCCATAAGATAATAGGCTCCTTCCAGCTAAACTCTGCAGGACTTTGCTCCTTGTATTAGGAAAAACCTGTCAATATTGTATCTTCATATCTCGACCTTCATCAACTGCACCTTGATTGGTTTTTCATGGGTTTTTAGCTGATTCCGGTCTACCCTTGGTGACTAGAAATATACTAATAATGTCCTATAACGTCTCTGACTATGGAGCCATTCTCCATTTAATGGCACTTTGCAATCCCCGTCCCCTGCACTGTTCAGCACCGCTGCACGCTGCCGCACTTCGGGCCGGATAGGTCGTAGGTTTTAGCCTTTGACAAGTTCCCCCTGCAGCTCCCCCCGCTGGTCACTTAGTGCTGTCTCGGCTGGTGGCTGCAGACGGCACAGTGTGACATGAGCTCCTATAGAAGCATGGTCTTTATTAATAGACATAGACAGCCTGCGGGGGGTGAAGTTATATTTAATCTTCGGGCCATTGTCTCTATGCTTAAGAGGAGAGATCTTTTATAACAAGCTGGACTTATGATGGCTGCATTGAGGTAGTTACTTATTACACTGTTGTGCCTGTGACAGATGCTAGGTGGCGCTCATGAGCTTGTCAGAGCTGTGTAGGGCCGGTGTTACCACCATCTCCATCACCGTGCCCTTTCTCCATTATACCCAGCTGGGTGTAGGGCAAGGTTAGAACATTTTTAACTCCATTTTGACTAATTAAAGAAACATTGTTTATGGTGATATTGAGCTAAATGTCCCCAAAGGTGCTACTCTCCAATGTGGCCAGACGTGTGCAGCTTTGGTGCTCATGGTTGTTGCAGTCTGAGCAGTGGCTAACTTCATGCCCAGGGGCCCCGGTGCGGAAGCTCCGATGGGGTCCCCAATTATTGCAAATCTTTAATAGTATTAGTCTTTTTCTATAGGCCAAAGGGACTTTTGGGGACCCCCCTAGGCTGCAGGGCCCGGGTGCGATCGCAACCCCTGCACCTATTGTAGTTACGCCCCTGAGTCTGAGGATGCCCCTCATAACCCAGCAATGTTAACAAGCTCCAACCTGGTTGACTTTGCAGCTGGCACTCCCTCCGAGGAGACCTCACCTGCCGATCCAATGGGCTTGTCCAAGCTGGCCGGACCTGTGGACAAAGACCGCAGAAACAAGAAGAAGTAAGTCGTCTCTGCTCTTACCATACGATTACAGAATTCTGGTCAGTGATTGAAGGGGTTGTCTCTTGGGCCAGTAGTCACATGCCCTGTAAGATCATGTAGGCATCAGAGAGGGGTGTCCCACTGTTGGGGTCACCTCTCTAAGGGATGAAATACTCCTAGATGACTAGTCACATTGCTGCCATATTGAACTGCACTTTGCAAAATTGCTAAGATTTTTTGCAGGAGGATGGAGGGGCTCAAGAGCAGAACCCCCTCCCCCACATGGCATCCACCTCTAACAGCATCTATAGGGGTGACATCATATCCAATCTTCAGTACAACACTTACCACTATGAACAACCTTGGATCGGACATATGTACACTACAGCAGTAGGCCACATTCAGTTATCCCGGCTGTTAATCCTTTAGTGCTGCTGTCATCTCTGATTGCGGCATTTAAAGGGTTATTTCCATATTCATAGATCAAAATTGTTGACCAGTGCTTGAAAAAAGAAACAGGATTGCAATGTATTGTATATTAAAGTATATTAAATACGCATATTAACTCTTTGGTTTCCAGCTTATGGCATAGGAGACTGACAACAAAGTGGGAAAACATATGCAGCCCTTACAAGCTCGTTTATATTAAGCTCGTAAGCTCTGCTCTGAAGCTGTGTGTAGTTATGGTTTTTGAGGAAAAAAAAGGAAAATGGGAAAGTGTAAAAAAGCAACAAAAAAAAGGAAAATAGGGGTTGAATAGCACGTCAACAACATCTTGTATTGTGTCATTCCTCCTGCAAATAGATCTATAAATCCGTACTGGACAAGTCGGTATCCAGTACATGTTCTTACCGAGCTCCTCATTACTAGTCGTATAATCCATGGATCGGTGCTCAGAGGCGGGTTTGGGCCGAGGTGTGTATCAGATGATGGCGCCCCCTACAGTAAAGCATCACTCGGTACTCGGCTCTGTCTCGGAGCCCCCGGTGTTTTTCCAGTTTATCTAGGTCTGCCGTTCTATTTGTGGCACCGACACATTGGACCAGAAAGTCATGCGTTGCGAACAGGTGTAAATTGCGTCAGTGACTCACTGCTTGTCATCTGCTGAAATATCATCTTGTTTGTACCTGCGGTCACAAATGTGTGTGAATTACTGAGCAGTTTATGTGCCGGATGGAGGATCACGAGTCGTGCCGCAGCACCGACAACATCATAAAACCTGAGGGTCGCTGCACAACTGGGGGTCCACATGTACGGCAGCTCATAAGACAACCTGCCACCTCTATCTACCTGTTACACGGGCATCTCAATGAATGAGATCATCAAAAAGTTATGCATTTGGGGTTAAAAACAATTTTTGCTGTTGGATTTCATTAAACATTTTGCACCGCTTGACTTCTGTAGACTCTTTGTTGCACTTCTCTATTGCTGGTTGTAGAATCAGCTAACTGGGAATCTGTCAGTGAACTCCCTGGGAGGGAGCAAAACTGAAAGAGATGGACAGGGGAGAGGGAGGGGGAGGATGTGTGTTGGGTTCAGCTCCAAATGTTAATAGGTGCAAGGAATTTTTAATAAAATAATTAAAAAAAACTGTTGGTATTACAGGAAAATGCCAAATAATTGTTCTTTTTTTTAATTTATTTTTCAGGCATGAGCTTCTAGAAGAGGCCTGTAGACAAGGACTGCCGTTTGCTGCTTGGGATGGGCCCACTGTGGTTTCTTGGCTGGAGGTATAGTTGAAAAGTATATCAGAGTATATGCCATGGGGGGCCCCCATGGTAGCTGAGGCCTACTGAAGGCCCCCATGTGAGTTGAGGCCTACTGAAGGCTCCCATGTAAGTTGAGGCCTACTGAAGGTCCCCATGGCAGCTGAGGTCTACTGAAGGCCCCCATGGCAGCTGAGGCCTACTGAAGGCCGCCATGGCAGCTGAGGCCTTCTGAAGGCCCACATGTAAGCTGAGGCCTACTGAAGGCCCCCATGGCAGCTGAGGCCTACTGAAGGCCCCCATGGCGGCTGAGGCCTACTGAAGGCCCCCATAGTAGCTGAGGCCTACTGAAGGCCCCCATGGCAGCTGAGGCCTACTGAAGGCCCCCATAGTAGCTGAGGCCTACTGAAGGCTCCCATGGCAGCTGAGGCCTACTGAAGGCTCCCATGGCAGCTGAGGCCTACTGAAGGCCCCCATGGCAGCTGAGGCCTACTGAAGGCCCCCATGGCAGCTGAGGCCTACTGAAGACCCCCATGGCAGCTGAGGCGTAAAGAAGGCCCCCATGGTAGCTGAGGCCTACTGAAGGCCCCCCATGTAAGCTGAGGCCTACTGAAGGCCCCCCTGGCGGCTGAGACCTACTGAAGGCCCCCATGTAAGTTGAGGCCTACTGAAGGACCCCATGTAAGCTGAGGCCTACTGAATGCCCTCATGGCTGCTATGTTGTTACTGCTGTTAAGCCCAAGGCTGTGCTTTATAATAGGCCCTGATTTTAGATATTTACTATAATACTGTGGTATTGCAGTATATTAAATAAGTGATCAGATGATTGAAGGGTCAAGTAGCCCAAGCAAAGTAAAAAATGAAATATATAGTAACGGTTTGGGTGTTATAGTGTGGTACAGCAGTGACACAGACCCAAACAGTCCATAACAGGGGATATAAGGCTTTTGTTTGCAGCCATGGCTAAAAACAAACACCCGTCTGGCTGGGCGCTTACTAAATCAGCATACCTCTGACACTACTAGGGTGCATACGGGCTTGACTCTCCCGTCACACTAGCTAGCACCACTGTCTATTTGCACCAATGTGCATACTCACCATCCTTCTCCATGGTGGTCTTCCTTCCTTTGAAGGTTTCTTCTGGAAGCCTCCACTTACTGACCCCAGTCGGTGCACACACAGCCCCCCTTCATGAGCTGTCTCCCCCTGAGACTGTCTCTCTCTGTCAGACCATGTACCAAACAAACACACATTATATGCTAGGAGCTACATCCAAGGGTGGCTATCTATGGATAGCCAGACCCGCCTGTCTCTCCAGCCACCCGCAAACGTGGCCCTGATGATGCCTTAATCAGTCTCATAATACTATAGGTGCCAGAGTAGCCAGTCATCATCATATATACATAATATGCACACACATATACATGTGTGTATATCTACTATATGAAAACCCCATCCATTCTGTCTGTCTGTAAGTTGGTCCTGAAAACATTGCCACTTATAGGACATCTTGTAAATTACAGTTAAACTGGAATGTGAAGATATTTTTGATTGATCAGTCAAGTTTCGTTGATCAGTCAATGAAAACAGCGCCACCTATAGGAAATCTGTGATAAGGGGTCCACACATCATCCAGGACACTGGCCACCATGCAGGCATTCATTACCGCCTGTGCCTGGTCCGCTTTGTCATACCCTTGGGGCGGAACCATCCTGCTGCTGCACTTCCTTCCATTTGCGTTCTACTCTGGAACACAGGCTAGACCGCGGCTCCTCGGTGTAGAGGGGGAAAGAGACAGCGCACAGGGGTGAGTGAGACAGCGCACAATAGGGGGAGAGACAGCACAAGGGGAGAGAGAGTGTAAGCTAGGAGAGAGAGCACAAGGGAAGAGCGAACGCACAAGGAGGAGATGAACAGGTTTGGCACCATTAATCCAGCCTATTCTCCATGGGAAAAAACAATGATTATTGTACGATGAGCACTAACTGCCTCCTGGAGAGAGCGGTGTTCAACCTTCAATAGATGGTATAACAGAACCAAGGGTAGAAGAAAAAGTGGCTCTCACAGTTCATAGAAATCATTTATTTCCATTTGCTAACAATTATGGATACAGGAGAACACGTTGAAGTGCAGTGTTGTATTAAATGGCCGTCATCCATAGTAACATAGTAACATTGTACTGTATTTAAGGTTGAAGGAAGACTTTAAGTCCATCTAGTTCAACCCATAGCCTAACATGTTGATCCAGAGGAAGGCAAAAAAAAACCATGTGGCAACACTAAGCTCCACATTGGGGGAAAAATTCCTTCCTGACTCCAGATACGGCAATCAGACTAATTCCCTGGATCAACGCCCTATCAAAGAATCTAGTATATATAACTGGTAATATTATAGTTTTCAAGAAAGGCATCCAGGCCCTTCTTAACTGTTAGTAGTGACTCACTCATTACACCATCATGTGGCAGAGAGTTCCATAGTCTCACTGCTCTTACAGTAAAGAATCCGCGTCTGTGATTATGATTAAACCTTCTTTCCTCCAGACGTAGAGGATGCCCCCTTGTCCCCGTCTCAGGCCTAAGAGTAAAGAGATCATTAGAAAGGTCTCTGTACTGCCCCCTCATATATTTATACATTATTATAAGATCACCCCTAAGCCTTCGTTTTTCCAAGCTAAATAACCCCAAGTTTAATAACCTGTCTTGGTATTGCAGACCCCTTAGTCCTCTAATGACTTTTGTCGCTCTTCTCTGGACCCGCTCTAGTTCAGCTATGTCTTTCTTATACATCGGAGACCAGAATTGTACACAGTATTCTAAGTGTGGTCACACTAGTGACTTGTATAGAGGTAAAATTATGTTCTCCTCATGAGCATCTATGCCTCTGTTAATGCATCCCATTATTTTATTTGCCTTTGCAGCAGCTGCCTGACACTGGCCACTAAATGTGAGTTTGTCATCTACCCATACACCCAGGTCTTTTTCAGTGACAGTTTTGCCCAGTGTTTTACCATTAAGCACATAATTATACCTTTTGTTTCCTCTGCCCAAGTACATTTATCCCCATTAAAGCTCATTTGCCATTTATCAGCCCAAGCTTCTAGTTTACATAAATCCTCCTGTAATATAAAATTGTCCTCCTCTGTATTGATTACCCTGCAGAGTTTAGTGTCATCTGCAAATATTGAGATTCTACTCCGTATGCCCCCTACAAGGTCATTAATAAATATATTAAAAAGAAGCGGGCCCAATACTGACCCCTGTGGTACCCCACTGTTAACTGTGACCCAGTCCGAGTGTGTTCCATTAATGACCACCCTTTGTTTCCTATCACTAAGCCAGTTCTTAACCCACTTACACATATTTTCCCCTATCCCCATTGCTCTCATTTTATGTATCAACCTTTTGTGTGGCACCGTACCAAAAGCTTTTGAAAAGTCCATATACACCACGTCCACTGCCCGCGTCCTTCTGTGTTCATGGATTTTAGCAAATGGAATTAAATAATTTTTATGGACCACCTTTTTGTTCTACACTTGACTCTTCTGACTATATTAGAAGGGGGCCCAATTCTATCGCATTCGGGCGATTCTAGAACATGTGCGATTATTACTCCAACTACTCCCACTACTAATTGTAGCGCCACCAAGGACGGTGGGTGGAGTCCGCTGCTGCACGGGGGGCCGTAGCTTGGCAGGTGCTGCTGCTGCTCGCCTTCCCCTATGCCTGCTCTCACCCCTGTACACACTCTTTGCCCCTGTGCGCTCTCTCTTTCCCTTGTGCGCTCTCTCTTTCCCCTGTGCGCTGCCTGTCTCCCCCTGTACACGCAGGTTTTAAAATGCACCTAGAGGCACTCACATCCTCAGATGATTTTTACCGCAGACAGAGGCATACGGTAGGACCCGATATACATGAGAATACCTTGAAGACTGGTTATCGGGCTTATATGTAATGCATTACATTAACTAAAATTCTCTTTTTTTGCTTTTGTAGATTCTTAGCAGTTAGTGCTATTTTCCTCATCCAAATTTCAGTAGCTTTTTACACTTAGCCATTATGCTATACCTTATACTTGTATCTTGTAGTGTGTAGTGTGCAGCGGATTATATGTATATAGTAACGTTTTTTCTCTTGCTAGCACCTACACTGGGAGGTGTGCTCGTCATTTTCTTAATGTTAATGTCTCCCCCTGTGCGCTGTCTGTCTCCTTCTGTGCGCTGTCTCCCACCCCCTGTGCAGTGTCTCCCCCCCCGTGCACTGTTTGTCTCCCCTTTGTGCTGTCTCTTTCCCACTGCTTGCTGAGGAGCTTTGGCAGCAGCGAAAATTAATGCCTGCGCTGCAGCCAATGTCCCAGATGCTGTGTGACACCCCCCACCCCCCGCCTCATCTGTCAGTTATCCCAGCTTAACTGTAATTTACATAATGTCCTATAGGTGGTGCTGTTTTCTGGACAAACTTACAGATAGACAGACAGACAGACAGACTGTATAGGGCTTTTATATAGCACATCTCACAAACACCAGAGCATTTCATAGAGAATCCTAGCGGGCTGCAAACATTGGGCTGTGATTGACGCTTTCTGTGGTTTGGGCAGTATGTATCAACAGACAGGTTCCCTTTGGGGAAAAAAAAATGCTATACAAGCTTAGTAGTGGCGCAGTGTAGATCTGGAGCGGCGTGTTACCCGGTCAGATTTACTGGACTTTGTAAAAACAAGTCTAAAAAAAACAAACGCTCTACGGAAAAAAGAAAAAAAAAATTCTGTTTGTTGGAAGATGAGAAATGTCAGCGGAGGGAGGTTGGGTCCATCCCTGACTATTGCCCGTCTTCTTCCTTTCACAGCTGTGGGTTGGGATGCCAGCCTGGTACGTAGCCGCCTGCCGCGCCAACGTGAAGAGCGGAGCCATCATGGCTAACTTGTCCGATACCGAAATCCAGCGTGAGATCGGGATCAGCAACCCTCTGCACCGCCTGAAGCTGCGCCTGGCCATCCAGGAGATGGTCTCCCTCACGAGTCCGTCCGCTCCGGCCACGTCACGCACGGTGAGACCTCCCATCCTGACTGTACCGGGTGTGGCACCGGATCAGTAGATTAACCCTCTCATCCCTCTTTTTCATCCAGTCAACAGGAAACGTGTGGATGACCCATGAAGAGATGGAGACGTTGACCGCTACCACTAAACCCGTGAGTAGTCCAAATTATGGGATCAAATTTCTCCATGACATGCCAGTGTGAGGAGACTTAAATGCCTGCAATGCTCCTCTGGGAAATAAAATATGCAAATTGCCTCTTTCAAGAGGAAGAGGACTTGAACTCTAGCGCCACCTATTGGAAGTAGCAGTCCTACAAGTCAATATCGACCCTTTACCGGATGTGTTAGTCTCCAAAAGGAGAAACCTTACCTCTTAGGTGGTTTTACACCATGGTGTGATCAGGCCCGGGGCTGTCTGGCGTGAACCTGACAGCCCCGGATCTCGATATTGACACAATGTAGCCCTTGTGCCGTGGGCCGGATGGCAGTGATTTGCCATCCTGTTTTGTCCCTGTCCGGCAGAATTGGGCTGTATTAGTTTTTTGCTCCGGCACAAAATTGGAGCTTGCATCATTTTTGTGTCCGGGGCAAAAAAAATTAAACCCCAAGCCGGATTCTCCCAGATCCGGCCGATCCAGCGCCCCCTAACATGGGAGTCAAGGGGCGCCGGATTGCGCTGGACCCGACAGAGAATCTTGACAGGTTCCCGGACACGGGTGCTGAGGATCAGCACGGCCTGCGCTGACCTACAGCACCTGGAGCTATCCCCTGCTGAATTTCAGGAGCGCAGCTACCTCCCGCATGCCACGATCCTGACATTTCAGCAGGGAAAGCTCCTGAACCCTGCGATCTGCTGATTCGGCAGAAAACAGGACCGGAGGGCATATTTCTGTTCTGTCCGGGGCTATCAGGTTATGTCGGTGTTTCCTGCTAAACACCGGATAGAACCTGATACACCAAAAACGTGGTGTGAAGCCGCCTTAGATACCCAGTCATAGCCTCTCAGCTAGCCAAATCTCATACTTTGCACTGATGAGGGGCACTACCCCCAAAACACAGTGTCTGCAAATTGAATTTCTATTTTTTCATTGTTTCAAATTGAGTTTCTGGTTTCATTTACATCCTTGGAAATATGACAAGGCTCGTTAAAAGGAAGCAACCAGCAGGTTTTAGAGCTATGAAGTGAAGCCGTGCCTTATAGACACTGGGATACTGCGTCAATCATACCTTTACTTCAATATTCCATGTTTGATTGCTGAGAAAAGTGTCATAAAACTCCTGGAAAACAGGCAGCAGATGATTGATGTGTGCAGCACTGCATCACTATTCTGTTTCGTTTTTTTCCCCTGTGGGCATGCATTTCGGCTGTAAGCGAAATCTTTTCCGCCCCCCCCCATCTCTACTTTCAGTTTTGTCAGGCACCCTGTTGCTGGAATGTTGTGACAGTGCGCAGGAGCCAGAAATTGAAAGTAGAGATAAGAGGAAGGGGGAGAGGATTTGGCTTACAGCCAAAAGGCATGCCCACAGGGGAAAAAACAACCCCAAATAGTGATGCAGTGCTGCACACATCAATCATCTGCTGCCCTGTTTTCCAGGAGGTTTATAACACTTTTGTCTGCAATAAAGCATGGAATCGTTGAAGTATTATTTATTTATTATTATTTATTTATATAGTGCCATTAGATTCCATGGTGCTTTCAATATGGAAAGGGCAGACGAGGACAAGTATAGTATAATGAACAATGAACAAGCAAATCATACAGGTACAGTAGGGGAGAGGACCTTGTCCGCAAGGGCTCACAGTCTACGTGGGACAGGTGGGGTATACAGTAGGAGGGGGTAGTGCCGATCATGAGACGGTGCGGTGGACCTGGTCCCATTGCAGGTTGTAGGCTTGTCGGAAGAGGTGGTTTTCAGATTTCTTTTGAAGGTTCCCAGGGTAGGCAGTGTCTGATGTGTTGCGGGAGAAAGTTCCAGAGTATAGCGGATGCACGGGAGAAGTCTTGTATGCGGTTTGTGGGAGGGGGAGTAGAGAAGGAGTCTTGGGAGGATCAGCAGGTTGTGTGAGGGTAGGTGTCGGGAGACCATGGCAGAGATGTATGGAGGGGACAGGTTGTGGATGGGTTTGTATGTCATAGTTAGGGTTTTGAATCAGGATCTCTGAGAAGTGGGAAGCCAGTGGAGGGCTTGGCAGAGGGGGGAGACAGGGGAGTAGTGGGGAGACAGGTGGATTAGTTGGGCAGCGGAGTTTAGGATAGATTGGAGAGGTGTGAGGGAGGTAGCGGGGAGGCCAGTGAGCAGGACGTTGCAGTTGTCAAGGCGGGAGATGATGAGAGCATGAATAAGTGTTTTAGCAGTGTCATGGTCATGGAAGGTCTGAATCGGGAAATTTTTTGAGCTGGAGTTGTCAGGGAGGTGGCAAAGGGGTTGGATGTGAGTCTTGAAGGAGAGGGAAGAGTCGACGATTACCCTGAGGCACTTGGTGTGGAGGAGTGGGGAAAGTGAGCAGTCGTTGACAGTGATGGATAGGTCAGTTAGAGGGGGAGAGCTATTTGGGGGGAAGATGATGAACTCGTTTTGTCCATTGTTCAGTTTTAGGAAGCGACAGAGGAGAAGGATGAGATGTCGGACAGGCATTGTGGAATTTTGGATAGTAGGGAGGTGATGTCAGCCCAGACAGATAGATCTGGGTGTTGTCAGTGTAGAGATGTACTGAAGGCCTGGGACTCAATGAGTTTTCCTAGGCGAGGGTGTGAATGGAAGTTAGTGGTCCCAGAAATCGAGCTTTGGGGGAACCGACAGATAGGGGGTAGGGCGAAGAGGAGGTGTGGGAGTGGGTACGCTGAAAGTCTGGTCCGTTAGGTATGAGGAGATCCAGGAGAAGGCTAGGTCAGTGATGCCAAGAGATTCCAGAATCTGAAGTAGGAGGGAATGGTCAAGAGTGTTGAAGGCGGCTGATAGGTCAAGGAGGAGGAGGACGGAGTAGTGTTGTTTGCTATTGGCGGTCAGTAGGTCGTTGGTGACTTTGGTTAGGGCTGTTTCGGTGGAGTGGTGAAATCGGAAATCAGATTGTAGGCGGTCAAAGATGGAGCAGGAGGAGAGGTGGAGAGGAGAGTTCGAATGGACGTGTTGTTCAAGTAGTTTGAGGCGAAGGGGGAAGAGATATGGGGCGATAGTTAGAGACAGATGCTGGGTTAAGGGAGGGATTTTTTGAGATTGGTGTGATCAGAGCGTGTTTGAAGGATGAGGGGAAGACGCCGGTGGTGAGTAATAAGTTGAAGAGATGGGTTAGGGCAGGGATGAGGACTGTGGTGAGGTTCGGATGAGGTGGGAGGGGAGTGGATCGAGGGCACAGGTGGTGAGGTGTGATCGTGCAGAAGGAGGAGAGTTTATCTTCTGTCATGGTGGAATGATTCTTTCAATATCCCAGTAAGGCACTGGCTTCACTTTATAGCCCTAAATCCTGCTGGTTGGTTCCCTTTAAAGGGTGATAATGACTTTTAGGATTGATATTTTCAATAGGCAGCACTAGAGTTCAAGTCTACTTCATCTCTGAAGAGACAATTTGCATTGTCTGAATTAAAACCAGGTGTCCTAAAATACTTTCCAGATTTATCAAACCACTGGGACCATTATTAATCTGCTGGATTACCCTTATTGCTGAGAATACGGCCATATTTAAACAGTAGTGCTTCAATTTCTACCAATTTCACGATCTCTGCTTGCAGTCAGCACGGAGGCACTCAGTGTCTGACCTGGTCTGTGCATGCCTCGCCACCGTGCACATTTACTGCATATTCTGAGGATATGATATTAATGCTCATCCTCTAGCACCTCCACCTATACGTATAACCCCTTTTTGATTATTAAAAGGTCCACTTTTTCCATTGAAATCTATGGGATTTATGGAAAAAGTTGATCATTGAACATTTTCTATGGTTTTAATAGGGAAAGGTACCATTAAATCTGCAAAAGGGGCCTGAAAGGTTTTCTTCCCATGAAAAAATTGGTTTAATCAATAGATCTTGGAATAATAATAATTTCCATAATTGGATGTGTTTAAAAAATAAATTCCTGTGCTGAATAATCTTATATATGTGTCCCTGATATATACTGTGTAATGGATGTGTCTGACAGTACAGGAACATGTTCTGAATTTACCACATCTCCTGGCTGAGATAATCTTATATATGTGTCCCTGCTATGTACTGTGTAATGGATGTATCTGACGTACAGGAACATGTCTGATATACCACATCTCCTGTGCTGAGATAATCTTATATATGTGTCCCTGCTATATACTGTGTAATGGATGTGTCTGACATACAGGAACATCTTCTGATTATACCACATTCCTGTGCTGAGATAATCTTATATATGTGTCCCTGATATATACTGTGTAATGGATGTGTCTGATCAGTACAGGAACATGTCTGCATCATACCACATCTCCTGTGCTGAGATAATCTTATATATGTGTCCCTGCTATGTACTGTGTATGTGTATCTGTACAGTACGGAACATGTTTGATATATACCACATCTCCTATGCTGAGATAATCTTATATATGTGTCCCTGTATTACTGTGTAATGGATGTGTCTGACATACAGGACATGGTCTGATATACCACATCTCCTGTGCTGAGATAATCTTATAAAATCCTGCTATTACTTGTAATGGATTGGTGGTACGGACATGTCGATCTAACATCTACTGTGCTGAATAATCTTATATATGTTCCCTGCAAATGTACTGTTATGGATTGTCTGACCATACAGGACATGTCTGAATACACATCTCCTGGCAGTAGACAGAATCTGTCAGACAAACATTACCAGTTCACAAATATTATTCAGTTACATTTTTTTAAAGGAGATAAGGGACTACATAAATAATGAAATCTAATCTCAGCACCAGGAGATGTGGTATGATCAGACCATGTCCCTGTATGGTCAGACACATCCATTACACAGTACATAGCAGGGACACATATATAAGATTATCTCAGCACAGGAGATGTGGTATGATCAGACATGTCCCTGTAGGTCAGTCACATCCATTACACAGTACATAGCAGGACACATATATAAGATTATCTCAGCACAGGAGATGTGGTATGATCAGACCATGTCCCTGTACGGTCAGACACATCCATTACACAGTACATAGCAGGGACACATAAAGATTATCTCGCACAGGAAATTGTGGTTTGAAACATGCCAATGTTGTGGCAAACATTCATTACAAGTCTATTGATGACAAAATTATAAGATTATCTCAGCACAGGAGATGTGGTATAGTCAGACCATGTCCCTGTACGGTCAGACACATCCATTACACAGTACATAGCAGGGACACATATATAAGATTATCTCAGCACAGGAACATCCAATTGTGGAAAGTATTATTATTCCAAGATCTATTGATTAAAATCAACTTTGATTCATAGGAAACCCCCTTTAAATATTGGTAAGAAGCAAAAACTCTTATATTCTCAGCTTTATTTCCATATAAGCAGAAAACGTATATGTGATCAGAAAATGCACCTAGTGACGGCTTCTTGTAGCAGCATTACTAATCTTCTTCCGCTTCAGTTCATTTCTTGGTCCTCCCAGGACTATGGGACTAACTGGCCGAGTCCAACGTCCTAATTGCGTTCCGTTTTCTTTCTATGTCTGCTTTGTGTCTAACCTGTCGCCCTTCTCAACGCTTCTTTGTCTTCTTTCTTATTTTGTTTAACACTCTCGCCATTGTCAGGAGACTAAGGAGATCAGTTGGGAACAGGTAGGTGGATGTATACAAATGTGGAGAAAAGAAATGCATGTCCCATTCATAGCGATCCACTCCTGTCCCACAAACAGTTCTTATTCGGGATCTCGATGTGCCAAATCAAGCCTAACGGTCTTCCAGATCTGGCGTCTTCGATCCAATCCACATGTGTTTCTCTGTAAAGCTATGGATTCTTTAGGGCATATTATTAAAGTTTTAAGCTGTAATAAAGAAGTTACAGTGCTTACAAATAAAAAGTTATAAAAGATAAAAATGACACACATATGCAAAATAGTTATTACATAAAAAGGGAGAAATAACAGAAATACTCAACTTTTAGTCTAAAGTTATTCTCCTGTTTTCTTGGAGGAGGAGAAAGATGACATATGGCTCACGCTACAGCATCGGCAGGCCCCCACATATGTACACCACTTTTGTGCCTCCCAGCTTCTTATCTGTTTGCCCCTGGGTTCGTGTTTCCACGACAGCATAGATTTTAATATTATAATCTCAAGTCTGTGACTGGCCCATGGACTATTTTGTAAGGCTATGGATTCTTTAGGGCATATTATTAAAGTTTTAAGCTTTAATAAAGAAGTTACAGTGCTTACAGTAAAAAGTTATAAAAGATAAAAATGACACAAATATGCAAAACAATTGTCAAATAAAAAGGGAGAAATAACAGAAATACCTTACTTTTAGTCTAAAGTTATTCTCCTGTTTTCTTGGAGGAGGAGAAAGATGACATATGGCTCACACTACAGGATTGGCAGGACCCCCACATGTGTACACAACTTTTGTGCCTCCTAGCTTTTTATCTGTTTGTCCCTGGCTTCATGTTCCCATGACGGCCTAGATTTTAATATTCTAATCTCAAGTCTGTGACTGGCCCATGGACTATTTTGGGAATGAGTGCATTGTATATTAGCACCGCCCTTTCTATAGTCAAGAGAAAATGTCAGGTCTGGCCACCAGGGACCATTTGTTCAGGTTTTGAAGCTCAGCAGAGGTGAACCCTATGTCTTCTCATGGACCACCCCCCTTGGTTCTGAGGTCCTCTAATCAAGATACTTAAAGGTTATGCCTTTTATGTAGATAGGGCGGATTTCAGCAATGTTACTTTACTGCTGCATCATACATTTTCCCTACAGTTATATATTTCCTTCACACTTACCCTTACCTAATTACTACAGAAATGTATGAGTTGTGCATGCATACTGGACATGTCCGGTCCTTTAAGGTTGAAGGGCACTCCTCTTTGCCCCTCTCCTCCTTCATTAATAGTAATGGATTTTTGCTGGTTCTTGTGTTGACAGATCCTGGCCTACGGAGACATGAATCACGAGTGGGTCGGCAATGACTGGCTGCCCAGTCTTGGTTTACCCCAATATCGTAGCTACTTCATGGAGTCCTTAGTCGATGCCAGGATGTTGGACCACCTGAACAAAAAAGAGCTTCGAGGACAACTCAAAATGGTAGATAGTTTCCACAGGTGGGTACAATATTTCACTAACTTGCTTCTATGTCCCTTATAACACGCCAACCTCCAATAGGACTTTATAGAGTCTATGCTTCCTATGGTGCTGTTTTAGATATGGCGTCTTTTGCCAGCTAATAGGGTCTTGACCAACGGGCAGGGCCGGCGTTAGGGGGGGGGGGGCAGACTGGGCAGTTGCCTAGGGCCCCCACTCTCTTAGGGCTCCCAAAGGAGCTGAACTGAAAATAGCAATAAAACAGTGAAAAAAATGTAAAAATACACATATTTGGTATCGCTGCGTTCGTAAGAATCTAAGCTATCAATATATGAAGTAAATTAATCCAATTGGTAAATGGCGTAATGGGAAAAAAATAAAAACGCCAGAATTATGTTTTTTAGGCCACCACGTTGTTACAATAAAATGCAATAAAAGGCGATCAAAATGTTGTATCTGACTCAAAATGGTATCAGTAAAAATGTCAGCTCAGGGCACATAAAGTAAGCCCTCACATAGCCCTGTATCTTCAAAAATTAAAACATCATGGGTCTCGGAAAATAAAAAAAAAATATTTTTTTTTTTTTTACAAATTTCTGTTTTTTTTTTTTATGATTGAAATAAAAATGATGTTCAGTATGTTCTTATTCTGACCTAGATAATCAACTTATGAAGTCACTCTTACCATATAACTACGGCCTGTTCCACATCTAAGGTTGGTGTGCGTTTTGCTAAATTTGCCTTTTTTCTAGCCGTTTTTACCGCTAAAAACGCATTAAAAACGCTAGCGTTTTTTCCCCCATTGATTTCAATGGGAACGCATGCAAAACGCATGTGCGTTTTCAAAAACGCAAAACGCATGCATTTTTGCGAACGCAGCACAAAACTTCTTCCCCGATGTTTTGGGCAGCGTTGGCAAAACGCATGCGTTTTCTGTTTTTGAAAACGCACATGCGTTTTTACATGCGTTTTTGCATGTGTTTCCATTAAAATCAATGGGAACAAAAACGCATGCGTTTTGATGCGTTTTTGCAGTAAAAACGCATGGAAATGCAAATTGAGCAAAATGCAGCAAAGCGTTAGATGTGAAAGTGGCCTGAGCATTTAGGGCCCACTTTAACCTTTTGCCTAGGGCCCCACTTTGCCTAAAACCGGCCCTGCCAACGGGAACACCACTGTGTTGTCCACATGATCTAAACAGATATGTCTTATGCTGGGCTCATGCTCCTCGTTTTTTTTACAACTTTTTTAATAATTTATGAAAAATGTTATTTGTGTTTTTAGGGTTAGCCTTCATTACGGTATCATGTGCCTGAAGAGACTGAACTATGACCGTAAGGAGCTGGAAAGGAGGCGAGAGGAAAGCCAAAATCAACTCAAAGGTAATGAGTCTTCCAAGTTTCCCAAGTTGGTTTATAGGGTCTCATTCTTCCACTCATGGTCTGAGAGAGGACTATGTGTTATTATAGATCCTTGTGTTTGACAAGTTTTTCCATTATGTCTATGGACATTGTGCAGACTTGCTTTTTCATATTGGTAAGAAATGTCAGTATTTTTATACAAAAATTATTGCTACTGCCAAATACAAGAGGCAAATATGCTATAGGGGTTGTGATGGTGGGTTATATTTTACTGGATTTTACAAGTGCTTTGTTGTTGCTATACTGTGTATTCCGCCCTTCCCCACTTCCTGTGTACTCATTACACTCCAGAGAGTCTAACAATTGAATTCCTGTGGACATGTCCTTACTTGGTCATTTTAGTCCTCTGCCTGCTAATGTGTGTACTTGCACTCATTAGACCTGGTTTTGGCTATTAGGAGGTGGTTGGGGGAGAAGAGGGGAGTAAGATTTGAGTCTTTCTGTAGACAGGCAGTCCAATTTAGTCTTAGTGTGGGACGCTGAGTTTAGACCAGTTCCACAAAGAACCTTAGAGAAACCTGCATTACCTGGAAATACAATATACTGCTGGATTGTTTTTATGGATGTTTATGTTTTTCAAGCAATTGAGGTCTTTGGGCTGTTCACACCTCTCTCGCTCTGTTGATTGTGGGATAACAGAGAAGGACCCCGTGACAGAAATATATATAGTTGTACAACTGTCAATGAATAAGGCGTAATTTTAACCCCTTGGCAACATCTGGCATACATGTGAAGCAGTGGTGCACAGCGAGCACCAGAAGTTGTCCACCTTTGGGACAATTTCTACAAAAATGCATGTATTATCGGCTAAAATCCCTGTTTGTAATTGGGTTTCCCTAAACATTTTGCACCCTTCGCCTTCAGTAGCCTCTTGTGCTGCACAGTCTATTGCTGGCGTCAGGATGAGTTAACTGAGTATCCATCAGTGAGCTTGTTCTGTCAGTCTAATTTCAGATTGTAACTATTTTCTGCTCAAATCAATAATGTTTTTCAAAAGTATAATTTGCCTCATAGGCTATGTAGACGGACAAATATAAAATAAATACTTATCAATGATGAAACAACTAAAGAAAGTGAAAAATCGCCCAGTCCCTAAGGGATTAATATACTGGGTAATTATGGGTATTGAACCAGACAATGGTACATTTTCACTATTTAGGCATTGGGTTGTTTTTTATTTTTTTTTAGATGTCATGGTCTGGTCCAATGAGCGGGTGATGTGCTGGGTGCAATCTCTGGGGCTAAAGGAGTACGCCAATAACTTGCATGAGAGCGGAGTCCACGGAGCCCTCGTTGCATTAGATGACACATTCGACTGTAACGACCTGGCGTTGCTGCTGCAGATCCCTACGCAGAACACGCAGGTCAGTCTCGCATGATTTTTAGAAAAACTAAATGAAAAATATTTTCCTACTATTTTTTTTTTTCTTTTTCAAATTGCTATTCTATTAAAAACATTACAATAGCATATCCTTTTTAGGTGATAATTGTTTAAGAGGTTAAGAAAAATGTAGACCAAATCCCTGAGCTCTCCTGATTCTGACGCCTTTTTCCGTTTTCTGCTATGTTGCTCTATTGCAGAGATATTCACATTTGTTGACTTTGGAGGGCAATATGTGAAATCTCTGCTTGCATAGCAACTGGGCATTTTTTGTGTCCTTCACTTCTCCCACCCAGACATTGCCAATCACATCTCAGCATCTGATCTAGTAGTGTGAAATGCCACTGAGTCGTGATTGGCAGCAGCTGGGAGGCTGGGGTGATATTGCACGCCCCCATAGAAGACTCTGAAGAAACATTCAGTTATACTACACAGCAGAGATTTCACATAATTAGCTTCACAAGAAAGAAATGTGAATATCTCTGCAATAGAGCGACGTAGAGCAAAACGGAAAACAGCAGCAGAATCGGGGGAGCTCAGGGAGTTTTGAAAGTTATTTACCTCAATATTTTTGAGCAAGCTGTTTAATGAACTTACACCCATGCTGCTTTTAAAGTAAGAAAGGCTGTGGTGCACTGGAGAGATTTACAATTCTTGGGTCATACCACAGCTTTACAAAAAAAGATAAAGCTGACAAACTGCCAAAAATGAATGAACTCCTGTATTCTTATTTCTGGGGTATGTCTTATTTTTTTTAATTTTATATATACGTTTAAAAATATTAGGGTCAATATTGTAATTTAGTTAAATTTTATAGTAAAAGTGATACTTGTGCGCCAAGATCAGTGTCTGTAACCCACGGAGGCCGCCTCTTGGTACTCCTCAGCCGCTCCTTTGGGTTGGTGTTTGCACTCTCCCCTCAGACGCTCTGGGTGTATTATTAATGGAGTATACGTCTCCAGCCTGGTCTCCTGTCCGCCTTCTCGTCTCTGCTTTGTCAGCGTTGTCTTTATCCAGGCGATATTAACCCTCTCTCCTTTCTCAAGTGGCTCTACTGACGGGTTGTCTTTTATTGTTAGGCTCGGCAAGTGCTGGAAAAGGAGTACAGCAATCTCATTACTATGGGGACGGAGCGGAGACTCGACGAGGTCAGCGACTGCAATAACCTCCATGTCTAATGTAACATGGGGGTGGGAGTGGGGGGCTAATATATAAATGTATGTAATATGTCTAAATATCAGCTCTCATGCTGGGGTCTGTTAGGTGAACAAAGGGTGGCAAGGTCAGTATCTATCTATCCTATTTATCCCTCTATCCATCCTTCTGTCTATCTATCTATCATATCTATCTATCTATCTATCTATCTATCTATCAATTAAAAATTCAAATTCAAAGAAGCTATACTGGCAGGACTAAATACACATCAGTTCTGCTAAAGCAAATGTACAAAAGAGAATAGGGATAGGGACTGTAGGGATGTTGGGCAGGGGCTGTAGGAAAGCTATTGATCTATCTTTCTATCTATCTAAACATAAACGCTCAAGATATAGTGTGAACTGGTGCAAGCCGCGACGCTGGAACAAACAACCAGAAAAAAATTCACTGCAGCACTCAGCTACTACCAAAAATGTACATGTGCTAATAAGCGGTCTATATATAAGGAAAAAATGTAAAAACTTACGTTTTTTGAAAAAAACTCAATATTTCTTGGTACATATATTGGCCAATATCTGTTTGCTCATCAACCACTCCACGGTGACCCCAGATCTGATGAGTCCTACACTGTTTGTTCCAGCATAACAGCTTGCACCAGTTCACACTATATCTTGAGTGCTGTGCAGTTTTTTCTGTTTTATGTCTAATATGTGGAGTTGCTGGCTCCATGTCTGCACTTAGCACCCTCATCGCCCCAGGTGGTCTGAGGTTGAGATGGTGTCCACCCACTTAGTAGTGGGATAGGGAGGACAAGGAGGACAGGGATGTCAGCGTAGGACTCATCAGATCTGGGGTCACCGTGTTGTGGTTGATGAGCAAACAGATATTGGCCAATATATGTACCAAGAACCCCAGAAAATAAAAGATAAGAATATTGAGTTTTTTGAAAAAAACGTAAGTTTTTAAATTTTTTCCTCGTATATAGACCGCTTATTAGCATGTGTACGTATTTGGTAGTAACTGAGTGCTGCAGTTAATTTTTTTCTGGTTATCTATCTATCTATAGTCCATCCGTCCGTCCCATCCCTCTATTCATCTACCTACATTATCTACTATACCACATGTCTATATTATCTATCTATCTATCTATCTATCTATCTATCTATCTATCTACATTATCTACTATGCCACATGTCTCTATCTATCTATCTATCTATCTATCTACATTATCTACTATACCTCATGTCTATCTATATCTATCTATCTATCTATTCTACATTATTTACTATACCTCATGTCCTCTTTATCTATCTATCTACATTATCTACTATACCTCATGTCTATCTATATCTATCTATCTATCTATCTATCTATCAATCTATCTATCTACATTATCTACTATACTCATGTCTATCTATATCTATCTATCTATCTATCTATCTATCTATCTATCTATCTATCTATCTATCTATCTATCTACATTATCTACTCTACCTCATGTCTATCTATCTATCTATCTATCTATCTATCTATCTATCTATCTATCTATCTACATTTCTACTATACCTCATGTCTATCTATATCTATCTATCTATCTATCTATCTATCTATCTATCTATCTATCTATCTCTATCTATCTATCTACATTATCTACTATACCTCATGTCTATCTATGTCTATCTATCTATCTATCTATCTATCTGTTTTTGCACGGTGATTGTCTGTGGCTGACTATACTCTTATGTGTGCAGACAGATGTCTCCAGTATCGGTAGGATACTCCGGCGATGGTAATGAACATAAATCCTCCCATAGAGATGATTGGTGGCAGCGCTGTCTGTGGCTGAATACCCTGTACAACGCCGCGGTCAATGTTGCCGCTATCGAAATAAAATGTTTATGCTTGCACAAAAAAGCGGCATAACTGTATAGGTAATGGCGACAGAAGATAATACGGCCGGTGCTGCCATGTTTGCTGGGAGTGAGGATGAGGCGGGACGTCTTTCCACAGTGATGTGCCAGCCCTGAGCGCGGTGGCGCTGCCCGCAGGGGATACGCTTTGAGTCACTTTCACGGCTGGCCGAGCACACTTTGAACAGTGACCCATCGCGTGTGACTTGAGTGAGCAGAATGGAGATTATGCCCTGTAGACATTGCCCTGAATGTCGCCGGAGAACTGCAGGGATTAACCTATTACATCCAGAAGAAACATCTTGTCACTTTGCCCATTAATAGTATTAATCCTAGTGGGGGAGATTTACATTCCACTTCTGTCATAGGTCAAGTGATGGTGAATCACAACTTAGTAAAAATATATTGGGGAATTGCATAAATAGCAATTCCATAAGGATAATTGTCTCTTTTCTCTATTCAGTTGCTGAGGGTTTATACGATGATAGAGGATATAGTAGGAGCTCACCTTTTTATGTATTCAGGCTTTATAGAGGCTGCCATTCACAATAACAGAGCTGTTTACCAGGTACCTGCACCTGTAGGGGTCAAGAGTAGGTAAAACATTAAGGGTTTTTCGTCCCTAAGTTTAGGTGATGGTAAAATCATGAAGTAACCTTACCATCTATGCCAAAAACAGAAACCAAAATGCACTTACAGGATGCAGTCAGAGCCCAAATGTGAAGCAAGCCCAGCAGCAGGCTAATAAATCACCTTCAACCAGCAAGGTGTGGGAGGCGACCTGCCATGCATACACTGGGCCTGCATAGAGCACCATTCACACTGATACATATGATGCAGAGTGTCTGAAAGCTACCCAACCGCTCTGCTGCCTGAGCATTGGGTCGCACAGTACGATGCTTCTGCACCACTAGATGAATGGCGCCCCTATGGGCCCAACTGCACCCTGGATAGATAAAAAACTGCAAAAAGTTTTTTATATGATTAACAAAATATCTTATAAATGGGATATTGGTTCATGTATTGGCCAAGACATTTAAGCTGATGATCCACGTCACGGATTCCCATGCTCATCAGTCCTATCAAAATTGTACAAAAAACTACTAGAAAAAGCAGCATCAAAAAACCTTACCATCCATGCCAAAAACAGAAACCAAAATGCACTTGGCCAATACTTGAACCAATATCCCATTTATAAGAGTTTTTGTTTATCATCTAAAAAACTTTTTGCACTTTTTTTTATCTATCAGGGTGCAGTTGGGCCCCTAGGGCGCCTTTCATCTAGTGGTGCAGAAGCATCGTACTGTGCAGCCAATGCTCAGGCAGCGAAGCGGTTGGGTACTTTCAGACACTCTGCATCATATGTATCAGTGTGAATGGTGCTCTATGCAGGCCCAGTGTATGCATGGCAGGTCGCCTCCCACACCTTGCTGGTTGAGATGGTTTTATTAGCCTGCAGCTGGGCTTGCTTCACATTTGGCTCTGACTGCATCCTGTAAGTGCATTTGGTTTCTGTTTTTGGCATAGATGGTAAGGTTTTTTGATGCTGCTTTTTCTAGTAGTTTTTGTAAAATCATGAAGTCACTGCAAGTTCTTTCTAAGTATACTCTATTATATCATATCCTTAAGGGGAAAAGGGTCCTTTAAAGGGTTTATTCCATCTTGATAGATGGATTTTTTTGGATAGTACTGGTAAAAACAAGCACTTTTTTAATTTACTGCTTGTTAAAATTTGCAGCCGTTCTTGAGATATTAACACTTTTCATTTGTTTACAGCTCGTTGCCGTGGAGATCGACCACCGCTGCTCTCGAGCTTGTGAGCGCTGCACTGAAGTTGGCCGGGATTCTAAAATAACAGCACCCTCCAGTGATCCTGGCTGGTTCCAAAACAGCTTCCGCAAGCTCAATAAAAAAAGAGCTTATTGTACGGGCTTGTTCTGCTGTGTAAGGTGGTCGGCTACCTAGGCAACAAGATGTAAACAAAAGTGTTAATATCTCAAGAACAGCTGGAAATTTTAATAGGCAGTAAATTGGAAAATTGCTTATTTTCACCAGCCCATCTGACAAATGCTGATTTTGAGACGGAATTAACCCTTAAGCTGGTCATGAATATTAGATACATTCAAACAGGTGAGGTTTGATATCAACTGCTCCAATGCCTTATTTTCGTTTTTAGATAGTGCCAAGACATTCAGCCGGTCTCCCTCTTGAGAAAATGTTTCGTGAGAAGATCTACGGGGATGCCCAGTAGCGAATGTGCGAACTCGAACTGACCGTTTCATTACCTCACCGCTTGCATCGGAGTCTCTGAGTACCTGTGGAGTATAGAGGGCAGCAATGAGGTACTGCTGTGTGGGAGTAAAGGGGGTATGCAATATTGCTATTGTATTTGATACTGCTCCAATACTAGTATTTTTTTGAGTGCCTTTAAAGTCCGAAGTGTTGGATCATTTCTTGGCGGCCCTTTAGAGAGCTCCAATGATGTGCTCATTTTAGGAGTACCTTAAGAGTCCAAATTGAGCAACTCTTTAGGAATACCCATTAAGGATGCTCCAAATAGGCATACTTTTTTTAGGAATCCCCTTTAAGGGAGCTTCAAATTGAGCATACTCATTTTAGGAATACCCCTTTAAGGGAGCTTCAAATTGAGCATACTCATTTTTAGGAATACCGCCTTTAAGGGAGCTTCAATTGAGCATACTCATTTTTAGGAGTACCCCTTTAAGGGAGCTTCAATTGAGCATACTCATTTTTAGGAATACCCCTTTAAGGGAGCTTCAAATTGAGCATACTCATTTTTAGGAATACCCCTTTAAGGGAGCTTCAAATTGAGCATACTCATTTTTAGGAATACCCCTTTAAGGGAGCTTCAAATTGAGCATACTCATTTTTAGGAGTACTCCTTTAAGGGAGCTTCAAATTGAGCATACTCATTTTTTACAAATACCCCTTTAAGGGAGCTCCAAATTGAGCATACTCATTTTTAGGAATACCCCTTTAAGGGAGCTTCAAATTGAGCATACTCATTTTTAGGAATACCCTTTAAGGGACCCTCAAATTGAGCATACTCATTTTTAGGAGTACTCCTTTAAGGGAGTTTCAAATTGAGCATACTCATTTTTTACAAATACCCCTTTAAGGGAGCTCCAAATTGAGCATACTCATTTTTAGGATACCCCTTAAGGGAAGCTCCAAATTGAGCATTACTCATTTAGGAATACCCCTTAAGGAGCTCAATTAGCATACTCATTTTGAATACCTTAAGGAGCTTCAAATTGACATACTCATTTAATACCTTTAGGAGTTCAAATTGAGCATACCATTTTTAGAGTACCTTTAAGGAGCTTCAATTGAGCATACTCATTTGTAGAATACCCTTTAAGGGAGCTCAATGGCATACTCATTTAGGAATACCCCTTAAGGGCTTCAATTGACATACTCATTTAGAGTACTCCTTAAGGAGCTCAAATTGACATACTCATTTTTACAAACCCTTTAAGGAGCTCCAATTGAGCATATCATTTTAGAATACCCCTTAAGGCTTCAATTGAGCATACCATTTAGGAATACCCTTTAAGGAGCTTCAAATGAGCTACTCATTTTTAGGATACTCTTAGGGAGCTTCAAATTGAGCATACTCATTTTTACAAATACCCCTTTAAGGACTCCAATGACATACTTTAGAATACCCTTTAAGGAGCTTCAAATTGAGCATACTCATTTAGGAATACTCCTTTAAGGGAGCTCCAAATGAGCATACTCTTTTTTACGAGTTTACGGAGCTCCAAATGGACCAATCATTTTCCTTATAGGCCCTTAAAAGCTCTCAGGTACTACACGTTGCAACATTGCATGATTCACTCAATTTGCTGGTTGCAGTGAAATCAGGACACATTGTTACATTTGTTCACAGCCACAAAATGAACAATGTGTCCATGATTTCACTCAACCAGCAAATTGCTAGAAATTACATGCACTGTTGCGACGTGCCGTTTCATCATTGACTTTTTTTTTTGTCTTGTGGTATTCGTTGATGTTTTTCTCAACAATGGATATTGATGTGATGCACTAGGTTCATGAACTTTGCTCAAAATAAAAAATGTTTTTTGTTTTTTTTCTGCATTTAACCTCTCTTGTGATATTTTTTTTTTTTTATTATTATAAAGTAAACGAAATTTAGCAAAATTTGTGCAGAAAGTTTAACTTAAAATCACTTCAGAAGGGGGACTGGAGTACATTTATGCAAAAAACATTGCGACACTTGAAAATGTGCTATTCATGAATCAGCTAAAACCATTTGGAAACACGAAAATCCACCCACAATGGAAAACAAAACTGTGAAGATGTATAAAATAGATTTCAGAATAGGTGAAAATTAAGAATTAGATTTAAATATAAACACCAAGAACTAGGCAAAGAAAGTAATAATGAATTGGGCCCTGTGTCTTCAATGGGATGTTTAAGATTAGACAAAGAGATCTGTATTCCTTCCAGAAACAGCGCCACGCCTGGTTATGTCTGGTGTTGCAACATAACCCCATGAAATTGATTAGTGAGATACTAGCTGCAGCCTGTAGACAGTGGTCTTGTTTCCTGGAAAAAAAAAACAAAAAACCCGAAAACATTTTTTTAATCAACCCCTTTAAATAGGTCCTGTTTCTTGCAAAAAAAAAAAGGCTGCATTAAATAGTTTGTAAAACTCCCTGAGCCCCCCTGATTCTGCCACTCTTTTCCGTTTTGCTCTACGTCGCTCCATTGCAGAGATATTTACATTTGATTCTTCTGGAGAGCAGTATGTGAAGTCTCTGCTTTGCAGTCCAACTGAGCATTTTTAGAGTCTTCTCCGGGGGCATGCACTATCATCCCTTTCATTTGCTGCCAGTTGCAGCTCGGCAGCCTCTGACACTTAAAGATTCAGATCAGATGCCAAGCTGTGATTGTCTGGGAGGGAGGGAGGGATGATAACACATACCACCAGAAAAGACACTGAAGAAATGCCCAGTTGGACTACAAGCAGAGATTTCACATGCTGAGCTCCAAAAGCAACAAATGTGAATATCTCTGCAATGTAGCAACGCAGCGCAAAACGGAAAACAGCAGCGGAATCAGGTGAGCTCAGGGATTTCTACAAAGTATTTAATTGTCTGGTTTTTAAGCAAGTGATAGGTCCACTTTTAGAGATGACTATAGGCTTTACTCAGTCATGACTTCTCTGTTATTCCCGAACAGTTTCTGCAGAACATATAATGGAGTTTTTTGTGTACATTATTATATGGTATGTTAAACTAAGTTCCATCTGCATTTTCAGGAAGCCCCTCCAGCAGCCAGCGAGCAGACAACGTCTCAGTCAGAACCTATTCCTGTTAATGCCGTCTTAATGCGGTGAGTGGGGAGCGAGGGAGGACGGTGTTTCAGAAGGTGTAAAAACATCTTAACTTAGAACCGTGATGCGGAGGAGCGTGTGCTAGAAGTAACTTTATTTACTGCACCTCAAATACCAGTCTAACAATTTACCAAGATTCCTATACAACTGAGTAGCTCTGTAAAAAACTGCTTAAATGGCAATTCCCCAATACATTGTAACAATAGTATATTATTTTATTAAATATCATTTTTTAATTGGTTGCTTTTCTGATGTTTGCCTGCAGAGCTGTCAGCCGATACAAATTGTGCTACTTGCAATAGGTGATACTTGTTTTCTTCCCCGGGAAGAGTCCATTTGTATATTTCATTTCCCAGGGTTCCATAGTCTTCATACTTCACCCTGGCAGAACCTTTACCTGTTAGATCCACCATCGAAGACTTCTTACCCGGCCAATCTGTTATATGCCCACCACAGTCCGCCCTATTGACTTCTGCTTCTGTCACCAGGCACTGACGAATTCCCCTGTAGGTGGCCCTGGTGATAGAGGAGTTACAGCCAGAAACCTTGGAGAGCACAGGCTCCACCCATCCACTAAGGTTAGAGTGGCTGGGACCTGCAGTGCGTTACCTTCTGACGGAGTGGATAAGTGTGTGTGCTGTCCAGCTGAAGTCATCACTTACTAGCTTCAGCCTATTGGAAAGCACCACACCCTTCAGCCTCTTGCTGGAAGCTGCCAGAAATTGCTTTTGGTTCTCTAGCTAATCTCCGGTCTTGTGTTGATGTTTTTCCTATTCAACCCCAGCCTGTTTTTTGGATGCTTCTTCTTGATTTTGTACCGTGCTGCCATCTTGGTTTTGACCCATGCTCCCCGTCTACGCTATTGGATCCTGATATTGTCAATGTCCTGACCTTCTAGCTTTGACCTTGCTTGGAGACTTTCCTGTCTCTGGATAGCAGTGATCTCCTAGACCTTGTTGTAAATCCATATCCCAGTGTAGGGGTTAAAGGATGTCAGGGTTCTGCCTAACGGAGCGTCCTGTTCCTCGTCTGTCTAAGATACCCCTTTTGTGCCTGTAGCCTCGGGCAGGTGTCACACAACCAATCTATTACTCTGCACTGATGAAGGGCATGAATCCTGAAACAGCTGTCTATAAATGGAGATTCTGATTTAGCTTTATATCCAAAGACCATGTGACAAGGCACTTTTAAGGGCCCATATTGACTGCTTCCAAAAGGTGACACTAGAGACCCCGTTGTCTTCTTTAGTGAAGTGACTGTTTGCATGAATACATCTGTTGTCATCATACAGCTGGCTCTAAATGGCAGGTAGAACTTGAACATTGAGTCCAGCAATGAAGTGTGTTTTTATTGTGTGAATATTTCCATTCTTGTAATCCTTTGTGGAAATTCACATGTATATTATCAGACAAAGCCTGACTCAGACCCTTTGTTTTGTAATGAAGCATCTAATGAGCATGTGCAAAAGTGAAGGTGAAGGGAGGGGGTAGCAGGGTCAGCTGTGATTGGTGGATCTTGTGTTATCAGCTATGCATGGAGGTATTACCTGTCATTATAAACCTGTCTGCGATGACAACAAAACTTCTGACAAGTCTTCTATGGAAACAGAATATATGAGTTTAAGATACACTACCGTTCAAAAGTTTGGGGTCACCCAGATAATTTTGTGTTTTCCCTGATAACTCATACTTTTATTTAACCAATGAGTTGCAAAATGAATAGAAAATATAGTCCAGACATTGACAAGGTTAGAAATAAGGATTTTTATTTGAAATAATAATTTTCTCCTTCAAACTTTGCTTTAGTCAAAGAATGTTCCCTTTGCAGCAATTCCAGCATTGCAGACCTTTGGCGGGTACTATCTAATGAAGCTGCCAGATGAGGAGCTGTGAGGAGTCGATTTCTCAAACTAGAGACTCTAATGTACTGGTCTCGTTGCTCAGTTTGTGCAGCGGGGCCTCCCACTTCTCTTTCTACTCTGGTTAGAGCCTGTTTGCTCTCCTCTGAAGGGAGTAGGATACACCGTTGTAGGAAATCTTCAGTTTCTTGGCAATTTCTCACATGGAATAACCTTCATTTCTAAGAACAAGAATAGACTGTCGAGTTTCACATGAAAGTTCTCTTTTTCTGGCATTTTGAGAGTTTCATAGACCAAACAAATGTAATGCTCCAGATTCTCAACTGCTCAAAGAAGGTCAATTTTATAGCTTCTCTAATCAGCCAAACCTTTCCAGCTGTGCTAACATACTTGTACAAGCGTTTTCTAAGCATCCATTAGCCTTCTTACACAGTTAGCAAACACAATGTACCATTAAAACACTGGAGTGGTGGTTGTTGGAAATGGGCCTCTAATGTAGTTACAGTATTGCATCAAAAAACAGACTTTGCAGCTAGAATAGCATTTACCACATTAACAATGTACAGAGTGTATTTCTGATTCATTTAATGTTAGCGTCATTGAAAAAAATGTGCTTTTCCTTAAAAAATAAGGAAATTTCTAAATGACACCAAACTTTTGAACAGAGTGTAGACCTAGGTGGACAGTGTGAGAATTGCAGGATTTCTAATGTGTTTTTTTCCTTTAAAAGGCAGATTGTGATATGAAAAAATATGGCAAAAATGTTTAAGAAAAATCTACAAAGTATATTAACATAAAAGCCTGATTTTAAAACGACCGTTACCAGTTCAAAAATGACCAGTTTTTGCCTTTATTTTATTCCCACTGCTCCCCTGATTATTTCATTTTTTTAATCCACCATAACATTCCAGAGATATAGGCTTTTTTATTTAGTGATTATTATTTTTATGGTTCTTACCAAAGGTTCATTGCTCACAGGATCCTCGGGGGCGTGTCTTTAAGCTACTTTGCAAAGACCCATATGATGAACTATACCTCGCAGCCCTGCCCTGACGTCTCTAATATGTCAAATCACACAATAAAGTGTCATCACTTCTGCGAATAGGTGATGATCCGAACCCCTGGGGGTACGTAAGGTCTGCTTGGCACAGTTTTACCCAGACATCCCTTGTCCAGAAAGGCATAGGGAGGCACAATGAGGGAGAGAGGCTGGTCCATGCAACCTCTGGCGTGACACCATGCTCCACACAACCCTGACAGACTAGGAGACCCTTTTCACTAGCCCCAGTCCTTCCAGCCCAGTAGTTACTTCGCCAATTCCTTTTTAGATATAAACCCTATATCCGGTAACAGGATTATATTAGTCCAGAAACCAGTCCCCGGTAGCATGTAATATTAAACTGAGAACACGTATGTGTGAATTTATTGATTGAGATAAGAGCACCGAGGATTAAGTTATATATTTAATCGCCTTAAGGGCACACTAGACAGAACTCTGTTTACATGATGGATATATAGATATGGTGATATATCAGTTACCCGTTTCCTTGTTAAGTAAGCATTAGTTGCTGCCAGGCACATCGGAGGTGATTTGGAGCCAGGGGCTTCCAGTTACTCCCAACATGTTTTAAAGAACGTGACCTCTGGGGCAGTGAACAATTAAGAAATAAGGTGGGTGCCTTTTAACCCCCTCACTTAAACAAACCGTAGATGACCTCATGTGGGAGCTGTCTATTGGATGGTCTGAGAACTACAGAGAATTATGAAATCCCAGCTTTCCACATATCTTTGCCCCTGGTTGTCCCAGGCGAGCGGTATTACTGTCATCTTTCCTATTATGAATTTACCTGTTGATAGATAGGAAACATGATGGGTGTACTGTTTTACAGCTGCCAGACATTAATTTAAGTGTTAGCACTTTCTCGGAATCTGTCATGATGATTTTGAATATTAAACCGCCATGTTACACCTGATTGGAGAGATTAATTCACAAAACAACTGACAGTTCACTTATGCAGAAGTATGTATGTTCTTCATCCCGATATCTGAGGTTGAAAATATGCCTGCCATATTTGTGTGAGCTGCGCACACCCTAATATTTCTAACTTTCCACTGTAGTCTTCCTGGTTGATGATGCTTTCTGATCCATTCCTGGGAAATGCAGTTGCCCGCCTCTGTGTACACACACTCCAGTGTTTCTGCCTCTCTGAGAACAAACCTTTCCTGCTGGCTCTGCATGGGGGTTGTAGTTTTCAATGAGGACTTCTTCCTTTACTTAATTAACTTTGTCACGTCACCATTTGTAATTGAAACCATTGTGGATGGAGACATCCTGTTTCAGACTCCTACTCTGAGTAACATGTCTGAAGGTACTGTCCCACGCCGCAATCTCGGCTGGCGATGTGCGT
The DNA here is from genome assembly GCA_033576535.1 of Allobates femoralis. Taxonomy (NCBI): domain Eukaryota; kingdom Metazoa; phylum Chordata; class Amphibia; order Anura; family Aromobatidae; genus Allobates; species Allobates femoralis. Next base: position 84,066,531 of record JARQOC010000009.1, read on the forward strand.
TGATATATCGTGTGTGCTCACGTTTTTTGTGGTCGCCTCAGATCGCCGATGGCGGCATCACAGCCGCAATTTCGCCCTGAAGCTAAGGCGATCTGTCACACGCCACAACAAGGAAATATCGCCTTAACGATTGCGCCTAATTACTGAGCACTGTTCAGGAATCAGGCGACGGCCGATGGGCGATTTACCGCCACGAAATCGCCCAATCACACGCCGCAACCGTGAGGCAATTTCACGGCGATTGCACCTGGGCGACACATCGCCTTTCAGATTTCCAGGCGAGATTGCGGCGTGGGACGGTACCTTTATAAGTGAATGTAGAGATATCACAGGATTCATGATTTTCATGACAACCCTTATCTCTGGAACCGTATGGCGGATTTATAAAGACCAAAAAACTGAATATCAGGGGCTCAGCAGGAATAACTAAGAGCAAAAATGACCACTTTTTACCTGGTCCTATTTAAACAGTATGGAATTTTCAAGTTAGTTTCTGACTATGGCTAAGGGTAGTATTCACTGTTAAGTGGCCTGAATATACAAGTCTGTGTATTTATATGTATTTATTCAGTTGATTTAATTTCTTTTCTCTGTATTTTGATCCGCAGGTAACATTACTAGGGCAATAAGTTGACTGAGGGCACTTTTATTTTTGACATTCAATCACTTCGCCAAAGGGGCTTGGCCAATCTGATTATCCCACCCCTCCGACCCAGGCATTTTCTGCGCACCTGGACGCTGATTGCTGTGTCACGTAGGTGGGGATACTGAAGGGAACTGAACTCAGAGAAGCCCCACAGAACAATTTAAGGCGACCTCATGTTCTGTCCGCGAATCCAGGAAATATGGAGGAAGCATGCACTGGAAACCCATCTTCATTCGTTCAATTCTTTTCCAGTCCGTCAAGCGCTGAATGGGTGGTTTCAGACCCTTTTCAGCATTGAGGAGGTTCTAGAAGAACCATTGTGAGATATAAATTCTAGGGTGGGAATTGGAGAACAGTTGGGTATGTGACTTAGACTTTCGTTTTGGTTTTTCGGTTGAGATCATCTTGAACTATGCAGATTGCAGTCCATTCCCATTTGGAAATACTGAAATTCGACTGAAGACTCAGTACAAAGCCATGTTTTACCCGGGGGTCCGTGATATCAACGAGTCTGTGATGATTCGAGACTCAGAAAAAAAACCCTGTTTGAACAATGTCCCTGGATGGACACAGGTGCAAGGAGGACCTAATGCCACTGAACACCGCCAGGCTCTTTCCATTCATTCAAGTCCCACCGAACTTCTTGTGGCCACGACTTTGCCAGTAGAGCATGGCAACATTTTCGATCGTACTGTCATAAATATTTTTTTTTTCTTAATTTATTCTTATTTATTGGCAATTTTACTTTATACTGCCAGTCAGCATAGCACTGCACAAAGTAGACGATGCGCACACGGCCGTCATGTGTTCCGAAAACTCGGCAGTTTGTTCTTTTAGTACTCAGACCATCAAACTGGGACTCCCGATCCTACGAAAAATCTAGAAGCTGGTAACCTTACTGGTTTTACAATTTTCTTTTGGTGGGTGGGGGGGGGAAAGGGGCTACAGATTCTTGTTTACAGGTGAAAAAAGAGCCAGTTACATTGAGTGTTTTCTCGTCTTGTATGCTATCTTGTGGGTCTGTAAGTGCTCGATATATCCGCAACATTACAGGTTTTTTTTTGTGTGTAACAATTACCCGCATAAATCCATTTCCAAACGGGTTGTTTCGCCGTAAGAGCACACTACAAAAAATTTCCGGCTCTCCAGCTGTTGTCGCGAGGGTTTTTTTACAACAGCTGGAGACCCACGGGCTGCTGCTAATACCCCGTCCTTTATTGTGTAACACATATCAATGGAAATATCTCAAGACAATTGCTCTGTTTGGTCACTGTCGAAGTGGACATACGCCTTAAGTCATTAATCAGTTCTTAGATGGAGATCGACAAAAGTTACATTACAGTGTATTGCTATCATAGGTCATACTCTTCTATTGTCTCCGATAACAAATCAGAAGACCTGAGCCCACCAGAGGTAAAAGGCAGAAGAACCTCGACCAACGTCCCGTAATAGAAGTAGACCATTCATCATTACTGCCTAAATGTGTCTTTTATTTTTTTGTCATGACTGTGCCAAATAGGGATGAAATTATGATAGCCGATGAAGTTGAACCTCTTCACTTCACTAGTATATCATTAGTTACAAACTGTAGCCTACAAGCACGAAAGCAGAAATGATACATTTTAGGAAAGCTCTAAGGAGATGCAGTGTCAGCAGTAAGATGGTCGACCTCTAGGCCCATCACTTGGTTAATGGGTTTGTATTTGGGCACGGTAGCAATGTCTGGGGAGGTTTTACAAAAGCTTTTACAGAGGAATATATTGTATTGGGAAGTGCCTTGCTGACCCATTAAATGTTGTAGAAAGGCAGCTGCTTGTTGATGAGATGTTTTGGGGCCTTTCCTGTGTTTTTTTTAATTTTTCCTAAAAGATTGATCTATGGTAGTGAAAGAAACACAACTCTACATTGACCATGAGATGTACAAGTTGTCATTCACAATAATGAGGGTTCCATCATGTCGTAGACTTGTCAGAAGATGATGTGAAGCCAGATCCACGTTTTCCTTTCTAAACAAAAGAGCAGTGAAACTCTTAACCCTAAGACTCGGCATAGAGCGTCTAGAATTCACGTGGAGATTGCAAGGGTTCTCAACCACATTTTGGTTTGAGTAGTTTGAGGTTCTTGGACCTTTACAGATTTTAGGTTAGTTTTAAAAGGATGTCTACGTATTATTGGTTGTTTCATTGAAGCCATCTGATAAAAAAAAGTGGAGAAATCGGAAATGGAAAGGAGGTTCAGTTATCAGAGGATAATATTCGGAGTTAGGTTTGTGACTGGGTATGATTGGGGTTTTCCCAAATTCACTGTTTGACCTGGATATGCCCACCGGGACACCTACTCCAAGGTTCAGACTCAGAGATCTTCAAGGCTCTTACTGACGTTGGTGGAGGAGATTTTCGAATGCTTCTAGGTTCAGGAGGACCTCGTAATCTGCATAGGACAGTCCTAGTTGACATGCACAGTGTGCGTTTTGGGAAAACCCCTATAAAGATATAATTAGTGGGAATCGATTTGCAAGGCCTGGTCCATCGGCCTCGGCAGTAATCTGTGGCTGCTGATCACAATCCCTAACGACCACTTTTTAGCTGATGACCACCGTGACTCTTCTTTCAAAGGTGTGTCATCACATGGACATTACATTGCACCAGCCCGGCACATCAAAAGATAAGTGGAGAATGCCGTCGGGTTAGGAGCGAGCGGTTCTCAGGGTGTCCCATCCAGCAGCCACAGACTACTGACATGACTGCCACTTCAGCACCTCCATCTGCATCAACTCCACCACCGTTCTATCCAACATTGGAGTGCAAAAATCATCAACTTTTACTATCTCTTTTTTCTGTTGGTTTGTTTTTTTACTATAGAACAAATAGCCATAGATGTATATTTATTTTTTCCAGAATGTTATTGTAAATAATTATTTTATTATAAGTTGAACATGATATATTTTTATTTCTGCTTACCTTTTTATTACGCCTATTGTGTCCGATGTAAAGTTATTTTAGCTTTTCGGTTGCACTGATGTTTCTGGTCTTTAACTCGACGTGGTTTAAGTATTAAACTGGTTAGGCTTGCATTATTTGTCATCCGAGCAGTGCAGGGTATATTTCAGATGATTTGCGGTAAAGATCCCTTGAAATTTAATTTTAATTTTTAATGTGCATTTACAGTTATTGGGCATCATAGTGTAAAGGCCTCATGCTAACTTTTGGGTTTTGGTCCAAGCGTCCATTTTCACCATCCATGTGGCATAATATAAAAGAAATTCAAGCTTCTGCAGTCCCAGTTGCTGGCTCCGCTTCAGAGCTAAGCCTGAATACCCCTATTAGGGAACTAGTTGTGTATGCCATTTTATCAGCAATGGAAGAAACCTGTAATCTAACATCTGATCATTAAAGAGATATTCCCATCTTTATAGATTGATTATTGTTGATAGTTCTTGTAAAAACAAGCACTTTTGCAATTTACTGCTTGTTAAAATTTTCAACCGTTCTTGAGATATCAACACTTTTCTTTTGCTTGCTGCTCGTTGCCTAGGAAACATCTGGTAATACTGGTTAAGCTTGTGCAGCGCGCACAAACTATTTTCATTTGAGCTTGTAAGCACTGCTCTGAAGCTGAAAAGAAAAGTGTTAATATCTCAAGAACGGCTGAAAATTTTAACAAGCAGTAAATTGCAAAAGTGCTTGTTTTCACAAGCTCTAGCCAACCATATTCATTAAACAAGCCGTGCAGTATGACTGGGGATAATTACAGACGCAGAACTAATAGGTGATGATTTTACAGTATAGGGGCTGAGTATTCAGCATGGCCACTGCTGATGCTACAAATGAAATATTCTTTTATTATATTAATAGTGAAAGGTTTTTTTTAATGTCACTTTTTTTGTAATTACCTTATATAACTTAGTACTAAACATGAAATTGCTGCTATTCTCTTCAACTCCCAGACAATCCAAGCGTATTTCCTATACTATTGACTCCAACTTGGGTCTATCCACTTCCAGGAAAGGATGTTATTTACATTTGTTCTTAATTTAATTTATAAAGATCTTACTAATATAATTGTATTTACAAAATAATAGAATTGATAAATTCGTAGGTCGGCACATCATCAGAGAGGTGTGTGAATGGGGCTGGCTGATTCCTCATGTCAATAGCTGAGCCAGACCCCTTCTATGTCATAGACAATTTATAGGTAAAAAAAAATGGGGCGGGCTCATCCATTGAAATGAGGACTCAGCCAGCCTCCTTCATAACATCCTGACACAGGATTGGGGCACTAATGATATAAAGTAGATTAATACATTCTTTATAATCCTAATATGAACATTTTGGAGCCCAATCATCCTTGAATATGCATTTTGGGGGTGAATTCCTCTTTTTTTTTTTACCTAAATTAACTTTTTTTCTGCACCTTTTTAACACTTCTTGCCACTTTTCTTTTGTTAGAGTGGATGATAGTAGCTAATCCCAGATTTTTTCACCTAATTCATCAATTGCAATTTTAAAAAAAGCAATTGGCCTATTTTTTGTAGTTTTTTGGGGGGCAGTTGTTGACTTTTTCATCTAAAAAAGGCACAAAATAAGCAAAAAAAAAAGATAATTTGTGAAATTATGCAAAATTTTATTATTTTGCAAAAATTAATTAGCAACCAAAAAAAATGGCAGATCTGAAAATTAAATTAAAAACTCCCCACAAATGATGAATCAGATGCTAAAATGTAATTTTAGAATAAACCCTTTAAATCTGCTATAAGCAAAGGATAAGTAGTAAATTGAAAATTGGTGGAGGACGGGGTTTGGATCCTGGGACTTCAACTGAGCTAAGCCGTGTAGGGCAGCTTCCCACCTATTTGTTTTCCATCTATTTCTGCCTTGTCAATCTAGCAAGAAAGGGGTGGAAATAAATTAAAAATAAGTAGGTGGGAACTAACTGTTTGGCCACACCAAGGGTGCACTGAACTGTTTGGCCGCACCGATAATGCACTGCACTGTTTGGCCACACAAGGGTGCACTGAACTGCTTGGCCGCACCGAGGGCACTGAATGCTTGCCGCACCGAGGGTCACGAACTGCTTGGCCGCACCGAGGGTGCACTGAACTGCTTGGCCGGACCGAGGGTGCACTGAACGGTTTGGCCGCACTGAGGGTGCACTGAACGGTTTGGCCGCACCGAGGGTGCACTGAACTGTTTGGCTGCAGCCGGGGTGCACAGAACTGTTTGGCCGCATCGGGGGTGCACAGAACTGTTTGGCTGCGCTGAGCATGCACTGTAAGGTTTGGCTGCACTGAGGATGCAGTGATCAGTTTGGCCACACTGAGGATGCAGTGATTAATTTGGCCACATCAAGGGTGCACTGAACTGTTTGGCTGCACCGGTGATGCACTGAACTGTTTGACTGCACCGAGGATGCACTGTAAGGTTTGGCTGCACCAAGGGTGACAGAATTGTTTGGCTGCACCCGAGGGTGCACTGAATTGTTTGGCCGCACCAAGAATGCACTGCATTGTTTGGCTACACCAAGGGTGTACTAAGCTCCTATGCTTGGTTTGAACAGACATTTCTTGTTCACAGAGTCCCTTTTAAAAAAGTAGTGTGCTTCTGATTTTATCTAAATTATTCTTTTAATTTATTTAAAAAAAAATAAAATGATGCCCCTTTCTAATCTACGAGACTGTTTCAATCCATCACCAACTTTTTTTTATTAGAAACAGCGCCACCTTTGGCCGTGGGTTGCGTCTGGTATTACATTTTGGAACAATTTCCAGCAAATAGCATAATCCATCCCCAGGAGAGACATTGATGAAAACTTTTATTTTTTTTCCTAAAATTTGCACAACTTGGGCACATCATTGTATTCGTGGAAGGAATTTTCTCTTTTTTTTATGTCCCTTTTAAATGAATCCCTTTCATTTTATATTCTGTAGACATTTATCTCAACTCAATACGACAATATCAAACCTATCTAGAGGTGACCATTCATGAAATCATATCTTAACCTTTTTTTTATACCCTATAAACAGCGCCACCCTTGACTGTGGGCATTGTCTGGTATTGCGTCTCGGCACCATTGACTTTAGGCCACATACCTTGCAGATATTGAGCACATATAGAAAAATATATAAGGGCTTTTCGCAGAGGGGCCAAAATGACATTTATATTCTTGACAGAACTGCCAAAAGTTTTTTCTTTTGGGGGGGGGGGGGGAAGGGTGGCATGGAAAAAAATAAATATAAAAGAATAAAAAAAAATTGTATATTCTCTTGAAATGATTGTATCTTCACAAACGAGTGTAGAAATGCCTTACATTGGTCAGATGTTTGTGTGTATCATGATCTTGTGTATAAATTGTGTAGATACTGCGGGGTTAAAAGGACAATTACACATATATCTATATATGAATATATTCCAGTTTAGTAACAATGGTTGTGTCTTAAATTAGAAAATACAATATAAAAAAGTGTCTTTTGTCCTTTTTTTGAAGGTAAAATTTCACTAGGGAAAAAACAAAAATGCCATAGGATTATCTTGGTCTGTGAATCGCATCCGCGTCAATGGTAATGTCTAGTGATGAGTGAGGGACTACCATGCTCGGGGGCTCAGTCGGGCTCCACTCAAGTATAATGACAGCCAATGGGAGACTTGGGCCATTTTTCCAAGAGAAAATTGCTCAATGTTTCCCATTGACTTCCATTATACTTGGTACTCGTGGCGCGCCCCCCCCCCCCCCTCCCCCCGAGCTTCCGACCTACTCGTTTCAAATAACGAGCACTCAAACATGATGCTGCTCGCTCATCACTACCGTCGTCGGTCATTTACTATGATAATCCTTCTATTTTAGGATCCAAAATGTGTTATTTTTGTGTAATTAAAGAAGATAAAGCATTAGTTTAACTGTTGACGACTCATTTTGAGCTCCGAGCCGATAACAGTGGCGGTCTACCATTGCAGGAGTCATGGAGGGCTCATTTTGTGGTTGAACAGCTATAAGGGTGTTTATAGGATGGGTATATGAAGCTAAGGGTGCCGTTACACCTGCCGATGCCACCGGAGATGTCGGCGGCGACTGGCGGTGCGCGCATGTTTTTTGTGCCCCGCCAGCGTCGCCGTCCCCCATTTACATGGGGCGACACCTCCGGCGGCGCCCTGGGAACTGACAGGTGGCATCGCCGCCGGGGTGTCTCAAAACCCCAGCGGCGATGCAGGACAATGGGAGCCTATGCCTCCCATCGCCTGTCTGGTCGCCAGCTGCCGTTTACATGGGGCGATGTGTACACATCGCCCCATGTTGGCCGTCTGGTTTCACATCACTGATGTGACACCAGGCAACCTCTCGGAGGCGCCGACATCGCCCCTTTACATTAGGCGACGTAGGGGCGATGTCGCTGCCATAGGCCACAAGGTGTAACGGGGCCTTTAGATTTAGGGAGCTGTTTGTTGTACGAACTCCTTAGCCGTACTTGAAATTCAAGGGTCAATGAAGAATCAATTTTGATCCCTTAAACACAATTTGTACCTATCCACAAGATGGATCATGAATGTGTAATCATTGGTGATCCCACTGTTGAAACGCCCACTTGATTCCAGGAATGGGGGGCCAAAATTCCCCTATGAGAATAAAGTGGTAGTGAGCATGTGCGACCATCACTCCCTATAGCCAATGACAAGAGCAGTGGTCGCACATGCTCACTAGGGTTTGAGAGTACCATTCTCATGAAAGGCAGGAAAACCTTAAATAAATCACTAATCTTCTGATGGGTGATTTATGTTGTTTATAGGACAACTCCTCTAAGGGTACACTCAGATGACCCGGAACGCAATGCTCAAAACAGCTCCCCATAGCTTAGCTTTCTGAGCCCCAATTAGAGTTTTCCTGTTTGGGTGGAATCAATCCTGAATAGATGAAAGGTTGTTGGGATCAGAGAGAAAAATGAGCGGAATTTTTTTTATTGCTCTAGAAACATCGTTCATTTTAACCATTGGCGCTGTAGCTTAGTTGTATTAAGCTGCAATACCATACACAGCCACTAGACAAAAATGGCGCTGTTTCTGCAAAATAAAAAACTAAAACAAATGTTCCAGTCTCATACAACCTTTTCACACTTATGGGGGGGAGAAAATATGTAGAATAAGGTGCAGTCACTTCAGGACTGCTGTTTTAATAATCAACCATTATCTGTCTTATGTGTCCCTTTAGGGAGTCCGGTAACACAAAAATATGTCATTTCATGTTTACTTTAAAAAAAAATATTAAAAAAAAAATGGTTTGCAATAGCTCACGCCTGGCAGCTTATAAGTCCTCACTATTAATGGATAATGTACAGAAGCGAAACCACCCCCTCGTCATCCTCACTATATCAGATCCCTTCCTGTGCTGCTTGCTGCCATCACAATTCACGCAATAAAGGTTGGGTACAGTGATGCACTGCGATGCTGATGTGTATAGGTGCTGGCTTCCACATTCCTCCCTCAGATTTTGGCACCTGCCCCCCTATATCTTTTATTGTAAAAAAGAAATAATAATAATAATAAAAAAAAATATATATGGAGAAAGAAAAGAAAAAAAAAAAAAAGAAAAGCGTCTCCTAAATTCTAGGCGCCTCCATCCATTCATTCATTTATTCTTTTCATAGACCTGGAAAATATGAGGGTGGGGGGAGGGGGAGGGAAATGTGGGGATTCTGTATAATTGCAGTCAAGTTATTCTTGTGGAATGTCGCCCCTTCCCGCAGGGCATGGGGGGCGCCGCCAGTTGTATAATAAATGCTGTATTTATTTGTATATCTTACGTCGTGTTGATATGTGTAAATTATCTTGGAATGTTTTTTTGTTTTTTTTTTCTTTTTTTTTTTTTTTTGTGCATGGTTAAGATATTTCTAGAAAAAAAGAAAGAAAAAAATGGTTGCAAGGCCAGATTGTGACAAAGATGTTTATATTTTATTTTTTATTGGTGGAAGAAGGTTTATTTAATTATTATTTTATTTTTTTTTGTAAATTTCATTCTACCAAATGTCTTGCAACAAGAAAATATTAAACTCTGTATGAATGACGTGCTGGAAAAAAAAATGTTTAACAAGACGTCGTGACAAATTTCTCGTGGTCTGGCTTGGTTATTTATTTATGATTCTTTTTTTTTTTTTTTTTTTTTTTTTAAATCTAGTAATTCTTTTAAAGATCGGTGGATTATGGGTGAATCTTTATTTCAATAAAAAAAATAAATTAACTAGTCTATTTAACACTAGTTATCTCAAGTGCCATAAAACATTGAAAGCAGGATGATATGGGGGTAGAGAGCCTGGTTCCAGCGATGTGTCACTTACTGGGCTGCTTGGTCAAGTTTTGATAGAATCCCTGTTTTCTCTGCTGCACTGCCGAATGTTGAGCTGTATAACCCCACCCACACTCCTGATTGGTAGCTTCCTTAGTACACTATGCATTGTTGGCCAATCGGTGTTGAAGGCGGGGTTACACAGGCTAGCGTGACCAGCGGTGTAACTAGGTTTTCTGGCACCCGGGCCAAAGATTTATTTTGGCGCCCCCCTCCCTCTCCATTCCCCCCCCCCCCCATGGAGCACAGCCCGTGTAATCACCTGAACACGGCGCCCTCCTTGGTACCTGTCCTGGGCTCAGGGCTGCAGGTGATCCACCTGCTGAAGAACCTATGGAGGAGAGCCATGGTGACGTCCCAGCCGCGGCTCCTAGCATGGTCTCTGGTGCTTGGTGAGCACAATCCCCCGGGCAGCTGAGTGCCCTCACCCGCATGGTCTTCTCTGTCCGACTTCAGTGTACACGCGCTCACTGCGTGCGGCGCACCGGGTGACGTCAGCCGCAGCGCGACGTGACCCGGGGGTGGGAACTGCTGCCAGGGGGCGGACCAGCAGGGGTTCAATTGTGCACACGCGGCGCCGGCCATGCACAATTTGCAGGGCGGAGCAGAGGAGCCGGCCTGGCGCCCCCTCTGAGTTGCGCCCAGGGCAAAGGATCCGGCTGCACCCCCCTAGATACGCCGCTGAGCGTGACTATATTGCATGTGAGCGCTCTACCCCTTTTCTTGCTTGTCTGTTATCTAGGGAGAATAGCGTGGATTTCTTTAGGATTTCAGACACAAATAATGTTGTGCCCCTAAGCTCCCATCCTGGGGATATATACCAAATCTTTATACTCTGTGGGTGTTTGGATAGCAGTATAGACTTACACTAGAATGCAGAAGTACCAACATAAAGCTCGAGTAACCAAATATTCAAAATAACTGATCAAATCAAGCACATCTGCTTGGAGCACCCTTGGCTTGTTGGGGTGATTCAGTGCACCATCTTGTTCTCCATTTAATTTTTGCCTTTCTCAGTCTCCTGTAATACCTGATCTGTCAATCAAGGCAGATAAATGCAAAGCAAGTCAATGCAATGTCAAGGGTGTATTCAGCACTTGGGTTTGGTTTGAACAGTCATTTTGTGTTGATAGACTATTAGTAATAATCGAGGACTACCATGCTTTGGTGGTCAAAATGAGTAAAAGTCGAGTGCTCGGACAGGCTCAAGTCAGTGGGAAACTCAAGCATTTTCCTGGAAGATCTTTATGAAAAATGCTCGGGTCTCCTGTTGACTTTCATTACTCTCGAGTCATCTACTATACACTAAAGGGGGGAGAAATAGCACAAAATAGGGTCTTAACTGTGTGATTAATGGTCATGTAGGTGTGTGTTGTGCTCACCTTTTTAGGTTGTGCCCAGTCACAACACCTTAAATGCGTATCCGGCTGCTGCACCTCCCAGTAAAAATGATGATCTCCAAAGTAAAAGAAAGGGATTTTTTCGTGCGCTGCCTCCAGACAATGGGTGATCCAAATAAGAGCCAAACTGTTCTTTATTACTCTACGCGTTTCATGAGAACTTCTCACTTCCTCAGGAGTTATACAAAGTTACATCCTATCTTAAAAACAATCCTAAATATACTGACATAATCACTCTCAATCCAATGAGAAAAAAAAAAAAAAAAAAATTCACCAAACTTTATCAGTATCTCACAGTGTAAATCAATCATTTTTTACCATACTCTTTATCTAAAATCCCCCAATCTGTTCAATTTAACATTAACAGCAATACAGTTTGACATATTCATAAAATCCCACTTCAAATGTTCACACTTTCTTAAAAAACATTCACATTAACATAGTAAATAAAATTTAGATTTTTTTCTATCCATTTATATAAAACATTCTATTCCATTGTACTACTCACTTTTAGTGGCATTGTAGACTCGAACTCATTATCTATCCATCCATCCCATCACTTTTAGGATATCACCCCTTCAATTACCACTACTCTATCATTGAGCTTGGAATACTACCCATTCTATATTATATATGTGTTGTCCACTATTAGTTTAGATTACTCCCTCAACACTGCTACATCATACCGGGATTTTACTTTAAGATTACCACCTTTTACATATTAGTATATGCACTACCCTCTAATGGTTCAGTTACTCCCTCACCAACACATCGGGATTTTTCACTTGGTAAGCCACTCAATATATATTTGTGTGTGCACTACCCTCTATTGCTCTCTCAACACTGCTACATTTAATTGTGACTTTTACATTTGGATCTTTGTCCAGTATAAATTTGTGTGCACTGCACTTTATCACTGCCTCAACACTGCTACATCAAGGCTTCATATTGATTTGAATTATCACCTCTCGAGTCAAGGAGCCCTCGACACATTTCGAGCATCTAAGCATGGTAGTCCTTACCCATCACTATAGCATTTCATTAAAAAAATAATACTATGCTGGTTGTTAATGATGGGTCACATAGCAGCTAAGATATAGCACAAAAAAGCATTATGACTCATTTGACCACATTTTTCGGTGCTCATTTAAAAACTGTATTTTATGGCTGTGTTTGCATGGTCAGCGTCCCTCAGGGTCTGCCAGCACTCTGTGTGTATTTCCACAGCTTCTGAGAGCAGGCTGATAGGGAGCAGTGTGACAGCAGAGAAGGAGCAGTGTGACAGCAGAGAAGGGGTTAACAGAGATCCTGACTGAGCTGGGTGGAGCCAGATGACAGATCAGGAGCTTGTGCCAAGGAAAGAGGAGTTTGCAGCGATCTGGACATTGCTCAGCTCTGTGCGGTAATCTGATACATTGATTCTTAACCAGCTGCAGGCCACGCCCTCTCCCTTATAGGATTACATACTTCGTACTCAGTGTGAAGACAGATCTGACCTACAATGAACATATGTCTGCTTCACACACACTCTAGTGGGGACACCTTGTGGAAGGTTTATGAATGGTTTTCAACCAGTTTTTTCCAATGACATCTATTTGGAAGTTTATTAAAATCTCTTGCTTTATTATTATTTACATTTTTAATTAATGACAGCGGTTATGCTTTAAATTGCAGTGGTGACAAACACATAAAGGATCATTTTTTTTTCTATAAAATAATACATAAGAGAATAAACATGCAGTTGATCATTAATCTTTAATAATGGAAAAAAAACAAAAAAACAATGAAACAGGTTTGTCCATATTTGAACATTTTACATTATAAAATCTTTTCCCGACGTACTGAAAATACCTCCTCCTATAAAGTGCAAAAAACATTCTCCTTTCATTAAACTGGGAGCGGAACATGTCCGACAACTAGAAACCGACAGATCTAAATAAATACAGGCCATCAATACAAATAGAAAAAAAATTAAATACAAAAACTTTAAATAGAAAAATAATAAATTATGGAACAAATTAAAAGAAAACACCGCAGGTCATCATTTCACGCACACACTTTTCTTTATCCAAAACATCCAGGTTTTTATGTCGAAACCTTTTAAAATGGTAGTTAAATGTGTTTTTAATTCCATTTAATGTTGCAGTAATCCCTTTTACATCAAACTTAGAAAACTACTCAATAGCCATAAAAAAAGTAATCTTTCAGCAGAGAGTAGAATGATGTGGGGGCAGAGACCCTGATTCCAGCAATGTGCCACTTACTGGTCTGCTTGGGGCAGTTTTGATAGAATCCCTGTTTTCTCTACTGTAGATATTGCAGTTGTCGGAATGTTGAGCTGTATAACCCCACCCACACTCCTGAATTGGCTAACATTGCACAGTGCACACAGGAAGCAGCCAATGAGGAGTGTGGGGGGGTTATACTGATTAGCATAACGAATTGAGCTTAAAGGGTAACTCTAGGACATTTATTTTTTTAAATTGTGCCTAAGCATTAACAGGCAATTAATTGCCCCCCACCTACCTGTTGTTATTGGGGCCGTTCTTCACTGGCACAGGCTGCTCCTGCCGGCGATTCAGCTGATTCCGCAAATGATGCATCAACAGAGTGGTGGCTTCTCATACACTCTGCTCTCCAGAAGGGACAGCGGACATTCATGCTTATTGACAGCCGTCTCCACTAGTTATGCACAGCCGGCTCCCTACTGCATCAGCATGACGCTGACTGTCCTTCCCAGTCTACAGAGCAAAGCAGAAATTGAAGCCTCTGCTGACTAGACGAAGCCATTGTATCGCCGGCAGGAGCTGTCTGTGACCGATCTGTACAGGCAGTGAACGGCGCTGAACACAACAGTAGGTAGGTCGCAACGGTTAGTGCTTAGGTACATTTTTTTCTTCTTATGGGACTCAAGTTGTTGCTGCCCTGCAACGCTCTCTCCCAGCTTAGAACAGTCATGAACCCTCCGCCGGCGATTCTCTGGCTTCCTGTGATGTCAGAGCAGCTCTTTCTCTCCCGTTCTGCTTTGTTAATGGGGCATCACTGCCAACTTCCTATCGATTGACAGCCGCTCCGGAGGTTTGCTGTCCATGACCGATCTGAGCAGTGAGATCGTTGCAGGGCAGCAAGTACCTGCCAATAAATGCTTTGCTCCATAGAAGAAAAAAAAAAAAAAAACCCTTTAAATTAATTTCAAGTGAAAAAAAACACAGTTTTGATTGGGCAGAGAAATGTAAAATGTGTGGATATCCCCATAATATTTTATAGGGATATCTACAACTTTGACCAAGTCAGGCAACAATAGTAAGTGAAGGCTGGTATCCAATCCGAGCAGCCATTGGTCTCTGATGGGCCTGGTCCATACAACATGGAAATGTTCATTTGTGGACAGGGATTGCAGAAATCCCTGCCCCTGTTTGCAACAACACGTCCCATCGACAGGTATAGAATACATATTCTCATTGCAGACGTTTCGGCAGAAAATCTAATTACTCCTCATATTACAGTAAAAAAACATCCCCAATTGCAAATACAATAACTCAGTTTAGTGCAGCTTTTGAAAAAAAAATAAAGATAAATAAAAACAAAATAAATAAATCAAAATACAATAAAGCACAATTAAATAAAAATACAGCAAATAAATATTAAATACCATAAATTAACAAAGAAAATAATCTGAAAATTAAAAACCGGTTGTGTTCTCCCCCATCGAGAAGTATCTAGAAGTCATGTTTGGCGTACAGAAGCACCTTTTCTATACGAAGTATTGAATGTATATAGGAAAAGTGCTATGTTCCTTCCTCAAATTACTATAGTCATAGAGACGACGCAATCCCTGGTGAAAGTCTGCAGCAGGAATTGACAAATGGCAGATTTCAAGATCTGCAGAGAGAGTACATATCCCTAGAACAAAAAAAAAAGTACAGCATATCGACGAGATCTGTACATTTTACACACGTCGCATTTTGTAAAAAGTTACAGATCTGACAAATCATCTATATAGCGACGATAGTGAAATCTAGATTTGACCGGTCGATCTACACAAGCTTGCCATTTCCACTTTTCCTGTAAGTGGAGCAGGAACACTTAAATCCTATGACATACAAAAAAAAAAAAGGTTATGGCCCCTTTTGTCAATTCTGGGTAGTTCAGCAAAGTTTTGCACAGCAATCATAAAGGGGCTTAAAAGGGAAATTATCACCAGGTTTTTGCCAACTAATCTTAGTAGGGCAGAGATCCTGATTCCATTGATGCATCAATTGGATGCTCAGTGTAGATGTTCATAAAATCACTGTTTTATCAGCAGGAGATTATCACTAGAGGATGCTTGGCCTGCTGAGCTTTGTATAACCCTGCCACCCAAGCCAACATGAGTTAATCACTGTCAACAACAGGAAGCAGAAAACCAATCAGTGTGTGGGCGCGGTTAGAGCTCCACATTCACATCCCCCAGCACCGATTGGCTGCTTTCTGTTCAGACTGTAATCAGTGATGTGGGCGGGTTATGGAGCTTCACATTCAAATAACTGCTAAACTTGCAGCAGGGAAAACAGTTAAAACCACAGCATGCAGCTCAGTAAGTGATACATTGCTGGAATCAGGGTCTCTGTCTGTACATTATGTTGCTGTCAGATGCGATGTCAGAAACCTGGAAGATTTCCATTAAGCTCAAATAAAAAAGTTAAACAGCCGAAACCCGTTCATAAAACGTATGGGTCACCATTAAAATCACAGAGGGCCAGTGGTGCTAGCAGTTATATATCGAAGTCCAGGACATCGGTGGGGGTGCTCGCCCGCTCGATCTCCTCCACCGCCTTGGGGTCTGTGCCATCACTGCCAGCTTGTCGGAGGTTGGATTCTAGAGAAGCTTCGATTTGCTCTTGACACATTCTCAGGATATTCTAAAATGAAGGAAATTGGAATATTATATGATTGCAGTTCAATTACACACACACACCTCTCGGTGCCATTCAGATTTGTGGAATAAGGTAAATTAGAGCCCCCCTCTTTTTTTTTTTTTTTTTTTTTATCCCCCCCACCAGCAGGTTTTGTTTAATTGCACCAGCAATCAGGATTGTTATTTGAGTGATTAGGAATCCACTAGAGGGCGCTCTACCATTTCAACATAGATTCCATTTATAAACTAAATAAAAATAGATTGGTCAGTTTCTGCAGGGGGCGTACATGTATCCTTTCGGATCATGTGATTGGTTGCAGAAATGTCCGCTTCCAAAAACAGCCCAACTTGACCATGGACTAATACTGCAGCTCAACTCTATTCCTGAGAATGGGGTTGAGCGCCATATCAGTGGATAAGAGTGGCACAGCTTCTAGAGAGAAATAAACTTCCCATCATAACAAAAAAAAAAGACCCAAAATTAAAGGGAATCTGCAGGTTTTTGCTATATAATCTGAAGACTGCATGCTGTAAGGTTTATCACACAGATTTCAGAGATGTGTCGATCACATCAGGTGAGGTTGTTTGCTTACAATGTGTTGTTTTAGTCTCAGGAGATTATCATTGCCAGCCTAGGTCAGCTTGTCTGCTGTGATAAGCAGCTCACTGTTTAAAGAAATGTACATGTGATCCTGGTGTGGGCAAGGGCAGCTTTCTCACTTTGCTTTAAGCCAAATCTAAAAACAGTGTCAGTACCATTTCACCAGTAAATCAAGTGATAAATGGTTCTTGACTATCATGCTACTCTCAATGCGGCAGAAAAAAACCTGACATCCTGATTGACAAGCCAAAAATAACTGAGTCAAGCAACATTAGTGAACAGCCTGTAAAAGCATCTTCCACTGACCACCGACATGCTAAACCTTAAGTGTGAAATATACCCTGCAATAATAAAAATAACAAGGCTATAAAAGCACAGTACTTAGTACACATGTTTTGCAAAAAGTACAAAGCCATCCTATCACGTCAAGGTGTACCACTCGGCTCAGTCCCTACTAACTATTGTAAAACCGCCCTTGTGTCTACGACCTCAGTAAAAGCATGAGCCAGATGTGACCTGGTCAAAATGGACACACGCAATGGAACGATATAAAATTCCTCAGTAAAGCAGGTGGGTCTCCTACTTGTAAGAAAGAAACAAGGGAGCTTAATTGATATACGTAAAACTGAGTCAAGCAGACATTGTGACCGTCCTGATGTGGATACACCTTGACGTGATTGGATGGTGTATGTAATAAATACCCTGTGTTTTTATAGCACATGCTTTTATTTATTGCAGGTGTTTTGTATATAGTTTTTTCCTTAAGGTTTAGTACGTCTGGTGGACGGTGTGAGCATGCTTTTACAGGCATGTTCACCAATGTCTGCTCGGACTCAGTTTTTTGTGTATATTCAATTAGGCTCCTTGTTTCATTACAAGTTAGGGAGTGCCCCACCCCTCCTTTACTGAGCAGAATATTTAGATAGCCTCCCATTGCCGTTTGTCCATTTTGGGACCCAGGTCACACTCTGCATCCTGCTTTTACTGAGGTCAGTAGACACAAGGGCAGGTTTTACAATAGAGTAGGGACTGACCCGGAGTGAGTACATCTTGACGTGGTGGGTTGGCTTTGTACCTTTCTGCAAAAAACACAAGTATGTACTAAGTACCTGTTTTTTATAGCACTTGTTTTTTTTTAATTTATTGCAGGGTATGTATATACTTTTTAAGGTTTGTACAGAATACTGCATGCCGCACACACAGAGCGCAGCACGGCAGTTGCTCGCTACTCTTCCAGGTATATTAGCGTAATGAGCGGCTTCATCAGAGTGGTCGGTGTGCATCAACTGCTGAAACACCAGTGTGAGCGCATGAGCAAGATTCTGCTCCGGCAGCTCTAGGAAAGCGAGTGCTGTCAATCATATACAGTAGGGGCTGTGTGATGCTAATTCAAGGGGTGCAAC
This sequence comes from Allobates femoralis, assembly GCA_033576535.1. NCBI lineage: Eukaryota > Metazoa > Chordata > Amphibia > Anura > Aromobatidae > Allobates > Allobates femoralis. Next base: position 84,084,805 of record JARQOC010000009.1, read on the forward strand.
AGTGCACAGAGCTCTCTGTCACACCAAGGATTTACACATTGAAGAACCAAGTTATCCGGACCCATGTCCCTTATATGACAGATTAGTGTCATTTTGTTTGAGGAGGTCACAGACTATATTCCTGTGGCTCCCATAGAGCATAAACACAGGTTCAATGGTTTTGTGCAGACGTTCTCCGTCTCAGATCCTTCCCGCTGCTACTAAAACCAAAAAAGAAACGACATCACGACAATCATCTTACCGGATCGCAACGAATAGCACCGGCAAGGTAGTTTGTGGCTGTTACACTGGAACACGCCATACCCAGGTTCTCGGGCCGTAGTCCTGTAACTGCGGCTGCCATGCTGGCGGCGGCCACTATAGAAGCCGGCAGTGCGATAAAAGTACAATCTAAAAAGACAATAATCTAATTACATCCTATAAGGCACAGGCAATACAAGCCTTTGACACAAAACATTTGCCATATATTAGAGCCGGGCGTCAGTGACTTACCGGTAGTGCAGAGAGCGATGAAGGTTTCGGCGTGCTTCCGGACTTGGTGCATCTTGTCTGCGGACAGACTGAGCAGCTCCAGAAAGTGCGGGAGAAAGTCTCTGGGCGTCACCGCTTCCAGGTCCCATTTTAACTTATTCAAGACAACCAACTCCATTCCCTACACAGAGACAAGAGGGTAAGACACAACGGAGATAACAATGGACGCCTGAGGCTGGCGGTACTTGAAACTTTAATGGCAACATCACCTCTCCATGTGTAATTGATCATGACTCAATCCCAATCCCTGACTTGTAAGGAGTGATATACCGGAGACCTGTCTCTTACCATTTCTGTACTGGTGTACATCATGCCGTTCTCCTGAATCCGGCGGTGCCTCTTTTTTTCCTACTCCTCTCAGTTCCGGAGGTATGGCCTCCTCTTCCCTGTGTATAATTCTAGTGTATTTAGCCAGGTAGGTGTGGCTTCCAACTCTAAGGGAGTTTTCTTGATGACCACACCCACTTGGCCAACAAGACTAGATTAATATATAGGGGTAAAGGGGGCCATATCTCAGGAACGGAGAGCCGCAGGAGAGAAAGAAAGACACCGCCGGATTCAGGAGCACAGCACGATGAACACGAGATAGAGCAACTACATATTTATGATAGGCGACAGGTCATCTCACAGAGGTGCTGCTGAGGTCTCATCAGCCGGTTGCTTGGCAGGTGTCGATTAATGAATTTGGGGTATCTTCAGTGGTGTGTGTCTTGCTAGAAATACTAGTTAGGGACCGAGGTAGGAAAGAGAAAATCCAGCACTCTTTAGTGGAAAGAGGAAAAAAAATATAAGTAATGAATAAAAACACTTTTATTAATATAAAAAAAAAAATCCATTAAAAAGAGTCAGCACATGGAATGGAGCACAAATTTGCCACGTTTCGATCTGTGTTTCTTAGTTGTAGTTTGGGTTCAAAACGCATCAGTTGTGTTCTTCTACATTGATTTTTTCCACCACGGAGTGCTGGATTTTCTCCTCCCTTTTTCCTGGAATCCTCCGATACCGCACAGGATCTGCGCCCCTACGTATTAATGAGCCCACCTTTATTTCTGGCATAAGTTATGCCATCGGAGCCATGAACCCACCACACCCTGCTCTGCCCACTTCGGCAGAACTAGCCAGATCTGGCATGAAAAAGCCAATCAGCCAGCTCACCGGCTTGTACTCTGTCTCCTCTAAGCTCACCGATTTTACTAGATTGGAACCTCAGCCAGCCAGGAGGGCGACACATGATGAGTGTGTAGACCACGAGGGACTCACCCGCATTTCACTTTCGCTGAAGGAGAAGTCAGAATACATGCAGAGGTTCTCAATGGTTATTGCTTTTGATTCCTTCAGTTTGGAGGCGAGGAGGAGACAGGTGGCGCCCACCAGCTGCAGTCGCCTCTTCTCTACGGGCACCGCCGACAGGAACCTGTCCAAGCAGTTGACTGCCAAAGGGAAGACCTCTTCTCCGCATTGCTGGTCTTCACAAACCTGAGGAAGCAAATGGGAGGTCCTTAGTCAACTATCGGGCTGAAGTAGAGATCCTAAATGTAAAGTGCAGACTATACAAGTCAGCGTGCACCAATATACAAGATCTGCCTAAAATGTGTAGAGTGCACGTCACATCTGAATATGGCACCCATCTTCTAAATTTACTAGGATATCCCCTGATAGAGATCAGCAAGGCTTCACTCCCAATCAGCCCTACGCTCCCTCCACCCCCCCATCTCAATCAGCCCTACGCTCCCTCCCCCCCATCTCAATCAGCCCTACGCTCCCCCCCCCCTCATCTCAATCAGCCCTACGCTCCCTCCCCCCCCCCCCCCATCTCAATCAGCCCTACGCTCCCTCCCCCCTCATCTGCCCTACGCTCCCTCCCTCCCCCTCATCTCAATCAGCCCTACGCTCCCTCCCCCCCCCTCATCTCAATCAGCCCTACGCTCCCTCCCCCCTCATCAGCCCTACGCTCCCTCCCTCCCCCCCCCTCATCTCAATCAGCCCTACGCTCCCTCCCCCCCCTCATCTCAATCAGCCCTACGCTCCCTCCCCCCCCCTCATCTCAATCAGCCCTACGCTCCCCTCCCCCCCCCTCATCTCAATCAGCCCTACGCTCCCTCCCCCCCCTCATCTCAATCAGCCCTACGCTCCCTCCCCCCCCCCATCTCAATCAGCCCTACGCTCCCTCCCCCCCCCCCCCCATCTCAATCAGCCCTACGCTCCCTCCCCCCCCCCCCCCATCTCAATCAGCCCTACGCTCCCTCCCCCCCCCCCCCATCTCAATCAGCCCTACGCTCCCTCCCCCCCCCCCCCCATCTCAATCAGCCCTACGCTCCCTCCCCCCCCCCCCATCTCAATCAGCCCTACGCTCCCTCCCTTCCCCCCCCATCTCAATCAGCCCTACGCTCCCTCCCTTCCCCCCCCATCTCAATCAGCCCTACGCTCCCTCCCTTCCCCCCCCCATCTCAATCAGCCCTACGCTCCCTCCCTTCCCTCCCCCCATCTCAATCAGCCCTACGCTCCCTCCCTTCCCCCCCCCCCATCTCAATCAGCCCTACGCTCCCTCCCTTCCCCCCCCCCCCATCTCAATCAGCCCTACCTCCCTCCTTCCCCCCCCCCATCTCAATCAGCCCTACGCTCCCTCCCTTCCCCCCCCCCCCATCTCAATCAGCCCTACGCTCCCTCCCTTCCCCCCCCCCCCATCTCAATCAGCCCTACGCTCCCTCCCTTCCCCCCCCCCCCATCTCAATCAGCCCTACGCTCCCTCCCTTCCCCCCCCCCATCTCAATCAGCCCTACGCTCCCTCCCTTCCCCCCCCCCATCTCAATCAGCCCTACGCTCCTCCCTTCCCCCCCCCCATCTCAATCAGCCCTACGCTCCCTCCCTTCCCCCCCCCCCCCATCTCAATCAGCCCTACGCTCCCCCCTTCCCCCCCCCATCTCAATCACTCCCCCCCCCCCCCCCCATCTCGATCACTCCCCCCCCCCCCCCCACACTCAAACCCCAAATCGGCCCCACACTACCCCCGTCTATCAATCTCAAGTGTTAAAAAGAACAAAGAAACAAAAAACTAAAAAACTAATTTAGCACACCACACTGGAACAACTCTGCCTTTGTCTTGTGTGCAAAATCCCAAACCCACAAATGTCTGACCACATCCCATCGCAACCATGAAAAAAGGCTGCAAAAGCAGATGCGTGTTCACACAATGAGTTATTGGTGCATTTTTTTCCTCAAAGACGCATGCGGTCTTAATTGTTTAGAAATGATGTCTGGATGCCAGAAATCTCGCCCCCTCCCTCCTCGGAGACGAGGTCCACAATCCCAGGTGTCTGGAAATGATATGAAGACTGAAAAAACGCTGCAAAAAAGCATTGTGGATCGTGGTGCATTTTCCCAAAAAAATTAGACCCACAATGCATTGCGTTTTTGATGCTTTTCTTTCATTACAATGGAGGAAACAGTGGAGAAAAACAGATCACTAAGGGCTTGTTCACACCGTGCGTTTCTGATCCTTTTCACATGAAAACAGATCCCTTCCTGTGATGTCCAGCAAAGTCAATGAGTGCTCACAAATGCTGCGTTTTTTTTTTACTGATCTGTTCTGGGGGCAGAAAGTGAATGAGCGTCAATCAATGATTGGTATCCCCAGACTCCATTGTAATGAAAATCAAGCAGCAAACGACAGTATAGATATACAGACGCACAATGTGAACAAGCCCTGACTGACACTCATTCTAATTCTGAATGTTTTACGCCCCAAAAACAGACCGGAAATTAACGCAGCATCTGAACCGTAATTCTGAAAACTCATTGACTTTGCTGGAGATCACAGAAAGGGATCCGCTTTCCATGCAGAGACAGATCACAAATAAGGATCAGAAGCGCGCAGTGTGAACATAGTCTTAGGCAGTGTTCACACCGTGCAGTTTTGATCCGTTTTTGCAGCCTATCACTTATGGGGAATCCCAGCAAACTCAATGGGTCTCAGGCTCTGCTCTTCAGTTTGTGCTTTTTTGACCTGATCCGTTGAAAGAGATCGAGTGATCAATTATTGCTGCGTTTTTCTGATCTGCTTTCCTAATGAAGAAAAAAAAAAAATGTCTATGAGCTAAAAAAAAGCATAAAAAAAAAAAAAAAAAAAAAAAAAAGAAGATGATCGTTTATGGAAATCTGATTCAGCGATCCAGCTGAAAAAGACAAAAGGGATCTGAAAAAAAGCGGATCATAAACGCACTGTGCAAACACAGCTTTATACAACATCTGAAGTGGAACTTAGTAGAAAACCAATATAACTAATCTCACAGGGTAAAGTGCAGACCAGAGAGTCACCCATAAGATCACCACTCATAGGTGATCGCGTATAACCCTGATGGTGGGTTTACACACACCAATTTATCTGTTCAATATCTGAACAGATCTCTGTTGCAGTGAAATCATGGACACATAGTTCCATTTTGTGGCTGTGTACAAATGGAGCAATGTCTCCATGATTTCACTGCAACCAGAGATTGGTTCAGATATTGAACAGATAAATTGGTGTGTGTAAACCCACCATCATAGGTGATCATGTATAACCCCCATAGGTGATCATGTATAACCTGACAGATAAAATAGGTAGTGACAATCCAAATAGGACTGCAAAGACTTAACCCCATGTGACCCAGCCCAGGTGACCTACCTCTAGCATCCAGCTGGTCAGCATCTTCCTCATGTATGGGTAGATCTCCTTCTGTACACACTGGAAGTATGTGGGGGAGGCAGTGTATCTGTCCTGAGATGTCAGCAGTCTGTCCAGCACTTGGCTATGGAGCAGGACAGGATCAGCCTGAGCCCTCAGCTCCTTCTCAGCCTCCCAGCACAGCAGTCTGCTCTCCATGCTGACCCCTCTCTCTGCAGCTGAGAAATAATAAGTGATCCTGTCCCTTTAAACTTTCTGACTATCTTATATAAACTGCAGCCTCATATACTCCCAGGGTTCTATTGTCCCCGCCCCCTGGCAGAAGCCACGCCCCATGATCTGCCAATTCCAGGGAGCAGGATTCGCTTGTGGCACAGACATCTATGTGCAGGGGCTGTGCAGACACCTGTGGGCAGGAGCTGTGCAGACACCTGTGGGCAGGAGCTGTGCAGACACCTGTGGGCAGGGGCTGTGCAGACACCTGTGGGCAGGAGCTGTGCAGACACCTGTGGGCAGGGGCTGTGCAGACACCTGTGGGCAGGAGCTGTGCAGACATCTATGTGCAGGAGCTGTGCAGACACCTGTGGGCAGGAGCTGTGCAGACACCTGTGGGCAGGAGCTGTGCAGACACCTGTGGGCAGGGGCTGTGCAGACACCTGTGGGCAGGAGCTGTGCAGACACCTGTGGGCAGGAGCTGTGCAGACACCTGTGGGCAGGAGCTGTGCAGACACCTGTGGGCAGGAGCTGTGCAGACACCTGTGTGCAGGGGCTGTGCAGACACCTGTGGGCAGGAGCTGTGCAGACACCTGTGGGCAGGAGCTGTGCAGACATCTATGTGCAGGAGCTGTGCAGACACCTGTGGGCAGGAGCTGTGCAGACACCTGTGGGCAGGAGCTGTGCAGACACCTGTGGGCAGGGGCTGTGCAGACACCTGTGGGCAGGAGCTGTGCAGACACCTGTGGGCAGGAGCTGTGCAGACACCTGTGGGCAGGAGCTGTGCAGACACCTGTGGGCAGGAGCTGTGCAGACACCTGTGTGCAGGGGCTGTGCAGACACCTGTGGGCAGGAGCTGTGCAGACACCTGTGGGCAGGAGCTGTGCAGACACCTGTGGGCAGGGGCTGTGCAGACACCTGTGTGCAGGGGCTGTGCAGACACCTGTGGGCAGGAGCTGTGCAGACACCTGTGGGCAGGAGCTGTGCAGACACCTGTGGCAGGGGCTGTGCAGACACCTGTGGGCAGGGGCTGTGCAGACACCTGTGGGCAGGGGCTGTGCAGACACCTGTGTGCAGGGGCTGTGCAGACACCTGTGGGCAGGGGCTGTGCAGACACCTGTGTGCAGGGGCTGTGCAGACACCTGTGGGCAGGGGCTGTGCAGACACCTGTGGGCAGGAGCTGTGCAGACACCTGTGGGCAGGGGCTGTGCAGACACCTGTGGGCAGGAGCTGTGCAGACACCTGTGGGCAGGGGCTGTGCAGACACCTGTGGGCAGGAGCTGTGCAGACACCTGTGGGCAGGAGCTGTGCAGACACCTGTGGGCAGGGGCTGTGCAGACACCTGTGGGCAGGGCTGTGCAGACACCTGTGTGCAGGGGCTGTGCAGACACCTGTGGGCAGGGGCTGTGCAGACACCTGTGGGCAGGAGCTGTGCAGACACCTGTGGGCAGGGGCTGTGCAGACACCTGTGGGCAGGAGCTGTGCAGACACCTGTGGGCAGGGGCTGTGCAGACACCTGTGGGCAGGAGCTGTGCAGACACCTGTGGGCAGGAGCTGTGCAGACACCTGTGGGCAGGGGCTGTGCAGACACCTGTGGGCAGGAGCTGTGCAGACACCTGTGGGCAGGGGCTGTGCAGACACCTGTGGGCAGGAGCTGTGCAGACACCTGTGGGCAGGGGCTGTGCAGACACCTGTGGGCAGGAGCTGTGCAGACACCTGTGGGCAGGAGCTGTGCAGACACCTGTGGGCAGGGGCTGTGCAGACACCTGTGGGCAGGGCTGTGCAGACACCTGTGGGCAGGGGCTGTGCAGACACCTGTGGGCAGGAGCTGTGCAGACACCTGTGGGCAGGGGCAGTGCAGACACATGTGGGCAGGGGCTGTGCCGACACCTGTGGGCAGGGGCTGTGCCGACACCTGTGGGCAGGGGCTGTGCCGACACCTGTGGGCAGGGGCTGTGCCGACACCTGTGGGCAGGGGCTGTGCCGACACCTGTGGGCAGGGGCTGTGCCGACACCTGTGGGCAGGGGCTGTGCCGTCACCTGTGGGCAGGGGCTGTGCCGTCACCTGTGGGCAGGGGCTGTGCAGACACCTGTGGGCAGGGGCTGTGCAGACACCTGTGGGCAGGGGCTGTGCAGACACCTGTGGGCAGGGGCTGTGCAGACACCTGTGGGCAGGGGCTGTGCAGACACCTGTGGGCAGGGGCTGTGCAGACACCTGTGGGCAGGGGCTGTGCAGACACCTGTGGGCAGGGGCTGTGCAGACACCTGTGTGCAGGGGCTGTGCAGACACCTGTGGGCAGGAGCTGTGCAGACACCTGTGGGCAGGGGCAGTGCAGACACATGTGGGCAGGGGCTGTGCCGACACCTGTGGGCAGGGGCTGTGCCGACACCTGTGGGCAGGGGCTGTGCCGACACCTGTGGGCAGGGGCTGTGCCGACACCTGTGGGCAGGGGCTGTGCCGACACCTGTGGGCAGGGGCTGTGCCGACACCTGTGGGCAGGGGCTGTGCCGACACCTGTGGGCAGGGGCTGTGCCGTCACCTGTGGGCAGGGGCTGTGCCGTCACCTGTGGGCAGGGGCTGTGCAGACACCTGTGGGCAGGGGCTGTGCAGACACCTGTGGGCAGGGGCTGTGCAGACACCTGTGGGCAGGGGCTGTGCAGACACCTGTGGGCAGGGGCTGTGCAGACACCTGTGGGTGTCATTCTTTTTTTATTGTTTTTTTTTAACTCTATTTTCAAAAAAAGTTCAAAAATCACATTACAAAAATGAAATCAACAACACTCCTCCATTTATGGTAATTTTTGAGGTTTATTTGTTTATTTTTGCTTCTATTATTGCTTCTAGTGATGAGGGAGTAGGAGGATATTTGGATTCGGATAGCTGTAAAGGTACCTTAACACGCCACCACAGGATGGCAGAAACTGCCGTGCACTGGGGACAATTGTGCCTGTTGCCATGAAATCACTACGAAATGGTGGCGTGTAAATCAGGAAATGCCTCCCTGTGTCCTGCAGTTCCTTCGAATACCTGTTGCTGGGCCGTGCTCAAAAACAGGAAGGCACAATTGCTATGGTGGTGGCGTGTAAACGGGGCACAGGCAAGGTATTTGCGTTGCCTACGAATTCCCAGGGGCGTGCCACGGCGTCATTGATACCACGCCCCATCAGCGATCATTGGTGGAGGCTCTTGCGTTACGATTGATTGTCCCTTAACAGTGCGCCATATTTAAAGAGCTGACCATTCACAGTCCACAATTGCAATGGCGTCATGTATTAGCAAGCCTTCCTGGGCAGGCTGGCCAATCATGACGCTATTGCGTTGTCCAATCAACGCTTGTGCATCACAGAACACACAACTCTGTCACGGCTATGTATTAACAGCGCGAATTATGTACGCCCATATTCCTTTGTGGTAGAGTGAAGTAGCAAAGGTATTCCACAAGAAGTAAGCCGCGGTACCCGTCGGCACTTCCGGGGAACAAAGATACCTTCAGTGGAGCACGCAGTGGCGACGTGTATATGCGGCATCGGTATCCACCGTTAAAAACGTGCACGTGCGGTGGATACCTGTTGCTAGCCACAGTGGCAGCGTGTAAAGGTACCTTAAGGGCCACGTTGCGCATAGCAATGCTCCAGAGATCCCACCAACGATCTGACTTGGCCAGAATCGCTGGAACATCGCTATGTGATCGCTGGTGAGATGCCACACAGGCAGACTTACCATCGATCACCCAGCGATGCGCCGACACCCGACGGTCGTTGGGATCGTTCAGGGTCTTGGGCACAGACTGAGGATCGCGTGTCAATTGCCCTGTCACACAGGTAACCACAGACTCACCTACAGCATGGATGGGTTTCCACAGTGGGTACACAGACACAAGCAACACCTTCCACCCCAGCACAGTAGGAGGAGCTCAACTTGCTGTCCTTAGGCAAGATCCCCTATAAATACTGGGGCTGGGGGCGGAGTTAGGGAGAGTGTGCAGATGCTACAAGAGCTGTGAAGACGTCCTGGTGGTCGGTGCTGCGCTAGGCCTGAGCCAGTGACCCTGAACAGCCTTCAGAGTAGTCGAGCAGGACCCAAGAGTGGGACAAAAGGCGAGGAGAAAAGAGAGAGTAAAGTGGGGACTGAGGAGCCATCGTTAGGTTCAGCCCAAACAGCACACCGGACACCGGAGTCCGAGTCTACTGGAGAACACCTGGCCCAGTAGAGAATGCCGGTATACTGTGGAGACTTCAGTCTCCCGGGTATCTGTGCAGTCACCAACCAGGGAGCCAGGTCCCGCAGAGAGAGGAATAGTGGTAGTCCATAGAGGGTTTCCTGATGACAGCACAGGTGATGGGAGACCAGAGGAGGCCAGCCAAGTTTCACACGGGGCAGGGGCTTCACACACACGGGAAAAGAGACAAGGAGACCTTATACCCACTCGCTGTGGGGATCCAGAAGTGCATCCTAAACACCCGGTGGTGCCCTGCACATTTACCTGCAATTCCACCAGTAAAAGGTAAACAACCAGCGGTGTGTGTGCCGGTTCCTTACCCGCGCCCCTGCCATCCACAGTGACTGTCTCGTTATCCAACAGCCCGGCCAAATCTCTGCTCCATCCCTCATTATCATCACCAAATCCCCCCGTTCCGTTCATGGCATTTTTTCGCCACGTGTGTCTAAGGGATAGACCCGGACATCTAGGAGACCATCAATTACTGGTACCCTTAGGTATATTGTGGATAGGGGGAGCCAAGTAATAAGTATAACCTTCCTTAGGTGAGGACCAGAAGGGTTAGCCGCCGTGGAGCGGGACACCATTGGGGTTTTTAGGTGAAAACTCCGCTGTTAGGCAGGGGTAGATAGGGAGAGAACAGGGTGATCGATTCCCCTCATCCCTTCTTTCACTAGTTCACACTGTGTATGGGATCTTGAAGAGATCCGTGTTTTAATTAAAACAATAAAGGTTACATTTTAGAAGGTAGCACCCATACTTAAGAATATTCCAATAGGTGTACCCTATATCAAATTTAATATAGTTTTCCTCCGGGTACTCAACTATTAACTTGCATCTGCATCATAAAAAGTTCACAGTTCAGCACTTTAGATGTTACAAGAACAGTTAGCTTAACGGGTGGCTGCAAGTGGATCCCAGGTGGTAAGGTGGAACTCTTGGTGTGCCTTCTTTAACTAACCCGTGTCTGTTCTTCCCTGCTTTCCAGTTTGTTGTGAAGCCTGGTTATTTAGAATCCAGCCTGGTCTCCTGTCCTCTCTCACCTTCGCTGCCGTCAGGTAACCCTCTACTGGCTGGCTGCTTGTTCCTTTGGCGGTGCCTGGTACCCTTCTTGTGGACTGCTCTGGTGCCGGGAGACTTGGAGACTCCACGGGAATCCGGATTCTCTGCCGTGCATATAGCTCCAGCATCTGCGGGTTCCGGTGCCCGGTAAGCTGTCTGGGAGAACCTACCTGGCGGGCTCCTCTTTCCCAGACCGGCTGCTCTCCTGGAAAGCTCCTTAAATCCTCTCCTCCTCTTCCAACTCTCCTCCTGGTCCCTCAGCCAAGAGACCCTAAGCTCCAAGACTTAGAGGCAAAGACCTCCTTGTTCCCCCTAGAGGTGATTTTATTCCCTCTCGGGTAATCTCCCACCCACTAAACTAATGTGGGAGTGCGGGGAAAATGGGTCCCACCCACCATCCTAGGGTCCACTTACAGCTGGAGCATCTGCACCTCTTTTACGGGTGCAGTACCCCTCTGTGACGCCTGCTTGGCGGGGCGCCACATACCCCCTTGATTGAATATACTCGTCCGCGAGTATCTGTATCTGTTACCGGGAAGTGAAAAAGCATTTTTTTTCTTTCATATTCAACATTAACGGGTAATTTATTTACAATGGCAGGACGCCACAGAGACCAACGATGGAAAAATGGTCCCGGCCATTACGCATTGAGCAGCGAGCTGATCGCTGGTTTTTGCTACATGTTACACGCAGCGGCATCGATACGAAGTCCCCACTGAATTGCATTGGATTTGTTACTTATTCAAAGTATTCAGTTAAAGCTATCTGAACCCAAATATCTTATGGTACTACTCATCACTAATTGTTTTATTAATATAAAAGGCAAATAAAGTAGATTCTATATCTTGTGTTTTTTGCTGCATATTTGGTTCATGTTCAATAGGATGCAAAAATAGGACTGGTGCAGAACCATGGAATCAATGGTGCTCAATCAATAATAATCAGAACTGGACTAAAAATTTAGAAAATCTCAAAAATAAACTTGCCTGATAAATTCCTTCAATGCTGATCAGGGGTGTTACAGGTGCAGGGATTGCAATCGCACCCGGGCCCTCTAGCCTGGGGGGCCCCAAAAGTCCCTTTGGCCTATAGAAAAAGACTAATACTATTAAAGATTTGGAACAATTGGGGGCCCCGTTAGAGCTTTCCCATCAGGGCCCATAAGCTTCAAGTTACGCCATTAATGGTGATCCTAGGATTTATGATGTGGATTGTATGCAGCTGGAGATGGATTGATGTCACATCACGTGTGGTGAGTGGGGGCCCTGGTCACATGGGGGGGCATCACACTGCTGTACCTCGTGTTGAGGGCAATGGCTGCAGGGAGTTTGTAAGATTTCTCCCGAGTTCGTAGGTTTCCTCTGATTTTGGAATCATTCCAAATGGCACTGATTGGTTCATTTGTAGTGATGACCGGTCACTGCCATGCTCGGGTGCTCAACACTCGCAATGAGCAGCTGGATGCTCAGATGGGCACAACTCGAGTATCCGAGTATAATGGAAGTCAGTGGGGAACTCGAGCACTTTTCCAGAAGATCTTCCATTATACTTAGGTGCACGAGACGCACCCGTCTGAGCGTCCAACTGCTTGTTATGAGTACTGATGGTGGTGCTCGCTCATCAGATGGACTCTACTCAAGTACCAAGTATAATGAAAGATATTCTGGAAAAACGCTTGAGTTCCCTATTGACTTCCATTATACTCGGGTACTTATGTCATGGCCATCCGAATGTCCAATTCACTCATCACTAGCGTATGCGTAATCGAGTGATTTTGATGCATGATAGTGCGCCAGTGCGAGTGCAGTGCAATTATCGCAGCCATAGACTTTACAGTGGCAGGTCTCCATGATATACGCTTGATGCATCTTCGGACGCAGTCTGGGTTCAATGGAGGAATAAGTTACCATCTGACCTGACTAGGACTAGTCATTAGTTCGAGTGCAATGTACGATTGTCTCGCATTGCACTCGCGTGAGTTTAACACCAGTGTGGCTTCACCCTTAATTTGTCACTCAGATTGGGACCCGGACTGACGTCAGTGATGACGATGCTATGGAATATGTTGACACTATAGAATTAATTCAGCAAGATGGCGGAATCAAACAGGCCAAAAAGGGGTTAAAAGATGACATTCAAGCCCCATACATTTTTTTGGGGTCCGGTCTTCTCTGGGACATCTTTTGCATTTTCTGGCGCCCGGTCTCTTTGGCATCTCCTGCATTGACGTCATAATGAGCTAGAAGACACCGGAGATGAACCAACGAGGACTGGTGGTGATAAATGGGGTAAAATATTTTTTTTATAGAGTCAAGAATTATGTTTCTATCTTGAATAATTCATAAACATTGTAATAAAAATAATAATAAAAAAATATGACTTTTTATTTACTTGCACATTCTTATTTTGCGCTGGGGTCTTGAAGCGACCTCACACCGTATTAATGTACATTTGATCCATATCGAGTCAATTTGTAACAGATCAAATTTACTGGTCACATTTGATGGAACTTTGCAGGAAATCAGATCATTGCTAAAAAGCAAAAACGGGACGGTGCCAAATCAGTAAGGGGATCAATATTACCTTTATTTTCCTATATCACCCTATTACAGCACTAAGAAGAAAACTTTTATCATCCTGATCTGAGAACTGGAAAGATTTGGAGCACTCAGGTATGACACATTCAACCATCGATTTGATCAGGCAAGAAGTAATACCGCATCTGTCCTACAGAGGGCACTTTAATTAAGAGTTCAGCCACAAACCTATAGATAGCAGATCAGTCACATTTGATTTCTATATGGTATTTGTCCAGTTACATTTGTAGAAAATAATTAACTGGAAAATATAAAAGGGATTTGCATTAGATTTTTATATCCTTCATATTAACGATAAAGAACGATTACAGTGAGCAGGAGATTGTATTACACAGTAAACGGAGGTGAACTTTGGGGAGAGGATTTGCATTGGTTTTATGGTTTTCTCACATTAACATATTAAAAAGTGGACTGAAAAGTTGGACGAGTGTCATTTTGTATGTCCTGCGAGTGGGAGATTTTTTTCTTGCCCAGCATCCATATGACATCCAATTCATGGGGCATCCAATATGTATACAGACGTCTCAAAGGTCTGTCTATCATCTATCATCTATCCCATGGCGTAACTTCAGGCCCAGGGGCCCCAATGTGAGAGCTGTCCAATTATTGCAAATCTTTAGTAACATTAGTCTTTTTCTATAGGCCAAAGGGACTTTTGGGCCCCCCTAGGCTGCAGGACCCGGGTGCGATCGCAACCCCTGCACCTATTGTAGTTACACCCCTGCATCTATCCATCTAATCTTGTAGTGCCCCATGTAACACTAATTGGACTTTCCCAGGATTCTGCCTGTCATGCCCCTGTGACATTGATACAAACCTCCAGCTCTGCACATGAATCCCTCAGGAGCAGGCTGTCGCTCACATATCTGACATCTGTTGTACAGAACATTCCTGTACATTTGTATTGTAGGACGTGTGTCCTGGGAATGCAGAGTTTCGGGGGCTCAGGGACCAGCTGGTCCAGTGGAACCAAGAATTCATCAAACCTCTCTTTCTTTTTGACAGCAGAAGGTTTTTGTTGTAATGGTGGACGGAATTAGAAAAATGATGAGAGAGTTTGGTCCGGGCCACTTTGACATGTCGTTGGTGACAGCTAGAAGAAGGGACACAATGTGGGGCTTTCTTACTGCTTTGTTCGGGGGTCCTGCCCATGCCCTATTCGGAGTCATTGTCTTCCTAGAGTTCACAGTAGGGTTTTTGTATGGATAAAGCCTCTTGGTCCTCTGCCTCTATTCAGTGGATATGTTATTGCAGGGGGTAAAGAAAAGACACGCGGACTCCTGAATCACTGCCTAATTGTCCATTTGGAAATGAATGTTAAAGTGATAGATAGCGGGGGGATAACATAAGGCGATGTCCGAGATGGATTAATGTCTCTATACAAGGGACAAGGAAATGTCACGGTGGATCTTCTTCTACCAGTGGTGGAGCTGGTGTCCTGGTTTGGAAGTAGAGACCTGATGTGGAGGAGGACAGGAGACTTGGGGACCTATAGTCACTTTATTATGTATAAGGGTACCATCCCATGCCGCAATTTTGGCTGGCGATGTGTGGCGATCTAACGTGCGCACTCACGTTTTTCATGGTGGCTTCAGATCGCCGATGGCAGCGTCACACGCCGCAATATCTCCCTGAAGCTAAGGTGATGTGTCGCTCCGGAAATCGCCTCACCTACAGCGGAACCAATCTTGCCTCATTCCATCGCCGCGTCACACGCCGCAATTCCAAAGGCAATGTGGGAGTACATGTTCAGCGCGGCAAGGAGATAGGAGTGCCACAGTGGTTTACACCGCACCCCATAAGCGCTCATTGGACAACGCAACAGCGTTACGATTGGTCAGCCTCCTCTGGAAGGCTGGCTAATACATGACGCCATTGTCTATCGGAGTTTGTCACAAATACTCGCTCATGTCGTCAATTGTGGCTCCTGCAACACACTTTCGAGGCGAAAAAGCGTCACACAGGAGCGGTGTCAACTGACAGCCAACGGGAACACAGTAGCCCACACCAATCATCTCAGACGGGGTGCAGACTCCAGCACGCTGAGGCACGCCTACGGGAAATCATACACAACGCTCTTTCCATCACTATCGCCCTGTCACACGCCACAACACGGAAATATCACCTTCATGATTGCGGCTGATTACTGAGCACTGTTCAGGAATCAGGCGACGGCCGAGGGACGATTTATCGCCGCGAAATGGCCCAATCACACGCCGCCACCGTGAGGCAATTTCACGGCGATTGTTCCGGGGCAACATATCGCCTTTCTGATTTCCAGGTGACATTGCGGCGTGTGACGGTACCTTAAGGATTCTACCTGACCATAGGGATTCCCACCACTTCTCTCCAGCATCTGGACCAGTTGTGAGACTTGAGGACACCACATCCACCGCTAACGACACCCTTGTAATCATTCCCACTGGGCCCAATACTTTTCACTTAGTCGGCCTCAAAGTTCTACCAAAATCAGCAACAATATATCTAGGTTACGTTCTTATAAATTGTTTAACCCCTTCATGTTTTGGTAATTTTTCATTTTCTTTCCTACACTTGTTCCGAGAGCCATGACTTTTTCTTGACCACATAGACATACACTGTGTGCAGAATTATTAGGCATGTTGTATTGTAGAGGATTACTTTTATTATTGATCAACAACTATGTTCTCAATCACCCAAAAGACTCAAATATCAAAGCTTAATATTTTTGGAAGTTGGAGTGGGTTTTTTAGATTTGGCTCTTAGGAGGGTATCTGTGTGTGCAGGTAACTATTACTGTGCAGAATTATTAGGCAACTTAATAAAAACCAAATCTATTCCCATCTCACTTGTTTATTTTCACCAGGTAAGGCTGCCTTCAGATTTGCAGATGCCTCCGCAGCGTTTTGCGGAGGCATCTGCAAGCATCTGCATGCAGACGGCAGCCCTATGTTTATAATGGAGCGCACGGCGGTCTGTAGATGCTTGCAGACCGCCGTGCGCACCCATTCACCCTATATGTGATCTGTGCGCAGGCGGATGCCTGCGCACAAACACACACTCTCGCCCGCACCAGGGACGCAAATGTCGCGTCCCTGGTGCGAACAAGAGTGTGTGATCTGTACGCAGGCATCCGCTTGCGCACAGATCACATATAGGAGTGAATGGGTGCGCACGGCGGTCTGCAAGCATCTACAGACCGCCGTGCGCTCCATTATAAACATAGGGGCTGCCGTCTGCATGCAGATGCTTGCAGATGCCTCCGCAAAACGCTGCGGAGCATCTGCAAATCTGAAGGCAGCCTAAACTAATATAACTGCACAAAATTTTGAAAAAAACATTTCTGATATGCAAAAACAAAACCCAAAAAATGAGTGCCCAATATAGCCCCCTTTCTTTATGATGACACTCAGCAGCCTCCATCCATAGATTCTGTCAGTTGCTTGATCTGTTTACGATCAACATTGTGTGCAGCAGCCACCACAGCCTCCAGACACTGTTCCCAGAGGTGTACTGTTTTCCCTCCCTGTAGATCTCACATTTTATGAGGGACCACAGGTTCTCTATGGGGTTCAGATCAGGTGAACAAGGGGGCCATGTCATTATTTTTTCTTCTTTTAGACCTTTACTGGCCAGCCACGCTGTGGAGTAGTTGGATGCATGTGATGGAGCATTGTCCTGCATGAAAATCATGTTTTTCTTGAACGATACCGACTTCTTCCTGTACCACGGCTTGAAGAAGTTGTCTTCCTGAAACTGGCAGTAGGTCTGGGAGTTGAGCTTCACTCCATCCTCAACCCGAAAAGGTCCCACAAGTTCATCTGTGATGATACCAGTCCATACCAGTACCCCACCTCCACCTTGCTGGTGTCTGAGTCGGAGTGGAGCGCTCTGCCCTTTACTGATCCAGCCTCTGGCCCATCCATCTGGCCCATCAAGAGTCACTCTCATTTCAACAGTCCTTAAAACCTTTG
This sequence comes from Allobates femoralis, assembly GCA_033576535.1. Taxonomy (NCBI): domain Eukaryota; kingdom Metazoa; phylum Chordata; class Amphibia; order Anura; family Aromobatidae; genus Allobates; species Allobates femoralis. The sequence goes on from JARQOC010000009.1 coordinate 84,102,044, forward strand.
AAAAATCAGTCTGAAGATATTTCTTGGCCCAGTCTTGACGTTTTATCTTATGTTTCTTGTTCAGAGGTGGTCATTTTTCAGCCTTCCTTACTTTGGCCATGTCCCTGAGTATAGCACACCTTGTGCTTTTTGATACTCCAGTAACGTTGCAGCTCTGAAATATGGCAAAACTGGTGGCAAATGGCATCTTGGCAGCTTCACGCTTGATTTTCCGCAATTCATGGGCCATTATTTTGCGCCTTTTTTGCCCAACACGCTTCTTGTGACCCTGTTGGCTATTTGCCATGAAACGCTTGACTGTTCGTTGATCACGCTTCAAAAGTTTGGCAATTTCCAGACTGCTGCATCCCTCTGCAAGACATCTCACAATTTTGGACATTTCAGAGCCGTCAAATCTCTCTTCTGATCCATTTTGCCTAAGGAAGGGCATTTGCCTAATAATTAAGCACACCCTATATAGAGTGTTGATGTCATTACACCACACCCCTCCTCATTACAGAGATGCACATCTCCTGATTTACTTAATTGGTAGTTGGCTCTCAAGCCTATACAGCTTGGAGTAGGACAACATGGATAAAAAAATACTCATTTGCCTAATAATTCTGTACACAGTGTATTAGGGCTTGTTTGCATGCGGGACGAGTTGTACTTTTCACTGACTCCATTTACTGGACTGAAAAACGGGAAAAGGATATGAAGTTTAATGAAATTGCAAAATAAGCTGCAATTCATTCATTTTTAGTGATTTGTTTTTATAGTGTTCATTATGGGGTAAAAATTACCCAACAACATGATTTTCTAGATTAGGGCTCAGACACATGGGTGTATAAAGCCGTACGCTTTATCTTGGCTGAGTACCAAATTGGGGGGACCCCACAACGTTTTTTTTTTTTTAATTATTTAATTAAAAAAATCAAACAGTATATGACCCCTTATTTCATACTCAGCCAAGATAAAGTGCATAGCTGGGGGCTGCAGCCTGCATCTGCCTGCTTTATCTGTGCTGAGAATGCAAAATACGGAGGGACCCTTATGCATTTTTTCCCCCATTATTTATTTAACACACATATGATGGCAGGTTGGTTGTCATACACTAATGTATGTGGCAACAAAGCACAGACAGAGGTACAGATTGTGGGGGCGCAGTCTTATTGCAACATCCAATCACAGACGCTCTCACAGAGAGTGAAAATCTGTGATTGGCTGTTGCTGATCAGTGAAGTGAATATGTATGAAGTTTAATGGGTGGGACAGGAAGCAAGCAGTGAGAGACTGGTAAGATCGATCTAACTATCTTAGTATCTATCTATCTATTTATCTATCTATTTATCTATCTATCTTTTAACAGCCGCCGCTCTTTCAGCCCCAGGTGTCCGGGAATCGGCATGATCTTCTGCCAGATCCGGTGCGATCCGGCGCCCATAGACTCCATGCTATAGGTGCCTGATCCAGGAGGATCTGGTTTTGTCTGATTTTTGCATCGGACACAAAAAATGCTGCAAACTCCAGTTTTGTGTCAGATGTAAAAATCGGACAAAACTGGATCCTCCCGGAAAAGCCCCAGACCGGAGGGCAAATAACAGCCATCCGGCCCCATTGGGAGACATGGGGGGCAAATTCAGATCCAGAGCTGTCCGGTTGACACCGGACCCAAAAAATCATGGTGTGAAGCCGGCCTAAGGACACCTTTAAATACATCAAGTTTCCTGGTCCCCTGAAGTTTGTATTATTTATTATGATAGCGCCATTTATTCCCTGGCGCTTTAGTATTTATACTTACTGATGTAGTCACAACTTTTTGTTTGTTTATTTGTTTTAGTTAACCAGATACATGTCATAAAACAAGTCCAATTAGCGGTCCTGGCACATTAGCCAATCAAAGCTTGAATATTGTATTGTGGATGAATTTGCTGTATTTACTTGCTATTAACGAGTTTACTGGAGAGTGATAGCGCTTTACAATTGTATCAAGTGCTTCAGAAGAAGTCTGAGACGTTAGCACAATCCGCTCTTTGTTTAAACAGGAGGATTGTCTGCCAAAGTAGCCATAGTCCTGGCCAAAATCCTGGAGGCCAATTCATTAGGGAGTTAGTTTCAAGTGTTTGATTGACCCCATTTATTCTTACACTCCAGATTCTTAGAGCTCTTTTCTGCTTAGGAACAAGACCACTATAGTAAATACAGCAGTGATACTATGACCGTGTGCCCTAATCACACACTCTATCCCAAGTAGAATCCAACCTTAAGAAAAACCCTGATGAATAACTAAGGGGATGTGCACACTACACCTCTTTCTGGCTGATTCCTTCTAGAACCCACCTGAAGAAGCCTTAAGGTGAACCTGTCCTCGGGTTTTTCCCTATAAACTGCAATGACCACCAGTAAGGCCTTATATACCTCATTCTAGACTGCTGTGTATACTAGTGCATCTCAATGAATGAGAATATTATCAAAAAGATAATTTATTTAAGAAATTCAATACATGAAGTGAAACACATATACTATATAGAGTCATTACAGAGGCATCTAGTTCAAGGGTTTATTTCTGTCAATGTTGATGATTATGGCTTACAGACCATGAAAACACAGAAAATTAGAATATTATATAAGACCAACTGAAATAATGATTTTTAATTCATAAATGTCGGCCTAATGAAAAGTCTGTACAGTAAATGCACTCAATACTTGGTTGGGGCTCCTCGGCATGAATTACTGCATCAATGCGACGAGGCATGGAGGTGATCAGCCGGTGGCTGCTGAGGTGTTATTGAAGCCCAGGTGGCTTTGATAGCAGCCTTCAGCTCATCTGCATTGTTGGGTCTGGTGTCTCTCATTTTCCTCTTGACAATAACTTATAGATTCTCTATGGGGTTCAGGTCAGGTGAGTTTGCTGCCTATCAAGCACAGTGATACTGTGGTTAGTAAACCAGATATTGGTACTTTTGGCAGTGTGGACAGGTGCTAAGTCCTGCTGGAAAATGAAATCTCCATCTCCAAAAAGCTTTTCGGCAGAGGGAAGCATGAAGTGCTCCAAAATGTCCTGGTACACAGCAGCGCTGACTTTGGTCTTGATGAAGCACAGTGGATCTACACCAGCAGATGACACAGCTCCCCGAACTATCACTGATTGTGGAGACGTCACACTAGACCTCAAGCAGCTTGGACTGTGGTCTCTCCACTCTTCCACTAGACTATTAGATTATCAAGACAAGTGATGGCCCCTGTAGGGGAGTATCCTTTCTGACCGCTCTTTCAGTTTATCATTTGCTGGCTCCACTTCCTCCCCTCTTCCTCTCACTATTGGGGTCCCTCAGGGTTCAGTCCTCGGACCTCTTCTCTTCTCTCTCTACATGGTCCCGATTGGACAGACCATCAGCAGATTTGGCTTTCAGTACCATCTTTACGCTGATGACACACAACTATACACTTCGTCCCCTGACCTTACTCCCGCTCTAATAAAGAACACCAATGACTGTCTAGCTGCAGTTTCTAATATTACGTCCGCTCTCTACCTGAAACTCAACCTTTCCAAAACTGAACTTCTTCTGCTCCCGCCCTCCACTAACCTCCCTAAATCTGACATCTCTCTCTGTGTGCGGTACCACGATAACACTTAGGCAGCAGGCTCGCTGTCTGGGTGTTATGTTTGACTCTGATCTTTCCTTCACCTCCTATATACAATCTCTCACCCGCTCTTGTCGATTACACCTGAAGAACATCTCTAGAGTCCGCCCCTTTATAACCATGGAAACAACCAAAACCCTTACCCTGGCCCTAGTCCATTCCCGCCTTTACTATTGCAATTCTCTATTAATTGGCCTCTCCCTCTCTAAACTTTCCCCTCTCTAGTCCTCCCTAATGCAGCAGCCAGGATCACCCATCTGGCTAATCGTTACTCAGATGCCTCTGCTCTGTGCCAGTCATTGCACTGGCTGCCTATACACTACAGGATCCTATTCAAGCTGCTTGTTCTCACCCACAAAGCTCTTCACAATGCAGCACACCCCCACATCTTCTCCCTCATCTCTGTCTGTCACCCCCACCCGTTCTCTACATTCTACAAATGACCTTTGACTAACATCTGCACTAATCCGATCCTCCCACTCATGGCTCCAAGACTTCTCCCGAGCTGCACCAATTCTCTGGAATGCTTTACCCCAAGAAATCAGGACTATCCACAACTTGCATAGCTTCATACCCTCACTAAAAACACATCTTTTTAAGGCGGCCTATCATTCTCCCTAATAGAAGTCCTCTGTACTGTAGATAGCCCATTCATTATCTCTCTCGACATAACTCTTCTTCAAACTCCACCAAACCCAAAAGGTCTACACAGATTGTCTGGTGACCATTCATGTAACTTTATTTCTATCCCCCATTTCCTAAGATGCCTGGACCATCAGTGTAATAAGCCCCTGTACTTTGTGTAACCCCTATCTCTGTGTAGATTGTAAGCTCTTTTGAGCACGGTCACCTTTATTTTTTGCTTTATCTATTGTATTGTATTTTTTACATTGATTCTATGCCTATTGTATTGTATCCAATTATTATGCTGTATTCTCTCTCTACTGGAATTACTTACTGTATTGTATTGTATATTTTTCGTATATGAACCACTGTGTTGTAAAGCGCTGCAGAATATGTTGGCGCTATATAAAGATTTTTATTATTATTATTATTATTATAAAAACTCTTATGGTATAAAGAACATCCTGAGTAGGGATGAGCGAGTATACTTGCTACTATTCGGAACTCACAGAATAGTAGCGGTATTCGGCTACCTCGCCACTATCCGTGTATCTTATGAGTACTCAGGAGTAGCGAGTAGTCCTAATACTTTCGCAGTGTATCTATAGTATACACTGTGAAAGTAGCCTAAAAGTGATTAAAAGTTGTTTTTAACAACTTTTAATCACTTTTAGGGTTCTTTCACAGTGAAAGTATTCGTACTTGCTATACTCGCAATGAGTACCGAGTACCGGTACCTACTCGTTGCGAGTATAGCGAGTACGAATATTACGGTACTCGCTCATCCCTAATCCTGAGGACTTATATACAGCATTATGGAATACTGTACATAAGACATCAGAAAAGATGCTTCAGGAGAAACACTGACGAGGTTTTGACATGATCACTTTTTAAAGGGGCTGTCTACTAATTTATAACAGTAGCATTGGAGGCTGATGGAGAAGTAGCAATAACAGTCAGCAATTGAGGAGCGTTGCTCCACTGTTTTGTAGCGCTTTTCGCTTCCTCTTCCAACCGGGTGGGCACTATTGAACCACTTATGTTGCAACATACAGAATTCCTTCAACACTCTCTTTGATTGGCCAAAGGCAGTATACAAAACTATCCCCTGCCCCCCATAACAACGCCTCCTGAAGAAGTTTATACGAAACGTGCGTTGGGGCGGTGGGATCGGACAGAGTAGTGTCACCTAATTCTTAGTCTTCACAGATCATTGCTTATAGTTAATTGAGATTCCTCTGCAATTGTGACTATTTGAGTGAATCTCTCTTGCTCTAAGCGATCTACATCACAGTACTGTGTTAAAGCCCACATATATAGCTGCACTAGCTTTCTCTACCCTGTATAATGATCGGGTAGTGGCTTTACCTGTGTATTTATCTATTTGTTATATCACCTGTCTATTAATGTAATATAATAACCTTCTTTGATCTCATGTTATATATACATGCTGGTAATGTATGTATTATGATTAAGTCCTGTGACCAGTCTCTGCCTGCTCCCTCTCTATATTACACCAGAATGTATCTATTGATGTATAAATTGTGTATTTTGAATTTTGGCAACAAATATAAGTTACATATTGGGCCTAATAGGTAAGAATTCTAGTTGTACTATTGGACCACTGCAGCCAATCAGTGGCTGCTAATTTGCTGCAACCTTGACATTCCATCCAATCATGAAGTAACCCTGGTCCAATACTTATGTCACAGTACTATATACCATATCATATCCAGGCGGCCATGGGGATATAGACAGGTACCCAATATGGAGGACGGTCTAAAATTCACAAGCTGCTGCAAAAGATAGCAGTGCCCAAACCAAATGGTGCAACAGTTTCAATTTTAGTTTAGTCAATCAAGTGTGATACATAGAAGAGCAATTCTCTCCTCCATGTTTACAAATAGCTGCAGCTCCCACAAAAATGTTCTTTGTAAAAAATGTATTGTAAAAAGTTTCTGCGGTCAGAAAAACAGAATGAGGGAAATGGGGCAACCAGAGCCTCAGCTGTCATGGTTAGTATTGTAATGTGCTGGCCTGTACAAAGTACAGCAATGCTGTGTGCCAGCCGACTGTAGACCAACGAGACAGACAAGTAGATAGATGTTGATAGATGGATAGGTAAAATAGGAGATAGATACTGTATTTATAGGACCATAAGACATACCCCAAATTTAGAGGATGAAAATAGGAAAAAAAATGTATATGTTAAAATGGCCCATCCGGAAATGGCGCATGCGCAGATTGTAATCTCATACAGCCAAGATCACAATTTGCGCAGGCTACTGGCAGACGCCATTGATCTCCCAGCGATGGATTTCAGGAAAATGCGCATCGCAGATTGTGGTCTCGGAGAGCCAAGATATCAATCTGTGACATTCCACCTCCAATGTGATAGACTGTGATGCTCCCCTCGTGCTGCCGCCGACTTCCGGTATCGGCATCCCTGTCTCCTGGGACCCCACTCATCCATCACCATGTATCCCCCCCCAAGTAAGCTACATTTGGCTTATAAGGTGGACCCCATTTTCCTTCGAATTTTTTGGGAAAAAAGTGAGTTTTCGAAAAAACAATAGATAGGTAGGGTGGAATGGATGAATAGATATTTGATAGCTAGATCAATAGACATTAGATGATTCTATCTATCTATCTATCTATCTATCTATCTATATCTATCTATCCATCTATTATCTATCTTTCGATCTTAGACATAGAGCGTTAATATAGAATTAAACAGAGGGATATTGGTTACATAGAAAAACAGACATTAGATGAATAATACAAGTTTATCAGCAAAGTCCAAAACATTTCATTAAGTGAATTAAAGGTTATTACATCAAATCTGTGAACCCCATAGACAATCCTATTTGCTTGGTAGATCCCACTGTCTTGGCGTCTACGACTGAAGACTGGACATGTGCCATGCGGAATATTGGCCAGACACTTACTCCTCTGTCTTACATAATTTAGTAGCTCACATAAAGGAGAATGATTTCCATTTTTATTGCCATGGAATATTTTGGCCAAGTCGTCCTCATGAATTGGTTCATGGTATCCAGAAGAACATTGTGACTTCTTCTGAGTGTGGGGCGGGTTAGAGCCCCATACGGGACGTTATCCCTCATTATAAAGCAGTTACATCCTCACAACCTGTGGAACATACGGTCGACCTCCTCACATTCCTCTATGAACATATGCCTGGGAGTAGCAGAAACTCCAGAGACGTATGACCTAGTCAACCCATCACAGTTGGACACAGCTCAGTGCCCTCATTGTGTAGACCAGTCTTATTGGTTACTGGTATTCATGAGCACAATTTAGTCAATGGGCTCTTTACTTAAACTGTCATTGTGTTGGACTAAAGAAGACTGTAGATGGGTTAAGGCCAGAGAGGGAGGGCGGAGAAGTCCGCCAGCCATGAATGCTGAGCAGCTCGGCTTTGCCCGGGTCTCGTTCTGCCCTTTCCATTCACTCATTATTTCAGGCTAGTGAACTTGAAGTAAGGAGACCCGTGGAGCGCTGTCACTGGGGGCCCAAGTTTTCATCTTTGCCTGAATGCAAATTAATAAAAGAGCAACATGTATATGTGGACGGCGGGGGAGACCACCCCACGTACCATAAAAATGGCAAACACAAACAACCCAGTCAGTAACCCTTTGTGTAATTTTTCTGGCGTGCGGGCAGCTGGTGCGTACGGTGCGGCATCGCACTCGTACGAAAGTTGAGATGGGCGAGGATCCCCGGAGCAGACGAGGGCAGGACACAAATGCAGCAGGTGGTATCATTGTTCAGCTCCTGACAATTATCATTTTTCATTGTCAAGTTTTCACAGTTTTGTTCTTCTTCTCTTTTTTTTTTTACCACTTGAAGTGAAAAGAATCACTAATGGAGGAAAAAAGACCATTGCATTCAACACTAAAGGGCTGTTTATAGTTATTGCTCCCCAGATGGTACTTTAACCATATTGCTCATTGGTCATTACGCCCACTCGGCTCAAGTGGGCCTCTTCCAATTTTAACAGGTATCTACTTCTGTAAGCGATACTAAGTAGGGACTTTGCCAGTGGAGTAACCTGAAGCTCATGGGCCCCAATGCAAAAGCTCCAATGGGGCCCCCAATTATTACAAATCTTTAATAGCGTTAGTCTTCTTCTATAGGCCAAAGGGACTTCTAGGAGTACAACAAGAGGGTGAGGTATATGTGGGCACCACGGCATTTATAAAGAAAACTAAGCAAGCGATTTACCTTGTAGCTGAACAGCCTGCTTGCGGAGTCCCAGTGATGGTGCTCGACAGGTCGAGACTAGTCCAGGCAAGACAAATCAATCCGATCTGAAGAAGACCGCGTCACACTCTGGGAAAGTAAGGCTACGTTCACACGTAGTGTTTTTTTGCGCGCACGCTTTTTGCCGCTATTTAGCGTCGTAAAAAAAGCGGTGCATTCACACACCGCGTTTTTCAACGGCCTCACTTCTCCCCCAAAAGTGCAGGGGGGAAGTGATGTCAAACAGGGGAGGAAGAATCCTGTGTTCCTCCCCCGTGTGACATGTGTGACAGCCTTTTTGGGTTTCCCAGTGTATTAATATACACTGCAAAACCGAAATCAAAATAGTCAAAATGTATTAAAAATAGTAAAAAACTAATACTTACCCATCCGCCGACTGTTTGGGTTACCGGGAGCCGAGACACCCACATCTACTGTGCTTCCAGGACCTGCCAAGATCTGTGATTAGCCGCTCGCGATCATGTGATATGTGACGTGCATATCACATGATCGCGAGCGGCCAATCACAGATCACATCTTGGCAGCTCAGCAGAAGTGGATGCCTTGGCTCCCGAAACACCAGTGGATTGGTATAATAGTATTTTCAATTTTATTATTTATTTTTAATACCATTTGGATCACTTTTATTTTTGGTTTCGCAGTGTATATTAATACACTGAGAAACCCAAAAAGGCTGTCACACATGTCACACAGGGTAGGGACACAGGATTCTTCCTCCCCCATGTGACATCACATCCTGCAGTGCCAACATTATACGCGCTGGAATTGCGTATTGTCTAAACGGCGATGCGTAATTCCAGTGGTTATAATGGCCCCTATGGGAGAAAGCGGCGCGTACATGCGTAAAGAATTGACATGTTGATCTTTTTACGTGTGCGCTTTCTCCCATAAAAGCGCAGCGTATTTTTATGCGGCGTCTGCACGGCAAAAGTGAAAATCCATTTACTTTTCTGGCAGACGCAGGTGCGCTTTTTTGAAAAGCGCACGTAAAAAAAGTCGCAATGTGTGAACGTAGTCTAAAACGCCTTTTTTATTTCAAACAGGTAAAAGTTGGGGCACTACGCCAGTTCTGCGTGGGAGAGAGGGAGACAAGCGGTGTATAGACAACAGCTTTTGCATGTTTGTGCTTCAACAGATCCACCAAAAAGGAAGACCAGCAACTCGATGGCTTGATACTATCAAGATAACAGCAAAGAAGACCCTAGTCTATCTAGGACTATCTTGGCTTTTAGAAGACACTGGTGGATCTATCTAGCCTTAGAGATAATCCTAGTGGACCTATCAAGGAGGAGAAGACCCTGGTGGAGCTATCTAGGCTTGAAGAATACCCTGGTGATGCTATCTAGGCTTGAAGAAGACCAAGGTGGAGCTATCTAGCCTTGGGGAAGACCCTGGGGGAGGGGAGCTATCTAGGCTTGGAGAAGACCTTTGTGGACTGATCAAAGCATGGGGAAGACCCTGGTGGACCGATCTAGGCTTGGAGAAGACCCTGGTGGACCTATCAAGGCTTGGAGAAGACCATGGTGGACTGATCTAAGCATGGAGAAGACCCTGGTGGACCGATCTAGGATTGGAGAAGACCCTGGTGGACCTATTTTGACTGCGCAAGAGTGTTCATCCATCAAGTCGCCATGGCTTCAGATCGAGCTGAAGGCCTGTAAATGATAACAATGTTTGTACAAGACTACCTTTATATGTTCTGACACCATCTGGATAGTATAAGGGCCCGTCACACAGGGAGATATCGCCGGCGATGTTGCCGGGAACTGAGGGGCGTGGCCAGGTTGCGGCGACATCGCCGGAGAGTTGCCTCGTGTGACAGGGCGATAATCAGGCGAAAAATTGCCTGAGTAACATCGCCAGGTTTCCCAACAATGTTGGGAAACCTGGCGATGTTGCTGAGGCGATCATGCCTGATCGCCCTGTGTAACGCGGCAACCTGCAATGTTGCGGGCGATTCCGCCTATCTACAACATTGCGAGTTATCGCTCGCTGGGTTGCTGGGCAACCCAGCGAGCGATAGCCGCGGCAACTAGCCGGCGACATCGCTGGTAAGTTGCTCCGTCTGACATCTCCCCGGCGATGTTGTCAGGGATGCGCGATCCCCGGCAACATCGCCGGCGATATCTCCCTGTGTGACGGTACCTTTAGGGTTATTCCAGCCAGAAGCATTTACCACCACTTCGCTGGACAGATGATAAGTGCTTCAAGCTTGATTCCCATAAAGTAGTCATTGCTAACATCCTTAGGCTGGGGTCACACATAGAAGTCCGTTTTTGGAAGTGATTTCCATGACCAATCTGTTTTTTATAGGGTGCTTTTTGAGCCTCCTGCACCTCTGAACGTTTTTGGACTTAGTCATTTTTTCATTTTTTTTCATTAAAAACGCATATGCGTTAACGCAGGTGCCTATATGTGCCATGCGTTAACGCATGTGTTTCCCATAGGGCCCCATGTAAAAAACGCATGCGTTTTTTAACTGATGCCAAAAACGTTGCTAGCAACGTTTTTGGCTCAAAAAACGGACAGAGCAAGGTTTTGAGGTCCAGAAAAAAACGGACAGGTTGTTTTATTACATCCAATCCGTTTTTCTGTCAGTTTTTGGACTTAGAAAAAAAAAAGACAAAAATGAAGCCAAAAATGGACCAAGGGCTTATGTGTGACCCTAGCCTTAATGGCATTATATGGGGTCGCATGGCATATTAATATCAGAATGTTGGGGGTCCGACATATGTCACCCCCACTCAAAAGCATCAAGAGCATCTTCAAGCTCCTCGGCTTCTATTGATTGGACCTGCACACTACACTTTTTCATCCAGCCATTGCTTGATCTTAGGACAGCTGATGCCCCGTTTTGGACATTGACCAATTTGATATTAATGACCCATCCTAAGGATAGTAAATCAATATCATAATGATATGTCATATTTAAAAAAACCCTGTTAACAGATGAATGTTAATGTTTTAAGTATATACCGTAGGTGTGCGCAGGGAGCACGGACACCACAATACACCCAACCTTACTATCCTACAGAAATGGTGTCCTCACCATGACCGCTGCAGTCAATCATTGGCTTCAGCAGTACAATATGTGTAGTTTGGGACGTTATTAGTGCAGGAAAGACCAGCGTGGGGCTCTTGAGAGTGGCACCTGGAATGGAAGCGGATTTATTAGGTAAGTGAATGTGTTATTCTTTTTCTTATATAATTGAACCAATATTTTTGTATTAATACTCTAATTTAAGTGTGGAATTGACCTCATTCTGTAAGGTCCCGTTTGACCAATTTTATCTTCTGTCATCCACACCATATATATCTGATGTGTGTTTTACATCACTAGATAGTCATCTCAGGCTCAACTCTCTTTCAGTCCTATCTATATACAGAACTATCTTGCAGTATATCTTTCCTCTCGCTCCCCTGAACACAGCCCATCCTACAGTTTATCTCTCCTGTCTTTCCCAAAAAAATATTTAGCCCATCCTGCACTATATCTTTACGTTCTGTCCCTTGCATATGCAGCTCATTCTGCAGTATATCTCTCCTCTCAGCCTATCCTGGAGTATGTACTTCCTTTTTGTCACCACTTTAAACAGCCCATCATCCAGCACTACATCTCGGCCTCCCCCACTGCACTCTCCTATGGCGGACTCACTCTCTCTCACACTCCCCGCCCCAGCAACAACCAAAATGGAGGTGTCGGAATACTCCTGTCCGACAGCTGCTCCTTCACCCCAATTTCACCGCCGCCCTCTGCCTCCTTCCCTCCTTCGAGGTAAACTTTGTCCGCATCTTCTCCCCTGAAACCTTCAGCTGGCTGTCATCTACCACCCCCTAGAATCTAACCCCACCTTCCTCGACCACTTCACCACTTGGCTTCTCCGCTTCCTTTCCTCCGACATCCTCACTATAATCATGGGAGATTTCAACGTCCCCATTGACACCCCCCATCCCGCTGCCTCTAGACTCCTATCTCTGCCCTCCTCCTTCAGGCTTTCCCAATTGTCCTCCTCAGCCACTCATAAAGACGGTCATATGCTTGACCTCATCTTCACCCGCCTATTTTCCCTCACTGACCACTCAAACTCACCCTTCCCCTATCCAACAACATCCTATTGACCTTCTCCTCTCTCTTTTCCCCCTCCACGCCCCCATCTCCGGAAACTCACTCATGCCAAAGAAACCTTAATCTCATCGACTTCCACTCATTCTCCGAAACCCTTCATACTCTCACAGACTTAGCTTCCTCACTTGACACCGACGCTGCTGTAACCCTCTATAACACCAAATTATGTACAGCCCAAGATCATTCCGCCCCCCCTCACACATGCCAAAACCCGCGCACACAGGCAACCCTGGCTCACAACCCTCACTAAAGATCTACGTCGGATGTCCAGGGTGGCCGATCGGAGGTGGAAGAAATCCTACTCCACGGAGCACTTCGCCACGTACAATCTCTCTTCAACTTCAAGAATGCACTCACCGCCACAAAACAAACCTACTTCTCTTCTTTAATTAATTCACTGTCCCACAACCCAAACAAGTATTTAAAACTTTTAACTCCCTACTCCGTACCCCTGCACCTCCTCCCTTCCCCCTCATTTCTGATGACTTTGCCACCTTCTTCAAACAGAAGATCGTCAAAATCAGAGAAAGCTTTGACCCACTGTCCCCCCAGTTGTTAGACCAGGCCCGTCGAGATATATGGGATCTCCTTAACTCTCCAAGGAGAACCCATCTCAGTCTAGTTCTTCTGGTGGGGACTGTGCTTGGTGTAGGGCGGTTGGATCATGCTCCTAAGAAGTCATCGACCACTCCGGGTTTTGTGGTTTAGGGATTCAGCCGGCTGAGCCACCTCGGAGCCGGTACTTCAGCTTGGACTGGGCTAGGATATTTGGTTACCATTCTGTTTCTTGGCCCCTTTCTCTTCTAGGTCAGCAGGTTGAGGTGCCCTCCCTGTTAGCTTCACTTCTGCTGTTCTGTTTCTCTGCAGCTTTTCCTTCTTGTCCCACTCTTGACTCGACTTTCAACTCCACTGCACTGCACTCCACTGCACTCACTAACTCCTTACTGCCTTCCACACTTGCTTTATAACCTAGCTTCTCCTCCCACCGGAACAGGTTACCCTAGTAACGGGCAGTCTGATTAGTCCCCTATCACTAGGTATTGCATATGCTGCTGGAGCTTCAGGCTTGTTCTACTCATTACCAAAACAAAGCATATTGCACCTTCAGTCAGGGGTGCAGTACCCTTTTGTAGCACGCTCTTCGCGGGGCGCTACACAAACATGCCCTGATCACACCCATTCTCAAAAAATCCTCCCTCAACCCATCACCCATCTCTAACTATTGCCCCATATCTCTTCTCCCCTTCGTATCAAAGCTGCTTGAACAACACGTCCACTCTGAACTGTCCTCTCACCTCTCCACCTGCTCCCTCTTCAATCGCCTACAATCCTGTTGCCGACCTCATCACTCCACCGAAACAGCCCTAACCAAAGTCACCAACGACCTACTGACCGCGAAGAGCAAGCAACATTACTCTGTCCTCCTCCTCCTTGACCTATCTGCCGCCTTCGACACTGTCGACCACTCCCTCCTACTCCGGATCCTGAAATCTCTCGGCATCACTGACCTAGCCCTCTCCAGGATCTCCTCATACCTAAAGGACCGGACCTTCAGCATCACGCACCTCCTCCTTGCCCTACCCCCTATCTGTTGGCATCCCTCGGGCTCGGTCCTGGGACCTCTATTCTTCTCCATTTAAACCCTCGGCCTTGGATAACTCATTGAGTCCCACAGCCTCCAGTACCATCTCTACGCTAACGACACCCCGATCTACCTGTCTGGGCCCGACATCACCTCCCTACTATTTAAAATCCCACAATGCCTGTCCGCCATCTCATCCTTCTTCTTTGCTCGCTTCCTCAAGCTGAACATGGACAAAACCGAGTTCATAGTTTCGCCCCCAAGTCGCTCTCCCCCTCTACCAAACCTATCCATCACTGTCAATGGCTGCTCACTTTCCACAGTTCCCCATGCCAAGTGCCTTGGGGATACTTTTGACTCCTCCCTCTCCTTAAAACCTCCTATCCATGCCCTCACCGCCTCCTCCCGACTCCAGCTCCAAAATGTCTCCCGGATCCACTCTTTCCTTCATCACGACACTGCTAAAACCCTTGTTCATGGTCTCATTATCTCTCACCTCGACTACTGCATCCTCTTGTTCACCGGCCTCCCCACTACTTCCCTCGCACCTCTCCAATCTATTTCAAACTCGGCTGCTCGACTAATCCACTTGTCTCCCGCTACACCTCTGTCTCCCCCCCTCCACCAAGCCCTTCACTGGCTCCCCACCTCTCAGAGATCCCGATTTAAAACCCTAACCATGACATACAAAGCCATCTGATGTGCCCCTAGGCCATTGTGCTATCTCTCTGGGATCACGGTAGTCGTGACCAGGTCCCGTGCCCTGGGCTCAGTCCAAAGAGGGCTTGGGGTTATATACAGGGAATTTGTCGTGAAGCCACCCGTGGGATGTGGTCAATGGGGGTCAAACAGTTCACATGGTGCTGTCACGCCAACACAGGCGGAGGGAACAAAGAGACCCACTGGACCACAGAGTCTGTGGATGCCGACGCCAGAAACACGCTGGAGACAGAAGGCAGGTTAAGGAGTTTTATTTATAATGACAAAGGAGACATGGAGCCCCTGGAGAGGGCCTCAGGGTCCGAGCCACCAGAACCTCCCACCGAAACCCTGCGACCTTGACCCCTGTACAGGGATATGACTCAGCGCAATGTGGGAGGACCGATGACCCCGGAGCCTGTTAACCGACTGCCAGGCGGCACACAGTGAGAAGGGAGGCAAGAGTGGTGTAGGGATCCTCCGGCAGCAGCTGGTGACGTCTGTAGCTGGAGATCTGAATAACCAGCAGGACTGGATCCCTGTGAAAGAAAACAGAACACAGAATAAACAATATGCAAGGAAACCACTGAAGCTAGCCAGACCTGGACAAGAGCTCAAGGAGCACAGTAGAACGCCCAGGCACTGGCTGAATGCAGGGATTAAACTTATATATCCTCCCCTCAGCAGCAATTGGCTGAGAGGGGTGATTGGGAAGGACACACTGGCCCTTTAAGAGAGTGCACGAGTGGGTGCCCGCCCCCTATGTGCACAACCAGGAAGACAGGAGGACAGAGGAGGGCTGGAATCTGCAGCAGCTGGAGGGGAGGACAGGGGAACGTGACCCAGACCGGCACGGCGGCGGAACACAGAGCGGGACCCCCGGTGCAGAAGGTGAGTAGCAGAAGCAGGATCTGGCACCGACCGAGCGGCAGCAGGCACAGGCTGGGAAGGGACAGTGACAGGTGCACAGTTACGGGTAGCTGCCGGGTAGTCACCAGAGGATGAAGTGTCTCTGAGGCCCTCCGCGATGTTCCTTTTTTAGTCACTCTCTGTCCTTTCTCTACCTGCGCTTGTTCTTGTAGGCTCCTGCGGCTGCTTGAAGCTAAGCGGCTTGCCCTCTCTCTCCTGTGTGTGCCGTATGACAGGCAGCTCGAGTCCTTCACTTTCTCTACCCTGCATCGTGGCATCAGTGTTTCTGAACTTTATGTGCTACTTTGCCTCCTGACACAGTGTGGCTGGGAAATCTGGAATTCCCCACCTTCCGGTATTGACTGCCAGGATGTGTAACCCTGTACAGTCTCAGACCCATTGTCTGTTCTCTGCGCTTTCCTCTGAGGCGAGCACGATGCTCCTCGTTTCCCCCAGGCTTTCCCTCCTTCCTCCTCAGACTCTCTCCATGGCTTTTATGCCTAACTCCCTTCTTCCTGCTCTTTCCACTACACCTCAGCTCCTCCCACCGGGGCTGTGTCTCCCAGGCAAACAGGTTAACCCTTTAGTCCCTCTATTCTAGGTGTGTGAATGGAGGGATGAGGGCCTCAGATTAACATCACATCCCCCTGATGACAGGAATACCACACACACTGTCTTGGGTGCAGTACCCCTTTAGTTGCGCCATGACCAGTGGGGCGCCACATATCCATCACCTGTCCTCCCTACACATCTCCGACATGGTCTCCCGACACGTGCCCGCACGCAACCTACGATCCTCCCAAGAACTACTTCTCTACTCCCCCCTTATCTCATCCTCCCACAACCGCATACAGGATTTCTCCTGTGCATCCCCCATACTCTGGAACTCTCTCCCCCATTACATCAGACACTCACCTACCCTCGGCAACTTCAAAAGAAACCTGAAGACTCACCTCTTCAGACAAGCCTACGGCCTACAATAAGTCCTGATCGCTGCACCGCCACACAATCGGCATTTACGCTTCCTACTGTTTCCTCGCTCGCCCCTCATAGACTGTGAGCCCTCGTGGACAGGGTCCCCTGTCCTCCCGTACCTGTAATGACTTTGTGGCCCGCATGGCGACTAGGGTGGCCACAGGTAGGAACTGCAGCCAGGCAGGTGGAGACAAGTTGTTACATACACACCTTCAAAACACACACCCACAGATACAGCACCCAACCCGGAGCCTGGTACTCTAGGCGGGCAAGGGGTGACAGGGTTTAAAGGGAAGTGAGTGGGAATGTAGGTCAGGTGACAGCACTAGGATATAAAGGGAAAACTAGGAGGAGTTAGGTAGTAGGCCAGAGTGAGCTGAACTGAAAAGACCAAGAGTAGGCCAGAGGGTGCCAAGAAAGAAAGACAAAGACCAAAATAAAGACAGTGTCTTTTCTGAGGGCAGGGCTCCCTGGAGGCGCAGAATCCTGCGAGACACAGTTCCCTGGAGAGAAAGCCAACTCCATAGCCTGCAGCCCGAGGGAAGGGAAAGACAGAGACCGGACCAGGACAACTGGGTTCGAGGAACACAGCAGCGGTGTTAGAGAACGACAGTGAAGAGAATCCCTTCCCAGTGCAGAAGTCACACGTGTAGGAAAGGGTCCGGTGATCCCTTGCAAGATAGAGACATCTAAGGCTAGGCTGGGACCAGAGAGTCGGCTCTGGGTGACCGTAGCTACACGCCGGTACATGGACACACCGATGGGGAGGCACAGATTCCAGGTCTGGTCACCCAACACATGGGCTGGAGGATCAGCAGCACATAGGACCCAGGCTTACCACCCACACACAGAGGGGGAAGCTAGACAAGGGATCGAGCTGCCCCCATATAGCCCACAGGAAAGAGAAGCACAGAAGAGAGCCTGAAAGGTATAGAGAAAGTGAAGGGTCTCAGAGAGGAAACCTGACTGCAGAGGGTTCAGAGAGTGTATGGAGTTAACTGTGTAAAAGAACTGCACTGTAACTGTTGGAACTGTGGAAGAACTTGTTCGTAAAACCTGGTGAACCCTGCTTCAGTCTCCCATGTGTGATTCCCTGCAAACAGAACTGTATATTCATATTACACCCTGTCAGGAGCAGCCCCGACCCGCAGTGGGCTCATCCATCTAGCTGCAGCCCCATCCATCCTCCTGACAGAGCTACGCTGCAGCGGTGGTCCCCTCACTGACCACAACCCGTGGGTGGCGTCACGACAAACTCCCCTGTAAATATTCCTCCATTTACTTGTGGGTTCGGGACACGGTCCGGACCCAGGACTGCCGTGATACCCCCCGTGATACCCCGGTCCAGTACCGAGTACCCCGTCCCAGTGGGCTCCACAACTTGAATGTCCATATTTACTGTATTTGCCTGCATTCACCCCTCTTCACATGTAAAGCGCCATGGAATGGCACTATATAAATAAATAATAATAATAATCTCTCCCCTCAGCCCCTGTACATTTGGTCCCTCTTTTGGCTTTCCATTTTACCTTCCTATAATTCTCACACAGGAAGGCTATACATACAGAAAACCAGCTGAGAAACTGTACTGCGCATTATCGACTATAAGCTGGATTCAATGCTAATAAAACAATCTATTATATAATTACGAATGGATTTCGCGCACCAAACTCGCATGCGACTCAGCGTGGTCATGTGGATACGAACGAAGCATTGGCCGCGCAGCGGCCATTGCGAGCAGCTCTAAGGCGACTCGCTATGCCCGCGCAGCGGGCATGGCGAGTCGCCTTAGCGGCGCGAAGCATTGGCCGCGAAGCGGCCATTGCGAGCAGTTCTAAGGCGACTCGCTATGCCCGCGCAGCGGGCATGGCGAGTCGCCTTAGCAGCGCGAAGCATTGGCCGCGAAGCGGCCATTGCGAGTCACAGACTCGCTCTGCTAGAATCCCGATGCATTGTGCATCGGGCACCCATCTAGTGAATTTATAAAAATTACACTAGACGGACCCAATTGTCTCTTCAGGGAGGAAGTAGATGAACTCTAGTGCCACGTATTGGAAGACGAAAACTAAAAGTCAAGTAAGCAGACCAGTGACACCACTGGAATCAGGGTCTCTGCCCTTGGATCATGCTTTTCTGAGATTATGTAGCAAAAATGTTCTGACAGATTCCATGACAAATGACAGCGGAAAAGGCATTGCAAAAAGCGTCTCCAAGGAGGTAGGAAAAGATGGTTTGCAATACAAATATGTTGTGTGTACACCTTCCCACACTGCTGTGGAGGGCTTTAGCCCAACGTCCTTTGCAGAACTGTTTAATTTGAATACATAGGATGCTTTCGAGCATGAATGGCCTGTGTACAGACTTGCCACAGTGTCTCAGTGGGTTTCATTAGGACTTTCACTTGGTCATTCCAAAACCTAATTTTCTTTCCTTTGAGCCTTTCAGAGGTGGACTTGTTTGTATTCATCACATGATTGTCTAGCTGAACAACCCAACTGCTTTAGGTCATGAACTGAGGAACTGACGCTCTCCATCAAGATTTTATGATATGAAGCAGAATTTATTACAAGTCGTTCAGGTCGTGCATAAGCATAGCAGCTACATGCCATCATCATGCTTGACTGTTGGTATGCTGTTCTAAATAAAACATTAATGTTATGCCTGATTTAAGGTAAAAGTTCCACTTTTAGCTCATCAGTCCAACGAGTATTATCCTAAACATCATAAGCGAACCTGTTCAGGGTGGAAGTTTGGGTGCTCTAAGTATCTAAGTCACTGGAGCATCGCGGTGCCCGGGCACATTCATGTATGAGCAGTGTTTGAACCGTTTGCACTAGGGGTCAAAGAAGTGTTTTCTGCCGTAGTGTGGGTTGTAAAATAAAAAAATACAAATCTTCATCATCCAACCCCTGGAAGTGGTTTACTTATGGCTGACTGTATGGGAGCGTAGAGCCGAACTGCCCAATCAGTGTCTTCAAATGAGGTTCGGGTCAGGTTTTAACCCTAGTCTGTTTTTAAAAGTCCAGCTCCACCACTCGAACCTGAAATTCAACGGGTCCGCTCATCTCTAGTTGTAAGGCCATCTAGATATATTGGGATGAATCTTTGTATTTTTTGGTTGACATGAACTGTCAACCAAAGAGCACATGCGCTCTATTATACCCTGCAGAGTCAGGCTGGGTTATACATTCAGCACCTACCAGACAGCTCCGATTGATGCTGTTAACCACTTAGATGCTTTGGTCAATTTGGTCAGTGACATTGAAGTGAGGGAAAAGTGTCTCACAACCATTCTAATGCCTCACTGCCATCTCAGATTTGTACTCTCATGAAGTTTAGTATTTTTTGTTAATATGTTACTTATATACAATTCATGTGAGCTATTTAATCATAGTTAAGTATACTGTAACCTTAATGTTCAATAAAAATTTTAATAAAAGATTTACAAAGTCACGTGACCGGACCCACATGTCCGGGTTTTCGGCCATAAATTGCCACAGATTCCACTACGTAGTGCGCTTATCACTCAGATAAAAGAGACAAGAATTATTGGTATATATCAATACTATGTTTATTAATATTTAGGTTGGTTCATTTAAGTGTGCCATGAGAATTGATCATATATTCTATTTTTCTGCTTGTTGTTTTAGCAACTTAAGAAGGCCAGACTGCCGAAACGTTTTGTTTGTTACAACTCTGTCCATTTAATCTGCTACTGAATAAAGAATTCAAGAATCATTTTTGTGCCATGTTTTTGGATATAGAAAGCTGGGGGCATCCTACGTCAGGGGTCTCCAGCAGGACAATGATCCCAAACATCAAGATGCCCCAGAAATGGATGAAAACAAAGCGCTGGAGAGATCTGAAGAGGCAGCAATGAGTCTGGATCCAAATCCCATTGATCACCTGTGGAGAGATCTGAAGTGGCAGCAATGAGTCTGGATCTAAATCCCATTGATCACCTGTGGAGAGATCTGAAGTGGCAGCAATGAGTCTGGATCTAAATCCTCATTGATCACCTGTGGAGAGATCTGAAGTGGCAGCAATGAGTCTGGATCTAAATCCCATTGATCACCTGTGGAGAGATCTGAAGAGGCAGCAATGAGTCTGGATCTAAATCCTCATTGATCACCTGTGGAGAGATCTGAAGTGGCAGCAATGAGTCTGGATCTAAATCCCATTGATCACCTGTGGAGAGATCTGAAGTGGCAGCAATGAGTCTGGATCTAAATCCTCATTGATCACCTGTGGAGAGATCTGAAGTGGCAGCAATGACTGGATCTAAATCCCATTGATCACCTGTGGAGAGATCTGAAGTGGCAGCTGTGAGTCTGGATCTAAATCCTCACTGATCACCTGTGGAGAGATCTGAAGTGGCAGCAATGACTGGATCTAAATCCCATTGATCATTTGTGGAGAGATCTGAAGTGGCAGCAATGAGTCTGGATCTAAATCCTCATTGATCACCTGTGGAGAGATCTGAAGTGGCAGCAATGAGTCCGGATCTAAATCCTAATTGATCACCTGTGGAGAGATCTGAAGAGGCAGCAATGAGTCTGGATCTAAATCCTCATTGATCACCTGTGGAGAGATCTGAAGTGGCAGCAATGAGTCTGGATCTAAATCCTCATTGATCACCTGTGGAGAGATCTGAAGTGGCAGCAATGAGTCTGGATCTAAATCCTCATTGATCACCTGTGGAGAGATGTAAAGTGGCAGCAATGAGTCCGGATCTAAATCCCATTGATCCCCTGTGGAGAGATCTGAAAATTGCTGTTGGGAGAAGACGAGAGACCGGGAGCAGATTATAAAGAAGAGGAGGAACTCCAGGAGAGAAGAAGCTTGTGGAGGTTATAGGAGGAGACTGACTGTAGGGATTTATTACAAAGGGGGAAACTAATATTAAGGTGAGGGGGACAACAATATTGTCCGGACCATTTTTGCGGTTTTGTGAGAAATGATGTCCAATTTACCTTTTTTGTCTCATGGGTGACCACACTTTTGTCCATGACTGTATATAGTATATATATATGTGTGTGTGTGCATGTATATCTGTGTACAGTATATAGTATATAAAGTTGTGTATTGATGTAATTGTAATGACCTAAAAGATTTGTAACCTGGTCAGTTTTACTGCACAGTGATTGAAACCCAAATGATACCAGAATGTGTGGTGGTGGCAGTGGCGGTGGTGGTGGCGGTGGCGGTGGTGGCAGTGGTGGTGGTGGCGGTGGGCGGTGGTGGCAGTGGTGGCGGTGGTGTGGCAGTGGTCGGTGTGGGTGGTGGTGGTGGTGGGGTGGTGGTGGCAGTGGTGGCGGTGGGGTGGCGTGGTGGTGGTGGCGGCAGTGGTGGTGGTGGTGGTGGCAGTGGCGGTGGTGGCAGTGGTGGTGGTGGTGGCAGTGGTGGTGGTGGCAGTGGTGGCGGTGGTGGTGGCAGTGGCGGTGGTGGTGGTGGGGGGGGTTGCTATGTCACATCACTTAGAATTTTTTAAAAAAATTTTTAGTACAATATATATGGAAAAATTAAATCGTGTCATTCAACGCCACAACTCGTCCTGCCTGAAAAGGACAGCCTTCATATGGCTATGATAAAAGATAGAACATGAATGTCTCTTGGAAGAATGGATAAAAGAAAAATGAAAAAGCAAATGAAAAACATTTCCAGGAGATGAAGATAGTATCGAACTTTCTCCCAAAGCGTAATAATGGTATTGAATGAGAAAGCCAACTGCACGGGGCTGAGACGCAACATCATACTCCACCTGTGCACCGCTGTGGCTCTGCTTCGGAAGGAAGCAGCCATGTTTCTTAATCTTATAAGGGAATGTCTGAAATGTTAGGAGTCTTCTTGAACAGCAGGTTGATTCTCACTAAATCCATCTCTGTTCAAAAGGTCTAAAAAAATCCACTGTGTGCAAAACCAAGAGTTGTGTCCACATTTATTCCACCCATCAAGACTCCTACGGGTTTCCCATGCCATCTCCAAAGTGTTTTGTATAGCGGGCAGCCTGTGAACTTTTACTTGTGAACTAATTGGTATTTCCCTGCGGATGGCAGGCAGCTGGATGTTAGTTCTGACCTATTCACCCTTGCCGGTGTGGCACATTATGGGTCTACTCCAAAAACAGCAGGTGGCAATATTGTTCACCCCTCATTACAACCATCTACAACAGGGTTTGCTGTTCACAGTCAGTGGGGCGTGTGATGTGCGAGGGCCGTGTGTCTGATGGTGGGGGTACGGGGAGCGGGTCACAGGGGGCCACTAGTTAATGTTTCATGCTTTCACTAAAAGACGCAGCTTTCCTGCTCACTGGAGAAATGCACTATGACTTTAATTTATCCCATTTAGAAACTTTTTTTTAGGACAAGGGTAAAGGATTGAGGAACTTGAGTTGTTCAGATAAACCATGAAATGGGCTGTGTCACGAACAATTGTACAATTAAATTAATAGATCTTAGAATAAAAATAAGCTCTACAATTGGAAGTGTTAATAATAAATGTTCCTGTCCTGAGATATTCTTATAAATGTGCCCCTGTGTAATGGAAGTGTCCAACCATGCAGGAACAGGTGGGATATACCACAGCTCCTGGGCAGGGGAGGAAGTAATGGTGGGTTTACACGTTGCGATATCGTTCCGATATCATATACAACGGCGCGGGAGCGCGCATTTAGTGCCCGGTTTTCCCTGAATCGCATCGGCGGTTTACACGTCCCGATATCGGGATACAACGTCCCGACGATGTGTACGCCCCCCGACCAAGGACCGACCATTTAACATGGTAGTGAATGGGGGACGTTGTACTGCGCATCAGAGTTGGATGTTTACACGGGCCGATCCGGCTCCAACCGGCATCCAATATCGGGCGGTTGAATAGCACGCTCATTCGACCCCCGATATCGTTTTGCCATCGTTCCTGCATCGCATTGTACGTTCACACCGTACAACGCAGGAACGATATCGGGTCCAACTCACGAACCACGTGACTTTTGGTCGGAGATGGACGCCGATATCGCAACGTGTAAACCCACCATAAGAGAGTATACAGACATTACAGCCAGGAATCACAGAATATAAGAGTATACAGACATTACAGCAGGGGATCACAGAATATAAGAGTATACAGACATTACAGCCGGGATCACAGAATATAAGAGTATACAGACATTACAGCTGTGGATCACAGAATATAAGAGTATACAGACATTACAGCCGGAGATCACAGAATATAAGAGTATACAGACATTACAGCCAGGAATCACAGAATATAAGAGTATACAGACATTACAGCAGGGGATCACAGAATATAAGAGTATACAGACATTACAGCCAGGAATCACAGAATATAAGAGTATACAGACATTACAGCAGGGGATCACAGAATATAAGAGTATACAGACATTACAGCCGGGGATCACAGAATATAAGAGTATACAGACAATACAGCCGGGGATTACAGAATATAAGTGTATACAAACATTACAGCCGGGAATCACAGAATATAAGAGTATACAGACATTACAGCCGGGGATCACAGAATATAAGAGTATACAGACATTACAGCCGGGGATCACAGAATGTAAAACAAAAAGGAAAAGGGGCGCAAATGTGTAGGATCCCCTTATTAAAAACGTCTATGTGGCGTGGGTAGGTGGCCACTCACCTTATCGGATTGTGCAATTCCTGCACAACCCGTTTTAACAGCCTCCGCCGCCGCCTGATGAAGACTGTTTGTATGCAGTTGAAACGCGTAGTGGAGCTGTGAGGGGAGCTAAGAAGTTAATAAAAGGTTTGCCATTTATGAAAACATCTTACATGTCTGCTTGTTCCTTAGAGCGCTCCTAATTAGACCGCCATTACTATTTTTTGCAGGGGATCACAGAATATTAGAGTACACAGACGTTACAGCCGCAGATAGCAGAATATAAGAGTATACAGCCATTACAGCCGGGGATCACAGAATATAAGAGTATACAGACATTACAGCCGGGGATCACAGAATATAAGAGTATACAGACATTACAGCCGGAGATAGCAGAATATAAGAGTATACAGACATTACAGCCGGGTATCACAGAATATAAGAGTATACAGACATTACAGCTGGGATCATAGAATATAAGAGTATATGTGGCGCCCTGCTCACGCAGGTAGCCACAGACATGCCTAATGCACAGCTAGGTTTCCACAGCAGGTACTTACTACATTCAACACCTTCCACCCCGGCACAGTAGGGGGAGCTATACTCACTGATTTTAGGTGAGGTCCCCTATAAATACTGCTGCTGGGGGAGGAGTTAGTTAGAGTGTGCAGATGCTAGGAGAGCTGCAAAGACGTCCTGGTGGTCGGTGCTACGGTTAGGCCCGAACCAGTGACCCATGGTGGCCCTTCTGCCGTTCAGCAAGCCTAGGAGTGGGGACAGAAGGCAAGGAGCAGAGCCCCGGGGACCATGCTCAGCCTGTGGAGAGCTGTGGCGCCCCGCAACGAGTGCGTCACAGGAGGGTATTGCAGCCAAAAAACAGCAGCAATATTCTCCGACCCAGCAGTCATGTGGTTAACTTAGAGATCTGTACTCTGGATGCCTCACTTAGAATAGAGGGCCAAACAAGGTCCTGGTGGGTGGAGTGTAAGAGTAGTGCGTAGGATGTTAAGACCAACAGATAGGAGAAGGACTTCAACTTGAACTTGAGAGGGAGAGTAACGCAGGAGCGGGGGCTCCGCACCGCTGTGCAGCCCCGGGCCGTCACCGGTCGGGTGTCAGCACCTGAGGCCTGAACAACCGGGATCGGGCATCACCAACCACGGGTTCCAAAAGACTCCCGTGCCCAAATTACAGCCAGTTTGCTGGTACCGAAGCTAGCAGCAGTTCAGCTCTGCTATGCGAACCAGAGGCGTGGAGGAGCAGCTTTCCAGGAGCACCCCACCGCCAGCCAGATTCCAGTCGTCTAACAGCGGTGTACCCACCGAGGGACCCAAGGCTCCCCAAAACATCCATAACGTACATCTTGGATAGGGATTGAAGCAGCCTCCCCGTACCCGACCTGGTATTCCTGGGCGACAATGGCAATACGTAGCTAGAATGGAGGAACACCGCGGATCTCTGAGGGACACCCATCACTGCTGAGTCCACCCGGTCCACTACCCGTTAACTGTATGCCATGTACTGCTTGCTGGTTACAGTAAATACCCGTTACAGAGACTTACAGTGTCCGTGCTTCCTTATGATTGCATCCGTCCGTACACAAGGTAACCGCAGCTGCCGCAGAACATCTTAAGCAGCTCCAGCCTCCGGGGATCACCGCTCAGCCTGTGTGGAGCGTTCCATCTTGCTGCTATCCATCCCCTGGAGGCCCCGCAGCGTCGGTAGAACTTACCGAACTACACATAGGTGGCGTCACGAATAAATTAACCTCTTAATCTGTTCCCACAAGACGTCTTCAACTTTTTGATCTGCACTCAACCGGGCCCCACTACCGGCAGGCGCGGTCCACCCGTGACAAGGAGGAAGAAGCTACAGCCTGTCTAAACCGGAGTCCCCGGGCCACGGTGAGTCAGAGCCGTCACATCACAAGCTGCCATCCATCATCCCCGGAGGTTCTGCAGCAGCGGTGGTCACCCTGACCACATACCACGGGTGGCGTCACAACTCTATCCCCTGTAAATAAACCCCAACCTTTTCTTGTGGGCTCGGGACATGGTCCGGACCAAGACTGCCATGATAACCCCTGTTATATCCTGGTCCGGTACCGAGTACCCTGTCCCAGTGGGCTCCACATAAGAGTATACAGACATTACAGCCAGGGATCACAGAATATAAGAGTATACAGACATTACAGCCATCCATCATCCCCGGAGGTTCTGCAGCAGCGGTGGTCATCCTGACCACATACCACAGGTGGCGGTAATGTCTGTATACTCTTATATTCTGTGATCCCCGGCTGTAATGTCTGTATACTCTTATATTCTGTGATCCCTGGCTGTAATGTCTATATACTCTTATATTCTGTGATCACCAGCTGTAATGTCTGCATACTCTTATATTCTTTGATCCCCGGCTGTAATGTCTGTATACTCTTATATTCTTTGATCCCATGCTGTAATGTCTGTATACTCTTATATTCTGTGATCCCCGGCTGTAATGTCTGTATACTCTTATATTCTGTAATCCCGGCTGTAATGTCTGTATACTCTTATATTCTGTGATCCCTGGCTATAATGTCTGTATACTCTTATATGCTGTGATCCCCAGCTGTAATGTCTGTATACTCTTATATATCTGTGATCCCCAGCTGTAATGTCTGTATACTCTTATATTCTTTGATCCCATGCTGTAATGTCTGTATACTCTTATATTCTGTGATCCCTGGCTGTAATGTCTGTATGCTCTTATATTCTGTGATCCCGGCTGTAATGTCTGTATACTCTTATATTCTGTGATCCCTGGCTATAATGCCTGTATACTCTTATATTCTGTGATCCCCAGCTGTAATGTCCGTATACCCTTATATTCTGTGATCCCCGGCTGTAATGTCTGTATACTCTTATATCGTGTGATCCAGGCTGTAATGTCTGTATGCTCTTATATTCTGTGATCCCGGCTGTAATGTCTGTATACTCTTATATTCTGTGATCCCTGGCTATAATGTCTGTATACTCTTATATGCTGTGATCCCCAGCTGTAATGTCTGTATACTCTTATATTCTGTGATCCCCAGCTGTAATGTCTGTATACTCTTATATTCTTTGATCCCATGCTGTAATGTCTGTATACTCTTATATTCTGTGATCCCTGGCTGTAATGTCTGTATGCTCTTATATTCTGTGATCCCGGCTGTAATGTCTGTATACTCTTATATTCTGTGATCCCTGGCTATAATGCCTGTATACTCTTATATTCTGTGATCCCCAGCTGTAATGTCCGTATACCCTTATATTCTGTGATCCCCGGCTGTAATGTCTGTATACTCTTATATCGTGTGATCCAGGCTGTAATGTCTGTATACTCTTATATTCTGTGATCCCTGGCTATAATGTCTGTATACGCTTATATTCTGTGATCCCCGGCTGTAATGTCGGTATACTCTTATATTCTGTGATCCCTGGCTATAATGTCTGTATACTCTTATATTCTGTGATCCCTGGCTATAATGTCTGTATACTCTTATATGCTGTGATCCCCAGCTGTAATGTCTGTATACTTTTATATTCTGTGATCCCCAGCTGAAATGTCTGTATACTCTTATATTCTGTGATCCCCGGCTGTAATGTCGGTATACTCTTATATTCTGTGATCCCTGGCTATAATGTCTGTATACTCTTATATTCTGTGATCCCTGGCTATAATGTCTATATACTCTTATATGCTGTGATCCCCAGCTGTAATGTCTGTATACTTTTATATTCTGTGATCCCCAGCTGTAATGTCTGTCACAGATCTCCTGACCAGAACTTAACAGCCTCATATAGGTCTATGGGGGGTTGAATTTAGGTTAGGGTACATGCGGCCAGTCTTTACATTGCAGTCCATACTTGGATTGCGAAACACAGATGTGTAAACAGCTCTCATCAATGTGTTTTTTTAGTTCAAAAAAAGCATTTATTTTGCAATTAGATCTGCAAATGCGTTTTTTACAGCTCCTCATAGAAGGCTGTAAGAGTATGGCCCTACCATCGTGTTCAGCCCTGTTGACATTAACTGTTTTATCACAACTGTGTGATGTGTCTTTAAATGTTACAAGTGTTGACCTGTCCTCTGCATTCGACACAGTTGACCACTGCCTCCTATTACAGATCCTCTCTGCCATTGGTATCAGTGACCTTGCCCTCTCCTGGATCTCCTCCTACCTTTCCAACCGCACATTTAGTGTCTCTCACTCCCACATGACCTCCTCTCCACATCCCCTCTCTGTTGGGGTCCCTCAAGGCTCTGTCCAGGGACCCCTTCTTTTTTCCATCTATACCCTTGGCCTAAGACCAGTCATACAGTCCCATGGCTTCCAGTATCAGCTGTACGCTGATGATACTCAGATCTACCTTTCTGGCCCAGATGTCACCTCTCTGCTGTCCAGAATCCCGGAGTGTCTATCAGCCATATCCTCCTTCTTCTCCTCTCACTTCTATAAACTAAATGTAGACAACACTAAACTCATCATCTTTCCTCCATCTCACACACCTTCCTCACCAGACTATCTATCACAATAAATGACATCACACTTTGCCCTGTACCTGAAGTCTGATGCCTCGGAGTAACCCTTGACTCTGCCTTGTCCTTCAAACCGCACATCCAAGCTCTCGCCACCTCCTGCCGCCTCCAACTCAAAATATTCCCAGAATCCGTCCCTTCCTCAACCCTTAATCTACTAAAGTACTAGTGCATGCCCTCATCATCTCCCGCCTTGACTACTGCAACCTCCTCCTCTGTGGCTTCCCTGCTAACACTCTTGCACCCCTTCAATCTGTCCTTAACTCTGCTGCCCGACTAATCCACCTCTCTCCTCGCTATTTCTCCACTTCTCCCCTCTGCATATCCCTCCACTGGCTCCCGATTCACCAGCGTATCTAATTCAAACTAAAAACATTGACTTACAAAGTCATCTACACTCTGTCCCCCCATATCTCTCTGAACTAATCTCCCAATATCATCCAACTCGTAATCTTCGATCCTCCCAAGACCTTCTTCTCTCCTCCACACTTGTACGTTCCTCATCTAACCGCCTGCAAGACTTCACCCGAGCATCCTCCATCCTCTGGAATTCTGCACCCGAAAATGTCCAACTGTCCCCTGCACTCAAAACCTTCAAGCGGAACCTGAAAACCCACCTCTTCAGAACAGCCTACAACCTGCAATGACCACGGTACCACCTCACCACCACTGGATCTGGCGCTCCACCACCACTGGACCTGACACTTCACCACCACTGGACCCGACACTCCACCACCACTGGGCCTGGTGCTCCACCACCACCACAGCAGACCCATCCTACTGTCTCCTCCCCATTGCCCTGTAGAATGTAAGCCCGCAGGGGCAGGGTCCTCTCTCCCCTCTGTACCAGTCTGTCACTATTCATTCATTTGTTCATTGTATTTTTAACTTCTTTGTATGTAACCTTCTCATGTACAGCACCATGGAATAAATGGTGCGCTATAAATAAATATAATAATAATAATGATAATAATAATAATATTGTAATCTGTATAGATTCCTTATCACTGCAGTATTGACAATGGTCACAAGAGGTCACTGTTCTGTTCACTTCTGTATAGCATTGAGTGAAGGTTTAGTTCCATTTAACAACAGGCAGCAGGGAAAGGGTCAGTTTTGGCAGGGTTAACTGCAGTGCTGGCCCACAGTGGGGTGTAGTAAGGATATATGGGAAGAAGTAGTTCCTGTTTAAGTTGATTATGTTCCCAACACATACAGTGGCTCATGCTGCACAAGTAGAGGTAGGATTCAACTGGTTTTTACTGTTTTTCCAGATCCGGGGTTGTTAAAATCATAGCCGATTTGCAGAAGCGGCAAGAATAACCCTGTTCTGGTACTGTTACAATTCTCCTGGTGCAGGAACGCTGACTGTGAAGCCCTCTGAGGGACAGCCCTTTGCACTGACTGCATTCTGCTCAGGAGCTGTCCTGACATAGGGAAGAAATACTCCTCCAGCCTGCAGTCAGCAGAGTGTGGCACCCCAAGGGTTAATGTGCCACAGTAACATCACACGGGTTCCCTCCCCACACAACACTGACACTACACTAGCACCTCTGGGCCAGGAGGGGGAGCTAAACCAGCTCCCTTATATACTCCGGGTCAGGATAAGTAGTTAGTTCAGTATGTAGCAGTACTGTGAAGAGTTCAGTTCCTGGGAGAACTGAGAGAGACTGTAGTGTAAAGGAGGTGCGTCAGGCTTCTCTACAGCCCGCTCATCGATTCCATGCTAGACAGGTCTGAGGGAAGGAGAACATTAGACAGAGGAACACATCTGGGAGACTGAGTGTGTTAGCAGCGGGTTAATCAGCGTGATGTCCACAGCGAGCAACAGAGAATGTTCATTTATGAGAATTAAGAACAATCCAGCTTATAACATGAGAATAGGATCAATCTGGTTTCTGGGAGAGGGAGAGAGAAATCTGCTGTGACCTTCAGCTTCCAGTTCCACACTAGAATGTACACGCTGGGAGCAGGAGGAGGGACATCCTGTCTCTGAAGTGAGGACCTTTTTTTTTTTTTTTAACTTTGTTGACATATGAACAATATGCATGCAGACATAAAATCACATCATATTAAACAAACAATAGTTGTTGCAATACATACAGATCAATATGCATTAGGCCAACACCCCCACTCAACAACTACTTATTCTGTTAGTCCCGTAGTGGTTCTCAGTCTTGGAACCTAGGTCGTGGCAATGGCTTGGTCAAAATGTCAGCTATCATCTTATCAGTCTCACAATAAACAAACTGAATTATGCCACGATCTATCAAGTCACGTAGATGATGACATCTGACGTCGATGTGCTTAGTTCTAGCACTGATCTTCTCACTGCATGCAAGTTTAATGCATCCTTGGTTGTCCTCATATATAACCGTTGGCTGAGTTAACGGTTTACCAAGATCATCCATCAGTTGTCCTGCCAAATGATTCCTGACTTGATAGGCTCGGACACAACTCAGTCTTTTGGATGACAAAGCAACAGATACTTGTTTTCACTTAACGAGGAGATTGAACTTTCTCCAAGTTTAAATACGTGTGGATTTACGATCATGCAATCACCAGCCCAATCTGCGTCGATGCGATAGCGTGAGTTTTAGATTTCCTGCTGCAGATAACTTTAAATTTACCCTTTGTCCTTTTAAATATCGGAGCAACTCTTTTAACGGCGTTCCAGTCCTTTGTGCTGACGGTTTCTCCCCATATCTGCACAATATCCCAACTGCTGTTGTAATATCTCTGGTGGCAATGGTAGCAACGGTTTGTGGCGCCGGGGCAGGGTCGAAAAATTTGCCGCCTCTTTGGAAGTTGAAATCCGGATATTCAATAGTATACACTGCTGCCTATATAAAAAATATAACTACTCTACGAAAACACAAGATAAAGGGCAATTAGGGGTTAAGTATTGGGCCAAATGGCACTTCACCTATTGGGTTGTCCACTGGCACCGCCACCTCTCACAACCCCATGTATGGCAACAAGCAGACTCAAGGAGGGCCTGGGCGGAGCATTTTGCCGCTGTACTGTGGAGTTTCATAGTGTAATTAAAAATGCATAAATACTTTATTCTATATTATGTCACAATACCGGGATCTGAGGATCTTCTTTTTAGGTCAGGGCTCTCTTTATGCAGTTGTTGTGTCTGCCTCGCTGTCGTCCTTTTACACATGCAGTGCGGTGGACAAGAGCAATTAACTGGTTATACAACGAGAAGTATGGTTATGTACTACTTAGCCATAAACTCTCCACACCAGTAGATTACTATGGATTTTAGTATTAGGTACGGATCACTTGCGGAAACTCTGATTTGAAGTGATGTGATTTTCTCACATTGAACAATCTCTTAGACAGATATTGCCTGGTGTCGGACGCTTTTCTCATCCAGATTCAGGATGAGAAAAAGTTGCATCATTGCGGACAGTATGTGATTCCACGACAGACTCTACCAACTGCAAGGCTATGGGTCCGACATACATGATCCTGACCGCACGATTCGTCATCAAAAGGGATCTGTTTTTTTCACTGATACATTCTCAATTCTGTGCTGTGACAACTGTAAATGTTCCTGTAATGATTTCTACAGTAAATGCTGTGAGAAAAAACAGATTGCACACTGATGTAATCTGAGAGAAATGTCGGACATACCTACAGCAGTTGCCAAATGGACCAAAAAACGGATGTCACTCATCCGACTCTCCTGGATAGAGAACAGACGATTTTTAAGGCAGCGGAGCAGTGTCCACCACGTCCTCAGCTCCTGCTGTGCACTAGTTACCACAAGTCCGCTCCTGGTCGTGCACAGTGTACCACCATGCCTCAGCTCGTGCTATGCACAGACAATATACGGTACACTGTCTGTGCACAGCACGAAGATGAACATGGTGGTACACTGTGCACAGCACGGAGCTGGGGACACGGTGGTACACTGTCTGTGCACAGCACGGAGCTGAGGACATGGTGGTACACTGTCTGTGCACAGCACGGAGCTGAGGATATGGTGGTACACTGTCTGTGCACAGCACAGAGCTGAGGACATCCCAGAAGAGGCACAATAACCACAGACAGGTGGCAGGAGAACATTGAGCCCGCCCAGGAGAACTACAACTCCCAGCACCCAACACACTGCCCAGAAACCATATAGTAATGCCAGAACAGGCAGGAGAACTACAATTCACAGCATGCCACACCCTTCCAACACAGGAAGGTGGAGGCTGCCGCATGGAGGAAGAGACACATGGTACAGCTGCCATTATCACCACACACAGTCCCACTCCTCCTGCGCACCCGTCCTCCTCTGTCCCTCCTGCACCCCTGTCCTCCTCTCCTCCTGCACCATCCTCCTCTGTCCCTCCTGCTGCTCCTGTCCTCCTGCATCCCCGTCCTCCTGCATCCCCGTCCTCCTGCATCCCTGTCGTCCTCTCCTCTGTCTGTCCTGCTGCTCCTCTGTCCCTCCTGCACCCCGTCCTCCTGCACCCCTGTCCTCCTGCACCCCCGTCCTCCTGCACCCCCGTCCTCCTGCACCCCGTCCTCCTCTCCTCCTCTGTCCCCCTGTTCCTGTGCTTCTGCCCCCCCCGTCCTCTTCTCCTCTGCCCCCCTGTTAATGTCCTCTTCTCCTCTGCCCCCCTGTCCTCTTCTCCTCTGCCCCCTGTCCTCTTCTCCTCTGCCCCCCTGTCATCTTCTCCTCTGCTTTGTTCCCCTGTTAATGTCCTCCTGCCCCCCTGTCCTCTTCTCCTCTGCCCCCCCGTCCTCTTCTCCTCTGCCCCCTGTTAATGTCCTCTTCTCCTCTGCCCCCCTGTCCTCTTCTCCTCTGCCCCCCTGTCCTCTTCTCCTCTGCCCCCCCTGTCCTCTTCTTCTCTGCTTTGTTCCCCTGTTAATGTCCTCCTGCCCCCCTGTCCTCTTCTCCTCTGCCCCCCCTGTCTTCTTCTCCTCTGCCCCCCCTGTCCTCTTCTGCTCTGCTCTGTTCCCCTGTTAATGTCCTCTTCTCCTCTGCCCCCCCTGTCCTCTTCTGCTCTGCTCTGTTCCCCTGTTAATGTCCTCTTCTCCTCTGCCCCCCCTGTCCTCTTCTCCTCTGCCCCCCTGTCCTCTTCTGCTCTGTTCCCCTGTTAATGTCCTCTTCTCCTCTGCCCCCCCTGTCCTCTTCTCCTCTGCCCCCCTGTCCTCTTCTCCTCTGCCCCCCTGTCCTCTTCTCCTCTGCCCCCCCCTGTCCTCTTCTCCTCTGCCCCCCCCTGTCCTCTTCTGCTCTGTTCCCCTGTTAATGTCCTCTTCTCCTCTGCCCCCCCCCTGTCCTCTTCTCCTCTGCCCCCCTGTCCTCTTCTGCTCTGTTCCCCTGTTAATGTCCTCTTCTCCTCTGCCCCCCCCCCTGTCCTCTTCTCCTCTGCCCCCTGCAGAGTTTTCCTCACCTCTCCGGGTCCATGGGGGGCCGAGCCGACTGAGTGGAGGAGCTGCCAGCACCGCAGCCGCATCCACCGCACCGCCACAGCACTTGGAGCCATCACGCTGACAGGAAGCAGCAGAGCTCCCAATGGCTTCCTGTCAGCGTGATGATCGCTCTCAGCGCTGGGGGGCCGGCCGGGAGCGGAGCACAGTACATGCGGGCACCTCAGCCGGGCGGCAAGCCGGCGGCGACACCCTCCCTCCCCCACAAAGACTCCAGTTTTCATATGGAGCCTGGGGGAGGGAGGTAAAGAAAAAAAAAAACCGCTCGCACTCCCCTGCCTTGTATATGCAGCCCTGCTGCCGCCCTCACACACACTGCCGCCCGGGGCGCACCGCCCCCCCCGCCCCCCCCACGCTACGCCACTGTCTGGTCGAGTCATAGTTGATATGTATAGAAGTGCCCCCACTGCCTGTCGATATTTCTCATTGTTAGGCAACAGGTCATCTTCTTCCAGTTTCAGGTAGGATGATTCCATTGGCGTTGATACACCTTTGGCTTCTGTCATTCCGTGACTGTGGCTCTGACTCAGGTAGTGTCTTGACAATGTAGGATAGACGTTTAGCTGGTATTCCTTTGTTTGATCTTGACGATCGTCTGATTTCAGGTTCACTTAGGCTGGCTTCACACTTGCAGATGCATCTGCAGCGTTTTGCAGATGCATCTGCAAGTATCAGCATGCAGACCGCGGCCGTGGTGTGAATGCTCTCATTCATTCCTATATGTGAGCCGTAAGCAGGCGTACGCCTGCTTACAGATCACACTCTCCCGCCCGCACTATGGACGCGAGATGTTGCGTCCAAGGTGCGGGGCGGGAGTGTGTGATCTGTCAACAGGCATACGCCTGCTTACGGCTCACATACAGGAATGAATGAGAGCATTCAGACCGCGGTGCGCCCTATTATAAACATAGGGGCCGCGGTCTGCATGCTGATACTTGCAGATGCATCTGCAAAACGCTGCAGATGCATCTGCAAGTGTGAAGGCAGCCTTAGGCCTTTTGTTGTTTCTTCAGTGGTTGAAGAATCTAGCCAGACTTCTACATTCTCCCTTTCGTTGTCTTGTGGTTGTGACTGAGATTGTTGTTGTTGCTTCATCTGGACTACTGGCATAATATCATAAAACTTGGGTGACACAAAATTTTCATCACTCACTACATCTTTGCTTATTGTGACCTTGTTTGTCTCTGGATGTAGAATTCTATAACCTTTCTGGGTTTCACTGTAACCTACCAGAATGCCTTCTATAGCGTGAGATTCCCACTTAGTTAGTTTTTCTTTGGGAATGTATGCAAATGCTTTGCTTCCGAAAATCCTTATGTGCTGTAGTTTTGGCTTTGCACTATTCCATTGTTCAAATGGAGTTTTCTCTGTCGTTTTTCCTGGTAGTCTGTTCTGAAGATAGCAAGCCGTCATAATAGCTTCGCCCCAATATTCTGTAGGCAGATTTGCATCAAATAACATACTCCTTCCGCTTTCACAGAGTGTCCGATTCCTTCTTTCTGCTACACCATTTTGCACAGGGTTGTATGGTACAGTAGTCTGAAATATGATTAAATTTTTCTTTAAAATGCTCTGTGTCTCATTACTTGTATATTCAGTCCCATTATCTGCACGTAGAATTTTTGGCATTCTCCCAAACTTGTTATTTACTTCACCTAGATATATTTCAAGTTTCTCTGGAACTTCATTTTTGCTGTGAAGTAGATAGACAACAGTGTATCTTGAAGTGTCATCAATAAATGTAAGAGAATATCTCTTCTTTTCAGGGGTCTGAATACGCATTGGGCCACAGATATCTGTGTGTATTAAATCTAGTGGTTGTTCTGTTCTTGTAGTACTTTTCTTAGGAAAGGCCTTTCTGGACATTTTCCCTTTGATACAGCTGGTACACCTCATTGTCTGGTTACATGGATCAATTGTAATATCATCAGCTAAGTGTTCTTGAAATAACTTTCTTATTGCTTCTGGGTCTCTATGCACAAGCCGTCTGTTCCATACATGAATACAGTTCTTGTGCATTTCTTGCTTGGCTGTGCATACACACTTTTTACTTTTCAACTGATACAGTTCATCTTTGATTTCTCCTTTTGCTAGTGTGTGACCCTCCTTTGAGATGATGCAGCTATCGTGCTTAAACATAACTTCATTCCCTTGTTTTGTAAGCTTTTTCACGGATAATAGATTACTTTCAAGACTAGCTCCCAGGAGACAGTACCTCGAGGTCCGCGCTGCCACTTCATAAAGGGACAAAAGAAGCCAGTACAAGGAATGTCTGGATCAATGATTCTTCTTTATTAACCAACGCGTTTCAGAGTTATCTCCCAACTCCTTCATCAGGGAATGGACAGGCTTGGCACTGTAAACTTTGCTGAGCTGCTGGTAGTGGCCATCTTTACTTCTTCTCAGTCCGCTGTTGTCTTTCTATCTCTGTGCTCTGGAGGTCTGGGACTTCTGTGACTCCTGGGCCCATAGCCTGTTAGCAGCGCGTTAATCAGCGTGATGTCCACAGCGAGCAACAGAGAATGTTCATTTATTGAGAATTAACAACATCCAGCTTACAACATGAGAATAGGATCAATCTGGTTTTTGGGAGAGGGAGAGAGAAATCTGCTGTGACCTTCAATCTTCCAGTTTCACACTAGAATGTGCATGCTGAGAGCAGGAGGAGGGACAACCTGTCTCTGAAGTGAGGACCTTTTTTTTTTTTTTTTAACTTTGTTAACATCTGAACAATATGCATGCAGACTTAAACTCATATCATATTAAACAAACAATAGTTGTTGCAATACATACAGATCAATATGCATTAGGCCAACACTCATCCCACGGACTCCTGCAGTATCTCTCAGGTCCCGCAACATGACATCCACAGAGTCCATATTGAGAGGCACAGATGAAAAGGGAGTAAATTGGCAAGTTTAGCACTGTGTCTAAGTGGGTGGGAGATTAACACTGTGTTGTCTGTGCCATAATTGCTGAACCTCTGAAATGGCTGCCCCCTTATATAGCATCCCCCTGACCACCTAATGCTCCTCCTCGACATTTGAAAAATGCCCCCTCCACCCCTTAATTCCACCCACTGGATACTTTTAGAATTATTAACTCCTCCAGTAACCCCCCAAAGTCCCAATATGTTGCTCCCTCCATTTCCGCCCCAAACCCTGTCATGGCGGCCTCTCTCAATAGGGCATTTTCCCTGTCCGGCCTTTCTGAACTGTGGTTCCCTGAGTGTCTATGTGGATGAAATCAAGTAGATGGCTTAGATCGTATGTTGTATGAGAAGTCTGCCCCCTCATTTTCAGCAAAACATCTGACTCTTAAAGACAGAAAGAACAGGGATCAGCAGACAGGAGAGGACACGTGTATCAGATATTAGAGGAATGGCATGGATTTATACGGAATCTGTCTTCAGTCATATTCTGGCATCAGAATATAAAGTTACATTAATGGACTTTCTTTATAATTCCGGTATATACAATGGTGTGATAAAGTGTTTGCTTCCTTCCTAATTTCTTATTCTTTTGCATGTTTGACACACTTAAGTTTTTCGGATATTTATTATTAAGGGAAAAAGAACTCCAACCTACAGGGCCCTGTGTGAAAAGGTGATTACCTTCCCTTCCTTAAACATAAATGAAGTGTAGTTTATCACATTTTTGGGAAAATGAGTTCAATTTCCCTAGCTACACAAAGGCCTGATTGCTTCCACACCTGTTCTCAATCAAGAAATCACTTAAATAGGTCCTGCTTGACAAAGTGAAGGAAGTAGACTAATAGATCGCCGAAGCTAGGCATCATGCCACATGACCCATAGAAATTCAGGAACAAATAAGAAACAAAGTAATTGAGACCTATCAGTCTGGAAAAGGTATATGTCCCATTACATCTGGCGTAGCATTTCAGAAAAGGAACTCAGTAAAATGAGTTGGTGGTGGTGTGATGGTCTGCGGCTGTTTTGCTGCTTCAGGACCTGGAAGGTTGGCTGTTTTAAATGGAACCATGAAGTCTGTTGTCTACCAATTAATCCTAAAGGAGAACATCCGGCCATCTGTTTGTTTCATCAAGCTGAAGAGCACTTGTGTTATGCAGCAGGAAAATGATCCTGTCCAAGAGTGACTGGTACCTCTGCATCTCTGTAAGAGGGTCTAGGGTTAGTTTTATTCCGCCTTGGGAGAATATGGTGTATGTGTATTATGTATTTATGAATAGAGTTGATAAGTGTAATTGTATGTGTGTGGCCATCTTGCGGCCAAGACTGCTCCTCGGTACCCTAAATTATAGGAGTTATTAATAAATTAGTGATATTCCTCTGGGGTGGGGCCTTGTCACCAAAAAGGGCCTGTGGTGTAGATTCAGGAGTAGAGTCCCAAGTAAAGAGAAGCTAGAACAAGAACCGCTTACCCATTTTGATTCAGCTTGCCCATTTGGGTCACCTTGGGATCTAGTATATGGGAGCTGAACATACTGTGAGTGTGCTCTTTCCGGTGTTGGCGCTTGCTCTCTGCCTCAGGCACATTCTCAGGCAGTAGCTGTTTTCTGCGGTGCCAGTTCTCTGGACCTTGGCATAGACTTGGGTGAACCTAGTTGCCTTGGTGCAAGCTGTAAAGGAACTTTTGTCTAGCGGTGTCCCTGCTGGTTTCTCTGGATAGATCCCCGTGGGTGGTATAGGGGTGGAGCCTAGAGAGATGGTATGAATTCACGGCAGGCTACAGTGATGTTGAGGGGTGAGAGACTGGAAGTATTGGTATGAGGGGAGCACTCTGCAGCAAATTATACCAATGTGAATACTCTCAAAAGAATAATGTATTAGATGAGTGCCCATGTATCACGAGACTGTTTAAGGAAAGAATCGATGCAAGTTTTGATCATCTCGGGGTGTGCTTTGACCCTCATCGAAGTTAACTCCGGACTTGACTTTTGCAATGTAGTCGACCAAGGCAAGCTCAGCTGAACTGGGGCTGCTCTGCAGTCGAGGCTCTGCCTTTCCTTGACTACCAAGACCCATATGGACAGCAACTCAACTTATTTACGTAGAGAAATAGTAAAGCTTATTGAAGATTTATATCCAAGAAAGTTTCCATGAGAAGTTGCAGATAACAAAACATAGATGAGTATGTACAACCCGGGGATTATAGAATTTTACCTTGTTTTCAAGTGCGGTTGTATAACTTGACTAGTCATGTTACCAGTACGTGTTTAGTTTTCTGGAAATCCTTCATATATGGAGATGAAGAAAATGTGATGTTTTCTGTGAAGCAGTCATGGATGTTACAAAAAGGACTGGAAAGAATAGAAGATCATATATGAAGCCTTGGGTTATGTCTCAAAACACAGACTAAGTACTTATTAATTCCTATCTCATACAATTTAGTATTTTAAGGATCAAGTCACCCAATTGTAGAAGGTCGGGGGGTGCATCTACAATAGGGCAACCAGCAATGTGCTGAGTCCGGGCAGATAGAGGTATCAGCACTGAAATGAATCTCCCATAAATGCCAATGCAATAAACTAACATCAGTGTATGTCAGCTATGTAAAACAAATCACTGGGTGCCACTAGTTTAACAGGGGAATGGAGGTTTAGCTAAATTCTGACCTGACTTTGGGCTCAAACAATAAAAGAGACATGAGAGAAAAAGAAATGAGGGTCAGTAAGGACCGTCATGCAGTTGGTCAGGAGGAAAAAAAATAGGTTCAGTGAGGGCCGGCATGCAATGGGTCAGAGGGCAGGAAAAAGGGTCAGTGAGGGCCGGCATGCAATGGGTCAGAGGGCAGGAAAAAGGGTCAGTGAGGGCCGGCATGCAATGGGTCAGAGGGCAGGAAAAAGGGTCAGTCAGGGCTGGCATGCAATGGGTCAGAGGTAGTGATGGGCGAATCCTAAATTACTCGGAATCGCTTGACTCTAGCGAGTCCGAGCACAGGACTCGCTACTCGTTGCGAGTCTAGCGAGTCCAATGTTAATGAATGGGGAAGCGAGTAATAGCGAGTAGTGTGAGATTTACAAATCGCAGATGTGTCTCGGAAGCTTCAGCCTGAAGCAATCCTAGTTTTGTCATTTATTTGCATTGCTCGTTTACTTTGTAAGTAATCGCTGACTCGCACAGATAAGAGTCCTGTCTTCTCTGTGTTCTGGCTGCCCCAGCTCCAGGGTCCTAGAGCCTGCCTGCTGCCTGATGTAGCAGTGCTGAGATTGTTCTCAGTCTGCTCATTCCCTGTGTACAGACATGAATGTCTGTGCACAGAGATGATGTAGCAGAGCTGAGATTGTTCTCAGTCTGCTCATTCCCTGTGCATAGAGATCTATATATATGCACAGGGGATGTAGCAGAGA
Source organism: Allobates femoralis (assembly GCA_033576535.1). NCBI lineage: Eukaryota > Metazoa > Chordata > Amphibia > Anura > Aromobatidae > Allobates > Allobates femoralis. The sequence goes on from JARQOC010000009.1 coordinate 84,142,834, forward strand.
GGACATCGCGTTTTGGACTGCGTCGGACGGAAGAGGATTTTTTTAATTAAAGATGGAGTCCCTAATGGCTTTTTTTTTTATTTCTAATAAAAAATTTTCTTTGTGTTGTGTTTTTTTAAAACAATTTAATAGAAATTCATGGCGGTCATGTCTAATATTGGCGTGACCGCCATAAATTTCGGGCTTAGGGCCAGCTGATAATACAAAGCTGGCCCTAACCCCTATATTACCCAGCGTGCCACCGCTACCAGGGCCGCTGGAAGAGCGGGGTTCAGCGCCAGAGGATGGCGCTTCAATGAACGCGCCATCTTCTGGGGCGGCTGCGGGCTGCAATTTGCAGTGGGGGGTGCCCAGAAAGCTTGGGCATCCCTGCGCTGCGGATTCCAGCCCCCAGCTGCTTAGCTGTACCTGGCTAGACATAGAAATTGCGCGGAGCCCCACGCATTTTTTTTAAATTATTTCATGAAATTCTGAGATTCTGACTCTGAGACTCTGACTCTGAAATTCATGAAATAATAAAAAAAAAATGCGTGGGGCTCCGCGCAATTTCTATGTCTAGCCAGGTACAGCTAAGCAGCTGGGGGCTGGAATCCGCAGCGCAGGGATGCCCAAGCTTTCTGGGCACCCCCCGCTGCAAATTGCAGCCCGCAGCCGCCCCAGAAGATGGCGCGTTCATTGAAGCGCCATCCTCTGGCGCTGAACCCCGCTCTTCCAGCGGCCCTGGTGGCGGTAGCACGCTGGGTAATAAAGGGGTTAATACCAGCTTTGTTATACAAGCTGGTATTAAGCCCGAGATTCTTAATGTCAGGCCACGTTTGACCCAGCCACTAAGAATCTCCAATAAAGGGTTAAAAAAACACAGAGAAAATTTTTTATTTGAAATAAAAAAAAGCCATTAGGGACTCCATCTTTAATTAAAAAAATCCTCTTCCGTCCGACGTAGTCCAAAACGCGATGTCCTCTCTGCTCATCCCTGTGCATAAATATAGATGTCTATGCACAGGGAATGAGCAGACTGAGAACAATCTCAGCACTGCTACATAATGTCTGTGAGCAGGCGGGCTCTAGGACCCTGGAGCTGCACAGAGAAGACAGCTGGACTCAGCTCGCAAAGAAACAGCAGTTACTTTGTGAGTTTCCCTGCTATCACTGGCACAGTAGCCGAGTCTAATGCAAACAATGGCAATCCTAGTTTTGTCAGCTTTTCTGACAAAACTAGGATTGATATTGATTTGCATTGGACTCGTGCGAGTAATCACTGGGAAACTCGCAGAGTACCGAGTCCTGCGAGTCCCTTACTACTCGCCGAGTAACGAGTCCTAGCGAGTAGATTCGCCCATCCCTAGTCAGAGGGCAGGAAAAAGGGTCAGTGAGGGCCAGCATTCAAGGGATTAGAGGGCAGGAAAAAGGGTCAGTGAGGGCCGGCATGCAATGGGTCAAAGGGCAGGAAAAAGGGTCAGTGAGGGCCGGCATGCAATGGGTCAGAGGGCAGGAAAAAGGGTCAGTGAGGGCCGGCATGCAATGGGTCAGAGGGCAGGAAAAAGGGTCAGTGAGGGCCGGCATTCAATGGTTCAGAGGGCAGGAAAAAGGGTCCGTGAAGGCTGGCATGCAATGGGTCAGAGGACAGGAAAAAGGGTCAGTGAGGGCCGGCATGCAATGGGTCAGAGGACAGGAAAAAGGGTCAGTGAGGGCCGGCATGCAATGGGTCAGAGGGCAGGAAGAAGGGTCAGTGAGGGCTGGCATGCAAAGGGTCAGAGGGCAGGAAAAAGGGTCAGTGAGGGCCGGCATGCAATGGGTCAGAGGACAGGAAAAAGGGGCACTGAGGGCCGGCATGCAATGGGTCAGAGGACAGGAAAAAAGGTCAGTGAGGGCCGGCATGCAATGAGTCAGAGGGCAGGAAAAAGGGTCAGTGAGGGCCGGCATGCAATGGGTCAGAGGGCAGGAAAAAGGGTCAGTGAGGGCCGGCATGCAATGGGTCAGAGGACAGGAAAAAGGGTCAGTGAGGGCCGGCATTCAGTGGCTCAAAAGGCAAGGAAAAGGGTCAGGACTCCTGACTGACCAGTTGCCAAATCTCACTGACCCATTTTGGGGTAAAACATGACTTAATGCCTCATTGGCCCTTGGTCGTGCCTTGTCACCAAGTATGTACCTCTTTGGTAGCACAATCTCAAACAATAAATGCCTTTGTGGTCCTAATTTTGCTTCTCTAAGAGGGCTATTATTCGTTGTGTAACCTACACCCATTTTTTTTTGAGAATATTAAAAAACTTTGGAAATTTGCACCAAAGGGAATGATTGTTCAAAATAAGATTCTACCATTGTGCTCCCTCCATCTCCTTATCGCTGCTCTGGTGATCTGCTTGGCTAAAGGACTGTCCACTAATGGAAGACCCCTTTTTTAATGTTCCTAATGTATTGTCTAGTAAAAGAAAAAACACACCTTCAGAGGAGGCTCCACTCCGCCTTGAGCGCTGTGACGTGCCAGCATCCGCTAAAAGACTACCGCGCTTGGAGAAGTGACCGCCTGGGAGGGAGGTAGACTTTATTTGTACTAGACACATTAGAACCCCGAGTGAACAAGCTCCTTAACTGTATGGGATAATATCCTGACTGCTCCAGTTATCGCTCGGCTTCGGCGGTCACTTCCACATATTTGGCTGAAGACAGAGATTAGGTGCAGCAGACAGTTAAGGTGATAGAAGGAAAGGAGGTTATTCTTTCCAATCTAAGCAGGGTGCCTTTAGTACTTAATTTAAAAAATTGAAGAAAAGCCCTTTAATACAATACGCCAAGCTAAGAAGTGACTGACACAACTGGTACTCTACTGGACAATGAGACTCGGTAAAGGAATAGTACGTAAGAGGGGGAAAGCTCCTTTACTGTTAATTACCGTTATGGTACCTTCACACGCCACAATATCGGCTGGTGATATGAGGCGATCTAACGTGCACGTTTTTCATGCTTGCCTCAGATCGCCGATGATGCTATTACACGACCACAATCTCGCCCTGAAATAAAGGCGATGTGTCGACCCCGAAATCGCCTCACCCACAGCAGAACCAATCCGATCGAATTCCCTCGCCGCTTCACACGCCGCAATCCCAAAGGCAATGTGGGCGTAGATGTTCAGCTCCCCGAGGCATACTGCCCAGCGGTCAACACCGCGCCCCATATGCGCTCAGTGGACAACGCAACAGCGTTACAATTGGTCAGCCTGCTCTAGTAGTCTGGCTAATACATGACTTGTGTGGCGCTGGACGGACATATGGCGCCCTATGAACTGACAGCCAATGGGAACACAGTAGCCACTACCAATCATTTCACACAGGGCGCGGACTTCCAGCACACTGTGGCACGCCTATGGGAAATCATAGGCGACGCTGATTCCATCACTATCGCCCTATCACACGCCACAACACGGAAATATCGCCTTCATGATTGCGGCTGAATACTGAGCACTGTTCAGGAATCAGGTGATGGGTGAGAGGTGATTTATCGCCGCGAAATTCCCCAATCACACGCCGCAACTGTGAGGCAATTTCACAGCGATTGCTCCGGGGCGACATACCCCTTTAGGATGCCCAGGCCAATTGCGGCGTGTGAAGGTACCATTACTTGTATTTTTATTGTGATTGAGGAAAGTTTGTGTGGTGAAAATGAGAATTATATCCAAATGGGCACGGTTTAAAATTGGTGTAGTTTCCAAACACAAACAGGAACGAGAGTTTTCTTGTTGCCTGTGCTTTTCTTTCTTAAACTTATGGAAGTGGTTGAAATTATCGTCCTGGTGTTGTATAGAATGTTAAACAGCGGCCTGGAATTTCATGGTTACTGCACCCTTGTCCATTGCACACGCCTGCTCCCCAGACACACGCTTACACCCTCCAGTCCTCAATAGCCATCACACTCCAGCTGCTGCATAAACTGCAGCCCCTCATGCTGTCCCATTGTAAGGGGTGGTTGACGGCCTGACAGACCCCTCCATGCAAACAGAACCTGCAAGAACTGGGAACAAAAGTATGTTTAAAGTAGCACATGAGGCCAGCAGCCTCATTATAGCTCACTGTGCTTGCCCCATTCTTGCTTGCCTGCCAAGTTCAATGGCCTGAAATAATGATTGAAGAAGTGGGAGGCAAACCAATAGAGGTGCGCCCGGCCTCTTTTTACTTTCGAGGACAATGAAGTCGCGAGGACTATGCATCAAAACACTAAAACTTGTGTTAGCTGTAACACTGGATATTAAAGAAGGTCTGTGGGTACAATGCCCACAAAACAATGCATGCAAAATATAATACAAACCATAAAACACAGATATAGAAGGTTTGCTTATTAAAAAAAATAAAAATATTAAAGTTACAGCTCCTAGTGAAGTAACAGAATGGTGCAACCATAATGGTGAGCTGTCTATAGTCAACCTATATACACTCCTCAATGAGATTGCAACACCATGTCATGGAATTATGGAAATTATGGGCTGAATAAACATGGTAATGTTCTGCAAATGATGAGACAATGGAAAAAAGTATGAAAACCACATGCAAAAATTCCTGCACTTTCAGCCTTGACAGCTATCAGGTTATTAATGCTGAATCTACTTGAGTAAATCATCAAAATCCTCTGCTGGCAGCTCTTTTGCAGCTACCAACCCATAACTTCCCAAACGTGCTCGATGGGAGACAAGTCTGGAGATGCTGTGGGCCATGGAAGCACATTTAGGCTACACAGGCTGCTCACAGTACCACTGTAATGTTTGTCTGAGATCACAGGCTCAAAAGGGCCATCTCGGACAGACTTGGCACAAGCTACTCCAATAGGCAAAATCCCGAGTAACCCTGACACCCTTTAACCCCCTATGCAGGGATCTGAATTTACAATTGGGTACAGAAGATTGTTGTCTATAGATGTGATGTGGCCAGGGATAGGGGTACTCGGACCCCGGGACTGATGGCTTCTAAATGGGGAATCGCGGGTGGTCGGGTTCCCGGTTCCGTGCCCTGGTTATCATTTATTAGGTGGTGGGGGAAAAGGGGATATTTACAAGGGATCATGACACCACCTGTAGTTCCCGTAAAATGGTACCGGCGCTGTAAGCCGGCCGATGAGGTGATGGTGGGTGCAGCAGAGAATGGTACAGCTCCCCACAGGTGGAGCTATATCCTCAGGGCAGCGCTGATGGATCAAAGATGAGGGGAGTTGTAGTGATGGTTCTTATCCCTCTGGTGAGCTGCTGGTGATAATGTTGAAGCCCTCCGGGCACCGGCGGGAAGAACAACGGAGACCAGTTCAAATTTGACTCCACTTTACTGAGTATCGGCAGATGGTAAAACAGAACACGGTACAATTTGGTTGACCAGGTGGATGTTGCCAGCTCAGGGTTCCCCTTATGGAGTCTCTGGATGTTTGCTCTCTTTGTCTTTTGGGGTCTGTCCTATTCCTCCTATTTCTACCACCTTTACAGTGCTCTCCCGCAAGTCCTTCGGTATGTCATTAGCCCTCTAGGTCTGTCCCTTACCGGTACGGATGGGAGCAGCAGGAGCGCACAATATCTCCCGCCACCGGAATTCAGTCCACGACCACTAGTGCCCACAACCGGTTTCTGTTCTGAGGGGTGAGATGTCCTTGTGGTGCGCACAGCAACCCGATTACTATGGGCCCGCAGCTCGTCGGTCTACGGTCAGAGTTAAACTTCTGGCCGCCTCGGCTTCCCGCGTTGCCGGTGTCTTTTCCCCCAATGTGACCAGCTGCCTCCAACCAGTCCTGGCCCATTGCCTGCTGTCCTGGGCCCCCACTTAAAGATGGGGCTCCCTCCTGTCGGCTGTGCTGTCAGGCCTGTCCTTCCTGACTGCCTTCCCAGCACTGTCTACTCCTCAACTGTCACTCTCTCTCACTACTCTACCCTAGGCTCCACACCCTTTTGGGACCTACTAAATTATCGGTCCCCCCTATTCTAAGTGGCCTAGTCCTAAGTGTGTGTAAGAACAGGCTCCATAGGTTAAACCCTGAACTGACAACTTACAGGGATAACACATTTGTTGTCACAGTGTAATGCTTCCCTGTTGCACCTAGCCAGAGGGGCGCCACAGATGATCTGCCATTCAGAGACAAGAATGGTAGCCCAACAGGGTGAAATCCAGGAGGTCACATAAAGGACAAAATCAGGATCCATTAGTAGTTGTGGAGCCAGGTTAAAACTGAGATGGCAGCAAATTGTCAGGCAGGAGAAACGGCCAAAAAACAGACTGAGGTAAAACAGTTAAAAAACAATACTTATCAGAAGAACAACCAGATCTAACCAGGGAAGCATGAGTGTATCTGCCGATTTCCAGAAAAAAGCTGAAATCTTAAGTAGGGTGTGGTGCCTTTTACCCCTTAAGCCCCCGATTTTCCATTTTTCGGCTTTTTTTCCCTCCTCTTCTTCCAAGAGCCATAACTTTTTTATTTTTTCATTATTATAGACTTTATGAGGCTTGTTTCTTGGAAGACGAGTTGTACTTTTAAATTAAATAATTAAATTTTACCAAACAGTGTACAGGAAAATGAAAACAAAATTTCAGTTATAGTGAAATTGCAACAAAATGTGCAATTACACGTTTGTTTAGTTTGTTCTTTTGTGTTTTTTATTCACCATGTTCAATATAGAGTAAAACTGACATGTATGCCTCAGGTCGATACGAGTTCATAGATACCAAACATGTATACTTTTTAGGTACCTTTACACGCCGCAACTGTGGTGTAGCAAATGAGAGGCAATCAGGATTTCTGTCACACTTGCCTTGACATTGCTACGAAGTTGCGGCATGTAATTGGGGAACCCGGTGGTGATTTTCGAAGTTGCTCCCGGTTGCGGTTTCAGAGCACTGTTCAAAAACCAGAGGCAACCCAGAAGGTGAATTGCCCTGGTTTTGGCGTGTGAACAGGCGATAGGGATGGAATCAGCGTTGCCTACTAATTTCCCGGAGGCGTGCCACAGCGTACTGGATACCGCGCCCCATCAGCGATGATTGGTGGGGGCTACTGTGTTTCCATTGGCTGTCCCTTCACAGGGCGCCATATTTAAAGAGCTGTCCTTTCACACTACACAATTGCAATGGTGTCATGTATTAGCCAGCCTTCCTGCGCAGGCTGGCCAATCATGACGCTATTGCGTTGTCTAATCAGCGTGTTTGGGGCGCGGAATACACAACTCTGTCACGCCTATGTTCTTGAGGCGCTGCACAGGTACGCCCACATTCCCTTAATGGTTGCGGCATGTGAAGCGGCGTCGGGATTCAACCGGATGTTTCCCACAGGATCTGTTTCAACTTACGGGGAACCACGTTCCCTTAGGTTGACGACGCAATTGAGGCGTGTACATGCTGCATTGGCGATTGGTATCAACCGTCAAAAACGTGCACGTGCACGTTCGGTTGCCTCCGATCGCCGGTGATAGTTGCGGCGTGTAAAGGCATCTTTACTGTTATCTAAGTGGTGCAAAAAAATTCAGAAGATTTTAAAGATCAAGAATTGCATTTTTGTGGCCATTTTCCGCGCCCCGTATTGTTCTCATTTTTCGGGATCTGTGGTGTGTGACGGCTTATTTTTTGCGTCTTGATCTGACATTTCTAATGATACCATTGAGTAGATGCAATGCTTTGATTGCCTGCTATTGCCTTTTATTGCAATGTTGATACGACCAAAAAATGTAATTTTGCCTTTTGAACTTTTTTGCATCATGCAGTTTACCGATTGATTAATCGATTTTATATTTTTGTTAGATCGGGCACTTCTAAATGCGGCGTTACCAAATATTTTTTTTTAATAGTTTTATTTTCAATGGGGCAAAAGTGGTGATAGTGATTTGAACGTTTGTGTATTTTTTTAATCCATAACTTCCCAAATGTATTATTTTTTTTCTTTATTTTACTTGGCTGCTTAAGGGGCCTCAGTGCTGCAGAGATTGATTGCTTCTCCTGTGTACAAATGAGCTGCTGCACGTTTGAGCAAAGGAGAAATAATCACTGTCTGTCGGTGACGGAGCTCAGGGCTTGCCAGCAGGAAGCGGTTGCAGATAGATTCTGGGGTCATCACAAGACCCTGGGTTGTCAAGGTAACAGTGGAAGTGATCCCGAGACCTCCGATACCGGTGGGGAACGGCTCGATCCCTGCCGCGGTGCTTTGGATCGCGCTCAGTGATTGACAGCGCTATTCAAAGGGTTATTGGCACCTATATATACTCCCTTGGTCTTGAAGGGGTTAGTTGATTGAAGCCAGCAGATGATGACTTCATCTGGACACCACACACAACCAGTCTGTCAGACTGGAAGTACTGTAGGTCCCTGCCACTATAACCTTAGTTAGTCACCTCTATCACCAACACATCTACAGAGTGAATTTGATGATAGAATCAGATGTTGCAGGAGCGGGCCAAGGTGATAATGTAACAAGCAACAGCAACATGCAGCCTGGGGTTGTGCTGCAATACCACTCCTCGAGTGGCGCTCATACTTGGTACTAAATAAACCGAGATGTTTTGAGAAATATGTTTACATTTTTTTACATCATTTAGATATCATTACTCTATCCAGCTGTGATTTTTATAATTTCTTGACTTTTTGTTTTACAATTTCCATGATTAGGCTTGTGTAAATAGTGATCATACCTACCCATATCTTTGCTCCTCTTCTCTTTTGATTTTTCTCCGTCTTGAGTCTTTTGCTCAAAACTGTAATTCACCCTGTACTGTCTTTACCTTATAGTGTAGTTTTGAGCACACGTCATTACACAGACTTTTGCTGTTTCTTAAATGTTGACATAAAAGTGTAAAATAGTGCAATTTTATCATGTTGGAAGACATAAGACTTAAGGCCCCGTCACACCTGGCGACGGGGCTGGAGATGTCGGCGGCGACTGGGGTGCACGCACGTTTTTGGCGCCCCACCAGCGTCGCCACCCCCATTTACACGGGGCGACATCTCCAGCTCCGCGCCGGTGAGCTGGTAGGCGGCATCGCCCGGGGTGTCTGAAAACCACAGTGGCGATGCAGGACAATGGAGCCTATGGCTCCCATCGCCTGACAGGTCACCGGCGGCCGGTTACATGGGGCGATGTGTGCACATCAGCACTGCTCTGAAACCAGGCGACCTCCTAGCGCCGCTGACATCCCCCTCTTTACATCAGGCCCACGCCCCTACGTCGCCTATGTAATGGGCGTCGATTTCGCCCCGTGTGACGGGGCTTTAGTCCAAGTCAATAGCACTCTTATGGTAAAATCCCACATAATTAATTTGATACAAAACATCTACAAAGTGTAAGATATACAATTGTTCAATCAGAATAGTGAACATGAACAATTAGCTCTAAGAAGTTTAAGGAAATAATGAGAAATGCTCTTTAAGAGACCAGAAATACATTTATTGTTGGATTTGAGACTTGTAACACCTCACATTAAATAAATAAATATATGTTCCTTTATCTGTCATTCTTCCAAAAAGGAAAAGGAGGGATAATGTGTGACTCATGGCAGGTAACATATTTGTTCTACTACTCAAATTTTGACGTGAATTATCCTTATTTTAACCCATCTCCTTGAAAGAGACCTGGAGGAGTCCGCATCAATAAATAGTCTGCGTTATGGTGACCTTCTAAGAAAGATTTCTTCTTGGACGAGGCATCTTCTATGACTCCCTCAGAAGGATTTATGTGGAAGGACATGTCTCAAAATGGCGTTCAGGAGGTAGACATCATTACTGGGGCAATGGAGTTCGGTGCTGGCAGGTGGTTCACTGGCCATAGACTTGGCATTCAGAAGAGTCCCACAAAGACTCCTAGGCATAACCATCCCGAATGCCAGTGACTGCTACTAACGATATCATCTTTTAAATGTCCTTGTGTTATAGAAATGTTACCCAATGTAGAGAGAAGTCCAGTGCTCAGCTTTTTATTCCAAGATGGTTGGAAGTTTTATTCGAATATGTTGGCAACAGTCCTGTGGGAATACAAATAACATATTAAGACCATGAAAAGATTCAGAACATATATAATGTGAGTCTATGAGGCTCCTGACTCTCCCTCCAATAGATGATGCCGGGGTAGAGAGGGATTCAGAACCTTAGATTTCTAGCGGCTGACCATTTGTACTCCAGGAGATAAGTTACTGCCAAAGGACTGTGGTATAAACTCTCTGCCAAAGAATACAGGAGCACTCGGCCGAGCCGACCAAGCTCTCGTCCGAATTATTGTTCCTCCAACAGCTATCTGATGTGTCTAGGGGGCTTTAGAATAAATTATCGTCTTCCTCCTACAAAAATTGTAAAACCCTCATCTGCCAATTACATCTCTAACTCACTATATGGCCACAGGCACCTTTTAACTAACCCCTCAAGGGGTCTGCCTACTCATTTACCTTCTACTTTTGGCACTCAATGGTTACCGGTTGACTGTTCACTTGGTAATTCGACCTGAAATATGCAATATCTGATAACAATACTACATATAAGGGTAACTAAACTTTTCGAAAACTCTTTGACGCATTATAACTAGTGCCCAGGAGTTTTTTAATCAAGGGGTCTCCCAGGACATTAAATGTTTTTGGTTGTGTACCCTGCTCTGATGATCAGCTGAGCACTTTGGCCACTTTATTGCTCTTTAAGTTGATGTCTCAAAAACGAGGTGTAACACCTTCACCAACTTGCGATTTTCCGTTTTTGAGTTTTCTTTCTATTCTCTCCTTCTTCCAAGTGCCATAACTTTTTTATTTTGCTGTCCACCTAGCTCTATGAGGTCTTGTTTTTTTTTGGTGGGATGAGTTGTACTTCCCTATCATGTCATTCACTGGAAAGTGGGAAAAAAATTCCAAGTGCGTTGAAATTGCAATAATGTGCAATTACACAATTGCTTTTTGGGTTTTGTATTTAGATTAAAAAGAAGATCAATTAGTAGGGTGTAATTACTAAGTGTTCAGCGAAGAATACCCTTTAGTCAAATCCAGCCACTTAAGGGAATGGAAAGCACTCACCGGATGACAGGCAGAACTGCATTGATTAGATGTGGCTAAAACCATATGGACAAGGGAAGAGGAGGGAGGATGACAGCAAAACAACAATGGCTGCTTCACTCTGCACGCTTCAACGGGTTTGATCCCATTGAAGCGGTGTAGTGTGAAACAGCCTTTGTTTGTTTTGCTGTCATCCTCCCTCTTGTTCCCGTGTTCATATGGTTTTAGCCACATCTAATAATGCAGTTCTGCCTATCTTCCGGTGAGTGCTGTCTATTCCTTAAGAGCTGGATTGACTAAAGACTCATCCGAGGAATGTGCACGGAAACATAAGAGCGATTTCTGGACGGCTGAATCTCATGGATCGTGATCCATTGATCCTGAGGATTTAAGAGACATGCTATAGGTATGCAGACTATTTCTATTTTTCTGACTTAATAAAGTACCTTCAGTTTAAAATATATTGTTTATTATTTCTTATTACCGTATAAAGACAAATGGTTAGTTATCAAGAAATTGATCAACTGATGAGTCAAAAATACTAAATTGACCTTGGACTTAACTAGGTCAGGATCAAAATATCACTTGGGACAGTTACAAAGGGAAAGACAGACTATCATTGACTAATGGTAAATATAGATAATATCCCTGCTCACACCTATAAGACAACCTTCCCTGCCTGTTCATGGAGTTGGCACCCATAGATTAGGATATGGCGCCTTCACTCAAATAGGCTGTCTCCATCTATCTAGCCTTATTGGCCCTCATTCAGTGTTTCATACTATTAATTAATTGGATTTTCAATTGCAGCAGTAATTAACTTAGAAAAGCACTTCATGGATTGATTCAGTAATAGTATTAGCTTTAATAAACAAAATGACTGCAGCACTCTAATCTTCAATCCAAATGCCTTTATTGGCAGCTTCAGGTGTAATTTGGGACATTTCGGGAAACATTCCCTCCTCTAGCGGCTAGAGAAGGAGATGTTCCCGAAACGTCCCAAATACACATGAGTGCCAATAAGTCATTGGATTGAGATTAGGAGTGCTGCTTCATTTTGTTTATTGTTACAATTGCAGAGAAGAGACACCTAGACTGATTGACCAAACAAGCTGTGCTGCTTATTTCTTGCTTAGTACTTAGCTTTAGATAGTTGGACACTCTCTAGGAAATAATTTGGAAATAGATCCCTAAAAAAAAGTCTCAGTCTACGTAAAAGACCATCATCTCGATTGTTTCCCCCTAGCCATATGTGGGTTCATCAAGAGAAGAGAGGTCCTCAATGGGGCAGAATCACCCACTGTATCAAGGGAGGGGCTGAATATTAAGAGGTTTTTTATTTACCATGTTCACTATATGATAAATCTGATGTGTCTGTATGATTCTCCAGTCAGTACGAGTTCGTAGATACCAAACATGTATAATATATTTTTTATTTTAATAGTAAACAAAAATTCTGAAATTTGTAAGAGTTTTCTTTGCTTGTGTAGTCATTTTCCAAGACCGTAATGTTTTCATTGTTCAGGGTCTGGGGCAGTGTGGAGGGTTATTTTTGAATCTCGAGCTGATGTTTTTACTGATACCATTTTGGGTAAAATACAATGTTCGACGGTTCTTGATGCATTTTATTGCAATATTTCGGCTGTAATTTTAGTTTTCTGATTTTTTTTTCCTTATTTATTAATCAAATTAATTTATTTCAGATTTTGTAGATTGTACTTTTAGGAATGCAGCAATACTAAATATGTGACTTAATTTTTTTAATTATTTAATTTTTAATAGGGTAAAAGGACAGTGATTTGAACTTTTGTGGGCGTTTGTTTCATATTTTTTAAAACTTTTTATTCTTTTTTTTATTGTTTTTAATAGTCCCCTTGGAGGACGTGAAGCTGCGATCTTCTGATTACTTGTATTATACATAACAATGCTTCAGCACTGCTAGGTATAGCAGAAATCACTCTCTCTATGAATGCAAGCCACAGGCTGGTGTTCACAGGAATATCATAATGACAATCATTGGGACATCAGCAGACTCCCTGGCTGTCATGGCAGGAGGAGTTTCCGGGGATCAGTGTCTCTGACAAGTCATCCATTCGACTTGGCTCCTGAAGGATTTTCAAGCATATTTTTTCTATAGGTTATTGATAATCAACTTAGGTTGCAAACATCCACATAGTCTGCTTAACATTGTAAAAGATCACTCCTGCCACAACTGGTTAGCACTATATTTCAGAGCCTGGTGGTTGAAACACCAGAGAGAATCCCTCAGTTCATAGCCCCACCCCTGAGTCCTGCTCCACCCCTGAGGTCCTCCTTGACCCCTGAGATTTTGAACTAGGCATATAACACAGAAAGCTTTGCCTGGAGAGTCCTTACATATGTCATACATGTAATAACTTTACTAGCACTAAACCGAGACTTGTTAGATGGAGCAAGTATTAAAATCTACGGACATCTGATTACTAGTCTAATCTGTAAAATTAACATGAAGTAAAGTCACTTACTGATACAGAGCTCCTGAGAGTTCGTCTATGTAGCTCCCTGAAAAAGATTACAATCATACATGATTACACATTATATTAGTAAATTGCATATTGTTTAAATGACTTATTAATGTTTTGGAGGTTCTTTTTCACTTCTGGTTATCACTATCAATAGATATCCCTAAATCTTGCTAACAAAAGCTCATATCACAAGGCTGCCCCTATACTCATATACTGGAAAGAGATAAAAGATCTAGAATCTGAAAATGAAGACATTAAAAATAAGAATATTTTTTAGTATTTAGTTTTAATGAATACAAAATAATATAGTTAGGAATTCCATTTAAAATATGAAATGTCATACACATGACCATAATACAGTTGTGTAATACAGCCCATAGACATCTGTGGGTCCATGCTGCACCTCGCATCCTTCCAATGTTATATGTAGTGATATTGTAGGTGTGTGTAGAGTGGGTATGTTCCATAGGATGCCTTATTAATAAGGCATTCGCTGCCATATTATGGAGGCATTCTCTGCTCTACAAGAGAACAGAACCCCTCACAGAGACACCAGATATTGTAGCGCATAGGGTGCCAGACATGCAGAATTCATGACCATAATACTGACATCCATTCATAAAAAATGGCACTTCTACAATTGGTGGTGCAATACAAAATAAACATTTTGGTCACAACTAGACCTTCATCAGTACAGACTGCCAGGAGACATCTGTATAAAGCAGCACTATAGTGCGGCATCGACCACTGGCTGAAAGGCACAGTTCACTACAAAGGAAAGTTAACTACTGTATTTTTCATTTTACAAGACGCACTGGACTATAAGACGCACCACCAAAATTGGTGAAGGAAAAGAGAAAAAAAATGATCTTTAGTGTTAAATGGGGCACGTCTTATAATGCCCGTGTCTGTCTTACAAATCATATATATGTCCCCATGCTGTTATATGTATACGTAGTATATAGCCCCCTCATCCTGGTACATGGTCCCCCATGCTGGGATCTGGGATATAGCCCCCCATCCTTGATATGGACCCCTCATCCTGAATATGGCCCCCTTATATTAAATATGTCCCCCTTATGTTGCCACATATAGATCCACTGTGCTAGCACATATAACCCCCTGTGCTGGCACATATAGCCCCCCTGTGCTGGCACATATAGCCCCCCTGTGATGGCACACCATCCCCCTGTGATGGCACACAGTCCCCCTGTGATGTCACACAGTCCTCCTGTGATGACACACCATCCCCCTGTGATGTCACACAGTTCCCCTGTGATGTCACACAGTCCTCCTGTGATGTCACACAGTCCTCCTGTGATGGCACACAGCCCCACTGTGATGGCACACAGCCCCCCTGTGGTGACACACAGCCCTACTCTGATGGCACACAGCCCCCCTGTGATGGCACACGGTCCCCTTATGATGGTATTACTATTTTAGTGTGAGCAGCACTATGGGGGTGGGGTCAGGGTGCACCAAGCCCCATTGCCGCCTGAGCCGCGCAGGTGATGACCGGGGGGGGAAGGCTGGTGCTGGCAGAATCCAGCGCTGCCACCCCTCCAGCAGCGGGTGATGACCGGGGGGGGTTTGCTGGCAGAAACCAGCGCTGCCGCCCCTCCAGCAGCGGGCGAGGTCCGGGGGGGGTGGTGCTGGTGGAGCCCAGCGCTGCCGCCCCTTCAGTTGTGCTCCGGCGGGTCGCTGCTTACCTGCACTGAGGGGGACTCTATGTGCATGAGGAGCCGCCCCCTTCTGCACTGCCGCTCCCCCTGCCTCTTGCCGCCTGAATGACAGGGCTCACACTGTCCAATGGACGGTGCGGCCCTGGGTGGGGTCATACACAGTGATGGAGGGGCTATATCCAGGATGAATGAGTGCAGGCACATGTAATACGTGCCGCTCCCCTGTCCATATCTAGGTGGCTTCAGCACCAAGGTGATGGACAGTGGGTGCAGTGCATATTACATGAGCATAATGAGTGGCATCACATGACCACGGGCTGCCTCTGCAGCCAGCCTGCTCCAGCCCCTTGACACCGCTCTAGAACCATCCCCCTACAGTGCAGAAAGTAGATTCGGATTATAAAACGCACCTCCCACTTTCCTCAAAAATTTGGGGGAACAAAAGTGCATCTTATAATTCAAAAACTACGGTATGTATGTGTGGAGGAAACCACCACTCTCCAAATGAAGGATACAGCCTTACCGTAATTTAAAATATGCCTGTGTTCTTTTAGCCGGTTAGATAGAAGAATATAGACATCTGAGAGTCCTCAGTGGTTGAGACCTTTTAATGGCTAACTGAAAAGATGGTAAAAAATAGAAGCTTTCGAGACTCTATGGCCTCTTATGAGCCTGATGAAGAGACTTGAATTGTCTTGAAAGCTGCCATTTATTACCATCTTTTCAGTTCGCCATTAAAAGGTCTCAACCACTGAGGACTCTCAGATGTTTATATTTTACTAAAGGTTGAAATTTATATATATACCCTTACATATATGCATCAATAGATACAGAACTGTGCAACACTATTAGGCAGGTGTGGAAATTGAGAGTGAGAATGTCGTAAAAATTAGAAGTGCTTATAGATCATATTTATCAATGAACAAAATACAAAGTGAATGAACACAAAAACCTAAATCACAACAACTTATATTAAAACAGAAGATGCGGCACTCATCCAGGTCCGGGGTGCTCTGCGGTTTTATTTATACAACCATGTGGATACAAGCAAGGGAGGGGGTGCAAAGGACTACGGTCACCGTTTTGCACACACTTGTGCTTCTACGGGTCTTAGACTGTGCCGAGCAACCCCAGATTCCTGGACGCCATTGTGTGTGCCCCTCCGTAAAGCCACAGAAAAGGTCAGTGCCCGGTTTCTCATCTCAAGTTTGGAATTAAATCACAATGCCCTTTGCCTTTAAAACAAGAGCAGTTATTCTAGATACACTTGCGCATAGTTTTCTAACGGAACGCAGCAGAGAGGTTGTTCCAAACATGTCGGAGAACCGACCACAGATCTTCTGTGTATGAGACTTGTGCAAATCCTTCTGTCTCTTCATATAATCCCAGACTGACTGGGTGATGTGAGATCAGGGCTCTGCGGGGGCCGGATCATCACTTCCAGGACTGCTTGCTCTTTTTTATACTGAATATTCTTAATGACATTGGCTGGATGTTTTGGGTCGTTGTTCTGCTTCAGAATAAATATGGAACCAATCAGATGCCTCTCTGATGACATTACATGATGGATAAGTATCTTCCACTGTATCTCACCATTGAGGACCCCATTCATTCTGACCAAAGCCCGAACACCATTTGCTGAAATGTAACCCAAAATTTTCATGGATCTTCACTGTTGTCTGTGGACATTCATTATTATTCCACTCTCCAGCCCTTCTGCGTCATTTTGTCTTCTGTTGTCTTCTGTTGTAGCCTCATCAGTCCAGAGCACCTGCTTCCATTTCTCTGTACCCCTTTGCTTTCATGCATAGGTGAGTCACTACACCTTGATTCCATATGAATGGTTTTTGGCCATGGAGACCACTTCGGGCCAGACTTCTTCAAACAGTAGATGGGTGGTGCCACTTGTTACTTCCATTTCTGAACTGATGCCAGTGCTGAACATCTTCAGATATTAAAGGGAAGTAAGGCTAGGGTCACATTTACGTTTTGACTCTAGCCTACCGGATTGCGCTTTTAACTATGTTAGAAGCGCATTCCGGTAGGCTAGGGTCAAAACGTAAATGTGACCCTAGCCTAAGCTACGCTGTCTCCCTGGCTTTCCACTGCATCTACGATCCTTGATGTTGCCTATAATTGGTTCTTCTTCAAAAGAGCTTCTTCTAGAAACCCCAGTCTACTTTACAATCTTTGCATGGGGAGAGACCTCGCCGATGCAGTATAACTACCTTGAGTGTTGTTTCTTTTCTGATGTATAACCTATAGCAAGAACTCCACATCCTCCTCTTTGTAGGAGAGTTTGACTGTCTCTCATGCACATTAACGCCTCCTACACATCTGTTTCTGTTTCAGTTAATGACTATGTTGCAACCTGAAAATAATAATCATTATCACCTGTTTGGGATAATTGGTTATTCATACACCTGAACGTATTCCGTCTTTGTGAAAAGGTACCAATAAGAATTGATGCTTTTTTGAATGCCAGTCACAGAAAAATATTAATGCAATTTACATTTCTATTTTGTTCATTCACTTTACATTTTGTTAATTACTTAAAAATAAACTATTAATACTCCTATTTTGAAAGCATTCATACTGGACAGCATTTTCCTAAGGCTGGCTTCACACCACGGGGAAATCCGATCCGGGGCTGTCAGGGGAGAACCTGAC